>WPIO01000012.1:5887500-7087500 GCA_009760855.2 Cristatella mucedo
GTCCGATATTGGGACGTTCCCATAAAATACGATTAAGGTGCCGACCTCAGCAAATTGAGAAAAAAAATGTTGCTTCGGTAGCTGGAGACCACCATCGGTTTGACACTATGCTGCTGCGACCTCTGAGATTCTCTGCACTTTTTACCCACAAGCGGCTAGGTTCTGGATATTCAAATCATTTGCATTTGGGTCGGTCAAGCAAGCTTCGTTGTCTAGTCGTGGTGCACTTGCAGCATGCATTCACACTTGCAGCATGCATTCATGTCTGTCCTCCCACGCACGTACATTACATGTACTCATGTTACTGTATTAATTTTGGTGAGCTGGCTCTGGCATATTAGTGGTCTGTTAGTGGCTGCACGTACTTTAAAGTTTTATGTTAGAATCAGAAGGAACCTGAGGCTGCATTTTTGCGGTTCCACTGGAATCACAATTGTTTCTGCTCATTTCCCTCCCCAGGCCTCCGGGTAATCTATATTTTAATATGAATACCATTATGAATGCTGTGATCGGCTTTCGGATATTATTACAGCCACTTGTTTGCTGCACATCGATGGTCATGGGATGCAAGTGCATGCTAAACAAAAGCTTATAAGTTGTCACTGCCACACTGGCACCTCTGCTGATGCCGTGGTTAATAGAGTCACGAGACGAGTAGGAGGGTTCGGGAAGAGGGTTGGGTAAACATTCCAAGGCAAATTGAAGACAACTTCAACCGTTCTCAGAGTAATTATAATAATACATTTGTTTATCCCCCATAACTTAATCTCTTTCTATGCACTTTATATATGCTGCAAAGGAAGCATGGTCGTATAGTTATTGGTAGCATGCACAATGTCAACGAGCATACAATGGTTAAAGGTTATATGCACAGGGTCAGCCTGCAAATACGGTTAGTGGCAGTATGCATAGTGTCAGCGCGAATCGGCACACAAAGAATGAATTACATAGACCCACTAAATGCAGTGCTAAATAAGTACATTTTAGTTACTTTTTAAATGATTTAAAGTCAAGAGATGTCGTGACATCAATCGGGAATGAGTTCTAGGCTTCGGGAGCATACCATGGAGAGCATAAAATAGGAGTAAATAGATTCACAATGGTTCCTTGACAAGCCTCTCCCGTAGAGTTATCATCGGGTCCTGGTTGCTATTCCTCCGCTTGGAGTGACACTGCACGCGAGCAGCCACTTGCATGCCCCCATGGCTTGGCAGATAATATCGGCCAAAGCTAGGTATCGCAACGTGTCGCTTAGCCAAGACAGGCCCAGTTGAACACCT
Organism: Cristatella mucedo; assembly: GCA_009760855.2. Taxonomy (NCBI): domain Eukaryota; kingdom Metazoa; phylum Bryozoa; class Phylactolaemata; family Cristatellidae; genus Cristatella; species Cristatella mucedo. The sequence goes on from WPIO01000012.1 coordinate 5,888,781, forward strand.
GCCTGTTGGGCAAGGTTGGCGACCTAACCAGCGACTAGAGACTGCTGCACACTGGAACCGGAACCTGCAGGAGGTGTGCTCTGTTGCTTACTGGGCTGGTGACACGGTCTGAGTGACAAGATCATGTGCTGCTGTCGCAACTGTGCTATAGCACATCAGTAATTGTAAGGGAATAAAGTTTAGTGCTGTCGTGCCTGATTTGACCAGCCTCTAGAATTTCTTACCTACCCGATGCGTGTACAGTGCTGACCTATCGATCGGCGGTGTATGGATTGCACTGCCCTTGTCGTAGTCGTCCTCTGTCACTTGCATTTGTGCAGCTTTCGAGGCTGCTGTCGCCATGTTTGCACAGGTGCCGAAAAGCTGATCCGGCACTTGCACGCGTACGGCGTGCCCATGGCCCTGGCCACGGGCTCGTCGCAGCCCAAGTTCAAACTTAAGACTGTACAGCACAAGGACCTGTTCTCCTTATTCCAACACGTTGTGTTCGGCTCCGGTGACCCTGAGGTGAAGCGGCCGAAGCCGGCCCCTGATTCGTACGTCGTCTGTGCTGCGAGGTTCAAGGACGGTCAGGCCAAGCCTGAAAACGTGAGTCATTAAAATAAATGTAATTCATTTGTATAGCGCCCTGTGAGAACTGAATCTCTATTCTGGCACTTCACATATGCCATGGGGTGCGAGCCCGCAACCTCTGTCATCAAATACATTCACTTTAACCACTATGAATGCCAAACCAGCCCGATAGTCAGCTATGCCATGTCCTTGCCCTGTACGGCAATGATCGATGTGTGCTATTGATTGCTTTGATCACTCGTCTGTTGTACCTTTTTCGGAGAAAGATCCTCTATATCTGCTCATATCAGTCGCTAGTTTCCATACGTACCTGTACGTGTTGGAATCCATTCGGTGCCACATTAGCAGCCATTCCAGACAAAAGTCCAGCTGCTCGGCATGAGAGTATGAGATATCAGTCATGATGCACGCACATAATCTAGTGTGCTCGGCAGATCATTGTGCTGCCTGCTCTGAGTAATCAGCATCCCGTGTGTCTCTTGCTTAAGCCGATGGTGCCTAACTAAAGAGTAACAGAGTGAACCGAACAGGACTGTGTTTATTACCTACTGGCTGCCACGGCTCCCCGAGCAGATGTACCGAATGGATTGGGGCTGCATTGCAGCTTCCCTGCTACGGCTGGGCTGCGTGCAACACAGTGTGTGGATAGCCTTAGAGAAAGAAGCCCTAGCACCAAATGATCTGCACAGGAGGCACAGATGTGTTTTTGCAGCTGACCGACTGTCCAAGGCGAAGAAAGTATGCAAGTAATTTCTGTTTGCGGCATTATCTGTCTAGCTGTTTGTAGTGCACTCATATCGTATGATAGCGAGTCAAAATAACCTCACACCCTCACCGCTTTTGATGGAAGCTGTGTCTCATACTTCTCGCTAACGCCCCGTGAACTAGATTGAGCCTGTAGGCTGTCAACATAGAGTTTAACTAAATTGTTGACCAAGGGCAGAATGAGATGCAATTTTGGCCAAACTGCTCAGCAAGTGTGATGTGAAGCTTGAACAGAATCCAAGCTATCTGGTGTGTACTTAGGTAGATAAGTAGGATCAAGATATAAGCCATCAGGTAGAGAATGCCGAGCCAGACGCGATCAAGCAAAGTGGTCCTGCACCATGGCAGTCAAAGTGTATGCTCGATAGGGCAGAGGCAGCTGTTGGATCCCTCTGTTCTTTTCGGCTACTTGTGGATACTTTTAGCATATACAGGAGCAGTCGATTGTTATTTGATCGTGCTTCTTCAACCGTGCTGCTTCACCTGTGCTACTTGCTTTACCCGTGCTTCTTCATCCGTGCTGCTTTTGCTTGATCGTGCAGGTGCTCGTCTTCGAAGATGCGCCGATGGGTGTGGAGGCAGCATGGGCAGCTGGCATGCGCTGCGTCTGGGTGCCAGACGAAAACATGGCCACGGCATCACACATCGATAAGGCATTCCTTATACTGCCTTCGCTCGAGCATTTTAAGCCAGAGCAGTTTGGCCTGCCTCCATTTGTTGATGCCTAGTGGTAGAGTTTGTAATATTGGAATTACTAAATGGGCTCTTTTACAGTAAAGTCGATGTACTGTTGCCAATGGTCGTTTTTGTACGCCCAGTGATGCTGACGTTCAGATAGACAGGGAGACGAGAGAGAGAGAGAGGGGGAGAGAGAACATAAGAAAGATGGAGAGATAGGGAGGAAGGGAGAGAGAGAGAGAGAAAACGGTAGTTAGACCATGCATTTTTACCATCCATCCTGTCTTGACATACGTAGCTCTCTCCTTGCAGGCCTTGCTGCATGTGCTATAAGACTCTTGCAGATGGTGCAAAACTCTAGCTTCTTTGTAGTTAAAATGTCACAAGTTTCAATTGTACTACCTCTCTTACCTGCAATCTCAGCCTCCAATCGAGCAGTGCATTGACACCTTACCACTCATTTTGGGTTCGTCGCTGCTAGTTTCAGCTTACCCATCTGAAATGCTTGCTCCTTGGACCTCCCTCACAATTCCTTGGGCTCCTCTGCCGTCATTCAGCTGTGCCTCTAGTCGACGTCAAATCAAAACGATATCGTGCATTCAGTTTCTGTGCAACACCAGACTGGAACTCACTACTGACTAACTTCATTATTATATTCATGACCGGCTATATATATAATAATAATGCACTTGATGAAGCGCCCTCAGAGAACTCAATCTCTCTCTCTAGGCGCTTTACATTTGCTTCAAAGGGAAATGCAATTGAATGGTGAGTAATATCATGCTTGATAAACCAACAAAATGAATAACATGGTTAGGGGTGATATGCACAGGGTAAGCATGCAAATGTGGTTAGTGGCAGCATGCAGTGTCAGCATGCATAAGCACATGAAGGACGAATCACAGGGACCCACTAAACGCTGTCCTAAATAGGTGTTTTTAAATTCTTTTTGAATGTGGTCAGAATGCGTACCGAAAGCCGCTTAGGCTGTGAGTGCGCTATACAAAACTCTCCTGCGTAACACCCACATGGTCTTTATGACTTTGTGGAGTTACAGACGGAGATACATTAGGTCAGAGGATGTTCTGACGCAGGTCGGGAGGGAGTTCCAGGCTTTGGGAGCATACGAACTAAATGCACGGTCTCCAAAGGATTTGAGGTTTATACAAACATATATATATATATATATATATGTGTGTGTATATATATATATTTATATATATATATGTATATATATATATATGTATATATATATATATATATATATATATATATATATATGGCAAAACTAAAACCCCACTTAATCTTTACTGAATATGCTTTGAGAGGGAGAGACTCGGTTCTCTTAGTGAGCTAAAAATGTTACGTTATTATTATGATTTCCTTAATCATGCGAGAAATATCGAGTGACAGCGAGATAAGAGAGATAACGAGAATCGGAATGAGAAAGCACAGACGGAGATACATTACATTACATTAGAGCGCACAAGAGAGACAGCTGTGCTGAGGTTCACACATATTTTGATTTGAGTCAGCAAAGTTAGTGGCACGAAGGAACCTTACAGTGAGTGACTGAAACTTGAAGTCGGTGTGCTGCTTGACTGAAAGCCAATGCAGGTCAGCGAGAAGTGATGTGATGTGGCAACTGCGACGCTCATGACAGACAAGCCTAGCTGCAGAGTTTTGTACTACTAACTGGAAGTGCCTGATTGCACAGGCTGGTAGACCAGCAAGTAGGGAGTTACAGAAGTCGAGACAAGATGTCAAACATGCATAAACCAATTTTGATGTAGTATCCCTGTCTAAGCAATCCGGAATTTTAGCGATGTTGTGTAACAGAAAGGAGACAGAATTGACTAAGGAGCTGATGTGGTCGACTTGTGAAAGGTCACTTTGGAGCATGACACCTAGATTTTGTGCAGATGAAACAGTAGATGCGCTGGCAGAGCCGATTTTGAGCGTTAAGCTTTTGAGTTTTTGAATCACACTTGGTTCGCCCGTAACTAGTAAGTTGGTTTTATAATCATCTAATTTAAGATAATTTGCTGCCATCCGTGTGCAGATGTTATCAATACATGCATTTAGCGAGTTTGGAGACATGACATGCTGGATAGCTGGGAAGGATCAAAGAAAAGTTATAACTAACTGAGCATCATCTGTGCATAGAAGTGTAATCCTAGGTTGTGCCTGGCAATCACATCGGCTAGAGGGAGGGTATAAACCGTGAAAAGAACCGGACCAAGCACTCAGCCTGCGGTACCCCATACTTCAGAGGCTCCTCGGATGCTCTGTTTCCCTTAACATCAATGCTCTAGAGTCTGCTGCCACTGAGAGCTAGGACTTAAGCTATTGCAGTGTATTACAAGTGCTCCCAAGCAGATGAGCGGCACTCAAGAAGGACTTGCTGATCGATAGTATCAAAAACTGCCGAAAGATCGAGCAAAACAAGCAGAGAAACTCTACCCGAGTCTGTATTCCTGCGAAGGTCGTTATACACCCGAAGCGGTGCTAACTCTGTGGAGTGATTAGCTCTAAAATCCAGACTGAAACTTGCTTCGATTAGCTATAAAATCCAGACTGAAACTTGCCTCCTAGCTGTGAAGTTTGAGTATATGAGTTCAGCCGATCTGTAACGACTGGTTCCAGTGCCGTTGATAGGAACGGCGAAAGGGAGACTGGGCGGAAGTTACTCAAGTTCTCTCAGTCTAGTGTTGCTTTCTTAATTGCTGGCCCTAACTACAGCTTTTTGAAAGGTGCAGTGACAATTTTGGATGCTAAGGACATATTTATTATGTTACTTATGCATGGCAGCAGCAGATCAATACATAGTAACAGTGGGGTTGTGGGGATATGGTTTAGAGGACTATTAGTCTTCTTTGACTGGGAGATGAATTTCATGATGAGGTTACTAGTGGCCTCCTTGAATGTAGACATTGAGGTGCTGCGAAGAATTAAGAGAGGGTAGTCCTGTGGGCTTTTCATTGAGGGACAGAAGTCCAGATGGGATGCTGCTACCTTAAGCGTAGCCGTACTTACGTTCGAGCCCTGAAGTAGGCAATTCTATATAGCCTGCTGCAAACAAGGTAGGTGATAGCCGCTTGAGTTCTTCAGCCTCACAGATAAATTAGGCTTCTGGATTAGCTTCTCTTTCCTTTACTGTTATCATGTTTATGGACCAGCACTTAGCCTGAGTCTCGGCCCTTACAGTAAGTTTCTCTCACTTCCCTACCCTGGTCGTGCGTTCGATTTCCGTTGCTGGGAATTCTTGATTGCCCACTACTTTCGCGATGAATTGCCGCAACAGCTCTCCTGCCCGGCATATAAACGAGGCTGCGAAATCAGCAAACATTTGCTTTCCAGAGTCCGCTGCTTGCCAGCAGGGTGCAGCGAATTACCGCGATCCTCCTCAATAAGGCGGAAATCGACAGGAAATTGGGGCAGCGATGCTCGAATTTTGGGTGAATATTGTAGGGGCACAGCACTCGGCCGATAGAACAATGTAGGTAAGGGAAGTCGGCAAGTCGGATCCGTAACTTTGGCTAAAGAATCGGCTCCGAGAGCTGGGCCGATCCAAGGGCTGGGCCGATTCGAAGCGGGCGCGCTGCGGACTGGGGCTCCCCACGCGACTTCTGCCAAGTGCTCTCTACGTCAAAGAAAAGAAATTCAATCTAGCGCGCGTGGACTCGTGCCGCTGCAGTCGTTGCAGTTGATTGCATGACAAGGCGCTCGCGCAAAGGCCCGAAATTTTGTGGGTAAACTTAAAATATTAGGTGATGAAATGCCAGTTCGGGCTAACGCACGTCCAATTTCTAGTGGATTTGCGATTAATTGAAGTTGATTGCAGTGGTTAGCGGTAGTGGCCAGAGTCCTTGCAGCCAATTTGCATGAGAACGCGCAGGTACAATGTCATGAAATTTAGCGGATACATTATAGCTACCCTGCACTACAATATGCACTGTCACTTTGAGCTTTGTGCTTCCGATTTATGGTTGAATTTCGCTTAATTAGAGCGGACTCGGTAATTTGTTGAACCTTTTTCAACATAGAGGGGACGTAGTTGCTTTTTTAAAATTACCAGCATCAGCTTCATTTTTTACATGAGAGAAAGTGTCGCTTTGGCATTTTTCAATTGACTTAACAACACTGAATGAGATATTCGACCTACGCATTGAATTTATCTGAGCGCTGTTGTTTCGTACACGCGTATCTGGCTTGGCTCTAGGGCATCCAGCTATATTTGATCTAAACGCCAAGAAGTCGTTTTTCTCGATGCGTTTTAGTTTTGCGGCTGTTTTTTACATCTAAGCTTTCTTTCCGGCTCTAAAATGGCCTCTTCGATTAAAGGTGGACGGCGACATTCGAGGAAACGCTCACATCCACGGTACCGGCTCACACTCCTTTGTCCGCCGACGTCCACCAGGCGCCCAGAACAAGTGGCGTCCTGTCTTGTTGCATTCATTATCTTACGCATGGACGAACGTGTTGAATTCGTAATTTTTGCTGCTGTCAATTAAAAATTCAGCTACGTGCTCTGTTTAGGAGTTCCGAGAAAATATGCTTCATTCAATCGCAAAAAGTTCTCGCATTAGCGCCTGAGCTGCTGTGGCTGCAACGCCATGCCAAGCTTACCCGCAGCTACGCGCAGTGCTAGAAAATACTTGTTGAAAGCCAAAAAATTCAAATACATAAGCCGCTGATATATATTCGCTCATCGTGTCGTCGTCCCAACACGATTCTTCAGTACCTCCCTTATCTGGCCAGGCATTGAGTCCACCAACAAGCTTCTTCGCTGTCTTTTCCGCTGTAGCGCATTTTACAGAGCATGAGTTTTTGTAAAAGTTGGCTATTGAAATACTAAGCCTGATATCCCAGCTTTTGCTGCCTGTCGTTATCGTCCCATAAGCGTTCTGCGGGTTCGAATCGCGCGACTCGGGAGGCTGCTGCTTCAGCGCCACACCCGGATTGATCAAAATAGCAAATACTTTACTTGCCTGGCAGTGCGCTTCCTTAACCAATTAAGGACTTTTTTATGAATCCGATGTGTTGCTGATGCAATGGCAACTTTAGTACGCTTGTCATCATAGAAAATTCTCTTATTATCCAAACTGTGTAACAGTCTCGGCAGCTGCGGCCATACTGCGAAAACATTTTGCGACTGCGTGTTCAATTGACAGGAAATTTATTGCAATAAATATAAATATAATTCATTTGTATAACACCCTAAGAGAACTTAATCTCTATTCAGGCGCTTTATATAGGCCACGGGCATGAGCCCATGACCTCGATCGTCAAATACATTCGCTTTGATTTTAGACGAAGCGAGCACCTTAACCACTGGGAAAAACTAGCATTGTCAATGGACCGGACCAGTAATTTGCACTACTCTAGCTCCGGAGCGTGTAAGCAAAATGAATGAAACTTAAAAGCATACACTTTAAACACATAACCGCATGGTATGCAATCGATACCAGAGCTTCATGCAGCTAGCTATTAGTAGATCGCAGCTTTTTGTGAGACCCCTGGTTAGCGTGCTGGCAGGTTGGCAGTGCGTTGGCCACCTGCCGCGACACTGACAAGCAGACAGTCATCAAATCTACGCTTGAACCACCCGTGTTCGTCGGATCATAAATATAGACAAGGCGACGTCCTCTGCCCGCGACGCTATTTATTTATTTATACTCTGACCTCAAATGCAGCCACCAGCATATTTATTGAATAGGCATCGCTCTTACGCCTCGGTCGTTTACGCGACTGGCTGATGCAACGTCAAATATATTCACATTTAGCAAAACACGGTGAACTGTCATGTCGCTTATGTATCACTGGTACTGCACTGCAATGTCTTAGGTTCTTTGTAACTTAGAGATATCAGAGTATTATTGTCAACCAGCAACAGTCACATGAGGAGCTTTTAGGCAGTTGTTTCTCCAATTAGCTGTGCTTTGTCTACTTTTTTTCAGAATTAAACTCTCCTTTTTCCAATTTAATTGCCAAACACAATATGGGCTTTCATTTTTAACCAAATGACACCCAGTTGTACCGCGGTTTTGATAACTTCCTGCCTTCAAGCAAGTCCAAGTCTCTTAAATCGCTTTCAGCATATATTGTTGACCTTTCCCACTTGAATGGAAGCAAACTTTCTCAAATTGAATAAAGATAAAACTAAGCTACTAATTTTTGGGTTAACCTAGCGTTACTGCGTAAGTAAGAAATTGAAACGCCTACCCTCAAAATGGGCTCAGCTAGCATATTTCTTGGTGCATCTGTACAAACTCTGCATTTCTTGTTCGGAAGTGACCATTCAGATGACCAATTCCATAATCGAGTTTACTTACTTTCAGATACGTTAGATCGCACAAATTTGGAATTTCCTAGAAAAGGATACGACAGACAGGCAATTCTATTACTATGTTGCATCACATAATCACTTCTGTAACTCACTGCACGAATGTCGTCCTGCGTGTGCAATAGGACTCCAAAAGTTTATGCAAAACACTATGGCCATGCTTATCTGTTGCGAGCTACGCAACTGCTACATTATCAACTTGCCACTTCTCACGGACCTGCGCTGGTTATCCAACAAGCAGCCTTTCAGCTTTTAAATTCTGTAACTCATGTTCAGGCCCCTTCATTCTCTTGCTCCAGGCTACTTAGCCGAAATACTTGTCAATCATGCTTCGCATCGTACCACCCTCTTTTCTAGCTCAAATCATTTAGCTTTGCCTCTAACCAACCTCAAATATTTGGGAGACTATGCCTTCCGTTTGCGTGCTCCGAAAGTCTAGAACTCACTACCGAATGACGTCACACATCCCCTTACTGATGACATTAAAAAATATGCTAAAAAATCGGCTATTCCTCGCAGCATTGCTTCGTCCGCGTTAATTGTCCTGTCAGTGTGTAATTACGCGTGAAGAAACTGTTCACATTATCACTTACCAAATGACATGCCTCCTTTCCAACATATTTAATGTGCCTATAAAGAGACATTATCCATTTATCTTAGGGTTCTATACAGATTTAGTATTATTTTTATTTTATTAACCAGGTCTAGGCCGAGGGGTAAGGTGCTCGCACTTGAAGAACACGGACGTTGGTTCGAGTCCTCCCGCTGGGCATGTTTTGTTGTCTGCTGCAAACGCGTAGATTGCTGCATAAGCTCTTCTCCCGCCACATCGAGGCTGTTGAATCTGCCGACCTTCACTTTTCAACATGGCGTCCGCATTTGCACTTGCGTGGCGCTACCGTCGGACGTCTGAGCATAAAGAGGCGTTACTTTAACCACACTTTTCTTGCAACGGGGGAAGAATCATCTGGGAAGGTGAAACCGCGCCCCCCTCGCGATAGGGAGCGAACCATCAAACGCACGAGCGAAGCTATGATTAAGCCAAAGAAGCCGTCAGACAAGCGTAGGTAAGCCAATAGGCTGGCCGAACGCTCACCTCCCCTGCGGCCGCCGGTGCCTTGCGCCTTGGTATTGCTGCAGTGCTAAGGCACTAAAATATCACTCCGGCCCTGGAAATGGTGGCTATCCGCAGTACGCCCTCTGAACTGCTCGCGGATGACGTAGATTTTTATAGATCCGCCACTCATAAAGGACATCCTAAGTAGTAAATACTAAATAAATTCTACATCGCTTTATTTTCGGCAAGCTTACTTATCCATTTCGCCAACAGTAAGGTTTCAGGAAGTAGGTTGCTGACAGCCAGCCAAGTTATTTTCAGCCCGCCTGACCATCGAAAATTACAGCGCTGACGCCAACTTTGACTTGCAGTCGCGCCAACCCGATGCACCCAACTAGGTGCGTCATTTCACCCGCACATCGGTGTGGCGGCGAACGCCAAAGGCGAGCTGCGTGATGTCGCGGGCATGCTCGAGCGGTGGACGACGTGGGATGCTGGGTGGTGATGCATTCTGGAGCGGCAGACGACGAGCAGCCGATCCGAGCGCGCGCGCGCGATCAGATCAGCTCGACCAGCGCCGCCAAGCGTCGGCGGCGGCGAGCGCGGCCTCGGCGTAGCTCGCCTACTTTTCGCGCGCGCGCGCTACCTTGGCGAATCCCGACGTAAGCGTTCGACCAAACGCGCGACGGCGCTCGTCTTGCGTTCCTCCTCCAGCGCGCTCGTGAATTATTAGCCACCGTTTCGTAATTTAATAACGGCCCGCTGCGCGTCGCACCTCGACGACGTCGACTCGTTAAGCAGCGCGTGGTGGCGGCGTGGCGCGAAGAGCGGATCGGATCATCGCCGCACCATCGCCGGCCGGACCGACAGCTAGGTAAGGAGCTCGCGCACCCTCGCCCCCATTCCATCGCCGCCGCAGTCTCGCCGGCACGAGTGCAGCGCCAGCGCGCGAGCGTCGGCGGAGAGCCGCGACGTCGCGGCTCTCCGCCGACGCTCGCTCCATCGCAGTAGCAGCGTCAGACGCGGATTAGCCACGGGTGGACAGAAGGTCCGGTCCGCGAACGATGCGAGGACATGCGAAAGCTACGGCTAGCGAGGTAGTGAAGAGAGCGTCACCCTCGAGCGGCTAAACGATTTACCGCACGCGGACAGCTAATCTGCCGCGTAATTGGCTTTTCCATAACTTTTGTGACCGTGCAGTCTGCCGGCCCCAGCCAGCCAGGTGCTGTCAGTCAACCTGTAGCAGCGCGTAGAGCGATAGTCGCACGCGGGAAAAATGGTCCGCCGCGTAGTGGCATAGTTGATCAAGCTGTACTGGAAACGCTTAGAATATTTCTGCGGCCGAAGAAAAAGAGAGAGAGGAGGGAGAGAGAGAGAGAGAGAGAGAGAGAGAGAGAGAGAGAGAGAGAGAGAGAGAGAGAGAGAGTGCATGAGTGAGACGGATTGCATGATCTCCATAGCCGAGCGCTACACGAACGCAAGCGCCGTCTGATGGCGGAGGTCATCAGCGGTGTTCTAGCACTCTGCCACGCTGGCTCGAGCGATTCGCGGATGCGAAATTGGCGGTGCCGAAAGCGGCGGGCGGCACTCCGGCGACAGCGGTTGCCGCCAGATGGCGCTGCAACCGGCGCGCGCCATCGGTAGCGAGCGATCGAGCATCGGTGACCTTCCGTGCACGCGGCCGCCGCCGTTCACCACCGCCGTCAGAGCCGGGCGAGCGGGTCGGTCGGTGCAGAGGTTGTAGTATGAGTCGATAGTCCCGCCAATCGGACGGGGCGCCGGCTGTGTGCGGCGCGGTGTAGCTCAATGCAGCGATGGTTCGCGGCGGCGCGCAGCAGGAGACCCGGCGAGCTGGACGGTGCTCTCTGCCTGGCAGCGGCACGCTGCGGCGGCAGCGGCGGCAGCGGCGGCGTGCCGCGGACCTCCGACGATCTAGCGCCGACGAACAATGGCGACTCTCGGGCGACTGGCTTCACCTGCGCGCTCGCATGGCCTTCGCGATCTCTTTGTGCCTCGCGAGCTCGCGGGCGCCACTCTGTCGCGCGCGCGTGCGCGCGCGCGCGTGGCCCAGTTTGCCCAGCCGGACGACGACAAGCTTCGGAGCGCTTGTGCTCGGCGCGGGCGCCCCAGACGGGCGGTTGTCCCCGGAGGCCAGCAGTCAGCGCTGACACGCTCACTACTGTGGGCACGCCCGAGACGTTACCGTACGCCGACTACAATGGACGGGGAGACAGGCGACGCGCGCCGCGGCTCGCCCGGAACGGTCGCGGCGACCCTGGGCAGCCCACGCGGCGACCCTGGGCAGCCCACAGCGCTCGCGCTCGCCGGAGCGGTGCCGCCGACGTGACGAGTGCGCGAGGTACGCCTCGTCCCGACAGGCCTCGGTAGAAGCTCTGCGTTAGCTGCGCCGTGCGTGGCTTTGTCTCCTCGACTGGACACTTAGCTCCCAGACACAAAGTTGCCAGAAGTGAAGGACCCACCGTGCACACTTAAGAATATGTAACGGCAAAACGCATCCGGGTTCTTCTCCATAAAAACAAAGCCATTTACCTGCGTGGCTATTGGAAACTCGCTTGGTTGAGGGGCGGAGAGAATGCAGTAAGCGCACAAGGCCGTTATTTGGTTCTGCTTTAGTGTCCAGTAGAACTATCATTGAAAACCGTACTCTCGCATGCGTTCGAGGTTCGAAGCAACGGTCTTTGCAGCAATTGTAAAGTGCCTAGAAAAAAATTTAGTTCTTTGAAGGCGCTTTATCAAATTCATTATTATTATTATTCCTTGCCGGAAGAGAAAAGGCTGCCCAGCGTAGCCATGGTCTCAGCGTGCATTCACAACACGGTTACGTTCGGACATGTAAAATTTAATTAATCGCTCACTAATATACTCATCGATTATTAAAAATATTTCATGGCGTTAATGTAAATGCACCATCTGTCGAATTTCTCAAGCAACGCCCCAATGCGGGTATCGTGGCTTTGGAGAGAAAGCAAAGTGTCACAAAGTCGTCGATAACTGTCCACAAAGGCACTAACTATGCACCAAAGCATGGTATAGCGTAAGCTTAGCAGTTCACCTAAGCGATCTGTAACATTGCCCCAACGCCTGATCGAGCGAGAAAATGCCGATGACATAGAGGCAGAAATGTATCGGAATGTGCGACGCTGTGGCTCGCCATTGCGTCGTGACTGAGGAAGACGAGTTTGAGCTGCTGAGGAGCTGCAGAGATGCACGCAGGAAGTCGTGACATCGGGCCTAAAAACGACTTGCGACCCTGGATTGCAAGCTGTCTTGCGGGAAAAATAGGTGTACAGAAATATTTAAGGCGAGCTATCCGCCAGACTGCCGCATCGTATTTCGGCTGAGCTCAGACGTTAGGGAGCGTTTAAGAGCCTCTCAAGACTTTCGTGCTCATTTCACGCATGACAAACCATTACAGCTTCCTTTTAATGCTGCATAGAAAGTCTACTCACGTTGATAAATTGATATTCTTAATGCGCTAATCCTTAGCCAGATATAATAATAAATATAATACAATTACAAAATATAATATAAAATATAAATATAAAGACTAAATAATAATAATGATAACAAATAATAAAATATATAAATATTTACTAATAAAAATTTGAATATAAAGCTCCTAATATAAATAAATCTTCCAGAGCTGACACTGTAAGTGCCTAATCTGGCCGCCAGGCTAGCTGGTCGGCAGGTTGCAAAGCGTCTCTTTGCGTCCTGCCCGCTTGTAACCAGTCTGCACTAGCTTCCAGCTTAAGTGGCGCTAAATAATACAGATTTCCTTCTTCGCTCTGGCTGTAAGTCTTAATTCGCTCTATTTTTTATTTGTTTCAAAAGTGACCGCAGTCATTCAAATTCGAAATTCGTTAGATTAGATTCATCCCGGTAAGCCATGTTGCGCCATCACTCTCTCGTCTGTAAACTGTTTGCAACAGCGCCTGTTGCTTTCACGGATCCAAATCAATTGAATCCATCATCAAAATCCATCGTCATACTGCCGCTCCTACTGCCGCTCTTCCCATCACTGTTCTTCCTCTCTCTCTCTCTCTTTCTCTCTCTCCTCTCTCTCTCGCGCGCGCATGCGGCCTCTCTCTCTCTCTCTCCTCTCTCGCTCTCCTCCCTGTCTCTCCTCTCTCTCTCTCTCTCATTTCTCTCTCTTACCTCTCTCTTACCTCTTTCTCTCTCCTTTCTCTTCTGTCTCTCCCACTCTCTCACCTCTCTCTCTTTCTCTCCTTTCTCTCTCTCTCTCTCTCTTCTCCGTGTCTCTCCGCTCTCTCTCCCCCTCTCTCTCCTCTCTCATCTTTTTCTCTCTCTCTCTCTCCTCTCTCCTCTCTCTCTCTCTCTCTTTCTCTCCTCCCTCTCCTCTCTTTTCTTTCTCGCCCTCTCTCTCTCCCACTCTCTCCCTCTCTTTCTCTCTGTCCCTCCCTCTCTCCCTCTCTATCCCTCTCTCGCTCTCTCTCTCCCGCTCTCTCTCTCTCTCCCTTTCCCTCCCTCTCTGTCTCTCTTTCTCTCTCTCCCTTCCCTCTCTCTCCCTCCCCCTCTCTCTCCCTCATTCTCTCCCCCTCTCTCTCCCCTCTCTACCTCCCCCTCTCTCTCTTCCTGTCATCGTGCCCATCTTCGCTCATCGAGTTTCCTTCATATATATATATATATATATAATTCATTTATATAGAGCCCCAAGAGAACTTAATCTCTATTCAGGCGCTTCACATATGCCTCGGGGCTCTCGTCTTCCCCGGCCACTTCGATATCGCCCTATTTTATTCGACGATCTCCACGCTTTGCGACTGAAGATGAATTGCTAGTGCGCCAGCTTATGGCGGTACGCGCTGCTCGCTCAGCGGAAGCTGCTGCTCACGGTCTCACTCTAGCACGTCAGCCCACTGTCGACCTCTGTCGCCGCAAATCGGCCTCAGCGATTCTAACGCCGCCTGCCGATTCATCGGTGCCGCTCACGCGCGAGTCACCTTGTAGGGCCGTTTGGCTGGAGTGTCGTAAACAGAGGCCGCTAAGCTAACGCGACGTCTTGCAGGCTAAGCCTAGAAAGCCTCGCGGTCGATGCGCTGCGCATCCGTCGAAGCAGCGCAGTCGTTAGGTAGGCAGCTCAGCATCCGCCACCCGCGCTGGAAGCACAGATTCAGGCCCCGAAAAAAAAGCCAATAAGATGCGTACTCTTTCGCTGCCACTTAAAAGCGAGCGAGGCTGGCGCGGCGGAACGTTGCGCCAGCCTCGCTCGAGTCATCGAAGCTCGGCCGTTGCCGAAGTCTCGGCGAGCTCATCGTCACTCCCGTAATTTTGCGGTACCCTTTCTTTTCAATCGTCTTGAGCGCGAGCGCGAAGCGCACGACCGGCCAGATGCGTCGCGCAGGAGTGCTTGCAAGAGGTGACCCTTGGCCTCTCGTTGAGAACTGCTGCGCTGGCCGTGGTCCGCTCGGCAGACGACGTGGAATCGCTCGCAAGTCCGCCTTGTTGGTTCCGGCCGCTCATTTGTATCGTATCGCCCACCAAATATGATCAATCGTTCCTGAAAGCAGCACTCGGGCGAAAGCCCGGCATTGCAGCCGCTCAGACGCGCTCTCTTTCCGCCCGCCGCTCCTCCGGTCGCGCATCGCGCTCGCACGCCGATTCGTAAAGAGTCAAGTCGCAGCGCACACCGCAGCGCCGCCTGGCGACTGCTTGCGAAGACAAACGGCCCCTCTGCTAGCAGAGCTTGGCCGCTCTATACCCTGCCGGCCGCGAGACGGAGCCTCTGCGGCTGAGCGGTTTCCCGGCGCCGGTCCTGCACGCCGGACGGTGCACCCTCGAGAGCTTTCAGCTAGCACTTCGCTCCTCCTGGGCTCGCTCGCTCGAGCTGGCCTTGACAGCTAGCTTCCACGACGGAACGAAAGAGTAGAGTTGCTCGCTGCTTTGCATGAAGCTGTGAGGCTTGGATTGTGTCCGAGAGACTGTTGCAGTCGGTTTCATGAGCACTTGAGCAACGACTCAACGCAGAGACTAGCGAACCGACGATGTGGGTCGAAGTGAGACGGGCTACAAGCTGTCGCCTTGCTGTGGATTGATTGGAACTGCACCTAATAATAATAATGACAATTTGATACTTTTCATTTGCATATAGCTCCCTAAGAGAATTTAATTTCACTCCGGGCGCTTCTCTTGTGTCGCAGGACTCGAGCGCACGACCTCAGTCGTCAAAGGCGAACACCTTAACCTCTAAGCCAAGCTCGGGTAGCGTATCGTGAGTCTTTGCTTAGAGCGTGCGAACCTTAGGCACGCACGCGTCCAATTTTGTCGGAGACAAAGTGACGCACGGACGTGGGCTCCCACTTCCGGCAGCTGACCGCCATTGTCCGTACGCGCTCAGAGCCGCAAGCGGTCGCCGGCGATCGAGTAGAGAAGCCTGCAGAGGGACAGGGCCTCGCAATGGTGGCTGACCACTCTTCGCCGCATGAGTGGAGAAGCGCCCGCGATTGTTGTCAATGACTTGCATGCTGACCCTATGCAAGTCACCCCTAACCATGCTATTCTTGCTGTTAAGCTGCTGGCACGCTACCACTAACCATCTCGTTGCGCTTCCTTTGCAGCAAATTGTAACGCCGAAGGCTCGGCGGGGTAAGCTTGACCTGCCGCTTACCTAGCGGCGTAGCCTATCGCCTAATGCCGTTCGGTGCGCGCCTACGCGCAATAAGCTGGCCGCCACGAAACGAGCGTTTCTGGCGCTGACCTGCTCACCGTTACTAAAGGGGGTCGTGAGTCCGCGGCGTGAATTGGAAGCAAGACACACAAATTGGGGATTTTACTGAACTTTATTCGCAAGCGCACAAAGTCGCTGCGCGTCTAGTTCAGCTTTATCTCCACACTCCTCGCACGTTCAACACTCTTGCGGAGGGAATACTCCTCTACACTAAGCGCGACCCGGACCCTAAACCCTAACCGGTGAACTAGGAATCCGTTCCCACCTGTGCCGAGGGAATACCCCAAACACGCCAACTTAAACACTCGAGCGGAGGGAGTACTTCTCCACACTGAAGTGCGAACCGGAGTCTAAACCCTACCCGGTGAACTAGAACTCGGTTTCCATCAGTGCGACCGGAATACTCCACACACGCCAACTCAAGCACTCCTGCGGAGGAAATACTTCTCCACACTGAAGCGCGACCCGGAGCCTAAACCCTACCCGGTGAACTAGAGCTCCACACACGCCGACTACGCCTAGCTCGCGCCGGCAAATCCCTATGCCGAGAGCACGTGCTAGCGCGCACACACACGACACAAAAGAAACACAAAACACGAATGAACACACAAAATGCCAGCTCGGGCGCGATACGACCGTGTTCGGTGGGGTTCCACCGAATCCTCCTAGAGCTGTCTCGTCCTGTTCCGTCAATCGCTGGCGAACAGCCCGCCCTCCTCCCTCGCTTCCAGAGAAAACGAGTCCGACGGCGGAGCCGGACCAAAGACAGAAGACCACAGACAAAAAGACACGAGGCCAAGAGCGAGCGTCGCTCGACTGTTAAATACCTAGCTGGAACAATGGGCAAGAGCTTAGTGGTATTGGGCCCGGACACCTTGGCCCATTACAGAAAGGAATTACTACCGTCCCCAGGCCACTGGAAGGGTACCTCCGTCCAGCTTGAATGGCGAATGGGTTCCAGACGCTTCTTTCTTGGGAAGAGGGAAGGCGGGGGTTGACAGGCCAGCCAACATCTATCAGCAGCTTCCGCGAGTATCGGACCAATTCTAAAGGCCGAATCGCCGCTGCTCGTCTCCGAGCTTCCTGGCCTGCTCCTAAGCGCTTCCTCTCTAACCGCACTGACGCTCCTCTCTGGCTCACTGCTCCAGGACAAAGGGGCTCTAGCCCGCCGCCGAACAGCTCTTGTTCGCGCTAAAATTCAGCCAAAGCCAGCAGGGCGCTACAAAATGTAAAGCGCCTAGAAAGAGATCGAGTTCTCTGAGGGCGCTTTATCTAGTGTGTTATTATAGTTATTATTATTATTAAGGCAAGTCAATTCGCCCTCATAGACAGCATTATGGACAGCCGCATAGCCTCCAAGCGGCTCCCGGCGGACGGGCGGAGAGCGCGCTTGCCCAGCTGTCGGGCGCACAGAGCGACTAGCCGGACGCCTGGCGACTGGCCAGCAGCGGCCCGGCAGTCGTGCGTACGCAGCGAAGCACCGCGCTGGCCACGTGTGGGCGGCGTCCGCGCGTCCAGCGTCCGCGAGGCGCGTGCCGCGCCAGTTCGCGTGCAATACGGACTGTGTGTAGTGCAAAACAAAGTGTGACCAACTGCCTCCCCGGAGGCGTGGCGAATGAGTGCGGCACCCGTCGCGATCCCCTTCCATCCGTGGAAAAAGTGGTTCTCGCGGAGAATCTTGCAGAGCCCTCCTACTCCTGAGTTTCGAGGAAACGCCGGGCGGCGGCCGGGATGGCGGTCGAGTAGCGCAAAAAAACCGAGCGTGCACTCTAAAGTCGCCAAGTCGTCGAACGTCGGCGGCGGCGAGCAGCTAGAAGGCGGGCGGCGGCGGCTGCGCGCCTCTCGGCGAGCAACCGCGCCGACGGCTCCCGCCCGAGTCGCCGCGAGCGGCTCGGGTGGGCCGGGTGGAGCGGCAGTGAAGCTCGGCTGCGTGCTGGGCGACGTCGAGGAACCGTTTTGAATAGGCCTTTGCCCTCAAGCCAACGACGGACCGTAAACGAGACGCGTCCCGCAATAGCGACGCCCAATCGGCGGGCCCACGACGCTCGCGCAGTGCCGATTGAGTTGACTGCTTCGCAGATGCGCGCCTGAGCACCACTTGGAGGTGGAGGTGCCTGGCGTAAAAGGCGATATCCAGGGTGCGACGGACGCGGAAAGACAACTGCCTCCCCCCCCCTGCGAATTGGTCAATCGGCTGCTGCGCGTTTGCCGCTCGCGAGTCTCGTAGCAGCGCGCACGAAAGCGCAGAATCTCCTCGCACGCGGACCCGCGCGTGCTTGCACGAACGAATTCTCGCCGCTTGCCCTG
Organism: Cristatella mucedo; assembly: GCA_009760855.2. Taxonomy (NCBI): domain Eukaryota; kingdom Metazoa; phylum Bryozoa; class Phylactolaemata; family Cristatellidae; genus Cristatella; species Cristatella mucedo. The sequence goes on from WPIO01000012.1 coordinate 5,907,216, forward strand.
TGTTATAATTCTGTACGGAAGCCTGGGCCATCGCCCCCATTTGCTGTCGCGCGGGCTGGGCCCAGCGATTAAGGCGATCGCCTCGAACCAAGGTCAGGCAGGACGAATGCATTCAACGAACGATGTCATGGGCTCGAGTCGCGTGGCATATGTGAGGCGCCTGAACGGCGATTAACTTCTCCTAGGGCGCTATACACATGAATTATATTTTCGGGCTCAAGGAGGAAAAATCTCAGCGGATTCGAGTCTTTTTGGGCTCGGAATGGGCTCTAAGGTCCATCCGAATTCGGGCCAAACAATGGACCATGCTTTAACCTCCTGCAATCATTGCAAGCAGAGCTAGCTGTTTGCGCGAAGCCGCCAGCAACGCCGAGGTTACGCTGTGCAAGTTCTGGCCCCTCGGAGCTGTACCTGGGTGCGGGCGGTTACGCTTGGCCTCTCCGTTTGCATGCTCTTCCCCCCTAGCCGGTGGGGAAGGGCAGGAGGCCGGTGGGCCGAGCTAGCCTCGCTTCCGAGGAGCGCCGTGCGAAGCTGCAGCCGCCGCCAGCTGCTGATCCTCGCGCCGTTGGCCGTGCCCTCCGAATACGCGCCGGTTCGGAGGCTGCGCACCCCGGCGATGGCACGATCGCGCTCGCCGCCGGCCGTCGCGTTTCCGATCGGCGAGCGCGAGAACGCGCGGCTCCTCCGGCGCACGAGCGCGTCCGCTTCGGATAACTGGCCAATGCGGCTAGCGCGCATCCGCTTTTTTATTTGATTTTTCCCCTTCGCTACGTGGACGCGGCGCCGGCGCAGGTGAATCGGTGCGCGCGGACCCGACGTAACGAGAGAGTGCTGAATTGCTCTCGTGGCCTGACGGATCGGAAGCCTCCCAAGGGGCTTCCGCGGCGGCGATGCGTCTCCGCCATAAGCGTGCATTCACTGTTGCCGCTTCTTCTGACGCAGCGCGAGCCTTTTTTGAGCGGAAGTCTGCATTAATCGCGGAACGCGATCTAGCGAAACTAGCGAGTCGACCGCTTTTCCAGCGGTGGCCGTCGCCGCGGCCAATAGATTTAGCGCGCAGTTGGCCGAGGTCGATGCGCCGATGGCTAGCGTTTTCGTTCCGTTTGGACCAGCTCCCCTCGTTCTTTTCTTCGTTTCCTTCCTTTCGTCCCTCCTCTTCTCTTTCGCGCGCGCGCGCGCAGTGTGCGGCTGACGGGAAGACGGCGATAGCGCGCCTCGACAAGCACCTTGCGCCTCCTCCGAGCCACCGAATCGGAACCCGGTCCCCCTAGGCCGTACGTACGGACGCGCCTGCGGGTGCGCGGCGGCGCGCAAGCGTCCTGTCTCGTCATTGTGCCATCCGAGAGCGGCAAAGCCGGCCGCGGCACGCGCTTCTCTGGTTACGCGACGGGTCTGGAACGCGACTGCAGATTACGGCATGAATAATAGACGCCCGGCCCGGCCCGGCCGCCGGCCGACGCATCATTACGCGTGGGACGGCCGAGCCCCGGCGCTATTAAAAGTCGGTCCGCTGTCGCGGGCGCTGCGGACGACTCGAATATCTGAATTAGTAATGTTTACGACATAAATTTAGATCGCCTCCGAGCCGTGGGACCACCGCCGCAGCGTGGCGCGGCTCGCGTTGCGTCGCCGTCGTTGCGTTCTCTATAGTTCTTCGTCGGCGCCTCCGCAGTGCGGCGCCTTACGGCGGCGCCGGCGGCAAAAACGTGCGGCGACGCCGCATGCATGCATTGCCGCAGGTGCGCGCTACGCGCCGCTGCTCAGCGGTGGTCGCTGGAGCGGAAGCGCTGTCGAAAGCGGCCACTGCGTGCGCACTGCGTTTGCTCGCGCTGGCTTGGAAAAGATGGGCTGCGGACTAAACGACAAGGCTTTCCACGAACCGGCAGTGGTTATGAAAAGCCTTATAAGGGTGCGAAGATGACCTGAGCTGGTACATAAAAATATCCTCTCGCAATGTGGCTAGAGCGCCGCTGCCTAGTAGTGCAACGCCACTAAACGCAGCGATAAAAATAACACCCGCTCAAATATGCGCGCCACCTAATCTGCAGCCGCAACAAGTCTTTCAAAATCTCACTGGAGATCGACGAAAATTCAACCCACGACCTGCGTTAGACAATCATGCGGTGACCTGGAGATGACCGTTGCGAATGGCTCGTGCACTTGAGTGGCAACACGCATGCAGGAAAGAACGAAAGTGCGTCTGCTAGCCGACTTTGACCTCGCCTGCTCGAAGATGCCTTGTCATAAGCAATGAATGAGTGAGAGAGAGAGAGAGAGAGAGAGAGAGAGAGAGGAGAGAGCGAGAGAGAGAGAGGAGAGAGCGAGAGAGAGAGGGTGAGCAGGCTGGTGTCATCTAATGTAATGTATCTCTGTCTGTAACTCCACAAAGCCACAAAAACTAAGTGGGTGTTACTCAGGAATGGATGTTACGTAGGAGAGTTTTCTATTGTTCAGTTTTTGCTTACTATAGCTTAGCTTATTCTCAATTATAGCTTGGTTTTCTATGTACTCAGACATAAGCGACTTTCATCGGGAGAAGAATAAAGCGACAAAAAAGCTGCATATGAGATGAGTGAGACAGTTAGCGTGAGAGAGAAATAATAATCCAAGACGTGTTGGAAACCGAAGAGGGGCGAGACGAGAGCTGAATGCGAATGAGCTCGATCCTTACTAAATAGTTACAGCGAGCCTCGCTAATTGCCACCAGCGTCTTCTGCTAGAGAGCTCGCGGCAGCAGCCACCATTGCCCGAGCTCGGTTTAGTCGAGTAGAGCGCTGCTTTGCTGACAGCAGAGGTCGCAGAGGTCGCAGCAGAATTTACTTCTCAGCAAACGGCAAGGATCCGCGCCACAAGTGGAGTACTAATTTACATCTAGGATGGGAAAGATCCGCAAGTTAGTTCTTTGTGCAGCGGGGAATGACCCGCAAGATTGTTTTTAGAGGGGAAAACCCACAAATTATGAAAAATATTGCACGTAATCCATGGTTTTTTCACTCGACACCAACTCTGCGGTTGCTCATAAGCTGGATTAAAGCCTTAATTTCGTCGTTGATGACGGTCGGCAGGCGTAGGAATAGGGGGTGGACAAGGATAGTGCCCTACTGTAGGGAGGAGGACAAAAGCCCCTCCAGCCCTCTGACTCGACCTCTGGCCACGCCCTTCCGGTGCCTTCGCATGCGCTTCGCGTCAGTCTAGAAACTTCTGCGCTCTCAACTGTTCTAGAAACTTCTGCGCTCTCAGCTGTTCTAGAAACTTCGGCACTCTCGAAAGCTTTGAAATTCGAAAAGAGCACTTGCTGTGTAAATTCTAGACTGCGGAGCTGTCTTCAACTATGTCAGCACAGCGCCCATGAAATTACTCCTGCTACCTATTCACACGCCATCTTAGCCAGACTCCGCTGCAACGCCATTCCCGCTCACTTTTTTCATGCTGAATTTAAGCCCCTCACTTCTACTGCTTTACCCACGGCGTATATTTTTGGCCACCAATCGCTCAACCGGAAGCAGTGAGGTTTTTGAGTACGGTACAAACTAGGCTTTTTTTATTGCTCTCGCTTTGCCAACTTGGCCGTAAGTTCAAGTTCTGCAGTAGGCAATTCTTTGTCGCCGTTGCAGTCGGGGTGTAACCCACAAAGGCTCTTCTTCCACTTCGTAAACGAGGCCGTTGAATAAGCCAGCTTGAAATTGATGTTACTGTCCTGGTAAGGATATTTATCTAGCCAAGCAACCACTTCGTCTTCAGGAGCTTTCAGAGATGGTAGTACCTTAAGTTACAATACTATTAGTAATTGAGACAGGTTTTGCATTGCTTCTCTCTCCCTCTCTCTCTCTCTCTCTCTCTCTCTCTCTCTCTCTCTCTCTCTCTCTCTGTCTCTATCTCTGTCTGTCTCTGTCTGTCTCTCTGTCTCTGTCTGTCTCTGTCTGTCTGTCTGTCTGTCTGTCTGTCTGTCTGTCTGTCTGTCTGTCTGTCTGTCTGTCTGTCTGTCTGTCTGTCTCTCTCTCTCTCTCTCTCTCTCTCTCTCTCTCTCTCTCTCTCTCTCTCTCTCTCTCTCTCTCTCTCTCTCTCTCTCTCTCTCTCTCTCTCTCTCTCTCTGTTGCTCACTACTCTCAGCGTTCACTCTCTCTCTCACTGTCGCTCACTGCTTTCAGCTTTCTCTCTCACTTTACCTTTCTCTAACCTACTCCTTCTCCTCCTGCTATCTTTTCCCCGTCCCGCCATCCCCTATCACTCTAACCTCGAGCCGTCGTCGCTCGCCCTCGCTTTCTCACGCCCTGCCGCGCGACGCGGCCGACGGCGCGGTTCCCACCGCCCGACGGCGCGTTGAAGCGCAAGCGCTCACCGCCCCCCTGGGGATCCGGTCAGCTGGCGGCCTCTTGGCAGCCAGTCTCACAAAGCGTCTCACGTTCGGCCGGCCCCGCGGCTTCGTCCGAGCGTCCGAGCGCAATACCTGGATCGTATCAGATCGCGCCGATCGCTCCGCAGTGGCGCGCGACACCCGCCACGAAACGTAATTGCGATATCGCGGTCTCAATTCTCCGCAGCCGAGCGCTAAATGGCGGTCGCATCCATCGCGCATGCCTCGTAAGCTCGCCTCGCCGCGGCGGCGGCGGCAGCGGCGGCGGCGGTGGCGGCGGCGGCGGCGGTGGTGGTGGTGGTGGACGCGCGAAGGCTGAGCCTTCGCATTCTATGTTCAGCATGCCGCGCGAGCTCTTCGCGCACCGCGGCCGCGCTCGAATGAGCGGCCGGAAGTCGTCGCCGCCCGCTACTGTGCGGCTCTCTCGTCGGCGATAGCGCTGCTGCGCGCGGCGCATAGATTTTCCCGCTTCCAAGTTCTGTCCAGTTCTCGCTGTGGCAACGCGACAACTGGACAGAGACCGAGCGAGCGAGCGAGCGGTCCGACGCAGACGGCACGAGGAGAGCTGACCCGGCCCCGCTCCTAACCGTCGTCGCGGCTGCCGCAACGCGAGCGCTTCCGGTCACGCCCGCCTATCGGATGTGTCGCTTCACTGGTGCAGGTGGAATTTCGCCAAACTATTGAAAAATCATTCAAAGACTCGGCGCTGATCTAAGACGGGGCTAGCAACTTGAAGACGCTGGGAGTCTGCTGCTGGGAAGTTGGGCGCCGCTTCAGCTGCGCGGACGGCGGTGCGCCACGCTGGCTTTCTGCTAATGGCGCTGAGAAAGTTGCTGCATGTCAGAGAGAATCAGGAACTGACGGAAAGCCGATTGAACTGTAATTGTCAAGGCAGTGGACCGCGCTAGCCTTTTAGAGCTTGTGCAACGGCAATTGTGCTGTCAAAAGTCAGTTGACCTTTCTTGTTGAGCGCTGTATAGAACCAACCTTCGGTCGTCTTTGTCTAACTGCAGTTGCCACCTCATTGATTTGCTGTCATGCGATTCACGATAACCGGGCAGCAGAGACTCCGTATTAGGCTTGGAGTTCATGTCTCGCGCTCGAGGCTAGCGATACTGCACGAGCATAAGAAATATAGTTCGGACTTCAGTTCTCGAGTAAACGCTCGCGCCGCGGTGCCTTATTGCCGGATACTGTCGACTGCTGCGGACGGAAGGAGGCGACATCATAACAGTTCCGCCAGAGATTTTCGTGCAGATAAATCTCCTGGTTCCGCCGAGGAATCTGCGATGCGCTCGGACACACTTCCGGTCGCAGTGCTGCTGCTGCTGCTGTTGCTGCTGCTGCTACCTACGCGCGAATCGAGCGAGCAGCGCCCGCGCCGTCTGTTCTTCACGTCTGCGGCCACTTCCTCCTCCGGCGCGGGTCGCAGTTAGACACCTTACTTGACAGGGCTCCCCCAATACACGACGCGTCGGCCTCGTCGGCCCCCTACAACGCCGTGCGACAGCCTCAGCACCGGCACCCGATGGCCTGCATGTGCGAGGAGCGTAGATTTCCTTCGCTGCACTCACGTCACGTGCTCTGTCGCAGCCATTCCGCGCCGAGGCTGCCAGCAGTGCCACCTGCGCTACACGCGCGCGAACTTTCCTTTTGCCTGTTGTGCCAGATTGCTATCGCTCGCTCTCTCGCTTCTCTCTCACTCACTCACCCACACGCACTCACGCACATTCACAAATACACACAAATATCACCCCACTTTGAGGAGAGCTTGGACCGAAAAGAGTTCTGCCGTCGCCGCCATGTTGTCGTTGTGTCCGACGAACGAAAGTGGCCAGGTCGCGTTACAGTGGAGAGTTCAAACGGCTGCAGCGGGCGACGCCGTCATCAAAGCGGCGTCATCACTCTCGGGCCGAGCTCGTAGAAAGCTCGCGAAGCCACTGGCCTCAAAAGTCGCGCCCGCCGCTTCGGCAAGCCGAGGCGGCGGGTGCGCGCGCGACCGTGAGAACGTCACTCGTGAGAATCTCGCTCGCTCGACCTTGAGAAGCTCTAGGGGCGAGCGGGCAGCGCAGGAGTCGCTGCACCGACGTCCGCTGCACCGCGGCAGGCGGGCGGGCGGGCGGGCGGGCGGCGGGCGAGATCCAAGTCGCTGCAAGATTAGAAGCGCTCGCTTGGACGATGGAAGACGCTGGAAGTTTTTCCCACGCCCGCGAGCGCAGCCGCCGCACCCGCGGGGAATTCCTAATTGGCGGCCAACGCCGCCCCCAACTTGCCGCGAAGCGCGACGAGCTCCGCTCGTCCGCCGGCCGCGCGAAAATGGACTCGCGCGCGAAGCTAGCGACGACGACGACGACGATCCGACCTGGCGCCGCGCGCCGGTCCTCGGCCCTCGGCCCTCGCGATGCCGGAGGATCGCGAGGGCCCGAACGAGCAGCGACTGCCCTAAACGGTCAGCGCTTCGCGCGCGCGCGCGACACGTCAGCTAGCCAGCGCGGCTCCGAATGAGACGATGCGGAGGATCTCTGCTCTCGTCTCATTTTGTCTCCACTCTCTTGGTGAGGCCACCGTCGCCGACAGCCCTGGCGCCGCTGTCTACGCTAGGCGACAGTCATCGTCGTCGTCGGGCAGCACAGACTCGCAAGCTTCGGCAAAGCGCTGGCCGCAGAAAGTGCACCTCGGCCGGCGGCCGCCGGCCGAAGCGATCCGAGCGAGGCGACCAAAACAATGGCTGCGGCCGCAACAAAGCCGACCAATTAGCTCGTGCGAGCGGCGCCGAGCCGCGGCCGCCGCGTCCGCGAGCAGCGCGCGGCGCTGTCCCCGCGAGCCCCCTCGCGAGTCCGTTCGCATCGATTTTCTCGTTTCGCCGAATGCCATCGCCGGTCCGCGGAGCGTCATAAAAGGACGCAGAGCCGGTCCTTGTTTGCAGTCCGTTTCGCTACCTCGGCCGTCTCGGCTCGCTCGCTCCTGCTCGGCAGCCTCCACCGCCGTCGCCGCCGTCACCGCCGTCGCCGAAGCCGCCGAAGCCGCCGAAGTCGTCCCGCAGAGGGCAGCGCATGCGCGCCAGCTCTCAACGGCCCGCCATCGAAGATGTCGCGCAGCTTCGGACCCTACTCGATGTACGATCCTCACATGTCGGCCCAGGTGAGTGCCGGGCGCTGGTGCTGTGGCCTTGAACTAAGGTTAACACCTCAACAGCTCGCTCGCTGGATGCGAGCTCCGAGCACGGAACGAAAGAAGCTCTGAAGACAATAAATGGAAAAAGCGAGGCTCGCGGTCTCAGCGGGCATTCGGAGTGTCGCAACTCTAGCGATGTCCACTCACGAGGTGCTCGCCCGCAACGCGAAGCAAGTTTGACTGTTTGCTTCCGCTGTTGCGGCATCCCGAAAAACGAGACTGCGAGGTCGCGCGAGAATTTCATCGAAAGAGTCACTGCATTTGGGGCGTGGACCGTGGCGTCGCTTTCGGTCTCTCGGCTGCGCGTAGCGCGGCTCAGGCGCGGCGCACGGGGGAGGTAAAAGAGGGAGCGGTACGCGTGCCCGCAGCCAGGGTGTGCTGCCAGTGCGCTTGATAGGTGCATCAGCAAAACAGTCACTGTCATCGGAACTGTGAAGACGCTGCTCCGCAATTGCCCGGTACAGTCTTGCGGCCAGCCGAAATCGGAGTTTAATAGAAAAAAACTAACTGCCTAACATTCCTCGTAGGGTAACATGTTTGCCGGCTTCGATGACTCGATGATGGCACGAGTGGACGCGCTAGCCGAGTTGAAGCCGCCACAGCAGCTCTTCAAGCACGACATCTATTCGGCCACCGATATGGCAGGCTATGGAACCGTCACTAAGATGCATCCGATGCATATGGACTTTTCGAATGGTAAATCGCTTCGCCGTCCATCTGCGACTGGAGAAAGCAGCGGCGCCTATGATGGCAGAGGGTACACGTATCCACAAAAACTGAATGCGTAGAATCGAAGCCGCATGCTTGTTCTGACCTTGTCTCTCACGGCCATCTCAGTCAGCTGCTCTTCCATATTTTCAGTCTCTTTCTCATAAATTACACAGGCTCCCTCTCTTGCTCTCGTTCTCGCTTTATCTCTCTCGCTCGCTCTATCTATCTATCTATCTCTCTCGCTCTCTCTCTCGCTCTCTCTGGTTCTCTTGCTCTTGCTCGCACTCGCGCGCTGCGCACAGCCAAGGTTTTGAGCGCCATCCTCTCATGCTGCCGCGGCTTCTCCGCCACAGGTGACTCCATGGTGGAGCAGATGAACGCCATCGGTGGTCCGAATGGATTCATGATGGCGCCGGAGCTGCACGCTCAGCAGCAGATGTACGCCAACCTCTGCGCTCACCCGGCTGCGGCGCAGCAGCCGCTGCAGCCACCGCAGCAGCCGCAGCCGCAGCACCACCCACATCAGCACCACGGCCACCACCACCAGCACCACCACCACCACCACCACGCGGCGGCGGCGGCAGCGGCGGCGGCAATGCAGTATCACGGCGGAGGCGCGCCCATGAAGGCTGCCGCCGCCGCTGCAGCGGCCGCCGCCGCCGCCGTGGTCGTGCAGCCGGACGGCGGCCTCGACCCGCGCGAGCTCGAGGCGTTCGCCGAGCGGTTCAAGCAGCGGCGCATCAAGCTGGGCGTCACGCAGGCCGACGTCGGACGCGCGCTCGGCAACCTGAAGATCGCCGGCATCGGCTCGCTCAGCCAGAGCACCATCTGCCGGTTCGAGTCGCTGACGCTGTCGCACAACAACATGATCGCGCTCAAGCCCGTGTTGCTCGCCTGGCTCGAGGAGGCGGAGCGCATAGCTCGCGAGAAGCGCAGCGGCTACGGCATCGACGCGCAGGGCGCGGCGCTCGAGAAGAAGCGCAAGCGAACGTCGATCGCGGCGCCCGAGAAGCGCTCGCTCGAGGCCTACTTCGCCATCCAGCCGCGGCCGTCCGGCGACAAGATCGCGCAGATCGCCGAAAAGCTCGACCTGAAGAAGAACGTCGTGCGCGTGTGGTTCTGCAACCAGCGCCAGAAGCAGAAGCGAATGAAGTTCGCCTCCATCTCGGGCGCCGGCGCCGGCGGCGGCATGGCCTCGGCAGCGGCCGGCCGCCATTGACGGGCGGCGCGCCGCGCCGACGCCGCGCCGCGGGACGCGTCATAGAGACCGAGGAGGCGTCGCGATCGGACGCTCGAAGCGCTCGCGCGCGCGCGCCCCCATCGCTCTCGCGCTTTCTCGCGACGCTTTACGGCTTCGATCGTGTTCGGGCGCGAGCGACGATACCGGACCCCGCGGCTCGCTGCAAAAGAAGCCGCCGCCTACGCCACCCCTCCGCCTCCAACGCTGCTGCCGCCGAGGCGGCGGCACGAAGCGCTTCGAGCTGCTCGCCTTGTTTGACCGCGCGACACGCGGGCGTGTCAGAGGCGTGCGCTGGCGCACGGCCCGCGCGGCGAGGCTCTGCCAACCCCGAGCCCGACAGCGGCGTTGGGCTCGCTACCGTACTGTCTAGTCACCTAGATTAGCGGTAATTTAATATAGCTATTTATTTTTTCTTGTAACTGTGATCTTCGGGTGTGTAGCTATGTGTTGGTTGATACCGGACGAGCATTGTCTTGACGTTTATTGACGAATTTTTTTGACAATGGCTCTTGTTTGCGCTGGTCGTGAGAATTGACCGAGCGCGCGGCGGCCGCCGCGTGCGCTCGCGCGCTCGATGTATTATGACAAACCGTGGCTTTCCTTTGATATCAATAGTATGTATCGATTCGACGCCCAGCGGACCTCGTCTTCCTTGCCACCTCGCGCCTCGATCGCGCTTTCTTCTCGACGCCGCTTTCCGCCGGGCATCCGATGCAGCCACATCCGGAAGTGCGCCTCGATGGCCCGTCGAGCTTCGGCGACCGTCGAGAGTCGCGCTGCGGTGCTGGCGGCCGCCACGTCAACTCGCACGAGCGCCACGGCGAGCGCCTTAGGGCAACCACTAGACCCACATCCGCCATTAGAAGAGCCTCCTCAATAATGCATATAATATGAAATATGCATACCCTCGTCGTAGAAGGTTTAAGAGGAGTTCCAAGCCGCCAGCTCTCTCAGCGTCACTGTTGCAGCAGCCGCCCACGAGGTCGGGCGGCCCGCTCGCCGGCGAGGCTCGCCGGCCTTAGCTGCGCCCGCCGGCGGCGACGCGACGGCGGCCAGCGAAGAGCGAGCGGCCGCCGTCGTCGCGGGATGGGAATAAGGCCGCAGCCGCCGTGACCCGAGCGGCAGAAGGTGAGAGGTGCGCCCGGTCGCGTCTAGCCAAGGTACCAGAGCAGTTCGGGCGCTTGACTCAGTCGTACCGCGCCAGCGACGAAAATTCCGAACGCCGCCGCAGCAGCAGCCGACGCCGCCACAGCAGCCGCCGCTGTGGTGACTAAAACTTGCGATCCGAAAGCATTCGTGCCCTCCGACTGGGCGACGCGACGCGGAAGCGTCTCCGCGTTTGGCTGCGATTTTGGCGACGCTCACTTTGCTAGCGGCCATTTTGCGCCGTAAGCCCATTGCGTCGCCGCACCGAAGCGGCCGCGCTGCGGATGCTGCCTGCGGCGGCAGCGGCGGCAGCAGCCGCGGGTGGCTGCAGAGGGCGGGAGGTGGCTGCGAATATTCTGGTCGAATAGTTCGCATCGATCTCGCGCTCGCGCCAGCATTTCGTCGCGCTACAGCGGCGCCTTTGTCTGCCCGCATTCTTCGAATTCGCCTGCTAATTTGCGTCGACTGACCTTCACGACTCACGCGCGCACAAGAAAGAAGCTCCGTCGCCGCTGCGAACCGAGGCGAGTCAGCGAAGCCGCGCAGGTGCGGCACGCGCCGACCGAAGAAGAAAGTGACCTTAACCGTTCGCCGGGCGGCGGCAGAATAAAGAGCTCGCTCCGCTCGCGGCGCCCGCGTCCGCCGCCCATAGCCGCAGACATTTCGCGCATCCGACCCAATCGGTTGCCTCGCCGCCGAGAGGAGGCCGGCGAGGTACTGCTGCACGGATCAGCTGCGACAAACGATCGTTTATTTCGAACCTACGATCTATGAAGGAAAGGCGCTCCGTCTCGTATCGGAAAAGGCGCGGGTGAAGCTCGTCCGCTGCCGTAGACGGCCATCAAATAGCGAACGCGCTTCTGTTAGCGCCAAGTATCTTACGTTGCTTAGGCGATCAAGCTAGCAGCTACAGCCTAATCATCGCTGGCGGCTAACGAGCGTGACGTCGTTTTGGACAGAGACAGCGAACTTTTTGCTACGGGCGCTGTGCTCATTGCAGGAACTTCAACTAGGTAGCCAGTGTCTGTAAACTCTAAACTCAAAAAGCATAGAAACCCTAAACACTAAATTCAAAATCTTGAATTCACACCAAATCCTACATCCAAACCCGTGATGATATCCAAAGACGTCTTTTAGCCGTTAATATAAACAGACCATGCTAAACTTCCTGCTGTGGTCAAAGTGCCCGTGGCAAAACATTGGCTGTCTCCGTGCATAATCGACGCCGTGTTAGCATGTACCGTAGCTTGGCGGATGTAAAGCATCCAGAGACAGCCACCAGCGCCAGCGCACGAGTAAGGACTGCTCTAAGAGTACTGCTGAGGCCGCCCAATGGCAACCGCTCAGCTGCTGTCTGGACTCCGAAGTTACGGGTTTGACTGTTGCGAGGCGGCAGAGCTGTTTGCCTATCAGTTTTACCACGCCACTTCCAGGTAGCCCGCAGTTCCTGCAGGCACTAGGGGAAAGAGAGATCGGGGACCAGCAAAGCCGCCGAAGAGGCGCTTGGTGTTTCAAAGCGTCACGACCTGTGAATAGTCACGAAGATCCTGAAGAAACGAGCTGCACACAAGAGCAGGATTGCGCATTTGTCAAAGGGATGGGCCAGCGGTTGTTTATTCACCCCGACCAAGGTCAATGTGAATGCATTGATGACCAATGTCGCGTGCTCGAGCCCCGTAGCATATGTGAAGCGCCTGAATGGAGATTAAGTTCTAATAGGACGCTATACAAACGAATTATACACCGCGTGTGTGTGTGCGTGCGCGTATGCGTGTACATACATATATATATGTATATATACATATATATACATATATATATATATATATATATATATATATATATATATACGTATATGTATATCTCTTCGATCCTTGCTCTCGCTGACAGCGCCAGCTTCTGCCGCTGCGTTTTAGCCCGGCCGCAGGTAGCTCACACTTCAAAATGGAGGTTGGAGATTCGAGGCCCACCGTAGGCAATGCTGTATTGTCCAATGCAATCCGCAGAGACTGTTCTGACTCTATGGAAATGAGACCTCCGAATCAGCTACTCTGTGCTACTTTACTTTACCGAGTGTCGGTGTACGTTCCAGCAGCGCGCTGGTAGCAGCGCTCGTTGCATTGTAGAGGAACGACCGGTGACCGCAGAGTTGGGCTCGACATTCGTGCTTTGGCCGGTGGGTTAAGGTGCTCACTTTTAATGACCGAGAAAGTTAGCTCGAGTCCTGCGACATATGCGAAGCTCCTTCCTTTAAAGAGAGACTAGGATATCTTAGGGCGCTATACAAATGAAGTATTTTCCTATGCAAGGCGAGTCGGCCGCTGAATTTTAGGCGCACGCGGAGGGCGTATCTGCGAATCGCTCGACGCTCAAAACAGATGCGCTCGCACCATAACTCCTCGGAGGCCACTCAGACGTGCGCGCCAGCTCGCCTGCTCGTCTGCTTCCGCTCTCGCAGTGGACAGGTCTGCGACGCAGCGGCGACGCGTCGGCTGCGGCCCGCGGCGTCTGCTCGCCCGCGTAGCTTCTCTGCTGCCGAGGCCGCGGGGGCGAGAGAACTGGCGCGGCCCTCCGCGTAAGTGGCTGCCGCGCTGGCAGCGCCGAGCCACGAACGTGCGAACCGAGCCTCTGCGACGGCCGTCTGAATGCGCGCCGCCGCGGTCGCGGCCGCCCCCCCCCCGGCGCACCAGCGCGTGCGCTCCTTAGTTGCGCGTGGGTGGAGCTGCCGAAAAAAAGGCTGCCGAAAGGCGAGGCTGCCGAGCGGCTGCGCGGGCAGCCTTTCGCGGCTTCGATCCCTGGAAATACCGGCTGCGATCGGAGCCGGCGCGCACATCCGGCGGGCGCTCCGCCGCCGCTGCCGCCGAGGCGCGCGAGGCCTCGTCTCATCGAGCGGACGAGTCGCGCCGCACCGCGCGCCGCGCTGCTGATAAGGGCGCACCAGCGAGCGCCGGCAGCGTCTTGGCGTGGCCCCGGCGGTCGGCCGGCCGGCAGGCCGGCCGCCCGCCTTGGCCGCGCGTCTCAGCGATGGCCCGGTGCGCGCCGGAGAATGGCGCGCGAGTGTCAACAGTGAACCCTATTGAATGGGCGGACGGCCGAGGAGCGATGCCTGTGATCGATCGGAAGCCCGAGGAAGCTCGCCCGGCGGGCCGACAACACGATCGCGCCCTCGAGGCTCGACCGCCGAGCAGCTGAGCTAATCCCGCGCTGCCGCCGCCGCCGCCGCTGCAGCGCCGACGGTAGCGACGAGATCGCTTCGTAAAGGCGCGGCGCGGCGCATTACCGTAATCCGATACATGTTCGACGGCTGCTTGAATTGCACGTCGCTCGCCGGCGGGGCGAGCCTAGGTCTCTCAGCCTCGATTGGCTGCCGCGACGCCTCCGCCGCTGTGGCGGCCGCCGTCGCCCCCGAGTCCGCCGCCTCCGCTGCCGCCGCGGTGTGCGTTTCTCGCCAGTCACGTGCGATAGGAGTCGGATCGTAGGCGTAGGGCTGCAGGAGCCCCGTGGAGCCTAAGCGCCGCTGGCACCGACCTGGAGGGGCGTGTCAGGTCGGTCGCACGGCCGCCCAACACGCCCCGCGCTGTTCGTAAGACTAGCTACCTCGGCAAGATCGAGGTCTGGCGCCTGCTCGGCTACGCCTAGATGCTGGCGCAGCTCCAAGCGTTCCACCACCAGGCGCAGGCTTTCGGCTCGGTTTAAAGTCTTGGAGTCTCTTAAAGTCTTAAAGGTGGCAGTAATCGGCGGGTTTTTTAAAGTCCCGAGCGCTGGAGACTGTCGGCTACAAGGGCATGTCCTCTGCTGCGGCTGCGGCAGCGACGGCGGCACTCGCTGCTGCTACGAGACAGTCGTGCCGCGAGGCACGAGGCTGCGGGCAGTTCGCTCGTGCAGCCTCGTGCCTCGCGGCTCGTGCCTCTCACTTCACTGGACGAGCGCCTCCGTCGCTTACCTCCTCCATCAACGGTCTTCCGGTTCAAGTTGTGAGCCTAATATTCATTCGCTCTTACGTTTGACCTGAACTTTGTTGATGTTCGACTGCGAATCGACAGCTTGGCGGTCTGTCGGTGCACTATGACATGAGATCCAGCATCTCAATCGCTTTGCCTTTGGTTCGCCGTCCTGGCCGAGGGACGCGATGCTGTATTTCGGATGAATCAAGCATGTGCAGGGCATTATTGCTTTCTTAAACATGTAACCTACTCGCTTAGAACAGAGAAGCCTAGATGTGATGTCATCTTCAAACCTTCGCGGGGCGAGCTCATCAAGATCCACGCGACTATCGTCTTTAATCACCTGCCGAAGCTAGGCGCAGCCAAGCCGCGAGAAAAGACCGAGTTCTTGTGCTCTGCGGGCGCAGCTCTCAGCTCGGTTTCGCCCGCGGGTGCTATCGATGATCGCGATTGGCGAATTTATAGAAATTGAATAGTCAAGATTGGTGTAAATTAGTGAATTGAGGTAGTTGAGCAAGCTCTGGCGAATGAAGTACCCGTGTTAATAGTCAACGGGAATGTTTCTGTTCCTCCCGACTCTTACCGGCTATCGACGCGTATTCAGCTGTCGCTAGCTCAGCGAAAACCTGCGAATTTAAGTCGCGCGAAGCTGACTCATCCTTTTAGCTCTCCTCCAGCCTACAGTTGTAAATCACGATCTACCTACTTGACCTCTGGCTGAGAAATTCACTAAGTGGCTAAACCACAGGTGCCCTAGTGATATCGAAAGTCAGAAAGTCAGCAGTCAGATGTGGGGAGCGTCAATATTTGCTGATTTAACTCAGCCTCGTTTGTATAGCGGCAGAAGAGCCTTAACGGCTATCACCGTCGCTTTCAGTTAGAAATAAAGAATCCATAGTCGCCCACTGCAGTATTCGAACGCACGACCTCGATCGTAAGGAGTGAGCACCTTAACTCCTGAGCTATCATGGCCCTATGACCGCTAATCCATGCTAAAGCGTTTCTCTTCCCACTTGATTGAGAAAGGAAGCAGCAGGCTCGAACACTTGGATTCATATTGTAGTAATAATCTAACTGCTCCATATTTCAACTTCCTTGTGTCCTTTTAAAAGATGTGCTGTCAGATGTGTTGTCAGAGACTAACTATAGTTTCCGATTGCCGGAGGATGGTTTTTGGTCATACTAGTACGTACTCGGAGGCCCAAGAATAGCAATGTGTGAGCCCAGCTTTAAATTCTTCGCTGTGTTGTCAAGAAGCGGTGGCATGTTTACTAAACGTTTCGCGTCTTTGGCTTAAACATTCATTAGTTGTCGCGATATATATTAATAAGACAGACATAGGTCAATGTTAAAGGTCATAGGTCAAGGCTAGAAAATAAACTACCCGCGAGTTCAACGGTTTCTCTGTGTAACATTATGCAGTGGCTGGTTAGTCGGATTGGTAATGAACTGATTTTGTGTGAGGCTGACTGCTAACCCTTGCAAATTTGCTTGACGTCTAGATCAGAGCTCTCCTTGACTGGTTTCTGACAGTGTGTCTACAGGAAGAACTGTCCTAGATACTTTTTTCAGAACTTTCTGTCACGGCTCCTGAACTTGGGCTCCTTGTCAAAAACACAGCACTAACACAACGGGTGCTACTATTTTCAGATGCCTGCTAGATATCAAGTCTTTCTTGAGCACCTGGCATCTCACCTGGCCATCACTGCTCTGCAATGGCTTTGATCAGATCTCAGCGTCAGATTTCAGAGCGTTAATGTCAACAGCCAGCAGTCATCCGAGAAGCCTCTAAAGTATGGGGTACCAAAGGGATTTGTGCTCGGTCTACTTCTTTTCACACTGCATACTCTCCCTCTAAGAGATGTAATCACCAAACAATCTAGGCATTCATTGTTATCCAAATGACATCCAGATTTACCTGTGCTGCGATTCTTCCCTGCCTTCTAGCACGTCGAAATCTACTAACTCGCTTGCAACCGGTATTGCAAGCGTTTGCACTTGTATGAGAACAAACTTTCTCGAATTGAATGTTGATAAAACAAAATTGAACGCCGATAAAACCAACTTATTAGTCAAGGGCAACCCAAACGTTACTAAAAAAAGGATCGGCCAATCTTTAGTATGAGCTCGGTGTGCATATCTCGTGTTATGCACGCTCGAAATTTGGGCGTCCTGCTCCAAAGTGACCTTCCGCCACATGACCGCATCAGCCCTCAAGTTAAATCTTTCCTATTTTCAGCTAGTATTATTGCGAAAATAAATTTGAGCCTTCTTAGGTAAGGGTACCGCAGCCAAACTGGTCATGCATTTGTGAAATCCCTTTGTATACCTCTACAACTCGCTACTGGCAGAGCCTTCCTGCCTGAGGAATAAGGCGTGCATAGTTGATGGAAAACTCAGCAGTTAAGCTTGTCTATCGTGACCGTCACAACTTCGATACTACATCACTTCTCTCCCACCTGTACTGGTTCCCCATCCAGCAGCTTATTGACCTCAGATGTTCTGCCACTCACTTTTAGGTCCCCTCATTATCTGGCTCCTGCTTACGTATCCCAACTACCTCCCAATTCGGCAAGGCGTCGTACTTACCACTCTTCTGACTCGAAGCTGTACCTCTAGTCAACCTGAAATCTTGGAGATTGTGCCTTAAACTCGCATGCTCCCAAAGCATGGAATTTACTACCGACTGATGTCACAGCATCCGCTAACTCCACGAAATTTAAAAAGAAGCTAGAAACTCACATTTTCTTCACGTCATTGCTTCGTCCGCATGCATAGTCTCACGTGTCCCTATGCAAGTTGATACTGTGCATGTTATAACGAAACACTAAGCATGCTTCTTGTTTGCAGCATACTTGAAGTGCCTAAAAGGAAATTTAGTTCTTCCAGGCGCTAGACAAGTGAGCTATTAATGCTATTGTCACTTGTGAAGCTACCGCCTCCAAGAGAGGCTAAAGATTCGTAGATGCCACACCGATAGGCGTGGCAGGTGGCGCCAACGAAAACAGAGCACAGCAGCTACAAGGAATACCCTAATACCTTAATAACACTTCTGTGTCCTCAACCGTGTAGCGGTATAGCCTAAGGCCACTGAGAGCCATATCTGAGCCTATCTAGCCATTTGTTACCACTCAGTAAACAGCACTCCAAAGCATTCTACTGTATACGGTCTAAGCTAATGATTATGACACGTCTGGTTCCAGATGCATATAGTTCACGAACCGCTAATAGTTCTAGAACTCGCGTTCTGGCTGATTTAGCACGTCAGCGTTTCGGCAAGCCCTGTGCATTTGTTATCAGGTCGCTTTCGCCAGTGAATACGATCGGGTGATTGACGATTGATAAGTCGTATAGTGCGGCGGTGCGCGTATGGCACTCCTCGCGACCACTTTCCAGCCCCGACCGCCATCCCAGCCAGCCACTTCCAAGCGGCTCCGTCAAAGCACCTATCGAGTGTGTCAAGTCAGCTGCCCGCCATAAGTTCAGGGCCAAAAAGTCACTGAGGACATGCTCCGTCGTTCGGAGGGCTGGCGACCCGGTCGAGGTGCCGATACAGCGAGGAGCTGTTAGCGATGCTATAGGGAACTCAGCGGTCGCTTATATGTGAGCTGATAGATTGCATTGGTCGGTGATATGTGAGCTGATAGATTGCATTGGTCGCAGAAATGTGAGTGCAGTGCCGTGCGTTCGCGTCACATGAAGTGCCAAAACGGAACTCGTCGATGCAGCTATCTTAATCTTTGTCGCAATCAAACCCACACAATCTGGCATACTTTGATTTAGATTTTCACTGAAGCCCGTTTCTTGTGATGTGAAATTAAACGATAATAATAATAATAATACATTTGTATACGCCCTCGGAGAACTGAATCTCTGTCTAGACACTTTACAGATGCTGTATGGAAAGCATTACCAAATGTTTGGTGGTAACCTCCGCAAGCAGCAGGCACATTGTAAGCAGTGGCATTCGTATTTCACTACTGCTTAGCATTAGCCATCGTCTGATTCTTATCCACGCATGAGATCGGTTGACAGCGGATACTCCAAAATACACTGCCCCTCGCTTAAGATACACCTCGCCATGACCTTTGAGCCTTGTGCTATGTGCTTGCAAGATATGTCAATTAAATTTAATGAATGCACAGGGCACGCACTTTTAGCGTCATAGCGACGGCAGATCTTACGAGACCTCTAGGTTCAGCCAAATGTGTAAGATTACAGGCAATCCTCTTCATACTAAAAGGATACATAATAAAGCCAGCCGGTGTAGAAAAGATCTCCCAGTGGCTAAACAATCCTTAAAATGTCCCTGTTTCCACGCAGAAAGCACGGTATAAAAGTGTTAATACTACAACTACACTTTTACTAACTGAAAATAGCAACTATTAATAACTCCGCGTCCATTCCCTGTATTAACCATCGGGTTGGCGATAATTCCAATTCGTCAGTCGCACATTTTGACATGCGCTTGTTGTGCTTAGCTTTTGGTGCCCTGCGTTTACGTTCACAGTTGCTCATGCATCGTCTTTGTGAGCCAAAAAAGTGATCAAGCAGGCACTTGCGCCGCGCGAGCACCTGCAACGGCAAGCTCCGCTTCACTAGTGGATCCGGTGACGAGCTAACGATGACGTGCCCTCGATATTGATACGAACGTGCTGCAGCAGCTCCTCAACTCGAGTTCTATGCCGCAAACACAGTGCACATAACGGGTGCGAGTTCTTTCAGGTTCGCGATAGATACCAAGATCCTCTTGAGCACTTTTCATCTCGCCACTGTGCACACTAACACTACCGAATTGACAAAACAACGCCTGCAAAGAGACTTGGTTCTCTTGCAGGGATGATAAACAAAAGTGCCAACTTTATCTTGGTTGTTATTATTTTATAAGTTAATAATAAAGATGCATTTTGGCTTATTCAGCAGTCTCACTTATTTAGCGGCAGAAAAGCATTAGCGGCGCTCATTCCTGCTCACAGCGGGCAGTAAATTATTTCGCAGAACTCGAATCCGAGACCTGGATCGTGTACTGTACGCATCTTACCCAGTGGTGGAGACAATGGGCAAGGGGCATTCCCCCCTACAGACGCCATCCGCCGAGCTGGTTTGGCCTAGCGGTTAAGGTGCTCGCCCCGACCAAGGTCTGCCTGAGGTCGCGGGCTCGAGCCCCGAGGCATATGTGAAGCGCCTGAATAGAGATTAGGTTCTCTTGGGGTGCTATATAAATGAATTACATATTTTTTTATATATCCACCTGGATCGTCACCTAGTCCTACGCCACCCCCTCCCGACAGTCACCAACGCAGCAATTGTATCTTAATTCCACTCAGCATGCAACCGCCTAGTTTGCGTTTAATGCTAAAAATAATTTTGAGAAGTATTGTTTCCTTAATTGCGGGTCTACGCCCACCAATAAAAAGAATCTTGCTGGTCTTGCCTGCCTGCGTAATAATTTTGCAGGTCTTGCCCCCTAGATAAAAGTTCTGCTCCGCCACCAATCTTACCCCTGTGACGAAGAACTAAGGGCGCCAAAATGGTTGCTGGCAGACCTCCGCCGACCGAGTCCGAATTGATGCACCGTGCCCCCCTTTTTAGCCTCCTGAGATTGGCCGTCCTCAAAACGCGGGTTTTGCCTTCCTTGGCGAAATAACTCGCAAATAGCGACCCAGTACTACGCCAAGCTTGTTGCTTAAACACTAATGGGGAAGCGAGATGCTGGCTAGCGATAAAGGAAGCGATCGTGCAGTCCTCAATTTTTTCTCTGTCAAATTTTGTTAGCATTCGTGGCAACGACCTTGCTATGGCCTATTGCTTATATATACGCATGAGCCAAACACTCTTGATTGATTAATTCCAGCGATTTACCTGCAGCAGCATTCCCTGCTCGGGATGCCTGCAAAGATGGTTAGCTTTCTGTCATTCCAGCTGCGCTTAGCATCTAGAAAAGGAGAGAATGCAAGTTTTCTCTATCCCGTCGATAAGATGGGGTTGAAACATCCCACGCTCTCCGGCAAATTGACAGTATACTAAGCTCCTTGTTAAACTGCTTAAGCAAAGATATTTTGTTGATTTATGGGTCGGCTTAATAGAGCTTTGCTGTGCCTCTGTCGCTAAGAGTCCCGAGTGAAATGAAGGGCATTTGTCGCCAACGGCTACCGGCTAGGGTGTGGCACGTAGCTTCATGGGAGTCTTTTTTTTCTCGTTCGCTCTTACAACTCGGGCGTCTCGTTTTTCCTCTCGCTGACTCCCACTTACCCACTGGGCTTTCCAAAAAAAAATTCTTTTTAGAGGTAGAGCTAGGACAGATTGCAGCTCGCTGAAATTGCAGCCGTTTAAGGCGTTAGCAAAGTTAAGTTGCAACTAACTGGCAGTGGTGAATACATCCTACTTAGCTGCGCTGCTGTCGCCAAGTCCTGCTAGGAACTTTTGAAATGAAACTAACGGTTGGCTTATCGAACGGCCAAATTTATATCGTGGCAGAAGAGCCTTTGCGGCTGTCATCCGGCTCTTGGTGGATAGCAAAAGATTGCCGGCAGCAGGACTCGAACCCAATACCTGAGTCGTGAAGTGCAAGCTCCTCCTGACCTCGTCCAAGACCCTGAGGTGTTCGCCGATTCTCGTGGCGATCATGTAAACGCTAGATCTAGCGAGCGGCACTGCCGTCATTAGGCCAAAATGTACGAGCGCACGCCATGCGAATGTCTAATGTGGCATGCTTGTCCTCTCAGGCCATCCGATAGCCATCAGATCAAACCGTTGCGGCGAAGAATTGGACACGGGACAGTGAGAGACCGAGCATCGGTGGCTGCTATCCGCGTTCGTGTCGTCTGCACAGAAAATCGTCTAGTCCACTGAGAGTACGATCGTCTGAGGGCTCAAAATGTATCTGAAGCCATCATGCTGTCGTCAGTCAACGATAGTTGGACGCATACACATATATGCACACACAAAATTATGCAAGATAGGTAGTAGCCGATATTTTTTAGATAGGCAGCTACATTAGAGAGATTATTAGATAGATAGTTAGGTAGTCACTTGAGCCTATCGCTCACCCGAGTCTGCTTTAATCAAAGCGAAGCGATAAAATCAAAAGCACCGAATAACACGACAGCTTTGAAAAAATTCTTATAGTCAGGGCAGGAGATGACATCCGTATAATCTAGTCCATAACCCAGAGGTTTTTGCGCTACCTTTAATAATAATAATACATTTGTATAGTGCTCTCAGAGAATTGAATCTCTCTCTAGACACTTTACAGATGCTGCATGGAAAGCATTGCCAAATGTTTGGTGGTAACATCCGCAAGCAGCAGGCCATTGCCAAATGATTGGTGGTAACATCCGCAAGCAGCAGGCATAGTTTAAGCAGGCACATGCATACGAAAAACGAATCACAAAGAGCCACCGAATGCTGTAATAAACAGGTGCGTTTAAGCTTCTTTAATGCCTTTGCAATGCATCGACGGTGAGAGTTCCAACAATAAAACTACCACGCAATTGTGCTAGCATGAACAGTGAGCCCTGTGGAAACAGTGATTGGTGTAACTATTTTAACCATACATTTACAAACGTTTGCCGGAACTCATTTTGGTCCGCTCTGCATTCTGCCCTTTGTGAAGCCTTCCAGGGTTTCTGGTCATAGCTGCAGACAGAAGCCTTACTGTCCAATGGAGATTTTTCTTTCAGATTTGCCGAAACCTATGAGCTTCACGAAATCGCTGGCGAGAGTGTATGGCATGGCAGCGTCGGGCTCAAGGAAAACGGCAGGTCAAAGAGAAAGCGTCACTTCGGCGGTCATGAAATCTTCATGTCCGCTGATAAGCTGTGCTTAAGGAAAAAATATTTCTAATTATGCCATGACAATTGCTTCGAGGCTTTGTAATACACTTTTCAAGATGAGCGCAGATTACAAGTCGAGCGAACAGAGTAAAACTATGTATGTTCCCCGTATATGACATTCTCTCATCGGCACCTCTAACCATGACGCGCAGCAGACACCATCAAAGCATTCAGACAAATGGCTAAATATAGACTCAGTTTGGTTCACATATTTACAGCAGGTATGCTTTTCACAGAGACAGCAGTCCACAAACCCTTGAACATCATTTTAGTCTGAATCACATTAGTATCTTTTGGTTTAGGCCTTGCAGATGATAAGGCACAGAAGCAGGTTGAGTAATCGGCACTTTTTAGGATTAGCATTGTCTAAAGATAACAGAAGAGACTCGCTTTAGAGGTCTATTGTTGAAACAAAATTCAGGCTGATCCTAAGGAACTTATTCCGAAGGACAGAGATCCGCTAGCTGACTCGGACCGAAGGACAAAGATCCACTAGCTAATTTTTTCACCGCTCTTGCTATATGTGCTATTCCTTTTATTCTGACAACTTCCGGTCCTGTCCCTCCTAGCAAGCACTGTTCTGCCTTGTGCTGTCCTGTTCTTTCCCGTCCAATCCTTTATTTTCCTGCCCTGCCCTGCCCTGCCTGGTAGTGCTTCTAAGCAGTGGTGATACCCGAATACAATCATTGGATCTATTGCTTAAACTCTCATCCATCCAACTGCCTGCACAAAATAATAACGTCATCAATGCAAGTACTTGCACAAGGTAAAATCCTTGATTAAATGGCATTCGTAATATTTCTTATTCTCAGATAATGACATAATATTTGCCCTGCTGATGGATAGGCCAAATATTGTTATGCAAGCTTTCACAAATAATCGTATTATATGAATCAATAATGAACTCTGTTGGCAGGAATGTATACCACATTTACATTACCATATACATGACCGGCCTGAGATTCAGCTAACGACATCGTCTGCACTTCTTACGCCAAAAGACCACATAATGTCAGCAGAAGGCTTTCAAGTACAACCTGCAATCCCTCCTGTAATCTCTTCTGAAGCTTCAGGGCAATTGGAGTCGAAAGTTGAAGAGGATTTATATGCAATTTTAAAGAATCCAAGGAGATGAATAACTGGTATTCGAAAAAACAGAAAATCTTAAGCAGCTTTTAAGTCCGCAACTCATGATCAGTCCGTAAACTAAACTGAGCATTGCTTTTGGAATATGTATTGGAGATGAAACATGTTTTACTCTTGTATCTGTGAAAGTTATTATTTTACAACGGTTTAAGGAAGTAATATAGGAGCGAACAAAGCAATAAAATAGTTTTGATTGAAACCGCAAACTGAATAGTCAGAAAAAATGGTATCTGGGTCACTGAAATTATAAGCGGAATCCATCTTCGTATTAAGAAGCACTTTGATGAAATTTATTAATGAGAGAAATATTTCTGTTTGACCATATACTGCTGGGCAGGGCTGTGTCTAGTCATTCAGAGCTAGCGGAAGTTGTTCGCTCTGTTGTTAGTTTGAAGGTGCCATGGGACCTCTAAAAGAGAGCAGCTGGTGATAACCATGTATTTTTCATTCTTTACACTTTTGGCCACTGCCTCTTTTCTCTAACCGACGAAAGAAAACCTTAGCATATAGTTCAGGTCTGGCCACTTTAGAGAAGAGATTTGACGTCAGAATTTGAACCTAATTGTATTAAACCTTAAGAAATTCAGACTTGATCCACGTTGCAAGATGTCTCCAAATTTCATATGGCAAAGAGAATCTTTGCTAATTGAAATACTAAAACTAATGTAAGACAAAGAAATTCAAGTACATTCAATCGCGTTTTCCGTTGCAGCAAATGTTAGGCGCCTAGAAAGAGATTGAGTTCCCTGAGGGCGCTTTATCAAGTGCATTATTAATATTATTATTATTAAGTAAACGATACAGGTCTTAGCAAGAGTGAACCTTGAAAATAGCATATAGGAAAATGAAAACTGATAGTGCCGTTAGTCACTTGATGAAAATTTGATACAAACGAGGATGCCGATGTTTAGACCCTAATAAATACAATAACTTAAACTTACTAAATGTATCAAATTATGTAGGCATGTTCTTGAAAATCAATTCATGACAGCGATTACCAGTAAACTAAAATAGTTCTAAGTACTTGAATCGAATGCCTTGTAATGACTTTCATTCTGAGCATCCTTTTTGTTTTCATAGTTGTTCCAATTTTTTCTAATAATTCTTTTCTAATGAAATATTTATTCAGGTATTCGGTGCCATGGCGAAAAAATGTATTCCCTGAATTTAAAGCCCAAGTGAGGAAATGATATTGTCGCTAGACAAATTTCATTCAAAATCGCATATGCAAATTCACTTTGCACACGTACAACTTTTAAAGGATTCTCAATGACTTTTATTCGAGCAGCGACGACAGTGTTCACAATACTTGTCTTAACATCTAAAACCGCTTTTGATTTTTTTTTGTTGGACTTTATCTAGCTGAGACGCTGCAGTCCTCTTAGCCTCATTAACAACGACAGCTCCCCTAGACAGTAAATGCTTATTTTGTTATGAAGTCTAACTGGGAAGATGTATAGATCAGATTAACCAGCCGCGATGACTCACTAGTTACGGTGGTTGCTTTTCACGACATCGGTCTCAAGATCGTGGGTTCGAATCTGCGGCGGGCGATCCTCCATTGCCGCTGCAAGCGGTGGCGATAGCCTTTGAGGGCTCTTCTCTCGCACTGCAAAAGAGGCCGTTAGATCGGCCAGCATCTATTTATGTATACCTAGACTATGGCAAATTATTGCGCAGCACTCGACCGACTGAGTAGCAGCTGTTGCCGATCGTGGCGTCAGTGTCAGCTTGTCTTCGACGTTGTTCGCATGAAGCTCGCTGCTTCTTTCCTCGGCTATTCTCTTCCTTTAAGAACGACCACCATCATTACCGACTTATCTGCATGAAACGCACCACTGTTGAATCGAAGACCAAATGAGCTCCAGCACTATCTCTAGTGTAATTAAAGTCACGCATAAAACCTCACGCTTCATGGCTTGGAAAGAGTTACTTGTGTTGAATACTTTTACAGAACATACGTCATATACCCCACCCACGGTGGCATGGCCAGAGAGCCTTGACCTCTCGAGATAAACCCAAAGCGGTGCCCTCCCAGGTACAACTATGCCCCGGTGCAAGCCCATTTTGAGCACCGAAACCACGAGGAAGCCATAGCAACTTGCTATCAGTTATGGTATATGGCCAAAGGGTCAATATTAATTGTTTAGGGTCCGGTGATTCTTATTTAAATCATACTTGAAGCAGAATTTTCGCTGGTCACCTGCTATATATCTCCATATCAGGCTGCCACAGTACGCGACTAGCGCATGAGCTGAGATGGCAAGAGCAAAGCTGTTTACGAGTTCCACAATCAAGGCCACAAATTAGTGAAGTGTGTCTTTATTGACTGCGAATACACCCCAACAAATTTATTTTCACAATCTTGACCTAAACTAACGACTTTCAATACAATGGGCTCCCCGGTTACTAAAGCCTCGGATAACGAACAATCCGGGCTACGAACATCTGAGTTGGTGAAAAAGTGACACGGATTACAAATGACTATAACCGGCGATAACCTATAGTTAGGCGGGTGAAAAGCCAAATGTGTGTAATATTTGATGAATTGAGCTCGAGCAGTTTGCTCCAGACCTCAGGTCAGGCAATGGAGGGGCGCTGCTGTGGGTGGCACAAAGCAGCTGCTGTACACGATGGCTGATTCTGGACGCTCTGGAACCCCCTGTCGCTGTCTAATAGACGTCTCTACTTTTTGACACGGACTTGTCATCTCAAGATACGGGCACTCTTCGTTGCTTACGATTTCCGAAGCTGAATGACCTACAAGTCGCTAGCGGCGATTCCTCAGTGCTCAGTGCTTCACTGGTATTTGTTTCGCGTCGGTTGGGACTTCGCAGCGTTAGTGGCGCTGCGTTTAGGGTCTACTTTCGGAGCGGACGCGGATGTCGACTATTGGAACTACGATTGCTATAGCGTTCATTCAGCGAAGTTCGCCGGCGGCGTGCACAGTGCAGCGAGAGCAAAGCAAGAGCGACGAAACTTGCCATTTCAGCTATTTATACTTGTGTCAGAGAGGTAGAAGGAGAGCACAAGGCGCGGTAGAGGGCATCGTGGCGATCGGCGGCTCATAGGCTTTGGAAGTTGTCTTAGCGAGTCTGCGCATCCCTTCACTGAGCGAGCGCGTACGAGAGTCTTCGATCGAACGTGCGACGGCGGCGCGAGGCGGACATTCGCCTTAAATTCGACCTAGTCACGTGACAGCGCCATTCATTCCGAGGGTGCAACTCTCACACGCGTAGGGGGCTCATTAGGTGGGCTGAACGTTCGAGCCCGGTTCGGGGTGTGGACAACGAGACGAGCGACGCCACGCACGAACTGCTGCACCCCGTTTGTAACATTGTCTAAGAAGCAATAAGCGCCTAGAGAGCGATTAAGTTCTCTGAGGGCGCTTTATCAAGTGCATTATTATTGTTATTATTATTAAGCACTTTAATTATTGTCTTCTTGGTATACTTTGAATGGCTACCCATTTAAATTTTAGATACCTGCTCAAGTGCTCCAGCAGTCTGTACTAGCTCGCTTTTCAGCACATTTTGACGAGCGACGACCGTTCACTTTCTTTTTAATAGGAATTATAAGCAACAATAATTTAATAAGCAATAGGAGCCAACAGTCCACTCAATAATAGACCAAGCCATTGATGATCTGAAGACTTTCTCTGATGCCGCTCGCTTTGATTCGAAATTGGGGCCTAACCCCCAACCTTCTGCCAACACCCTGATGGTAAGGAGTTTTACGTCTCGCTCCTCCGCTAGCACGACCCCAATGGTAATTCGTTAAAGGGGGCTAGATCTTCAAAGAGAACTGAGCTTCGACCATGCCAAAAGCACCAACCATGGCAGGCTGACACGCCCTTCTTTGCCAAGCTTAAAAATGTTCAGACTACCAATACCTATCACCACGCCCCTACGCCAACTGACACGCCCTTCTTTGCCAAGCTTAAATGTTCAGACTACCAATACCTCTCAACACGCCCCTACGCCTACTTGGGATGGTCGAGGCTCCGCTTTGCCGGCTGCCAAATGATTGCTTTTTTCGGCCGCGCGCCCGGTTACAAGTCGCACTGCTCTCGACGTAGGCGGCCTGAATTCGATCCGTACGCTCAGTCCAGTGAGCAAAGATGACGAAGACAGCTTCTACTTCTACGCACAGTCAATCGCATAAAATGCTTCCAAAGAAATGTGTGACAATGGTGAGATTTTACGTTAGCTTTACATGCCCTTTGGTATTGTTAACGCGCCCCTTGGCGTCAGGATGGTGTGCACAAAATAGCCGATCCCAATCCGTAGCCGGCGGCTTATTTACAATGCAGGCCAACCGAAGGCTACCTGTCGCGGAACTGAGAAGAGAATGGCATACTTGTTGCTCCAGAATGCGCTACGATATATGTATACTAGCGGATGGATGCATACGCGTAGCCTTTCGATGAAAAACTAAATGCCAAATGAGAAACGGGTAAAGCACGCAGCACGGTCGACTGTCTCCAGCGGGGTTGTAAACGCAATAGCCAGCCAGCCTAGGTAGCATAGCTTAACTAATCGGTACTGACTGAGTCATGGTGCCATCGACAAATAGCTCTTACTCGCGCATAGGCCACCCCCCCCCCACAACCCGGCTGAAATGGGTGCGGGCGACTTCCGCACCTGGCACCTCCAGGACGCCGACGTTACGCACCGCCCAAAACGGAAGTACATCTATCATGGCGTCCGCGAAGCTGGGTGGTAAAAAGCAGGACGAGAAGAATCTCAAGCTGCTGCGCGAGATGGCAGCTTTGGCCAGCAACAGGCACTGCTTCGAGTGCGGTCAACGGGGCCCGACCTACGTTAACATGACCATTGGCACATTCATCTGCACCGCATGTAGTGGCGTCCTGTGAGTACAACCAAGCGCCTCTCACGACCTCGCGGGCTTTATCTGCTCTACTCCCGGCGTACGCTCGTTCTAGTGGTCGTATTGCATTCTCTTCTCATGTTGAAACTTCTCGCGCTCATTTTGCGCCGCTGCTGTTTTCCCTCTTCGTGTATCTTCGTGCCAACGTAACTCGGTCCTTTTACGGTCGCTGCTACTCAGGTTATGACTGCTGCTAATGCGTCCTGCACCCGTCCTCCGGTGGGCGCAACTGGCAGCGCAGCGTGCGAGATGCTTGCTCGTTCAATTGGGCCTCTTTGTTTCGTCTAGTTGGTGCGTGGGCTTTCAGTGCGCGGGGCTTTGCTTGTGCGAGCTTTCGGAAGAGCTTCGCAAGCTGCTTGCTCGTGCTATCATTATTCCCGCTCCTGTAGAGTTTGCTAGTGCGGCCGAAGCTGTTGAGCCAGAGCGTGCCGTTGACGTGCTTGTAACTTCTCCGCGCGGCATGCAGCGCCAGCCACTTCATATCAGGTTCGCTTTGTGAACTGCGCTTTGTAAAGCACTGAGACCCGGAAAGCTTCGCAGCACCCAAGTTGCTTAACTTGGAGTGAGATAGCCTGAAGACGTGCTATGATGGCGTGATTATCAATAGCCAAGTTGTGTTGTAGGCTTCCGGCCTGTGAAATGAGGCGCTTGCAGTTTGTGCAAAACTCGAGAGCTAGGCTTGTCTGGCAGGAACTTTGCAATAGCCTCGATACACCACTTCTCATCGATCTGCACTGCCTCCCCATCAGGAAGCCTGTCGACTTTAGGTTTTGTCGTTAGCTTTTCGGTCCCTGTATCCTTTTTTCAGCCTACTTAGCCGATCTACTTCCCAATCAGGCCAAGCATCGTTGCACCAGCTCATCTGACTCTGGTCGCCTAGCTGTGCCTCCAACCAACTTCAAATCTCTTGGAGACCGTGCCTTAAGTTTTATTTTCCCAAAGCCTAGAACTCGCGACTAACATCACACAAATTCCTTACCCTTTGACAACCTTAGAAAAAGCTAAATTTCCACCTCTTTTCGTAGCATATGCTCTGTCAGTGTGAATTTTACTGTGAATTATGAATAGCAACCATGATTCCTTGGTCCCCACAGGTCAGGGCATCTTCTGAGTACTGTGAACTACAGTTGAGTCTTTAGGCTCTGCAAAAAGACGTTGCATTAAACATGCCATTTTAAGGAATGTATTAAGCATATGATGATAGTCAGCTAAATCCAGCAATAAGTTTTGCATGATGCTATATGAAGAACAGCCAATGCTTGTATAATAGTTATTATGATAATAATAATAATAATAGGTCGTTCGAATAGCTCCCTGAGAGAACTTAATGTCCACCCATGTGCTTTACAACCTGCTGCAAGATAATAAAAATATAGGGTAAATGGTGTTGTTATCATGCTTAGACAAGCATGAAAAAGCAGCAAGTACAATGCTTAGTCCAGCATGCTAGCGCTGAACCCTGCATAGGTAGGCATATGAAGCATGCATTAACAAAGAAGACAAGTTCACTGTCGACGAGAAAGCTGACCAAAACAGATGCCTCATTAGCTTAGACATGAATGATGCAAAGTCATTGCAGGGTGACTGAAGCCGGAAATATGTTCTAACTATCGGTGCAAACCAACTGATGGCCTAATCACCAAAAGGTTTCGATTTAATTGGAGGGACATATAGACGACTGAAGGCCCAGGAGTGGGTAGTGAGAGGGGCTGCTTGAGGACCGAGGAGAATGTGACGTTAAGTGATTTGGCAGCTATGCTTTTGACGACAGACCCACCTCGGTGCTGAGTTATGCACCAGTTGCATGCGATTAAGGGTACATGCCAAGTATCCTTAAATAAAAGGAATTTCAGTAATGTAGATGCTATGCCATCAGCACATCTCACGCTTGTCTTATCAGGCTCTGATTTGGTGCTATACCTGAAAATTTGCGGACGTGACATGTGAAGCACTAGGCTCATCTAATCACAAGTCTGTTTGGAAATAGCATGCCCAGATTACAAGCAGAAGTCACTGGAGTAATGCTTGATGAGCCAATGTTAAGAGTGGTGTCTCCAAACTTTAGGGTGACACTAGGTTTGCCCATAACTATTAGGTTGGTCTTGTCTTCACTGAGCTTTAAGAAATTAGTGGCCATCTAACTGCGAATGTCGTCGGTGCAGACTGTGAGGGAATTAAGCAAGTCGGTTGCTGAGCAAGTATGGTATGCACAGATTGTGACAGCCATTAGCGTTCTAGGGTGTGCTCCCCATGAGCTACTTGCACATCATGGCACTAGCTCCCAGATATGTTGAAGTCCAGTTAATCTATTTTTTCCAAAAATCCTATGTAGTTAAACTACATTGTGCTCAACTAGACTACATCTAAAGGAATTTGATAGAGTGGGAGCTGTCAGCAGACTTCCAAAAATGCAAGTGTCCAAGGTATTTGACATAAGCTTAATAAGTGTGCCCATGTTCAGCTCTCAAGATTGGCTTATACTAGTTCTACTTGTTAGTTTTTCTTCTTGCACTCCGAAAACCTGAAGATGCTTTTGTATGCATTGTATATCTATTCGGTTGATCTAAATGGTGTCGTGGCCCATTACAAAGGAGAATTAAATATAAACTTAATACTTCATATTCATATTGGTATTTCCTGCATGTTCACCACTAACTTCACAAAGCCATGAAGAACTTGTGGCTGTTTGCAAATAACTATCATTCCATGAAGAACTTGTGGCTGTTTGTAAATAACTATCATTATTTCATATAAAGTCTGAAAGTACGGTGTGTAATTTGGCTTGCAAGTAAGATAGCATATCACTGAACTAAGCGATTGGAAACATAATAGTTGAAGTTGAGAATAAGGGAAACTGTGGCTGCGAAGAAAATAGAAACCGAATGACAGTCGATAGGTAATAATTCTAAGATGTTCTAAAGCTCCAAAAGATTCAGAAGTCATGGGTGCTAATAAATTAGAAATCTTATAGCATGGTTATTAAATCAGTACTAAAAATACTCAAGCAGGGACATACAGAATGTGCAGGCGACCCTTACCCCGAGCAAGTGGGCTTGATACCTGCTATGATTGGCTGGCTTAGACAAAATAACAAAGGCCATCCTGTTAGAAAATTCAGCCCCTTAAAATGTTCTTGCAGCACCCCTCCACTTATTAGGTCCGTCCCTTATTCTTCAAGGAGTTCCGGACAGTGGTGGAACCAGCTGTTTAGAATTTTTAAATGTAGAAGCGAATAATCTCATGCTTGATTAGTTAGTGTAATTGACTGCTAATTCATATTATCATCCAGCTAATGCACTGTGCCCAGCTGGAATTACCGAGAATCTCCGAGTCAGTACATAGCTATAAATGGGAACAGATAGTCAAGTTGTTCAGCAAAGTGATGACTGCTGAAACTTTGGAATCTCATGCCTGGCCAGTGCCCTGCAAAATTTTGCAGGCAATCGGATAGGAGTAAGTGCTGCGTTGGTTTAAAAAAAGCTGGATAGATGGCTAATTAGCTTATGAATCTTTGTAATCGGTTGTCTTTTAAGTATTTCCACTACAGTGTGAATACAATTAGCAGTGGTTTTACTTCAGTACATGTTCATGTCCCAGTACCCTTCAAAAAAGCTATAGTCAGGTCACTTCTCAAGAAAGCGACTCTAGACCAAGAGAACTTGAGCAACTATCGGCCCATCTCCCTTCTACCATTCCTATCAAAGATACTGGAACGAGTCGTGGCAGACCAGCTGAACTCATATTGAAACTTCAAACCTTGCTAGTAAGTTCCAGTCTGGCTTTAGAGCTAATCACTCCACGGAGTCAGCATTGCTTCGGGTGTACAACGACCTACTTAGGAATGCAGACATTGGTAGAGTATCTCTGCTTGTTTTGCTTGATCTTTCGGCTTTTGATACTATCGATCACCAAGTCCTTCTTGAGCGCCTCTCATCTCGCCTGGGCATCACTGGCACTGCTCTGCAATGGTTCAGGTCCTATCGGTGAGAGATTCCAGAGTGTTTATGCAAATGGACAAAGATCATCCGATAATCCCCTGAAATATGGGTTACCTCACGGCTCTGTGCTTGGTCCGGTTCTTTTCGTGGTTTATACTCTCCCTCTTGCTGATGTGATTGCCAAGCGCAATCTAGGCTTTCACTTCTATGCGGATGACACTCAGTTGTACCTTTGCTTTGATCCCTCCCAACCTTCGAGCACCTCGAATTCTCTCAACTCCCTTGCTGCATGTATTGATGACATCTGTACATGGATGATAGCAAATTTTCTTAAATTGGATGATAAAACTAACTTACTAGTTACGGGCAAACTAAGTGGGATTCACAAATTGGAAAGGCTAACGCTCAAAATCGGCTCTGCCAGCATATCTCCTGTTGAATCTGCACGAAATCTAGGTGTCATGTTCCAAAGTGGCCTTTCGTCAGATGACCACTTCAGCTCCACAATCAAGTCTGCCTACTTTCAGCTACATAACATTGCTAAAATTCAGGCTTGTTTAGATAAGGATAACACACTCTAGTTGGTCCATGCATTTGTGACACCCCTTCTTGACTTCTGTAACTCACTGCTTGCTGGCCTACGGGCATGTGCAATTAGGCGCTTACAACTGGTGCAAAACTCTGCAGCTAGGCTTGTCTGTCGTGTCGCAGTTGCCACATCACACCACTTCTCGCCGACCTGCACTGGCTACCAGTCAAGCAACGCATCGACTTCAATGTGTTTTTGCTCCCTTTTAGGTCTCTTCATTCTTTGGCTCGAGCCTCTTTATCAGATCTACTTCCCCACCAGGTCAAGCATCATACCACCCGCTTTTCGGAATCTAACTGTTTACCAATACTTCGTACAAACCTCAAATCCTTTGGAGACCATGCATTTAGTTAGTATGCTCTCAAAGCCTGGAACTCACTCCCGTCTTGCATCACGACATCCCTTGACTTGACCACATTTAAAAAGAACTTGAAAACGCACCTATTTAGCAGAGCCTTTATTGAGTCCCTGTGATTCGTCCTTTATATGCTGACACTGCATGCTGCCACTAACCACACTCGCATGCTGACCCTGTGCATGTCACCCCTAACCATGTTATTCATGTTTATGAAGCATGATACCACTCACCATTCGATCTTGTTTCCTTTGCAGCAAATGTAAAGTGCCTAGACAGAGATTGAGTTCTCTGAGGGTGCTTTATCAAGTATATTATTATTATTATTTAGTACAAAAAGAAGGGGCTGAATGTGACTAAATCTAGCTAGTGCCTGGACCTGGCTTCGGGCTAAGATAGTAACTAGCATAATCAGTACCCCGTGTTCACCTCCTCAGATTGGCTTTATGGTTCTACTATGTGTTCATTTTTCTTCTTGCCATTCGAAATGCACTGTGACACTTTTACATGCATTTTTCACATTGAGCTAGATGCTGTCTTAGCCCACGATAAAGGAGGACAATACATTTATGCTACTTCTGTGCTACTCACTACCTCAACTGCTCTCCTAACTCTGCTATGCTTCCCACTTTGTTGCGTGAGACGAAGTCTGTTGGCTACCGAATGCGTACCGAAAGCCGCTTAGGCTGTGAGTGCGCTGTACAAAACTCTCCTGCGTAACACCCACGTGGTCTTTATGACTTTGTGGAGTTACTGACGGAGATACATGACATGACATGGTAGTTGTTTGTGTGTGCCCTTACCAAAGTAACTTAAAGGATATGCCAAGAAAATTCTTATAACATTGGTCCGACGATCAAACATTTGTTTATGGTACCTTTCAAAAGATAAGCATGGTAGAAATGGGATCGGAAGTTTTGACTACATTCCCATGAAAGGAAGAATGAATATACAAACCATGTCTGAACCAGATGTAAACAGGAAGCAACATATTCACAAATGAAAGATTTACAGATCTTTACATCACATGAGACTTGCATATCCACTTTTTAAATCTAGGTAGATCGAGTTACATGCGTGAAGCTTGTTCGGGTGCATTCTTGTGACCTTTGTACAGCTTAATATTTAGTATAGCTTGATGCCTTGTAAATTCCATAACTTGGCTAATACTGCTCGTATCAGACTGAAATGTGAAATGCTAGTTCTGCTTTGCTTGTACCACAACATTTTAGAAAATTTCTTATTTTGGTTGGATAGAGTTTGCTTTACATGCCCACGATTGCAGAAAATAAAGCTCGTGGACGTTTGATGAGTACAGCAAACTTTATCCAACCAAAATCAAAATTTCTCTTCCCATTTCTAGCATGTTTGTCTTTTTGAAAGGTGCCCATAACATATATTTTTCAGACCAATTTTGTAACTATTTTCTTGATATACCCTCCTAGCTATGCAATAAAGGCCTTGCAACTGTTAGTGAATGGTTACTGACCAGAAGCAGATTCTGCTCCTTCCCACTGCTCATCTATCCTGTCTTGCTCCACATCCGACTCACCTCCACCCCTACGATAATGCAGTTAAGAACTCTATGCTAGATCATGCATTTAATGGCCTTCAATCGGTGGAGAAGATCCAAAATATGGACATGCAGCTCACAATAATTATAATTGGTGGTAAGTTTAATTTTCCATGGCAAGTGTGAAAGCCAATTGATGCATAATTCTCTTACTTCTGCTTAAGTTTGATAGATTCGAAGCCTATATGGCCGACAAGATAGGTTGGTACACTTACATCGCGGCTAGGAGCATAGATTTCTGCAGGTCACGTCCGCATGTCCAGTTTAGAACTCGGAGAAGGGGTTGCCTTTTGCAAAATTCACACCATTTTACCCTCTACCACGAGTTTCTTTTGAGCACACTTTGCTATGTCACCCAACCTTAAGAACCGTAGGGCCTATTCTCCTTCACACTGCTGAATAGTGAATGATTTTTTTATTCTTAGTCGGCAGGTTCAAAATAATCTAGCTGCTTTGCAAAAAAAAGTGAGTAGTATTGTAGCTACCTGACCCGTGTACCATTGATAGAAACTCTTATAGTGTTGCACCACCATTCGTCCTGCACGATCTCCTAGATCAAACATGTTACGTTAATATTAGCCTCGTAAGAACTCGAGCCTGATCATACTCCTGCTGATGCCCCAGTGTTGTTATCGGCCAGGGTCTCAATACTGATTGGCTACTAGCTTGTAAACAGCCTGCACTAGCCCCCCTCCCCGACCTACGTCAAACCTCATTCGACTCACGGATAGCACACCAAGCTCCAGTTTGCTAGGCTTGCCTATTAGCTATGTGTTTGACCGCCACATCCACCAAGGCTTGTGCCCTGTACCTTTTGGAGGAATGTTGATCCATTTGCTGACCATCTGTGCTATCTGTCAGCTGTGCTAGCTGGCTGCTTTTTTTATCCTATGCTATCTGGAACCATCAGCATAACCCTTCTCCAGATGGCTTGTCAGCAGGGTGTGCAATTAACGTAATGGATTAAGCTGCCATGGCATGGCCGAAAGAGTTATTCTGCATCGGCACACCAACCGATCTGCACGAGAAAGATCGCATATGCTTGCTATGCCTTAATGAAATCAGCTGAGACCTACTGTATGTGGTGCTGCCTACATAACATCCAAAATGCCTCGTGTGATGTAAACTTTTGGGATACAACTGTCGTGCAGACTTTAGAGTTTAGTACTGCTGCTGGCTTTGTCGTTCTGCCAGTAGCCAAGGTCTTCCTGACGAGAGCTGGTCACTGGTGTTTCAGAGCTGGCCATTGCTTTTAGTGCTAGCCATTAATGCTTACATTTTATGTCCATCCCGTGGCAACTTCAATGTTATCCGACTGCCGAACTATTACATGTTCATGCTATAGCTGAGCTTTGTTGGGTAGCTTGACATGCTGTCCGGCTTGCTTCAGCATTCTCATTCGGCTGATGGTTAGACTGTGGGGGTTTTGTCAGAGCTAATTGCTGTTTACTTCAGCCGATCACTAGCCTAGATCGCTGCTATGCCATTAGCTGTTGCTATACCAGGGAACATGTCAGCTGTTGCGCTTGAATTAGGCTGTTCAGATTCAGAAGACTTGAGGCTGAGGCAACTACCTTTCCTACCGACCATGATCACGGGTTCTGTCTTACATTCTTACATACAATTCTTACATTCTAGTGCAGTTTTTTACCTGCCATTACATTCTTACATACAATTCTTACATTCTAGTGCAGTTTTTTACCTGCCATCCTTGGACTATATATATAGCCTTACCTCTTAGCACCACCAGGTGACAGTACCACTGACAGCCATGCTTTCTTTTTTTGAGTTATATGTAAATTCTACTCATTAATGTCCATTATTTTTTCTATGACTTATGGCTTGACCTCTGCTTACATTAGATGGTGTAGTTAATGGATTCGGGCAGTGGGCATACAACACTGCCAATGGCTTGTATGGGTGAGCTGCTACCGGCAATTGTTGCACCTGTTGAATTGGTGTTTCTGCCTCTTGCAAGTATGATGCATACAACATCACACTGTTGCTGCTTTATAAGAAGGCAATTCCTACTCTCTTCGTGTTACAAAAATACCGACTACATCAAATCTTTGTTCAGGTGCTTCACAGAATAATATGTGCCTTAAGGGCTAGACCCCACGACCTTGGTCGTCAAATAAATTCACCTTGACCTTGGTTCGAGGCGAGTACTTAATCACTGGGCCAAATCAGCGCAATAATACGTTAAACAGCACCACAAGAGAACTAAATTGACTGCTAGGCACTTTACATTGGCTGGATACGAAGTAAATCGATTGATTAGAGATAAAAACATGCAGAATTGCAGGAAGCATTAGCACATAAAGGACCATTACGATATAAAGAGCAAAAGCTGTGAGAACAAGTGGGTATTCAACTTTATTTCAAATGTCATCAAGTAAAGGAAGTTCTAGATGGCATTTGATTGCAAAGTCATGAATTTGGGTGCATCGTAACTGAAAGCCTTCTGAAAGTCTCCAAAAATTTGCGATTGAATAGAGGTGTGACCTAGCTACCAAAAGTCGTGGGAGGCAGGAGCTGAAATTGCATCTGGATGAAAGCCATTTGCAATGGAACGAAATGGGCTTTGCTGTGTGCCTTTCATGGAGCTTGACGTCACTGCTCAAACCTGTTGCATATGCTTCGTTAAATCAACTGCTTGCCTACTTACATCACTCAGACACAAATACTAAAAGCTTTGTATGGACCGGTCTTTTTAGCCTTAACACAGTTCTACTGGCTGGCTGCCAGACCCACTTGTCCTTGTTACATGCACCCTCCTTGTTACTATGTCAATGTATCCCCAAGGTGAATATGACTGCCACTCTCAAATGTTATAGAGGTATCTGTACGTGGTGGCCTCCACCCAGCTTTTGATTCTCTGTGTGACTTTACTCTTAGGTTTCGTGTTATTCAGCCTGTTGCTATTCTGCCACTAAACCATGAGTCAATCGATGTCAATGGTCACTTGTTAGTTTAAAAGGAAAACAGAAAAGCATATGCCCACAGAAGGTGTTCTCGCACGTCAGGTTCGAACTGTCAAGTGCATTGAAATTGTGTCTGGTATTTTTTCCAATTGTGGGAACTCCGTGTTCTGCCAACGATCGATATGACTCAGTTGTTGCATAGGCACTTAATTTGTATACTTATCGTTGATGGCAATCATTCAGTCGAGGCCGACCATTGCTGGAGTGTAGATATCTCACACTGAAGTAAAAAAAAATCTTGCAGTGTAGCCCTAGCTGTTGTGGCTTCTAGTTTATTCAGGTAATAAAAGGATTTTCTGCTATGCCTGGCTTGCATGCAGCATGTGAAAAAATTCATTAATAGCCCACAAACCAATTACAAATACTGTTTTATGTATGCTTTGAGGGTGGTGTAGCCCTACAATGCTACTGTATAACCTTTCTTATCTGCCCAGGCATAGAGGTCACAAGCTTCCGCCCTGTCACTTCTGCTTTAGCATTCTATAAGACCTCATTTTCTGAAAATGGCTTCTGCTGATGTGGGCCAAACGCCCCACCTCAGCTGCCTGTCGATATCGTCCCATAAACATTCTATGAGCATCAGATCAGGCTGGGCCACTACATCATTACCAACAATATTGATTTGTAAAACGGTTTCTTATTTCGATTGGATACATTTTGCTATACACGTCCGTGATTGTGCAAAATAAAGCTCTGGGACGTTTGATGGTGCATATAGCAAAATGTATCCAACCGAAATCAGAAATTTTTTCAGAATCGTGAAAAACAAGCCGAGCTGAACTCAAATTTCATTCTGATACATGAAGTATTAGCCGAGTCATGGATTTTACAGGGCACAAACCTACACTGGAAATGAAGCTGTATTAAAGTCACAAGAAAGCATCCCAATAAGCTTAATGCACATTCTTCGATATACCAAGGTTTGATAAGTTGGGATACAAGTTGCATATGATACAGAGATCAGTAAATTTGGTATTTGTAGATGTGTTGCTTCCTGTTTACGTCCTGGTTAGATGTGCTTTGCACAATCATTTTTTCTTTTATGTGGAAGTTTTCAGAACTTCCGATTCCATATCTAGCATATTTGTCTTTCGAAAAGTACCCTAAACAAATATTCGATTGTCGGACAAATTTTATGTAAGTATTTACATGACAATCCCTTACTAGTCGGTCACTCACCCGTAATTCATCGGTCCAACCGTCTAGATCTAGCCGTTCGTCATGTTCGTTCGTTTTATCATCGAGCCAGTCCCAGTATATGTGTTGATAGTTTAGCACGGAGTGGTCTGCTAATCCCAAACCGTTATCTAATCTCACTATTGCTATGGCCTTGATACTGCAGCAGTGTCAGCCTTAAAAAATATAATATAATTCATTTGTATAGCATCCCAAGAGAACTTAATCTCTATTCAGGCGCTTCACTTATGCCTCCGGGCTCGAGCCCACGACCTCAGCCAGACCGTGGTCGGGGGCGAGCACCTTAACCGCTGGACCAAACCAGCTCGACTCCCTTAATATGGCCACTGCAGTGTTTCTTGCCCATCATTTTGTAATTACACTTGGCCAATCCTGAAGTATAAGTGTTGTATGGAATGAGTGGTTATCTTTGCACCACATCGCTATTCGAAGAAATGTAGTGCAGGCTGATGCGATGTACATCTGGAGCCCCAGAAAAGATGTCCTTACTCTTAAAATGGAAAATATGCTTGCTAAATGGCTGAGTTGAGCATTTTTTGTAACAAGCATCTAGGTAGGACTGCTATAGCTGCCCAAAAGGATGCTTCGCAACAACTCCTTGGTCGCCGGAGTTCCTAGCTGCTCTTGGGCGTTTTAATGTGCTCTATTTGGCCGAATACTAAGAATTGCATCAACTGTATGCAAGGCAGACATGATGCTGTACACTAAACTGCCATAAAGTCATACGACTGCATTTTACCAGCAAAGCCAGAAATCTGCGATTCCCGTGTCCTCAATCGTCGAAAGCAATCGGATCGACAACTTAACGCCGACGGTGATTTTTGAGAACGGCCGCCTGCACTCTATTCTCATGACAGAGCACTTGCTGCACTTAGCAAGGTTTAGCCTCGCGAGCAACAGTGATGAGTGCCGACCGCTAGCTGTAGCCGACGTGACGTTGCGCGTCATCCGGGCCCAGTCGTCGACCAAGCTACGGTGGGGCAGCTCGGAAGGCAACACCTGGTAGTGGGAGACGAACTCGAGCCAAGGAGATGGCCCGCAGCTGCTAAGTTTCTCGTTCCTTTTTTGTCTGCCTGAGGATTTTTTGTGATTGGCTGTATGTCACTGCCCAGAGGTAGAGGACAGGGACAGGTAATCTGGAAGCTAGACAGGGTTCTTGCTGTGCTGAAGGGATACATGATACTCACGAAATCATGTGCTGAGATGTTAAACGGGTTAGAGCAAGCAGAGGTTAGAATATTCTTGCCCTGCACCAATTGGCTGGTATGCTGACTACCACGGATATCGTCCATGGCTAGCCGAGCTTCACTTTAGATTGCCATTCACGCTGGACAAAAATGGGTGTGATTGTCTTTTTTGTCTTGTCAAGCTATATCGTGGGCATGCTGGGAGGGCAGGAAGATGCTTGATGGACCATGATAGCCCAGGAGTTAAGGTGCTCGATTTTCATGCCCGAGGTCGTGGGTTCGAATCCTTCAGATGGCGATTCTGTACTGCCTACTTAAAGCAGTGGTGATTGCGGTTAAGGTTCTTCTGCTGCTATACTGATAAGGCTGGTAAATCAGCTAAATTTGTTTAGCCGTTAGTCGAACTGGACGGGCTGCACCGAAGAATCCGTTAGCCCTGATTGTAACCATGCTATCTAATCGTAGAAACGGGCTTATACTGTGCACTTTTGCTTAGCTCCATTTGCCTTGTGGTACTTTTGAACACTTAAATCTTGGGCACTTGCTTGCAGCTCTTTTAGCTCTTGCTAGCTGCTAACCTGCTGGCAGCAACCAGTGAACCATCCTTCAGGCTTGATGTGCTTCGATAAATACGGCTTTGCAATTGTTTTAGTCGTGGCCTGAACCCTCCTCACCGTGTCAAATCAATATCCATGGCCAGTTTTACACCAGAAGAGATCGACTTCCTAAAGGAGCATGGTAATGAGGTAAACATAAACATGTAGACTTTCTCACAGATGCTTTGTCAACGTCGTAGAGCAGATTGTGTTTGCACGTCATCACAATCGGCCAATCTGATGTTTAGTTATTAGCAGCTGTATATGAAAGGTCTTTCTTATTTGGGATCAAGCAGCTTGTTGGCTACATTATATCGACAGCACGACCCCTAATGCCTTGGATGTCACATCATAGACAGTTGCAACCTTTAAGGGATGTTCGTGTGTGTGTGTGTGTGTGTGTGTGTGTGTGTGTGTGTGTGTGTGTGTGTGTGTGTGTGTGTGTGTGTGTGTGTGTGTGTGTGTGTGTGTGTGTGCGTGTGTGTGTGTGTGTGTGCGCGCGCGCACCTATGTGTGAGAGAGCACAAAGTTAATAGGCCCACTAGAGTTGTAGCAGTTCACCTGCTTGTCTGTTTGGTTACTTTTTCTGTGTCGGAATGACCACCGTCGTGTGAACGTCTGCCTAGGGCAGACTAGGTGTTTTGAGCCGTTTGGCACTTCAAACTAGCTAAGTTCAGTAATTTGTATCATTACATCTCTTGTCATTAAGTTGTATTAAAAATTTCCTTATGTTGAGAACTCGGGCAGTCCTAAATACAGCACTGTCGGGTAAGGCTGAAATAGCCCTGCACATTTCTCTATCGACATGCTACAGACTTAATGAAAATGGCCTATACGGGAAACCCTGTTCTAAAATATTCTACAAATGATCTAGTACTTGCAGATCGATTCCTTCTGCATTAGTTCATCAGCAATTTCGTCAAAAAGCTAACTAAAAGACATACAGTTGGATAAAAAGTTGAGGCACCAGAAAACTTAGTGACGACTTTGCCCTCAGCAATTCAACGTAACACTACTAAGTATGCATGGCTACAAAATGAGATTGGGCTTCTAAGACATTTAAGCTATCTTTAAACACTATTTCCAGGTTTACTATTACTTCGGCTTTGCTGGTATACGTCGATGGCATCCAACACGAATGTTGAGTTTTTCGAGGTAGCTACAGTTAGCTTAATATTCTGCAGCCCGAACCTCAAACAGCCGACCTTTTGGGACAGGAGCAACTAGCAGTCTTGAAGTTGCATGGGCCTATCACGAAATCCAAGAGCTGCATTCGCTGGTTTTTGGGACCACTACTGAAAATGATCTGTATATGGCACACGAGCTGTTCAACTCATACATTGTAGAGGGGGAATTCTCCACTGCATAGCTGGGTTAACATGCTGAACAAGTTAATAATAATATGTGGTTTGTATTGCCCCATATGCTGAGGACTTAAACTCTATCTAGGCACTTTACAACTCACTGCAAGAGAATCAATACCAAAGGGTGAATTGCATGCACGGTATCAAGCTAACACAAACAAGTATGTTTAGCCCTGCCCTCTAAAGCAAACACAAAGACACCCAGGGTCACCGGTTAGTAAAAACTCTGGCTAGTACTATGCACTAGTATGCACTCAAACGCACCGGAACAAAAAACCATAAAAGTTCATTTGGACAAAGGTAAAGGTGAACGAAACAGATGCATCTTTTGCACGAATTAATGATGTAAGGTAGTGACTCTAGCCGGAATCAAGTTTCCAGACTTTTGGTGCATATGAGCTGAAGGTTCGATCACTTACAGATTTCGATTTATTGCGACCGGCAATGAGATGAACAGATGCTGAATAGCAGGTGGTACGACAGCACGCTGGAGGAGTAAGGACGTCGGATGGGTAGGCTGGTGCACACCAGTGAAGTGACCTGTAAGCCTGACTGAGGATCTTGAAATCGATATGATGCTTGATAAGGAGCCAGTGATGCTCAGACAGAAGTGGTGTAATGTGAAAGCAATGCCTTTGACAACAGACCACATGAGTAGCTGAGTTTTCTACCAGTTGCAGACGATTAAGGGCAACGGCAGAAAGTCCTGAAAAAGTGGTATTGCAATAACCTAGATGCACTGTCACACACCCAAGAACTAGTTTGGTTGTCATGCTCTTATCCTTTCCCGACGAAGGTCGTTGGCTCGAGCCCTGCACCCTTTTGAAAAGAGATTTGAGTTCCTAGACAGAGTTAAAGTTCCCTTAAGGTGTTATATAAATGACATATCAACGGTCCAGGAAGTCAATCTAAACCATATCAAGAATATGGGCCTTACAAAAGATATATACATTCAGGCACAAAAAATCCGTGCAGTATGGGTGCTGCTTCGATGGCTGTAAATTTGTTCTGGTAATAAGGTTTTCACGATGCTAGGCATAATAAAGTTATGTGCAGCATGTAAAAATATTATTGGCAGCCCCAAAACAAAAGCATACGCTGCTGGTATATATGCATTTAGTGTGACGTCGCCCCACCCTGATTTTGTGTGACCTACCGTGTCTGGCCAGGCTTGAGGCCACAAGCTTCTGCTTCGTCTCTTCTGCTGTAGTACATTCGAATGAGCCTAAGTTTTACTGAAAAGGTCGGCTATTAGTGTAGGCCGAATATCGCTCGTCAGTCGCCTGTTGACATCACTATAATCGTTCCATTGGGTTCAAATAAGGCAACTGGCTGGGTCACTGCACCAGCACCAAACAAGGGTTTGTCAAAGAGTACTTAACAGGCCTATCAGTTTGCATAGGGTCGCTATCTTGCTGCCAAATGTAACGATCCCCAAGGAAACAATTTTAAGCTTTGAAATCTAACCTGCTTGGCCAATAATAATTTAGCAAGTACTTTTTGACGAATCCTTGTTTAAAAACTCAGGCTCTGGGGAATGTGCTTCAGCAGGGATTTTTTTGTCTGAGAGAGATATTTATTTTACCGAGATGCAGGCTGGAAGCAAAATAACTCCCAAAATTCACACTTACTAATATTGTGTTGTTATTACAATCTTTGAGGCTTCATTTGCCTCATAGTACAGTCAGATTAAGGCTGCTAGTATAACCTATGTAGCTGCCATCATTGCCCACACTTGGAACAAGCATAGAGGTAATATAGCAACCAATGCCTTAAGCAGGTTGACCAGCAAGCA
This sequence comes from Cristatella mucedo, assembly GCA_009760855.2. NCBI lineage: Eukaryota > Metazoa > Bryozoa > Phylactolaemata > Cristatellidae > Cristatella > Cristatella mucedo. The sequence continues at coordinate 5,951,234 of WPIO01000012.1, forward strand.
ACTGGCCTGACCATTCCCCCATGCCATTGCAAATAAGAGAGCAACAAAACCCTCTAAGCAAATCAAACTAAGTAATATTAAATATAACCAAAAACATATTTATTTTCTTCGTTGTGTTCGATGCACACTTTGAATTTTGCTAACATTTATTTTATATAGGAAATACAGTCTATTTATCGTGCTTAATAAGTTCCAGAAGCTACTTCGATAGGTGAATTTCCGTAAAGCAGACTTCTTTGTTTTTAAATCGAATATTTTTGCAGTTAGAACATAGTAAACCTGTTCACGGCCCTCTTTAAAGGGTTTTTAACATTATTAGAGCCCTCTGGACATGAAATGAAACCCATGAGTCATCATTGCACTCGTATTACCCAATATATTAGACAAAATATGATAAAATAAGAAATATTAGACGTTACGAATATCGTATTATTATTGTACATTTAATTACACACACATGTTCAGTTCTTACACACAGCCACTAATCTGTGAAAATAATGCAACTTGTTTGATGATAAAGCGATGAAGATGAAGAGATGCACTGCACAGCAAAGATGATCAAGGTTTCTGCTCCTCTTAAGGCAAGACTTTAGGGGGTGCTCGAATACATACATGCCTACAATCCATGCCTACAGTAATTTCAATTGCAATACCTTCGTTTTATAATTGACTCAAGACAACCGAGCGTACACTGTATCATTTTCACAAACTCGGTCAACTTTGTAATGAATATATTTGCAAAAACATCATTGGAGCCACAAAAGTCGAAGCACGAAGTGGCGACGGACGACTTACAGGCAAATGGCCCGTGGCTGCTGAATGCAGCCACCGGCTAACTACATGGACGGTCGAATGCACTTGCATGCACGTTGATGCTCGTGTATATGCTTCTATACATATATACAATTTCATAAGTGCACATGGGTTGTGTCAAACTAGGACCATTACTGAGAACGTGACTCAGGCTTTGTTGAGATGTTTTTAAAAGGAATATGCATCTTGCTGTGCATTGTTATTTTAATGTGACAGTAAAATTTGTTCAATAATCATGTCTGTCGGAAATCGGATGACATTGCCACCAAATACCTAAGACCTATTCGGCATTTTTCTACACCGGTATCATTTGCCATTTTCACCAATCTTGCTAACTCGATCTAGCAGCATTTCTTTAGGCTAGGGTTTAAGTATTCGACATTTTTCTTGATCCCCAGAGTATATGAATAGTTTAGCCAACCTGCTTCTGCATTTATCACATCTCTCTCTCTCTCTCTCTCTCTCTCTCTCTCTCTCTCTCTCTCTCTCTCTCTCTCTCTCTCTCTCTCTCTCTATCTCTCTCTATCTCTCTCTCTCTCTCTCTCGTTTTTCCCCTCACTTTCTTTCTCTATATTGTTCCCATTCCCTCCTTCCACCCTCACACGTTAGTTCCCCTAGCTCTCTTAACCACTCTTCACTCGCTCGGTCTGTTGCCAGTGTTTGCCCTTACTCTCATCGCCCATGACTCTGCATGGCCTACAGAACAATCCCCACCCCATCGCCTGCCGAAGCAAGGGTATTTCCTTAGGAATTGGCTCAGCCACTTCTTTCTTGAAAGCCTCTCATAAACATCTATGTAAACCTATACACCTGTTTTTTCCATGAACTAATCAGCCAGGGACAATGGTGCCACAATGATGCGCAAGCAACAATCGAGCATGACCAACTTTTCGTGGAAAGCAGTACCTTTGAATTATAATGAGTACTTCTCTTATGCAACCGAAGCTACTGGGCAATAGTGGAGGCAAGCACTGACGACTTGGTGTGTTCCTGTGCATCTATGCAGCAGCTTGCCTTTGTTTTTCTCAATGTTCAAAGCCGGTCGATGTTGATATGCTTTGTTATCTATTTTGTCGATACTAGTTTGTGTAGTAGTGGGCAGTTTAAATTGCGGTTGCAAGTTGGGAGAAGTACCAGTAGCTTGCTTGTATGTGCTTCTTTAAGTCCTTGTTGTGTTGCTGCCATTACTAGTAATGGCTGTGTGTGGAGCACTTCCCTGAGAGTGTGTGTGCATATTCATGTGTACGCACATGCATGCTGTTAAGGAATCGTTTTATATTGGCTAACCTTGAGTCTGTCTATGCTGGCTCGATGCTTCCAGCCGGCTTGTTGATGAGATGCAGACGATGCGATCGCTGAAGTAGTACTGTTTGATAGTTTGACAAGTTCAGGCTGTGCTACATCGTGCATCAGATCGGGGACATTGCTCATTCTTCAAGTGACTAAATTACCCACAGCACCGTCTCCTCAGCATGTAGTCATCTCGCCGTCCCTCGACTAAATTGAAATCTTGATGATAAAGCCTTCAGCTCGTATTCATGGAAAGTTGTTTGCTCTTTTCCGGCTCCAAACTTTCAATGCATACAAGCTGAAGATTAAATCGTCAAAAGATTTAGCCCTAGGGACAGCGGGAACGTGAATGGTGCATCCGACGACTTAGCCTGCAAAGCACAGCAGTTGCTGTCTGACCGACATTGCCGTAGTGCTCTGACCTTCCCAATCCTGCCTTTCTCGCGTAGTACAACAGGCACGTTTGGCTTGGTCTGCACGATAGCAAGAGTCCACCGTCATTGGAACCCAGCGAGGAGCACAAGCTGCGCGACTACCTGGCTCAGAAGTATGAGCGCAAGCGCTGGTACATGGAGCCCACGACCGAGCTGAAGGAGCAGGCCAAAGCATGGAACACAATCGCAGCCGCTGGAGCATCGGCCGATGCCTCTGGCAGGCCGCGCACCGGCTCGTCGCTAGGTCCTGCACCTGCTGCCTCTACTGGTGCCTCCGCTGTCGCCGGTCCTGCTGCGGCCCTGCGACTACAGGTAACCCGCTCAACCTGAGAGTAGCACTTTTTCTCGAAGCTCTCGGCTGTGTTGCGCTTGCTTTAATGGTTTCCGTCTCGTCTGTCGTTTTTGACAGCCGCCTGTTGGAGCAGCACCGTCCACCAGCATACACGGCAGTGCAGCACCTGCCCCTGTCGCGGTTGCTCCTCAGTCGTCGGGCGATCTTCTGTCCGACCTCTTCGCTGCACCGGCACCGAGCACTAACCCCGCAAGTAAGCTTGCTCTGGCCCTGACCCGACTCATTGCCCTGCTTGTTTGGACTGCCCGTCAGCCGCAAGCAGTGGCGATGTCGGAGCCTCAGGATATCCTTTGCTCAAGTGCCACAAAGGTCGGTGTAGTACTAGGCACCGTTCTACTTTCAGTCGGCAGCTTCGGTGCATCTGCTGCAGTATTTCCAAGTATGCCAGCCGTTGCCAGTCAACCAAATCAGCCGATGCCATTTTCACAAGCATACGTGCCACCGGCAAAAGCATCTGTGCTGTTGTCTGGTAAGGCGTTCACGTGGCGGTCCAGACTCTAAAACATGCTGAACAGAATAGGCACCTTGTACCTATCAGGTCTCTCGGCATGCTTTCTTCCTTGCACCTGCCTCAACCCCGTTCTCTTATTCCCGTGCCATACCACTCTCACTCTCTTTTTTGTCCTTCCCTCCCAATCGTTTGCCCCTCTCCTTTAGCTCACTTAGCATTTCATCGAACTCGGTGGTCAGTACTGCATCGAAGTGCATCTTCGTTTGACATGTGTGCCTATTCGTTTGCTCTACCTCTATTGAAAGATTTACTTGTCTTCTCTCATTTAGGCAACAGCCCACAGCACACTGGGATGCTGCATGCCGGTGGTGCCAGCTCTGCTGGGGCCGTAAAGCCTCCCGGATTAAGTGGCACTGCCTCTGCTGGAGGTGACAAATATGCCGCATTGGCTGATCTCTTCGAGACATCTAGCTCAACACAGCCAACGTCCGTTCATCACAATGAATCTGCAGTCAACTGGAACTCAATCAACTGGGGTGCAGCACCTAGTGTAGCATCCAGCAGTTCAGGTGCTTGCACATCACTCTCGTCTGTTGGCTACCAAATGCATACTGGATGCCGCTTAGGCCTTGGGTGCTCTATGAAAAACTTTCCTTTGTAACACCCACATAGTCATTGTGGCTTGGCGGGGGGGGGGGGGGGTTACAGATGTAACATTACATCGGCATCTGTTCTACTATGTTCATGGTGCACGTGTTTTCTCTGACAGTGTACACCGGCAGCTGAAAATTTGTCATGCCTACTGGCAAAGTAACTCGATACTGAGTGGCTGCATTCAATGCTAAATAGCAAATTATCCATCTACGGCTATTATGCCAGCTCTTTTGCTACTTAGCACCGATCACACTTAACCGACACAGCATTTCATTTTTCGGGATGTCTATCCTGGCTGAAAATCCATGCATGCACATAAACAGCTGTAACTGTGTATATGTGCAATGCATGTGCTAACCTGTGGATATAATAGCCAATATGTGCTCTAATGTACATAACGAGCTGGCTGCTCTTGATTGAGAGAAAATACTCACATGTACCTACCCCATCGTATTGGAGGGGGGAGCTTGTTTGAGTTGACTGCTAACCGGGCTCTATTGCCTGGGTGCTGTATCACGCTTGCAAACCAGACCCGAGTATCTTTTCGAAGACAGTACGTTACGCTTTATTTCTTTCAATCACGTGGTGTGACCTCATCCAAACCTGTCAACTTGCCCTGCTGTTGATCTTGGTCACGCAGTCACGGGCCTACTACGTACCTTTGAGGAACAATGCTGCCGCTGTTCGTCTGTTAAATTTTTGCTGCATTTTTAATGTCTGAGCGTCTCGGCCAAGAGAAATGAGGAAGCACCGGTTATGAGAAAACGCCCAGCACTCAAAAGCAGCTTCCGGTTTATTGCAGGTGGCGTTTCCTACCAGAAGCCACCTGCATTCTCCGTGGGCTCTGGTGCTGGCGGCTGGAGCAGTGCCCCGCTGTCTGCCGCTCCTGCCATGTCTTCGTGGCAGAGCGGCGCTCACGCTGCGTCTTCGCTGGTGGCGCCCGGTTTGCCGAGTTTCTCCCTATCCCAGGGTGCTGCTCCTGCCTTCCCGGCTTCCTCCGTGCCCTGGGCCGGCATGCAGCCGGCCGCAGCCGCAGGTAGGCAGCCTCGGCGGATCGCCTGCTGCCGTGCCCACTCGCTGCCCGAGCGAGCGCAGCAGGGGCAGCAACGGCGCTGGTAGCTTCTTTGCACCGCTCTCGCACTCATCGCCTCTCGGCTGCCGTCTTTTGCAGGCCAGGCTCCTGCCAATCCATTCCTGTCGACTGCCGCCGTGAACCCAGCGCAGTTTGCAGCATTCCCGTCGGCCACAGGCGGCATGGCCCAGGGCAAACTGGCCGCCGGCGGCAGCTTTGCCGTGCAAGGTCCTAGCGCTGCAGTGCCACCACTGCAGCAGCAGCAGCAGGCTGGCGGACCGTTCGCACAGCGGCAGCAGCATGCTGGTTTCGCCGGAGGAATGACCGGGCTCGGCCCTGCGCAGCCACCTGCGGTCTTTCAAGCACAGTCGGGGCTGTTCGGTCAGCCGCCAGCCTCGCACGGTGGCATGCAAGTGCAAGCGTCGGTCGGGCCCCAGCAGCAGCAGAACGGCGGCTGGGCTTCGTGGACGCAGCAGGCCAGACCGGCCGAGGCGACCCACTCTGCGAACCCCTTTGCCGTAAGCTGCACGCTGCTCCCTGCATCTGTTTGGATTCTCTCCCTTTAGCTGGCCCGTGTTTTCCGCGTGTGCTTGCACGGCCGTTCGCGGCTTGACGTTGTAGAGCACAGTCGGAAGCACGGCGTCAGGCAACATGACTAACCCGTTTTTATGAAGCCTTAAGACAAGTATTTATTTTCCTCCCTTTGCCGCTGCCACCGCTTCTAGCCGTCGTCCTCTGTCTCGTCGCAGCAGGCCAGGCCAGCCGTCGGCTTTTCGTCTCACCTGGTGTGCCTGACGTCGTTGCTGTGTGTCGGGGTCACGATCGACTTCTGTAATTTGGTCAAGCTTTGACTTTGGGATCACTCGCTGAGGAAGGATTATTACAAAGGCACTAGCAGCGATAGCCTAGCTCTGTCGCCGGGCGGCTAGTCAGTGCAAAAATCATGCTTCCCCATTTTGCTGTTAACTTTGTTGCTGGCTTGAAGCATCGCTTCCTCACAATGCCACAACATTGTTGTGTTGCAGGCCGCGTTATTCTGTAGCCAGTAACGAACAAAGAAGTGGCTCACTTTTTTAACCTCGGCTGTCACCGAGTTCCTGCTGGCAAATATATGCTGCTTTGTCGAGACATTTAGCTGGTTATTTAGTCTTGGCAGTGCAAAGCTGTTAACCTGTAACTTGCAAAGACCTCCTTCTGTACTTGCCCTCTGCGAATGCTGCCTTCGACGTGGGACTTGCCACTATTGTTCGTCAGATTCATTAAATGGTGGCAGATTGTATGCAGCAAGTTCTTTCCCCTCAACGATGCTGCACACTGAGCCTGGTAGGCAACTAATGTACACACATCGTTGTCCTTGGCTGTAATGGCCCTATTTTTTCCAGCAAGGACTGTCATTCTGTAATTAGTTTTCACATTCAAGTATGCCATTTGCCTGCTGCCTTAATGTGTTCGCACGTCCGTAAGTTGTTTGTCCTTGCATGCATTCGCGTGACTGGAGTTGTACGTTCTGCATTACGGCACATCTGCTGGTGCTTTTTCTTGCAACAAGACTTGTAGAAGACCTGTAGCCTCTATGTACTCCACTGAGACGTGTATTTCGTTATAGATTATTCTGAGAAGCAGTGACGACAAGCCTGGTGTTATGCCTATCCACGTCGCACATGCTGCATGAATTAGTGAGCGATTCTTGCGATAATGTCTGGTTCTTTTCCCCTTTTTTTTTTATTTGAGATTGCAGCATCTTATTGCATAGGCAGGTAAACCTGCAAGGAATGAATTGTAGAAGCCTAGACATGATGAGTCATGCATGAACTAACTTGACCGTGGTACTCTTATCTGTCACATAATTGAAAGTAAGCGTACTCGACTGTGGAAGATGTGGTCAAAAGGGTCATTTTGTGTCAGAACATCCCAGATCCAGATGACTCGAGATTTTGGTTGAGCCAATTGCAGTGAGGCCTTTCAGCTTTTAAGTGGCAGTAGGCTTTCTGCTATTTAACTATTCTATTATTTAGGTTAATTATAAAGTCGTTGTCATTCAATTTGAGATAGCTCTCATTTTAAGTGCAAGTGTCGCCAACGAGTTGTTTAACTGCTCTACCTGTGCTCGTTGTGAGTGCCTTTGATAGCAAAGGACGAAGGAAGACTGGGTAGTTCATCTAGTCTAATGCCTACTTAATGAATGGCCTGACAACGGCTCTCTTGAGGGATTTAGGAGCAAAAGTTTCGCTCAGCCAAACTAGCCTTGCCTAGGGACAAGGAGACGATCCAATAGGTCCTGCCCATTCCAAAAAGACCAATCCAAGAAGGCAACGCTGGGTGGCTTGGACAACCGGCACGCCTGTTCAACTTGTATGCGGTTGGCTTCCTGTCAAGATTTAGCCTTCTCTTTCACCCCCGGTTATGCAGGCTTGCCTCCCTCCACATTATAACTACAGACAGTCGAGCTGCCTTGGTCTCAGATACCTGTCTTCGGTTATAGATCCTGTATTCATTGCATGCAGATTATCAGGAGCTTTTGAAAAGAAGTTAAGCCATCTTTCTGCACGGTTGAAGCCCTTTAATGATCATACCGATCCAAGAAACCTAGAACTGTTCCAAGAATCACTGGCTTGCAAAATCACTACTAAATGGCAGTCATACGATGATGCAGCAATGATGGCAGCTGATTGTCCTTACAGCAACTTTCGGGTTGCTTGCTAGGTGCGAAAAGAATTGGCTTTCGAAGTTGATACAGTTTTTGAATTCGTTCAAGATTTATCAGACCTGGCGGCTGCGTTTAATACTGATTGCTAGTACTCAGTTATCCGCTTGTGCCTTTCAGCACACTGGGCTGGCACTTGGGATGTTTATGCATTCGTTTTCGAACATATATAAATAATGTTACCTGTATAAAATAATGCCTTACGCCTCAGCTGGCGAGCATCAGAATTTGAAAGCATATTTTTAGAGCTCAGCTGGCGTTGCCTGTCTTAGGAGCTCTCAAACATGCCAGCGCTTAACTCCGAGGTCAGCTAGTCGGCAGTACAAAAGGGCGTCTGCTTTGTCTCAATGCTGAACCTTGCTGTGGGTGTCGGGCACCACCAGCCGACTGTCCCGCTCGGATGATGTCGTGGACCAGCAAGGGTGCATGACTACAACGTGCAGCGCTAGCAGTTAAGGTGAATCAAACAATAAGAAAGAGCAGCAATGGCAGCTTTACCAAATCTGTTAAGAATTGCCCTAACATTCTCTTACTCCGACTCGTGTGCAGATTTTTAGAAGCCTCGTCTGGCGTGTAAATGAGACAATAGCACAAGCCATCGATTGGCGCATCGGGTGGGGGACAGGTACAAGCAGCAACGGCAACATCGTTCACCTAGACAGCATCTTGCAGAATCCATCGACGTCAACGAGTTCTTTTTCTTGAATTTGCTGCTTTATCTCCACCGCGTGTAGACATTGATACACCGAGCCAATCAGCATACTCCCGAGAATGAGGAAAATACCAAACATGAGGAAAGGTGGAAAAACGACGGCAGGCTGACTGCCGAAGACTTCCACTGTGTAAAGCACTCGCAGGTCGCAGAAGCTACATAGTAAAATAATTGGCTTTCTGGAATAAGACGGCAAGTCAAAAATCAAGGTACACAAAGATTGCTGCTGGTGGCTGGCTGCTGCTTTCTCGTGATGCGGCTTGATGAAATAAACACGGTTTGCAGATACAGCTACTCGGCCAAACCGCAAAGTATAATGCTGTGAGGATTGTGTGAGGACTACAAAGTAGCAGCCTGACAGAACAGTGCTGAACAATCAAACTCAAAAGCAAGCATTCGGAAACGGATAAGCTTGTAAGACCCTAGAGTACCACACGTCCAATAACCTGTGGTCATTTAACCTTAAGGCAAAAGGGGGCTTATTTAATAGACTCGTACGTAAGAGGCAGGAGGATTTATCAGCTTTTATACCAAGTTAACAATTATTCAATTATCTTAGTATCAGAATCGACGCTGAGTTAAACGTAATTGTAATATCCAAAGGAGAAGCTTATGAGCAAGCTAGCAAGTATGAACTAGAAATGTTACGTAATAACATAATTTAATTATAGCACACCGTCGTTGGTAGCATTCTTCAAGGCTTAGCAGAAAAAATTCTTAATCTAGTGAAATTCACTCACCTTGTATTCTGACCTACAACGATTATTTCAAATATGTATACTCCATTTTGCTGGAAAGTCAAAAAATTCCCATTCCAAGGGTTAAACACTTCGTACTCGTCACTTGGTTTCAGGGTGTTTGGACGACTTCCTGAACAAAACAAACGAACCGTAGAATACTATCCATACCAATGGCAAGTAATATTAAAAAGTAGCGCATTAAATGAACATCACAAATAACTTCAGGGTTAGATTTAGATTTAACCTAACCCTTGGAAAGAGTGATCGATGAATGAGTCATCATGCGATTCACCCCCATTTTCCCACCACTAGAAGGCTGTTAAGCAGGCTCGCTTAAAGACGATTTATGAGTTAAGTTACCAGCGTAAGCAACATTTTCCTATTCAAGAAAATTTTGGAAAACCAAAATGAACTGATGCTAACATCAGCTGAATAAAGCTCTCGTGCCCACATGATATTCGTCAGGAGGGTAAAGGTGGATCTTCGAGAAGTCGTGAGAATAATGGGTCATCCCAAGCAAGCAATGCCCGTGAGAAAACTTATGCTGGGGTATCGATACCAGTTGGCTATCAAAAACTGTTAAGTGGTCCATTATCCTTTTCCCGTTGATTACTTAAGATCTAAAAGATAAATATTCTAGTAGACGTTTACGATACACCTTTCAGTTACTTTTCATCTTATCCTCTGGCACAAAGTTCTCATTGAAAGAGCACGCTCATTGGCATCCACTGTCAGTTATTATCTACAATGAATCTTAATTTGCAAGACAGTTGCCACGCGAAAAGTAAAGGGTAGCTGATTGAACGGCCTCATTTATATAGTGGCAGACGAAGAGCCTTAACGACTACCACTGCTGCTTGCAGAGGACACTGAAGGATGATTCCCTCTGCATGACTTGAACCCCACAACCTGGGTCTTGGAAGTAAGAGTACTTGGCACCTAGACTGATACAGAAAAGATATACTAACAGAGAGTACTCCATCCCGAGCTCCAGCTCATGTTAAGCACCTGAAGCATCTGGACTAATGCCGAGCTGGTTTGGTTCAGCGGTTGAGGTGCTCGACCCGACCAAGGTCTTGCTGAGGTCGTGGGCTCGACCCCAGAGGCATATGTGAAGAGCCTGAATAGAGATTAAGTTCTCTTGGGGTGTTATACAAATGAATTATGTTTATATTATTTTATATGTTCGGCCAGTCTCATCTTTTATTCTTATCCTTGGACTGCCAAACAGTACAACCGCTTTCATTAAAATTTGGCGATATCTGCAAAGAACTCTTACCAGGATGTACATCTCTAGGGCTGACCATGCAGTCTCGGTAATTCTACAATTATAAAAACCAGACTTCAAAAATTTAATGTCACACATGCCAGGAATACAACCAGTAGCCGACAAAGCAGTGCCTAGTGTGCGCCACAATTCACTGGCATAGCTCAACATCAGCCAAGAAACTTCTGACAATAAAAATATATACCGTCCGGTTCCATGCCGTTGATGGGTTGGGTTTTGCCTGGCTCGATAGCATCTCCTTCCAAGTTTGGGGCTGTACAGCACAACCTGATGTGGCTACAGTGAGACTGTAGTCATATGTAAACATGCCGTTAATTTCATAAGCAACGAAGTCTGTCCTCAAAGGTCCCAGATTATTGTCACCATCATATCTAAAAAAATGTAAAAATATTCTTGTCAAGCAGCAGTAGTTTAACAGCTCTGATGGACTGAAATAATCGTGACGCGATTGAGTGAATTGTTTCCGACAGCTTTAAGATAAGCAGATCCCAACACGTTGTGTATGTAATTTATCTTAATGCCGATTCTTGTTTGTGTTGAGTTTTAGTTAAATATTTCTCCCAACGTATGTGGTTGGCTGCAATGTATTATTATGCTGGCAGAATATTATATAAGTCAATTATGCATATGTAGGAATATACCATCACAGGCAGGTACGTAAATGAGTACAAATATTCCCACTAGATCTTGGCACTAGGGTAAGGTGTTCAACTTCTTAACGGAGATCATTGGTCAAATCCTGCAGCAGGCAATTATTTAGTATTAGATCATTTGAAATGAGACTGCCCATTTAAAACTTCCCGTTGCTGTAAAAATGAGCTCGCTGAATTACCAGGTTCATTTTTATTGGCACACGGGTGTTTTTCTTGTTCTTATGTATAGTGCCAAAAACGTAAATAGATAATTTGTATATAGGAAATTTGTAGAAGTGTATGTATGTAAGAGTGTAGGAAATATGTATGTATGAAGGATGTCTGTACGTATGTGGGAAAATGCCGTAGTAGCATGGCAGATTCGTGCGAGTAAAGGCTTGGTGAGGGTCATGGTAACTTGAACGAGTAAAAATGCAAAGAAGTGAGAGGTCATCATAATTTTAGTTCAATCCCTATTATTATCGATTTGAACAAATATTTCTTAAACTGCAAAAATGGATGCCTTTTATGGACAAACAAACATTACAGCAGGTCCAGCTTGTTCCTTTGGAAATTTCCTAGAACAGCTCCACGGTATGTTACTTTTTATCACCCAGTTGTGACTTCTGCCGCCCTGGTTTAGCCGAGTGGTTATGGTACTTGCCTCGATCAAGGTCAAAGTGAATGTATTTGATAACCGAGGTCTTGGGCTAGAGGCTCAGACGCAGTCTGGTTGCCGTGCCTTCATCAGGAGTCTGATTGCCTCCGAGTCTCTCAAAGGAAGTGGACCCCCTAGTTGACATACCCAATTTTTAGCATATAAGTTCCTTCACATGTGAAAATCAGCCGGACTGTCTAGATTTTGGTTCCAGTGTATGAAAATATGTGGCGGATTGTTGTTTCTTCTAGTATGTTAAAGATAATTTGCAGCTAGACCCAGAGTCAAAAATATTGCCAGACTAGGAGTATGGCTTCAGACTCAGCAAAATCATGCATCTGAAGCTGAAAAAATACGAATAGCGAAAGGCATCAGTATCCTGTTAGCTACAATATTCTATAATTCTTGCGAAAAACACTTGCCCAAAAAAACTGAGATCAGCCCACTGGGCTACCAGACAACATAAGCCGCGAAACTCGAGGGTCGTTGCAAGGCAGCAAGCCCGCATTTGGTGTGCATAGGGACCTCATCTGCAAAAGGACAACATTAAAGGGCAAGAACGTGGGTAATTAAATCAACTCTGGCCAATTTCACTACCCCTCTTTATTTTGCACGTATGGACCAACTATTTATGTCACTATGACCTACTACCATGGGAGAGTTACTCTCAGCAGTAGTACCGGTCAGAATCTGTAATATGACGTTCAAACTACATTACAGAAAAGCTTGATTAAGAAAGACCCAATCAAATAAGCTGTAATTTTGTGAGGCACATTTAAGTTTCCATGTTTTTAATGAAAATTTTTTATAATTAGTTTTCTATTTTATATATTATTATTATGTAATATTTATTATGTAATATTTATTATTTATATAATATTTATATTATATATTATTATTATATAATATTTTCTATTCTAATGCTATTGCTCAAAATCGGATCAGCCAGCATATCTCCTGTTGAATCTGCACGAAATCTTGGTGTCATGTTCCAAAGTGATCTTTCGTTAGACGACCACATCACTCCACAATCAAGTCTGCCTATTTCAGCTACATAGCATTGCTAAAATTCGGGCTTGATTGGATAGGAATACCACATCTAACTTGGTTCATGCATCCCGTCTTGACTTCTGTAACTCACTGCTTGCTGGTTTACCGGCATGTGCAATTAGGCACTTACAGCTGGTGCAAAACTCTGCAGCTAGACTTGTCTGTCGTGAGCATCTCAGTTGCCACATCACACCACTTCTCGCCGATCTGCACTGGCTACCAGTCAAGCAACACATCGAATTCTTAGTTTTGTCGCTCACTTTTAGGTCCCTTCATTCTTTGACTCCAGCCTACCTATCAGATCAACTCCCCCACTAGGCCAAGCATCATATCACCTGCTTTTCGGAAACCAACTGTTTACCTAAACCTCGTACAAACCTCAAATCATTTGGAGACTGTACCTTTAGTTTGTATGCTCCCAAAGCCTGGAATTACCTCCTGACTTCAGTCAGGACATCCCCTGACTTGACCACATTTAAAAAGAAATTAAAAACGCACCGATTCATGGCAGCCTTTAGTGGGTCCCTGTGATTAGTCCTTCATGTCCTTATGCGTGCTGACACTTTTGCATGCTGCCACTAACCATACTTACATGCTGACCATGTGCATGTCACCCCTAACCATGCTATTTGTGTTGTTTATCAAGCATGATATTTCCACTCACCATTCGATCGTGTTTTCTTTGCAGTAAATGTAAAGCGCCTAGAAAGAGATTGAGTTCTCTGAGGGCACTTTATCAAGTGTATTATTATTATTATCTAGTGTCCCGTTTGCTAAGGCGCTCCCGTGACTCCCGATTTAAAAGCGAATGCTAACCAATACTTTTACTCTGACCTAAAAGACCTGACACGACCTAGCTTCTTGGTGCCTATATGACCTTTTAGTGTCATATATGCATTCTCATGCCCTCAAGAAGTTATTATTTTGCAGAGGCAGCATTCTGTTTTAACTTTTTTAATTATTTAACCTATTACCTCAATTTTATATTTTATTGAAGTTCTTTCAAATTTTACCAAATTATTTACTATTCGTTTTCAATGGATTAATACAAAGTGTGGCAACGATTTCCTCCTTCATTCTGAAAGTAAAAAGAACTTGCAGCTAGCCGTCCCTCTGTCACTGGCACTTTCTTTCTTGTGTCCTATCCTGTTACTCCTACGCCACTGGACTCTCTTTCTGACTCGTATTTGTTTCACACTTCTTTCTTTACTTTGAATAATGTTGCTACCGTATTTCCCCCATCAAGCAGCTGATTTTTTTTAGTGAGCTATAGAAAGCTCCCTATCGTAATGCCAAGTCAGTATTCGTAGCTTTGTGTTACAGACGCAAAAACGTAACATCGGTCAGTCACCAGCAGATGACATGCCCCAGCTAAGCTTTTAGACAACCCCGGTTCGCTTCTATGCTCAAAGCAACTCTACTTTCGAGACCAAAAATATGAAATTGATCAGTCCTTAATGTACACACAAACATAACACTTGCTCCAAAATATAAGCCATTGATGAACTATAGGCAATAGTGCTCTTCTGGATGAGGATTGACCCGGTCTGGATTAAGAATGCTGATTCTGTTACGAATGGCCATCCATTTAGCATGGACTAGAGTGAACGCTTAGATATACACGTACCCTCACAATTTTATTTACATAAGTAATGAATAAAATTGTTTGCGAGCCAGTTTATACAACCTTCAGCCTCCCAGTAGCCCAAGTACATTTGGTGCGAAGGCAGGGGGCTACTAGAGTGAACCCGTGGCTGTTCATAAAATTTTCTCTTAAATGAGCTCTTTTAATTGATAGATGATTTCAATGATTTTAACTGATGACTTAAACTTACGTAGTCCTTAATAGAGGGCTCCGTTATGTAAATAATGGCATATACATAGTATGTGCAAACAAGTTTGTTGACACTATGAGTGGTCAAAATCACTTACAAATCAATGTCAAAGGTAAAGGGCTCACTGTAGTATGTTCGATGAGGGCAACCATACATATCATAGTCATACAATACTGTCTTTGTAGGGCCACCACTCCGTTGATTGTCAGCTCCAAAATTTGAATCGTAATATTGCCTGAAATCATAAACCGGAATGCTTTCATTCGTAGTCTCCTGTCGCACAGAAAGGCTAAGCAACTTGTACTGACTGTTCCTACCCATCGATGGTGTACGAATAGTTGAGATACTTGTCATGACAAATGGTATTGTCAGTGCTAAAAAAAAGGATATCCTAAATCGTTATCTTGGCTTACAAAAAATCTAAAGCACAAAACCTTTTGCTGTTACCTTCTTGCCCTTAGATGCTTGGTCGAAGGGCATCCTATTATTACTTGTGTAATCTATAACAATAAAATTGTAACAGTAAAAGCATGACGAAAAAAATTAAACTACACTTAGTTTATTTAAACTTCTGAGGCAATATGTGAGGAAATATTGCCAGAAGTAGACTACTGGAAGAATGAAAGACACGGCAATGCAAGCTACGTGCCTCAAAGGCAGAGCCCCTTTTCTTAGGCTACTTCATGTGACAAACCACATATTATAACACATAGAGGCACAGAAAAAGCAAGTTTTAAAATGCTTTTCAAATTCTAACTGGGATTAAAACTACGATAAGAAACTGAATATCCTTCTATGTTTCTTCAATATTGTTGTTGAGTGCTTGGGCGAAACTAACTGGCGACTAGTAATCAGTTAGGCATAAAATCTCTTATCCGTGAAAAAAAATTCGACATAATTCATTGATAAAGATCCTCACACTCTTTTTCAATCTCACGATTACATTGGATTGGAAGCCATCTAATTTGGAAATAATATTATAAATACTTATTAACTGCAATGCACTACAGCTGAATAAAGATAATAGATTGAGTGTAAAGTGCCTAGAAAGAGATTCAGTTCTCTAAAGGCGCAATACAAATGTATTATTATTATTATTAACACTGAAATATCTGCACTTGTATTCATTAAGTTTGATTTCTTGATTACCCACAGCTCAAATATCCGTAACTTCTTATGAGCCTAATTAAATTTATCTGAAAATCTGTAGCGAATATTTATTAAGCAACTCATCTTAAGCTAGTTTGGCCTATGTGATCTTACTTTAAATCATTTGAAGACACGTGTAGAGCTATTGATCATAATGCCTAAGCACAGGTAATTGTGCGGATTTTCAATCATTGGTAGTTCAGGTTCTTTCAAGCAATATTAGGCTTTTTATAAGGAATGAGCATGAAATGTTGAAGGTTTTCCTCGACTAGTAAAGTATTCATTCAGAACTCACTAAACTAATTTTGAACGGCATTGATTACTCCGTCAGAGTAAAAGGATCCTAACTGTTAGTATACAGCCAAATAAATACTAAATTAATGAGAGCTTAAAAGCATTAGGCCGAGGGCACGTGGAAGAAGAAATAAATTGTTAGCTAAAATCAGCGACTGTTTCATAAGCCCTGCTAAAAAATTATAAGCATAACTACGATTGAATTTTGTTATTCAAAACTAAAGAAATGACAAGAAGAAAGTACTTAAAAGTTCGGATATTGGTACTCAGAGAAAGCGCCCTCTTATTTTCGCTAGTACCGTTGAGATGGACTGGTGGGAACATGATGTAAAATCAAGGAAGCCCTTAGCTTTTAGCTGTGCTTGTGAAGTTTTGAAGAATAAATATATATCAGTGCACAGTCTTTATAATATATATATATATATATATATATATATATTAATTTTGTATAACAATCTAAGAGAACCTAATCTCTATTCAGGTGCTTCACATGTGCCACTCGGCTCGAGCCTACAACCTACCTCGGTCATCATATACATTTGCCTTGATCTTGTTTCGAGGTGAGCATCCTAACCAATGGGCCAAACCACCGCGTTAGACTAGCTCCTACAGCTGGAATGCACAGTCTACGGTATTAGTGGAGGTCGAGTGTCCCTTTCACAGCAACTAAAAATGGCCCAAGCATATATGCAAGACTTAAAATATGTCAGAAAGAATGAAGAATATTTTAATAATTTAAATAATTCAAACAAATAAGTTTAGTTAAATTGTAATATATTAATAAAAACTATGATGTCATTACTCACGTGGCTAGCGCATAGCTTGTGCTCAACTAATCACGACTAGCTTAGATGGGTGAAGCCTATCAATGAAGGAACGGTCAAGGGCACCACTCCAGGTCATCAGATTGGGTAAGCAAGACAACACTGAGCATGGCAGCCAGATTTGTGGTTGTGACTAGCATATACTCTAGCTGCAGCAATAGCTATTAGCTGCTAAACAGTTTTATTTGTATAGCGGCAGAAGAGCCTTAACGGCTATTACCACAGTTTGCAGTCGAAAATAAAAATCACCCACAACAGGATTCGAACCCAGGTCATGGTCGTGAAGAGCGAGCACCTTACCTCCTGGGCTATCACGGCAAGGTCAGAAATATTGCTGGAATCATAAACCGTTTCTTTTTGGGCAAAACATTCTAGAGGAAAGGTAGCTGAATTCTTCATAGGGGAAAGCTAAGTAGGAAGTTCTTGAACAAATTTTAATTTCTCAAGCTATACGGAGAAAATATTCAATGAAACTGGTTAGCACTTCCTCATTGAAATGTAATTCTGCATTTTATGTTGTGTCAACTCAGACTCTAAGATTATATCTCCGTCTATCATTCCGTAAACTTAGGTACTCTAATGCTAATGCGGCACACGACTTTCCATATCTTGTATCAGTTTAATTCCATTTACCCCTTTAGAATTCAGTGTAGCTCAAGAACATGTTACATACATTGTATGTAACATCATGACTAAGGCTATAGCCATCCAGGCTCCCATCCAGCTATTAGAACTGAGCTATCTTGACTTAGTCATACGATGTGCCTATATTCCATACTGACCACTAGGTAGAATTTGCTTTGTTGTCACTCATGCATACTCACCTGTTACAGAAGGTGTGGAAATGGAAGAGTTTTGTCAAATAATGATGCAGAAGATAGGCATTGTATAAATGTTATAATCAATTACTCCCATTCATATTTAGCTACCCTTAGACAATTTCATAATTATTAAAAATTTTACTTTCAGTTAGAGGTTCATAAAAACTACCCCACGCCCCATGCTATTTTGATCACCTTCATTTTCGATGGATAATAATAATAACACACTTGATAAAGCGCCCTCAGAGAACCCAATCTCTTTCTAAATGCTTTACATTTGCTGCAATAGATGCATTAGGCTGCTAATCCTTCATACAATAATTTATCTTTGTGTAACCATTCACTTAAACAGCCGAGAGAATTCTTGCCATATTGGAGTGCATACTACCGTACCTGGTGCATTGCCACCCAGATGAATGCACTTGCCCTCAGCTGCCGTCATCCCACTTTCCATTTCAAAACGCGAGCATGCACTTTTAAAGAATCTAAAAATGAGGCGATGCTTGCGAGGCAGGGCAAGCATGCGATCATCAAACCAATACTTACATGCTCAACATTTTCGAAGCATTTCAAGCTTGACTCGTGGGGCAGCATGCGTATAATCTTCATCATTGGCTGGTTGTTCATTGCTGCCTGAAAGCGCTTCCTATCTGCAATCCTCACACCAACTTCCTATAAACATGTAAATAAAAAGAATGCATTATTTCTCTGAAAATTTAGCTATTATAAAGTTGCTCACAGAATGTTTAGAACCTGGATTTAAGAATATTCTTAGCAATTTAGCGGCTATCCTCTGGAATTATTAACTGATTATTCTGTTTCTCTGGGTTCTCAGCTTTGTTGGCAGGTGTTAGCTGATACATAAGAGTCAAGAGTAAGGTTTTATTGGCACTTGTTGCCTAGCAAGCTTAACAGCAACCCGATGGCCAACTCCCAATATGCTTAAGTATAACAAGTTACTATGCATTTGCATCTATAACTTACATAGTATTTCGTAGTGATGCCGTAACCAGTCACGTCTTCAGCTTTAAGTACGCAGCTTAAGTCAAGCGTTCCATCAGTCGGCTGAACCTTCATCAGATCAATGCAAATGTCGTACCAGCAAAACTGTTGCACAAATTAAAGTCAGGTAACGCATTTCTAGAGACCAAAAAAGATTTAGAAGTAAGGCAAATTAAAATATGAACACAGGAAAATTAATGCAATTGTAAAATTTTGCCAAATTCTGTGAGTGCCACCCAACTAGAAGGAATCCCATTTTCTTTTGCTAATATGAAAATAGATGGGACGCATACCACCAATGGCAGAATCGTGGCCTTGGGAGGCCATCGGGTGGATGCACATTTGTCTCGAAAGTAGCAATTACGTAGACATCACATCAAAGAGTAAAGCAGTCACAGCAACGTAAGCTCTGTAAATATCTCCAACATGCCTTGATCGTTTGTCATTCGTGCTACAGTGGTGGGCAACACGATTGTGATCCTAGTTCTCATAACCTGGATAAACGTGGAATTCCCATGTCTCAACACTAAAGAAGCTACAATATGCACCTTATAAACTGATGAATCAATTTGGATTATGACGAAGATAATCAATACTCAAGCATGGTTTATGTAGTCGACAGCAGAAAGCATAACATTGCGAACGTATTTATAAACTTGATACGGCTGTTCGACAAACCATCTGCCGTTAATGTAATCAGCCACATTATTACTCTAGCGCCCAAGCGAATGCAAGTATTTTTTTTAAAGAAATCATTCATGTTTACATTTAGTTAAACAAGTCCGAGCAGTACACGTGTAGATTCGTTTAGTGGTATGACGATGAAGTCTATATATTTCCACTACCGTCATGCTGGATTGGATAAAGGAGGTTAGACAAAGCAACTTCCACAGATGGTATTGCCACTTGACATATGACAAATTTCTTTATAAACAAGTTCGTGTAATCACTCAAACGCATAGAAAACCAGGGTGCATTTACTATTTGCAACATCCCATGGCAGAATTGTATTGCGAGGGAAAACTGTGCTCAGCATTATCTGTAGGTGCAATCCACAAATAGAGCGGCTAATGCTGTTTCAGTTTAATTCATACGTTCCACTTACCACTAATTGCACATCATTCCAGAGTCTGGACTGGAGATTCACATCGAACAGCAAGTCGTCCAGCAAGTCAAGCCAGTGTGTCTGGCGAAAATCTGATGTTTTCATGTCCATGTACTGGAAACGTTCGATTAAGGAAGAGTCGCTAGCTGTTTGCAATGCCACTTATCGGGCCTTGCATCCACAAGCTATTGCTCTAGTAGTGGCTGTTATACCTACATTCATTTTCGACAGTGCTGCTTCAGTCTGCTCCTTGCCACTAACATTTTTTACCAGAAAGTCTCTCCCTAGCAAGCTTAGACGCGATCGTCAAACACTATGCCATAATATCTACGTACTCACTGGACATGGCTGTAGACCGTAGGTAAGACGCTGCGCTATGGCTCTGACCCCAACCACATCTTGCTGAATGTGGGTATCAAATCCGGAAGCTGCAGCAACAGTACCCAAAGAGCCGGTGGTCGCAGTATGACTGGCGAACTGTTCGCTATATACACTCACAGTGCCGTCGTTCCTCAGGGTCATTGCAGCACGTTCGTCTGCAGTGTGCAGTGTGGTGTTCAGCTGGTCATGCATCAATGAAACATAAAGAGAAAAGGCATACAAACATAAGCGATTATTTTTGGCATACGTCGCTTCATTTATTTCACATTGTGATGCTATGTAAACTGCAACTCGAGCCTGTTCACAGACCATCTAAGCCACTAAAGCTACCGAGTGAAAATCTTGACCCGATGAAGAAAAACTTCAAATACAAGCTTCTGGAGAGCGATTGCATATTAGTTGTATTGTGATTGACAAAATCTGCCCGCGTGAATTGACAGGCAATTCGTGGCTTTCAGTTTAGTTTAATCTTGCAATCACAATTCATTTGCCTTAAGAGTGAGGTGAGCCCAGACACTTCAGACAGCCTTCAGCAGACATGCCAGCAGTAGCATTTTGTCTCCAACACCAGAGGCATAGCCAGAGCTGAACCTTGTGTGGAGGGCAGAAAAATGACCTACCCGAGCAAACTAATTAAATGGACGGCATAACCCTTCGATAAGGCGTACAATAGGCTGAAGCACAACAGGCCCCTCACAACACTCCTGTCCAACGTACATGATGTCTTAGCTAGCTCTGTTCGTCAGTTGCAACTTTCGGGAAAGAGCAAGTATTTAGTGGTAATGTCTTACAGTAGTAGTTTTAGTCTTTTAGTGGTAATGTGAAAACCAAGTAATTTAGCAGCACTACTTTGGGGCATTTGCTGCTATGGTCATCATACCTTCTGGCACTGGTGTGGCTTCTAAGGCTCGATAGCTTTCCTTTAAGACAATAGCTTCATCCATACTGGACTAGCAGCCACTTATAGCACTGTGTTTGTGGCAAGAACTGCATTTCGGTGCCACGACAGCAGGGTTTGTAACCATATGAATGAATTACCTCTATCGGATTTTCCATGCATGTAGTGAGATTATGCTTACATTGAGGAAGTTGCATGTCATAATGCACCGCAAGTTCAACCTTTTATAGCATTTTTCGATTGCTTTCAGTGCGCGACACTCACAAAAGAGCTGCTGCTACTACAATACTAGTATCGATATTCCAGACGTCAATTCGCTTGAGCCGTCCTCCAAGATCTGGATTCAAAGCGCTATATTTTGCTGATAATCCATTTCACCAGCCGTTCATGGCCTATATGTGCACCTTTTGGAAAGTTACCAGGATTAACTTTCCAAAACAAGACATACTTGTATTTCCTTAGAGGTTCATAAAGGAGTACATTCAACAGGAAATGAATCGGTTTGCTGTGTTGTTCTCCAAACCTACGAGCTTTCAGTATTGCATCACAGGCAAACAACAATATCTCTCCTCTCATTCACTTTTAGTCACGATGTTTAGCCTCAAGTAGAATGCAAGCAGTCTTAAAATAAGTATTTCAGAAATATCTAAGACATTATTACTACTATAAGATAGGAAAGGCAAACTGCAAGGTTTGGTAAATAGCTTACCCATAATGTTTCGACTGCATAGGCTTCTCTACCATATAACACACTTCCACTCCTGGTCACAGCAATAAATTCGCCAGCTTCATCTGTAAGCCACCAACAGGCATTTTAAGTAGTAAAAATCAAAAAGCTAGGCAGCAACGTGATCAGTTATATTTCATGTTGCTAAAATTTCCCTACGTTAGCATTAGAAATCTAAGCGAATACATTTAAGACAACAGATTTTCTTCATAAAACAATTACAGCTACTAAAACAATTAAAGCCAAAGGATTATACAACTTGCAATCAATTTTTTCACACATAAATCCATTATCAAAGTCAAGCTAACCAAATTTATTATTTTCACACTTATATCCTTGTCGAATTGCAACATCACCCGTGCATTTAGTAGAAGTAACCATGCCTCTTATAGTAATCAGCTTCTCGTGACGTCAATCTTGATGGGTACCATATGTTTGCTTTTACAGCTACGACTTTATTTTTACATGATACTGATGAAGAATGAAAATTGCTAAGCGACATCCCAACGTATAAAATTGTGAAGATTATGGCAGCGCTTCCAGTAGTCTGGGAATTTTGTCACACGGCTACAGATTTGTGCAACCTCACTACAAAGAACTAAATGAAAGTATACACCAATCTATTTCAAGTACTATTTTAGACTTGAGACTCGAGGGAGGGCAGCACTCCTTTCAGTACATAATCATAAGTTCCAAGTTAGCAAATACAGCTGGCACTTCCTTGCCTAATCAGAAGCAGAAGAATTGCAGCCAGGCCCCTGGAAATTCGTGGTAGTCGAGTGCTATCGATTGTTGGATTTCTGTTCAGCCAGAGGCCAGACCAGGCACGGGAGAGCTTTCGGTTCACGGTTCTTTCAATCACTTTAAACTGAACAGCTGTAATTTTCCGAATACTGTGGTTTCCAGGATCCCTAAATACACTTGAAAGGCACGTAAAAAATATGCAGACCCTGCACAACTTAGGATTATGGCTGCCTATCGCCTCTGGTCAAAGGTATCTCTTTTGGTCATTGTCAAAGAAATCTTCAACCTTTGTTGGTTTAAGCTACACAAAATCTCTTGTTTTTAGCAAATTGTAAGCTACCAAAAATATATCATATGATTGGATTCTTAGGCGCAAATGGTATTTATTACCATCAATCTTGCAGTGAGATTAAAAACCATTTGCGATGTGCAGTGACCAGTGAGGCCAATGCAACTACAAACATACGAATGCATTCATTCAGTGCACCAGAATTCTGCTCAAGTCCTCAAACGCAAATTAAAAGCCAAAGCTTGTTAAGCGCCTATTGAATAGTAGTCTCAAAAACTCAATCGGTAGAGCATTGGACCGGTAACCCGCAAGGTTGCAGGATTCGCCACGTCAAGCAAAATTCTTTTTCGGTACTTAAAAAGGTACTTTGAGAGATGGCCTTCGGTCAATCTAAATTTTAAAAATGCTGTATTTTTCATTTGGTTGTTTATAGTACAAAAACACTGTTGTAACTCGAGGTTTTTATCCACGTGCAAAATACTCTATATTATAGTATGTCTAGCTTGCCTTTCTTTAGACCACCAGCATCTAATCTAGCACTTTGCAGCCTTTGCTACAGCTGCTCTGTGTGCATTTCACTCAAATAGACTGGTTGTGTTTATGAAATTGATGAGTAACCAGATCGTTAGCCTCTGGTCTTAGAGGTCGTCATTCATCTCTTTGACCTACTATCTATGACGTCAACAAGATGTCTCCTACTTTCTCGACAGTTCGGCATGGTATATTTAGTGCACCACGGTTAGCTTCTAGGGTTTCACAATATACACCCAGGAGCCCATGGCTATTTCCTTCTGTTGCCTTTCGTTTAGCAACATTTAAATTTAACGCTTTACATGTAGCAAGCTAGAAATCTTCGGTGCTTGATTTTACTGTCAGCAGCAACCTGGCTATAGTAGAAAACGACTTCAAGTGTCGGTGAAGTCGGGCTTAGTGCCCGGGAGTTTGGAGCATACAACACACTATCTATCTCTGATCAACGTTTAGGTACACATTGTTTGCCTAAGTCGAGGTTAAAAATGTAAGGACAGCAATCCAGTCAACATGTTGGCTCTAATGAAGGCCATTGATAGATTGACACAATTATATATAGCAGTTGACAATACAGCAAATGGATACCAGCGATCACAGCGTCTAAGATGTTGACATGCACTTAATCAGCTTCGATGAAAAACTCAAGATGAAAAAGAGAGCAGCATAACTGTTATGTCTGCCAGACGACGATCTTTAAGCAAAGGCAGCGTTTGAAGGTATAACAGCTAGACAAAGCAGCTGTGGATCTATTCCCCACATGAAAAATGACATTTCCTTTGCTTGTAAAGCAGACCCGAGATTTCATGTAGTCGTGAAATGCTTCCCAAATTTTGAAAACCTGAGGTATATTCATAAGCTGCCGAGATCTAGCAATATTATTTAAATACATTAGAAGACAGCTTTATAATCTCAAACGCTATATGAGCGTGTAAAGCATGCAAACTGATTTATAAAATGATTATAGCAGAGCAGTCAGGATGTTTATCTGAAGGATGCAAGACATGCCAACTGCTTGGCCTATATTTGGGAAACGTCACATTTTCTAATGTAATAAAAGTAAAATTATTTTAATGTAATAAAAAATTAACACGATAACGAGGTTTGCCAGCAATCAGTTATAACGTAATGTTCGGTATTTACAAACTGCAGATTACCACAAAAGCTATGGTTGAGCAGCTTCCAAGTGCACATATCGTTATATAGAAAGCAATGATTTTATGTTAAGATGGCTGCCTCAATTCAAAACTTCTTTTTATACACTACTATGATATCTCGTTGGCACTATTCTGCACATGTGTCAACCAAACTCACAGGAAAGTAATATTTTTTCATATTTGCGCTCGGTGCTGCTGGTCTCATACAGTGTAACTATGATTGCAAGACAGCTATACCATGTATCGAAGCAGATGCAAGCATCACTAAGGTATTCACTCCCCTCATTCTCATGACATGTGTGTCTCCGTGTATAATTATTGCAATTAAAAACCATTTCACAGCACCAGAGACCAATGATCATGATCAAAGTGATACTTACTAGATGACACTTGCTCAAAGTCATCTCGCACGATCTGAAATGCAGCAGCTGTAGCAGTTCCCCAAAGCTGCAGGTAAATTGCACTGGATGCTGAAAAACAATGGGCACTGCTTTGGGGTACACTCTATTACCAAATTCATAAGCCAGAGAATAGAATAGCAGTTGTTCCATCTCTATGTGTAATAGAAAACTAATAAGTGTTGCTTTCGAGTTCTGACTGGCTTACTCACTAGCAGTATTGAACAAGAACAAAGACTGGCTTGCTACAATAAGAAGGCTTTCTGCTCCATTCGTTAACAGATGCAACCTAAACTGGCCACTTCTTTGTATGCCAAGCTTCGTAGACTGTGTCACATTTAGTTGGGACAAGCCGAGCAGGAAGTTGCTGAATGGCAGCCGCATGAGTTCGACCTGGAACAATGTGTATTACGATGAACATTTGACATGCACTACCGGCATGCTAGACACAATATCTTCTAATAAGCAGCTGATGATCAAGGTGCATTTACACTAACTTCAAAATTATTCACACTTGTTAGCACTTTTTCAATTAATCTTTTCCAATTGCAACTTGAGGGAACTTGTTTAAAATGCATTGAATAGATTAACATTTTAGAAGCTGCATTATCATATATTTGAGTCCAAGAACCCATGCCCTAATAGTGTAGGGGCAAGTTGAAGAAACACGTTACAAATAAAGTGGGCCTGACTTCTGCAGCAAGAGCTCTGGGTGTGTCAAAGGTCCAAGTCTGGATGATTAGTGTGGAATCCATCAACAAAAGGATGCAAGTGCAAGTTAACGAGTCGCAAAATTATTCTAAACTCGCTTTTGAGGTTCAGCTGTAAAAGTATGTCCAAAACAGGCCGCATATATCAGACAATCTTCTGCATAATTGCAAAATGAGAAGCTAACTACAAGTCCCCCTAATTTTGCTGGAGTTAGCCAGAGAGCTTATCTTTTGCAATTAGAATTGCCTTCTATAGCTAGTAAAAAATATGATCACATACCAATAAGTTTTGAGGGCTACATCTCTGACCTAGATACAGGTGCATTTAAATGTGTTCCATGTGTTTTTCTGACTTGTGATTGTTAGAGTAGTACAGCAGCTTCTGGCAACATTTAAATAACACAAGATAAACGCTCAATGAGTCGTGCAGTCTACTTACAGTCCTGTTGCTTTCAGAATCAGCCAAAACAAAAACTGCTTGCTGAGATACGACCATTGTTGCGTCCATTATAAGGAGCTGCAATTCCATGGAGTACTTATGAGAATAGTAGAAATATGAGCAAACACGTTTATTGTAGCGCCTGGCTTCCAATTTTTCAAAACACGACCATAACTTGATATAATATAAGTGTAACAATATAATTCATTTGTGTAGCATCATATGAGAAAGTTATCTCTACTCAGACGTATCATATATACCTCGGGGCTCGAACCCACGACCTTGGTCAGCAAATACATTAACCTTGACCTGTGTCGTTAAAGGTGAGCTCCTTAACCACTAGGCCAAACCAGCCTGGCATGACTGGCATGGCTGCCAATGTAAGGTAATGTAGTGCATCTCCCTCTGTAACTCCACTAAGTCATAAAGACCATGTGGGTGTTACGCAGGAGAGTTTTGTCTAGCGCACTCACAGCCTAAGCGGCTTTCGGCGTGCACTCGGTAGCCAACAGACTTCGTCTCACGCAACAAAGAGAAAGTGGGAAGCATAGCAGAGTCAGGAGAGCAGTTGAGCTAGTAAGTAGCATGGAAGTAGCAGCTCAGGACCGCTGGAAAGGATGAGCCATAGTCGGCAGCAGGAGAGCAGTTGTCGTTGCGTAAGAATCGTGGAAGCGAGTTCCACAGTCTAGGACCTGCAGAGCTAAAGCTTCTCGGCTGCATATATGAAGTTAGCAAGGGAAACGACAATATCTTTGCCGGATTCAGTACCAAACACTTCTTCTGACTGGTCATAGCTCTTGCTCTAGCGATAATATGGCTTCGTGTATGGCATGTACAACAGAATTCCGGCTCAGCTCCTGCCCTGGCCCGATGTAAGTGGCAGCCCAGGTCATCAGCCTCCCATCCACTTTAGGGGATGGGTAATTGCCCTCTCTGCCCACTCTCTGGCACCTCCACTGCCCGGTAGCCATTTTCTCTGTACCTCATACCGCGTTACTCAATGTTTGATTCTTTTTTATAAGAACCACTTAAGGAAGTGAAAACGAATAATGGAGTAGTATTGAGCCAACAGTGTTTTCAGATTTTGAAATGCCACGAAACTTACCATTAAGCCTAAAAAATGTAAATACAGGCAAACTTTAAAATTGTGTCAATCGCTTGAAGAATTCTCTTGTTTTTCTTATTAGTTTTTGTGTAGGTTCTTAGTTATGTTTTAAACTTTTATTTTATTCCCATATCAGTCTTGATTATAGCCTATAGATGTATGTATGCCCATTACTGGCAGTGCATTAACTTGCTGCACATTTTTAGTGGTATTTACTGCCTGCACTAATGGCATTTATTCTGTTGAGTGTTTCCTGTGTATATTTGAAATATAAGTTACGATTAAAAAAGTTTAATTGAATCTGTAAACTTACCTTTCATGCCTTAATAGATGAAAATCACGTAAATGGCATTCCATATTGAATTGACCAGCATCTGGCCTTGAGACGTCTGCATAGTTTCCTTCTGCATTTGCATGAGCACGCTCATCCCAATATGCTGTAAATTACCATTATGAGAGCCTACCTACCGTTCAACTTGATTTCTTCAGCTTTCGAGATTCTTGTTTCCTTGTTATGCTGCTTATATCTTAACGGCAGTCACTGCCAACGGATGCAGCTGACCTGGCGTTATGGCTACAGAATGTTATAAGCAGTCACTCTTCAGTCTATCAGTTGTTTGTGTGTAAGGATAAAGGGAACATTCTGCGACGACAGATCCTGGCTTATAGCTATTCCACTTTCTTTTGTGTAACGGTTTTTATTGCTATAATACCTGAACTATTGTTTTGTTCTTAGTTGCATGCTTGTTTTCTTCTGCAATCGTCAATCTTATTAATGTGAACATCGAATTAAGCTGCAGGTATGAAGCACTAAATCACAGGTAGCCTTGAAAGCTATGGCCACAAACTAAAGCATAATAATAATTATACATTGCATAGCACCCTCAGAGAACTGAACCTCTTTCTAGGCACTTTGCAGATGCTGTACAGAAAGCATTACAAAATAATTAGTGGTAACACCCCCACGAAGCAGGCACATTGTAAGCAGTTACATGTACACAAAAGACAAATCACAAAGACTCATTAAATGCAAAAATAAACAGATGCTTTTAAGCATAGCTACCTGCTTGCCATGAATGCAATTAATTAATCAGGAATATGCACCATACTAGACGACACAGGCTGGCATCCTAGAGGTACATGAACTAGCATTGCTTTAACAGCCACTACCTGACCCTAGAATATACTATAGGGTCGATCACCATAACGCAAGGAGAAAAAGGCTTATCATAGCAGCTAGCTGAAGCTAAAGTTGAAATCATACAGACCATATGACACGGGTCTCTACCTTTTCTGCTCCAAGCTCCACTAGGTAGAACGAAATTCCGCCATCTTTTGATAAATACATAGATTTTACTGCATGACTGCCATCGTAAGCCACAACAAAGTCTGACCAAATGCTGCACCATTGGTTATTGAGAGAACAGCATTTGTACGATCTGATCTCCGAAATGTCACTTTTAAAACCTGCAAAATGTAGACCTATAGATTATTGTGATGTATGTTATTTGCATTGCCAGACTTGTAATCGCGATTTCTCACAGGTATAGAATAAAGTGGGTGGACAAAAAATGTGATCGCCTCAAGAACGATTTGCTTTTATTTTAATTCCTCTATTGCCTTTTCCTGTATTATGCTTTGAAAGTTTGCTTGATTTTATAGATTTTTTTCGGGTGTTCACAATGCAAGATTAATAAAAAAAACTTACTTTTTCACCTAATTCAGCTCGCATCCTACATCCAGTACCTGAGTGTTATCCCAGAATAAGAATGTGGTGACTATACTCTTGTCTAAGCCCTTTAATAACTAAACCATACATTGAACTACCTTATTGTGCAAAGAATAATAAGTCATAAACTTCCACAACAGCCATGGGCTATAGAATGTTTTACAGCAATTCCTTGTGCAGAATACAGTAAGGCTGCTTACTTTGCACTGAAGGTTTCCCACACCCTGAAAGACAGTTCTATGAAACTATAACATTGGCCTTTCAGCAAAATCCATCTACTCTTTGAACCATGGAAAACCTAACCGATTAAACTGCATTAATACGTTTCACAAACGGTATGTTAAAGATTGAGCAAATTCTTCTAAAAAAATTAAGTTTTAAAACCAGTTAGCTCTTAAAGAAAACATGGTGGCAATTGATAAATTATAATTAAAAGCTGCAGTCGTATTTTTATCATTGCAACTGCAGAAATAGTATCGTTAAAGCAAAAGGAATAGGTCATAAAATAATGCTGTGAGCAAGACTATTTTCAATCTTTGATGGAATCATTTTATCGTCTTAGAGCCAACACCGTTAAACATGAAGCCTCTTTGAATAAGATTCTCCTTCGATTATCAGCATATCGAACAGTGACTGAACCAAAGACTAAGTCTGAGTAAACAGTGAGTTTGCAGTGTCAATAATTACTCTATAACAATACTAATAACACTTTTATAGCACCCTCAGATAACTAAATATCTTTCTAGGCACTTTACAGATGCTGTAAAGAAAGCATGACCAAATGATGACAGTCGGCTTCGTTATCAGATTAAGCTGGGCCGGCCTATAGGCATTCTTACATGCAGAGTATTCTCATATACGGAGTGAGACTAATATTACCGATTATCCGGGGCAAAGAACTTCTATTATTATAAGTATTACAAGTGGAGCATTTCTGCATCCGATATTCTTATACCTGGAGTCGACTGTGGGTGGTAACATTCGTTGTGTCATCAAGCATGCGATTGGTAGATGTGACATGCAAAAGGTCAACATGTAGATATGGTTAGTAGCAGTCGACACAATCTTGAATCACCAAGTAGAATCCCAAGCCTACTTCAAACGCTATGCCCTTAGTAAATATCGTCATCCAAAATCTAAGTTTGGCTACCATCGGTCAAAGTAATATGGCAATGAAACAATCCTCATGCACCCTCGCGCTACAGAGAATGGAGTATTATCCTCGGAAGACTATTTCTCTTCCTTCTCCCAGCAGAAGAGGTTGAATTCAACGTAGCAAAAACTAAAGATGTGTAAATTTATTCTAAGTCGATCGCCCAGCGGCAATACCGTACTTAAGGTTCCTGATTTGGTCAGTTTTACTACTGCAGCACATAATCCTAAGGTAATAGGTACAAAGCCAGCAGCATATGCACTAGACACAGTATCCAAGATCTAATACACTAACTTATTGGTTCTTGTTAATCCTCACATCATGAAAATTGCATAAATCCCAAATACAAAACGGTCAGGAAACAGAATTAATTCAGCTAACGACAACTAATATGAGAAAATAAAACAGCATCCTGACCAATGGTCTAACTTACAAAAATAAGCGTAACATCTCAGAATGAGCCATCCTGATTGCCATCCAGTCGATATGATCTTTAAACCCCTAACTCCGCTATTAGTCTTCAAATCTTTATTTTTAATTTTTTAACAAACAATTATTTCAGATTTTAAAAAACAATCAAGGGTCTGGATCTTCAAACACCCATCAGCTTCCGCGGAGTACATTGATATATATATATATATATATATATATATATATGTGTGTGTGTGTGTGTGTGTGTGTGTGTGTGTGTGTGTGTGTGTGTGTGTGTGTGTGTGTGTGTGTGTGTGTGTATGTATGTATAATTCATTTATATAGCGCCCCAAGAGAACTTCATCTCTATTCAGGCGCTTCACATATGCCTCGGGGCTCGAGCCCACGACCTCAGTCCGACCTTGGTCGGGGCGAGCACCTTAACCACTAGACCAAACCAGCTCGGCATTGATAATATCCAAGCAGATAAAGCACGTTATTTTAATACTTGCTGATGCCCGTGAAAAATCACGGGAAAGTTCACTGCTGCATTAGAATTTGGGCCTGAGTATCCCCTGATTTAGTTGAAAGCCCAGTCTAGCTCGTTAGCCCGGCCTACTATCGGGCAAGGACTTCTACCAAGACATGAGTCATGAAGTACCTTAATCTTGCTTTCAGTCTCTTTGTGTTTTGACCTTGTCATTCGAGTTATCGTAAGCGATGCTTCTGTTGAGTTCGGCAGTTTGACACTGAGCAGCTTCCTTTGTTGCTTGATTTTCACTTTGTTGTCTGCTTTATGTATTCTTGCATTCTGCTCATTTTGCTTTTTTTCAAATTCATTGCTGTAAAAACTCGCCCTTCAACATTGTCGGTAGCCTTCTGTGGGGGAAGGACTCGATACGCCGACCTGGGTCGTGAAATGCCTGAATCTTACCTTCGGCCCATTTCTGTTTTAGACCTTGTCATAAGTGACCCATTTGCTGAGCCTTCACATCAAGAAGCTTCTGGGCTTCTTCGTCAATCTGTTCTTATTATAGAGTTTGTCGTATGCAACATTTCTTGTGAGTTTTGTCAGTGAGACATGAACTGATGGGGCTTCCTTTGTTGCTTGCTTTTCTCATTGTTATCTGCGATAAGTACTTCGCTCCTTTTTTGTTCCCAATCATTCATAGCTATGAAAACTCACTGGTCCACAGTGGTAGGTGAAAACCACGGCTCCTTAAAGAAGATTATGCACGTCTATCACTTGCCAATGGCAAGTGCACTATGAATTCCTGTCGGTCACATTCACTACGACAGCTTTCCAATACGACAACTCAGCTGGACCAAGTGGAAACTGTTAAGCCCCAGTCGTAACAGTGTGTGACAGCAAAAGGGGTCGCAGTGCAGAGAACAAAAGCTGCTGGAATGCCAAAGCCACCCTTGAATAACTATTTTCGTGTTCAAACCTATTTAAGTGTTTAAATTTCTAGCATTTTAATGCTCAATTTCAACTTCAGAGTGTATGTTAAACTACACATGCAAAATAGCAAATTATCGCTGCTTTTTGACAATCATAATTGCTCTACCATGTTATTACTATAATAAATACATCACGATGGACTCAATCTAAATATGAGGTCGGGGACGGACAAAAAGCAACTAAAGAAATCTAGCTTATTATAGGGATAGATCATATATGACGTCATGTCTAAACTAAAAAGTAAGCCAGCAGCATGCTCACTTTCAGTGAGATTATGCATTGTGTTTTCAGGTACATTTAACTGCTTCAACTCTGATACTTAAGTTCTAACACCTGGCCACGATTATATACCAAAACAATTATTGCATTTTAACATGATATGAATAAAAACTAAGAAACTCGCATCATAGTAAGAACAATATCATTTATTCTAAACCAAGTAACATTTACATTTCTAATGCTTTTCGTGGACGCGTCTGCTGATGCTGAGACCGTGAGCAAAATGCATGGTCATCCTGTAGGACCAACTCCAATGATAAAATTACCAGTTTTTGAACTTATATAATGCCTTACTTACCGGCTGAAATTATGAATCTTTTATCTTCCAAATTGAAAACAATCACTTTTCCCTCAACGACCATCAGCAAAGCTTCGTCAAGAAATGCTATAGATGTAAACGTCAGTTCTTCCTATGACAAAGATATTTTTGAAAAACATGCAACTAGTAAATGCATTACTAATTAAGAACCAAATTTTTGCCAAATAACTTTAAATTAGCCTTATATGAATTATTTATGTCTTGGCTTGAAACTTCATGCTCATATGATCTATAAAAGCTTTTGGTTATAGAATATCTTCATATTAATTCCTAACTTTTCAAATTCACTGCTGGCTCCACATAACAAAACATGTATTGATTCGTCCTTTATGAGCTTATGCGTGCTGACACTGTGCATGCTGCCACTTACCATACTTGCATGCTGACCCTGTGCATGTCACCCCTAACCACGTTATTCATCAAGCAGGATACCACTCACCATTCGATCGCGTTTCCTTTGCAGCAAATGTAAAGGCCTAGAAAGAGATTGAGTTCTCTGAGGCGCTTTATCAAGTGTATTGTTATTATTATTATTATTATTACCAGTGCTCTTCATTAAAAAAATCCTGAAAAACTTTGTTTAATAATTTCTTAATGTGATTCAACAGCAAACAATGTTCGGATTACCAAACTGTTGCCTTTTGGCATTTTAGGATTGGACGGACCGATTAATAGTAGAGAAGTAAGGTTACAGCTAACGGTATCACCAGGCCATCTTCACGTTGCTGTGTCACCGTGTCATACTTTGATGTCGTCCTTGACTATGCCAGACCCAATTCAATTACGATTGACCTCGGACATAGCTTACAAGACCAATTGCCTCAGCAAGACTACTTAAGGATTTACAAGCAAGCAGTATTGCTATTCAGCTCTAATGCAGACAGCCAAGTCTTGAAGACAGATTTCGCCCAGCTAACAAAGTTGCCCAGTATCACTTAGGCGTTGTGTGGACCGGTGCCTGACTAACATTGGCATTAGCTAGGGACCGTTCAATGATTGACTGTTTGAGGGCGACTAAATGTCTTGAGTAGACAGGTGCAGTTGTATTGCTTGGCAAGAGGCTGGACTGGCAGGTACAACTAGCAAACGGGCAGACTAGGACTCCGCTCAGAGCAGTTTTGTATTGATGCATTGCGAGCAGGGGGAATATACAGGTTTTGATAAGAGCTCGAACACGGTTTCCGTGCTGCAAGCAGTTTGCTATACCAGTTTTAGGTTATATCCCACTAGACATCATACAAAGTTTCGTGAGCAGATCATATAAATGCTCTCTCTTACCTGAATATTAGAACAATCAAGTAGTCCTCAACTAGAATTGATTCCCGTATCCTTTGCTTGAAATCAAATTTAGTACCAACAACTCAATCTCCCCTATATGACCGACACACTAGACTAATGCTTTCTAATCTGCCCACATAAAAAATGTCTGCATGATTACCTTTTAAATATTCAGGAGCATTACTGTCTCGCTGAAAACGTTCTTTGAGGCAGTTACTAGATTTAATTTCCAGGGTGCTTTCGACCAAAGACTACAGGTATGTGCAACCTGCACAACTTTTAAAACAACCGTGGGAATACAACAAGTAGGTCCAAACGGTTAATAGGTCCAAATGATTAAAAGTTCTGAAGTTATTAGTCTAGATAGAGGAAGAAATTATAACTCAGCAAAAGCCAATACCTAAGAAGCAATAACAGAGAAGTATGAGGCATTCAGAGCACTTCATAATTCCTCAAGGCTTTTTCTTTTCTGGCAGCACCTTCCACCTTCAGATGACTTCTTATTATGCTCCGTTCTGCTAAGATAACTTTTCTAAATAATAATAATAATGATAATACTTGATAAAGTGCCCTCAGAGAACTCAATCTCGTTCTAGGTGGTTTGCATTTGCTGCAGAGGAAACATGATCGGATGGTTAGTGATCCAAAGAAATGAAAGCCGAAAGCCTAAATGCCTAAAGCCAAAGAAATGAAGAGCAACAGCGAGGGCATGCATAACCTGCATCCCCAAGTGCAGTGATGATGAGTGGAGAACAAGAGAGAGGGTACTATGTGCACTGACCGCCTATCAAGACTAAGGAGGAACTTGCTTTTTAATTCTCTATGCTGCTTGAATGCTCTCAAACTTGGCTGATGGAGCAAAACAAACAGAAACAAATATTGAAGTTCACCCCTCTCCAATAAGCCGAAGGGTACAACTTGGTTGCCAAGTCTAAAGCTAGTAAATGAGATGGTATATAAGATAAGCAACAACAAAAATACCGACCTGTTCCATTGAGCCTTCAAAGCCGATGGGCAACCGAAACAGATTACAAAGTACAGCCTCTGTGGTTAAAAAACAATAGCCGATATTGTAACAAAAATAGTATGTGAACAAATAGCATGGTAGTCAATAAGAAACAACAATCACAAAATGTAAATACTCTGCCAGCATTCAAACAAACTCAGGTTTCCTAAATGGCAAGCTCCCTGTCGAACAAGGAGTGAAGCAAAATGTATAACATGCCCTGAACCATATTCCCAGCAACACTGAATCACCTCTAAAAATTGAGTGAGCCTTTAAGACAACCACTCTCGATTGCTCAATCATTAGTCAAAATAAGAACTTTCCATGTTTTCACTTAAATGCTAACTTGAGGGTTGCAGTGCTACATCTTTCGAGATCTGCTGACAAGAAGCCCAAAAAATAGATAAGCAATTGAAGCACAGTAAGTGAAATCGTTAAAAACCAGCACTCTTTCGGGACCTAACTTAGAACCTCAGTTTCCTGACTGGATGAAGTTTTCTACAAATCAACATGATATACACGTACCTATATAGTAGCAGAGTCTTACCCTGCCCAGCTAAGAAATCCAGAAAGAGAAACGTAATAATATAGAATATAAATCATTACCAAAAAGCCTGCATTCCATCAGGTTTCTGGCACTCAGTCCTTAGGTTCAATGAAGCAATATAGGTATCTGCTTAAGACCTCAAAACTGAGTGGAGAACTAAGCTCACTGCACACCGGACCGTCATCGAAGAGGCTAGGTTAACAAAATGCCTTTTATCCAGAATGGGGAGTTGACCTACCAAATTAGTTTGGAAATGCTTTCACCACTCCTAGAGACACAACACACATCGGCTAAAGCTAGTGCATATAGCAGCTAGGTGGTTGAACGGCCGGTGGAAAGCCGTGCCATGTCCAGGATATGGGCGGACCTGTTGGGCTCACTCCACAAGCAGATACAGTACATTGAGCCAGCTCACTGCAAGCTGGTGTAGTGGCCTATATACTTAGTCATTCGGTAGGTGAGTATGTGCTCAAGTGCTCAGACCACCTCCAGCAGCTAAAGTGGCTAGTGGAAAGCAGACCTGGTCACTTTAAACCCTCTTCCCAGAAGGCAACTATTGCAGTTCCTTAATAGAGCAAAGTACCTCATGCTAGATAAAAAATACAATTTTTAACACCTTAAGAGAACTTAAAACTCTGTTCAGGGCTTCACATATGCCACGGGGCTCGAGCCACGACCTTGGTCATCAAACACACTCACACTGCCCTTGTTTTGAGTCGAGCACCTTAATCTTTGGACCAACCAGCGTAGTTTTGCCTAAGAGGATCAGCTAAAGATCATGCCTAGCTAAGGATCAGCTAAATAGTTATAATGAATGTTTTTTGAGGAAGCGCACTAAGAGCTGAGCTATTACAGCCCAACCAACTTGCTAGCCCTGGTTTGGCCCCACGGTTAAGTGGAAATGTCAAGAAATTACCAATAAAATTTTTCCGACAATCAAGTATGTGTTTATGCTACATTGTGTATGAAAGACGAGTATGTTAGAACTGGGATCGGAAGTTCTGACGACTTCCACGTGAAAGAAAAATCGGTTATGCCAAATATGTCTAACCCGGATGTAAACCGGAACCAAACAATCTACAAATAACAAATTTATCGATCTCTGCATCATATGCGACTTGTATCCCAACTTGTCGAATCTTGGTAGATCGAGACATATGCTTGAAACTTGTTGGGGTGCATATATACTTTTATACAGTTTCAATCCCAGGGTTGGTTGGTGCCTTGTAAATTAAATTACAAATAATATTTCACGTATCAGAGTGAAATTTGAAATGTGAGCTCTGCTTTTTTTACCCTAGTCCTTAGTATTTTTTATTTCGGTTTGATACATTTGGCTGCATACGTCATCAAACTCCTGGAGCTTTATTTTCCGTTATCGTGGAAGCTGTATACAAGTCACAAGTATGCACCTCAACAAGCTTCAAGCATCTATAGCGATCTACCAAGGTTCGACAAGTTTGGATACAAGTCGCATATGACGCAGAGATCGTGAAATCTTTTATTTGTAGATTTTTTGCTTCTGGTTTACATCCGGATTAGGCGTGGTTTGCATAACAAATTTTTCCTTCCATGCCTAAGTCGTCAGAACTTGATCTCAGTTCTAACATATCTGTCTTTCGAAAGGCACCATAAACACATATTCGATTGTCGGACAAATGTTAAAGGTATTTTCTTGACTTTCCCCCTTAAGGTGGTCGCCTTTGCTGACCGATAATGAACGGTGATCGTATATGACGACCGAGGTCGTGGGCTCGAGCTCTGTGGCATTTGTGAAGTGCCTGGATGGAGATTCAGTTCTCTTAGGGTGCTATAAAAATGAATGACAGAATTTATATATATTGTAACTCAGAAGAGCACACACAAGCTGCTATGCAAGCATGTGATCTAGATCTAATGCCGACGGCTATTTATTCAAAAAGGATTTTCTCTAAAACACGCGGAGAAGAAATGTCAGTCTCTATTATGGTGCTCACTTTTCAGTTTTGGCTCGCCAAGCCTGTTCTGACCGGTGCACAATTTTCCTAACTTCGACGTTCTGATGAGTTTGAGATATTTAAGACCCGCTTAAAACTTATCGGTTAGCTCTTTCGATTGCGAGTGAAAACTACATGTTTATGGACTCCTTGCTGTGTATCACCACGGCCATGACGGCATATACTTCGGCCATCGGCAGTCTTATCGAGACAGGCATCAGCAGCCAAAAGGTGGGCATGTGCTGCCGAGCTATAAGCCAGAACAGTTTTGCCCGCCCCTAATGCATCTTACGGTTTCACTATTGCCCTTCAAAAGCATTCCTGTATTTTTCTGTCACTGCCAGGTTTCGCAGAGCTGGTATCGATCATTTTTGCACATACTCCACACAGCAATATCTGCACTGTAATCATTTTCTGCATTCTAGCATGTCAAACTCTCAACTTCCTTGATGCATATTTTGGCTGCCAGTCAACTTTCTCATTTTGAATGAAGGTATGGCCAATTTAATAGTTAACAGAAAACCCAGCCTTACTCAGATCTATAAAGCCTAACACTCCAAAGTGGCTCGACCAGCATACAGTGCTGGCCCCAAAAACTCCACAAACCCTAGGAATTAACACAAATCTGAAACTTTGCTTAGTTTACAAAAATCATTGCCAAGAAATACTACCAAAAGGTAAGGTTAATATGAGGAAGTAATAAATGAACCAAATCGTGCATGTTGCCACCTTTGTTAGCCTACTAGGTGCGAAAACATACGAAATTACCTTGTTCAGCGGTTTCTGGTTGGTGGTAAAAAGTTGTGGTTTTCTAAGAATCGATTTTGGCAGCACAATCAGAACATGGTCAAGGAAGAATTTGTGAATGTGTTGGGTATTCCCTTCTAGAAAAATGTATCTCAATGATTATGTCGGGTACTAGTTTGGGAATGTTTAAAGGTTTGAGACTTGTTTGTGCATTCGCAGACACGGTCCAGAACAGGTTTGAGAATATGCAAGAAATCGCTAGAGCAGTTAGAGCAAGAAACCAGTCGACTACATTTGTGGATAACAAAAATTTGAAGCTGTATAAAACTGCTTTAGAATTCTTAGCAAACACCTGATACAATAAAACCAACGTGACATGCATGCAAAAAGTGTTCACTAAAACTATGAGAAGTTATTTTTAATTTAGCGTGAGAATTTGGCTAAGTGAGAGTTAAGACCTAAAAAAATAATTATTTAATTCTTTTTTATCAGAAAATGCTGTTCTATAGTTTCTCCTTTCCACCACTAAAACTTCATCGATGTATTGCATCTCTTGGAACTAGGTCAAGTCTTTGGCTATGCAAGCTTAAATTAGCATGATCGTAGATTGCAGAAAAATGCCCGAACACTGTCGTTCAGATACATTTTTAGAGAGGAGGTTATTTGATGTATCTGGTAAATCATATTTTGCATTTCTCTAAAATTACTAGATATTAAAATTAGTCAAAAATAGTGACTATGTCGGAAGCCACAAATTGCCCCAGATTCTGCAAAAACAGGGACGCTTTGCATGTTTTTGCACCTGGGAAGAAAACCAGGGAAGTAGCATGCATGGTTTGTTCGTTCCAAATATTGCTAACCCACACGAATTGTATGCTCACTTAAAAAATTTTTGGTCCAGAGTCCATGAAACATTGAAATATCTATGATTAAATATCGAACCGAAGGGTGCGTGGATTTTTCGGATTAGCACTGTATCTCCTGTTTCTTCTATAAGGGGTATGGATTTCATCCTTCAAAATAACTCTTCTCAAGAGAAGCAGATCAACTCCCCAGCCAAATCTGCCTACTTTCAATTATGTTGCATTGTAAAATATTTGGACTTTTATAGATAAGGACACCACAGCATTTGTGCATTTGCGACACCCCGAACAGACTTCCGTAACTTACCACTTGTAAGTCTTCCTTTCTGATCATCAAGAAAAACATCAAAAGTATACCTTTGGCACGAAACTCAGCAGCTAGGCTTACCTGTTATAAACTTCAAAACTACCACATTACACTACTGCTCATTAATCTTCACTGGCTGCCTATCAAGCAGCTATCTACTTCAGGATTCTGTCACTCACCTTTCGGTCCATTTATTTTCTTGCTCCAGGCTGATCTACCTGAATAAGTCTCACATCAGGCCTCCTGTCACATAACCTACTCTTCAGGCTCTAGGCGATTGGCTGTGTGCCTAATTAATGTTAAATTCATTGGAGACCGTGAGTTCGGTTACTATGCTCCCAAGCCTAGAACTCTCTACTGGCTGACATGACGTCATATCCTGATTTGATGACATACAAAACAAAGCTAAAAACGTACCTGTTCCTCACAGCCTTTACCCCATGCTTACGTGTTCAGATGCTGTGCCCTTCGCGAAAAAGAGCTGTGAGTACAAAGAATGGTTCAGTGAATGATTCAGTGAATGTTGCTAATCAGGGGACCTACTAACCAGTGGTCACGGGTGTTTATCTTGTGTGCTAGCTTATCTATGCATGATACTGGGTGCGAATTGCATGCTTTTCCAAGTATGATACCTCACTTTTATTAACTCTCAGTTATTGGTTCTCTGCAGGGAGTTGTAAAGCGCCTGAATAGATCAATATATCTACTAAGCTGTTATACAATAACTTGTTTTATTACAAATTGTTTTCAGACAGCCATACCTGGATGTAATCAAAAAAGCCACCCGTCTTACATCACCAGCACCAATTGACAAACACAACTAGGTGCCATCATCATAGAACCAGTTTCGGTAGCCGCGGGCAGGGTGACTTGGGCAAAATGGAGAACAGTAATTGGCTGGATACACATAATTCCTGTGACATGTTACACTTGGGATTAGTGGGTGATAAAATCTGACCAGAACAAAAAACCTTATAAATCTGCCAGTATGGTATATCTGAAACCAAGTCGTGGTTGGACTAATGACACCAGTTGCTGCAACTAAATCCTCGGTTCATCCTTAAAATACCACTGTGCATATCACTACACACTGGACGTTCAAATAAATTTGTAGTACATCTGCACTAAATATAATGCATTGATATAAAATCGTCACATACACAAACTAGAATACAGCAATATAGGAACTAATGAGCCAAAATATAGTTCAGCATGCTTTCAATTCACCACATCTTTTCCTAAAATGTGCTGACTGCTATTGGCAATGCCATTGGATGAACATGGTCATCTCTCCAACTGCTCACAAGAAACGTATTACGTAATGTTGCATGGCTGTTTGAGCACGGAATATGCAATGAAGCAGCTTGATTGTCTCACCTTTTTTAAGATTGAGGGGCTCAGTGAAAGTGGTATCCATGGCGTTTGCTTTTGGAGGTCTTTCAACACTAAACGCCGGTCATTTTTGTATCTGCGGAGCAAAAAAAATAGTCGCATCATGGAGTTTCACACAGCCTTTTGGCCTTTCATCTTTTAATATTACAATATAAACCTTACTTGCAGGCAATAACCAAACAAGCTTCCAGCCGATATATATATATATATATATATATATATATATATATATATATATTAAACACATAAAGAGCAAAACGTGGACAGATTTAACAGCTTCCCTAAGTTAGGGGCATAGGCAGGGGCTAGGGGGTATAACTCCTCTCCAGAAACCTTAACCTGCCCAACCCACTCTCTAGCGTCATGGGGCTAGCTGCCCTATTCACATTTTTGACATCACGTCTAGACTAATGTAATTCCCTTTATTCAGGGCTCCTGACATATGTATGACCTTAAGCATACGCAAATGGTGCTCAGCAGCTCGACCGGTCTGTCGTCAATGATATAGCTGCCACATCCCACCACTTCTTCAGGACTTAACTGGCTTCATATAAATAGAAATTTCCTTGAATAGACTCTTTAGTTAACAGGTTGCTTCATTTGCTTGCAACAGCCAACCTATCCAACCTCCTTGCTCATCCAGGCTCCTGGCTCTAAATTAAAATCTGTTGGTGATCTCGGCTTCAGCTCGTATTCGCTTAAATTCTGGCACTTCATTCTTGCTTCTGTCATCTCCTGCATTGACAGTGCATCATCAAGTCTCAGCTAAAGGTTCATCTGGTTCGGTCGGCCTTCCTTTTACCCTGTAAACTTGCTTCTTTTTTGGTCCTGTGTATTTTGCATGTTTTCCTGTACATGACTCGGTGCATGCTACTAGCCAGATTTCCAATAAACCAAGTTTGACCCTGAGTGTCTGCTGATATGCATAATGATAATTTAGATATTTGTACAGCACTGTAAGTGAATTAAATCTGGACACTTTACATGCATATATGCTGAAAGAGAAGCCTATCAATTCTTTGTTAATAAAATGCCGGCAAGAATAATCACATAAAAGACAATTCACACTGACGGAGCAGATGCTATCCAGGCGCTTTACATATGCCGCACTGCTCGAGCCCACAACCCCACCCCGGTCTGCATGGAGGAGTGCCTTGACCCTTTTGATCGAGAGAGGTCAACAACCGAGTTTACATAGCGTCGCCACGGACCAGTGAGCATCGAGAGCATTCATAAAGCACGCAGAAAATTTCTACCAAGCATAGCTGATAAACTGCTGTTAATCTATTAAGCAGTCCACATACTTTGGCAATATGTTCATATGGCGAAAGTATACACTTTGAGAACCGGTATGACGTTCGAAAAATGTTCGCTTACCCTGCAAAAGCCATATACAAGCCACATGGATGATCGGCGAAGACGACTTCCGGACGTGCGTTCTTGATGAAAACCTTCAAGTAGACTCGCTTTCAGGGTAAGCCCTCGCCGCTTGCAAACAGGGAGATTTTCGGCCCCAAACCCCGTAATTTTAAAGGTAATGCAATAACTTTCACATTTTCAGTACGGTCTTAAGGCGCGGTCCAACTGCGTGCGACTTACAGTACTTCCGTTCCTAGCAGGTAAAACTGGCAGACTCTCCAATTGCATGCTATCGTCTATCAAGGCTGAACCTAATTTTCTGTGGTACCTTAAAAAATATGCCATTTCACGTTATTTTTACTTAAAGGACGTCCAACGTCGCGCTTCACGTTTAAGGCCTATTTCTCGGCCTTACATAACACATCGCGTGCCACGCGAACTTCTAGTGCCCGTCGCCAGCTGCTGACTTTCGTATCTCGGAAGCAGGTCAGCCGTGAACTAACACAAACTTGCGTGGCATAGGCGTGCATTAAGTTCCTTCTAATAAACCATAAAGCCGTGAATGTCGGGAGAGGGTGATACAAAGCAGAAGCCGCTCCATTCACTTACTCGGCGCAGACCTCCTGGTGCGTGCCACTACACGTTAACCCTGATATACAGAAAGCAATCAGAATTCTCGTGTACGTAACCAGGCCGTCTTGC
The DNA here is from genome assembly GCA_009760855.2 of Cristatella mucedo. Classification (NCBI taxonomy): domain Eukaryota; kingdom Metazoa; phylum Bryozoa; class Phylactolaemata; family Cristatellidae; genus Cristatella; species Cristatella mucedo. Next base: position 5,994,020 of record WPIO01000012.1, read on the forward strand.
ATATTATGCATACAGTATAACCAAGTTTGAGACGCTCAAATGCATGCATTTGGCATCCAGTCTGGCAGCCGCCCAGACAAGCTAGGGAGAAGGGGTAACCAGCCAATGGCGTCTGCACGTGTCCGCCGCAGTTGGAAGTCTGTAGGACTCTGCTTCCATTACTCAACAAAAAACAATCTGTTGACTTTTAATGTTTCCAAATACTTTTTTAAATATTTACTTTCAAAATAAGGACTCTCTAGCTATTTGTTGAGGTTATGGCCTATATTCTTAGCTCGTCTTTCCGAATCTCTCATAGACTTAACGTGATTATCCAGTGTATTCGCTTGGGTCTGATATGCCACCTGCCTATTCTTTCGGTTTTTGAGAATGCATTGCTACCGAACGCCACCTTGCATAAAACAAACAGTATAATTTTGTCGAGCAGTAAGTAAAACAAATTCAGCCACGTTTAACTGTCTCCTTTCTCGCCTGTTGGTCTCGCGAAAGCCAGGTACAGGTCGGCCGATTCTTTGCCATTCACTTTCAGTGGGCAGTAATGATTGCATGCTACAAAACTTGAAACTACGACCAGTGTTGAAAAGTGCGATCATCCTATACCGTTGCCAAGACCAAGGTGCTCATTTTAAATACACCTACTCCGAGCCTCGTGTTTTATTGCAGGGTTTGCTTTTGCGAATTGCCGTCTCCAAATATTTTAAAGAAGTAAGGATTTCGCTATCGTGGTTTGGTGGACCCGTTCGTTCACCGAAATTTTGGGCGCGGTCGCTCTTCTGCCGCCTCCTACAAGTAGTTTAACTTTGGATATACCGCCAAAAGCACAACGCTTCTATCGCACGGTCTTTACACCATACCCAGCGTTGCACCCTGTGCATGTCAGCCCTAACCATGTTGTTCATGTTGCTTATCAAGCATGATACCATTCGCCATTCAATCGTGTTTCCTTTGCAGCAAATGTAGAGCGCCTAGAAAGAGATTGAGTTCTCCGAGGGCGCTTTCTCAAATGTATTATTATTATTATTGCTAGCACGGTAAATTGTGAAACACTGGAGCGCTACATCAGTCAGATTATGAGTGCAGTGATATTATTCCTCCTCATATTCATAGTGATTAGGAACGGGTTATGTCAATACCTGTGGCTGGGCTGCATAAAAAGCCCAAGTCATGGAACAGTCAGGGAGTTTCGATCTTAACGTCGAACTGAGTTTCAGGTGCTAGAGAGCTGTAGTCCTCCTCGAGAGTCGAATACTGTTCAATGCTACGGACACGTACTTGTTACAGTAAGTTTTCATTATTTGTCACTGATTATCATGGTACAGTCTAGCACTTGTTGCTTATTGTGCATGCTATCGCTAACTATTCGATCATGCTTGCTTTGCAGCAAATGTAAAGAGCCTAGAAAGAGAAGAGTTTTCTGAGGACGCTATAACAAATGTATGAATAGTATTGTTGTTATTATTATAGATAACTCAATGCACCGGATGGGTATTATATTAACTGCCAACTACTTAGTACATAGAGTGAGTTACAGAGAGGAAAGAGGAGCGTCTGTCCGGCTCGGACAGCTGGAGAGATGAGTGTGCAAGCAACAGCCGACTGTCATTCAATGCCCAAGCTAAGAAAGGTAGGGCTGAGGCTGACGATCGCTTGTTGTCAGCTCAGCCTGCTAGTTGATTGATGCATCCTGTTGCAGGCTGAGAACTGGAAAGCCGGCGGCAGGTTCTCCTGTACCTAGACGTACATCGAGCGGCCGATAGTAGGTACATGCTCAGCTGCCGTCAGACTACATGCGTGTATCAAGACAGAATATACGAGTCACGGGTCGTGCTTCGAGACGCAGGTTCACCCATATTTGTCATCAGGCGTCGCCAAAGATGAGCACCGTTACAAGTACTGTTTTCAGCCAAAAAGATTCTTAACGATAAACCGCAACAGTGTGTTTATTACATACAACAGGAGCACGGCACGTCATACTGGAAAGTAATGGGGGATTAAATGCTTGTAATTCGAAAAGTGGTACAGTCCTTGGGAAGTAGTTTTTCGTCACACACAATCAACTTCTGTCTGACAGTTGTCACTCTCAGTCGAAGTTTGACCGCCTCATTTGAAGTCACCATTAACCATTCGATCATGCTTTCTTTGCAGCAGTTAGCAAAGTGCCTAGAAAGGGACTAAGTTCTCTGAAGGCACTATACAAATGTATTGCTATTGGCAAATGCTATCTTGTCCTCAGTACCAATAAACGGCCCGTTCATGAATGCCGGACATTTAGGCTCCTAACTCATGCACAAGACTAACGCACATTCAGGTTTCTGAAAAGGCAGCACTTGTAACGGCACTGTGAGCACAGCCACCACAGCAAGTCAAGATGTATTTAAATTACTTCTTTTGAAAAAGATGTTCCCAACTTCTGTGGCAAACCCCATCGTACACGACTGGAAAGGGGGGGAGGCCTGAGTTGATTTTCTATTCAGTCAGATTAGAGTAGGCAGTGTCCACCTTTGCAAAACTGCACAAACTAGTGACCTGCATGAGCAGCAGCAGTTTAAAACCAGAGCAGGCGATGGGATACTCACTAGCTGGGTAAGCATCTGTCACAGTGCAGTTAAAATTGAATACTAATTATATATCCAACATATATTCGACCTGTATATTGAGGGATTATAAATGGTTCGATTTGCAGGGTTCTGTTCCAACAACAGACCGGATGATGGTAGAAGCGTTATAAGCCTAGGCTACAGCTTTAAGCTGGCTGCACACTATAAACTTCATCGGTAGGCAGTAAGCTGCACCAACACAGCAAGAGTATTTGTCTTCTCTAGTAGTCATTATAAAAATTACTGTCTTCATTTAGCAAACAAATTTTATTCATACAAAATATACATAACAAGATCAGACAATGTACACTGTTAAAGTAAATATCAACCATGCTGAGAAATTTAAAATCTAAAGAGATCAACCAGCAAACCGCACAGAATACAGCTCCATTGTGGCACCACGAAAGCTCCCATAGTGTGCTTTGCATGCTCCAAGACAAGCGGTGGTACAGCCCTTCAACACACGTGTCGAACGAGCAGAATTTCTTTAAGTAGCAAATCAAACAAAACAATGTCGCCGTTCACAGTAACAGATCACTGAGTTTTCTTTTACTTCGTCCCTCTCTAAAGGGCATCGCAATGCTCTTGCATCCGCCTGATCAGGATTTTGGCAACGTTAGCAAACAACAAATAACAAGCACAACTGGAATGGCTAGTGGAGTTCATAACGATAAATGATATACCATAAGGTGCAGACCAAGACAGGTGGCAGTGCGTATTCGGCATTACTTGACCGGCACGCGGCTTAGGGCTACATACTAACACATTTAACATAATGAACACCTCAGGCATGACCACTAGGTCGAGCAGGCATTATCACCAGAAATCACCAACACAATCACTCGAAATGCAAAAGAAGCCATAGGACGCCCACCTGATTGTCACTCCAGGCAGTACCACAGGCAGATAGTGGCTACCATGGACGAAGGCAGCAGCTGTAGCCGGAAGGAATCCACAAATCTGACGTCGTACCAGAGACCGATGATGTTTTGCCAGCCAGGCAATCATAAACTGACCGGCAACTGATCCCTTGGGCAGACCATCACAAGCCCTCCAGGTGACACGAACACGTGCCCAGGGAAATCGTTGGAAAAACAGAGCTCGGCATACCATAGACAAGAGGTCATCAAGCTTACAAGCAAGTGCCCAATCATCGAGCACAACGACGATACGTTGGGGGCCAGGCACGATTCCTGTGCCATATATCCTTCACTGCGGTCGCCAATGGCTCTTATGGGCACACCCAAGCAGTTCTCTTGTGTAACGCACCTCTAACATGCTTAACTTAAAAGTAAAAACACAGCAACAAGAACTAATGAGTACCTAACGTTAAGCAGCCTGTCCAGCAAAGTCAGTTGCAGCTCAAACAACAGACAAACGTAACTGCAAAGAAAGAACACCATTAACAACGGGGAAAACTAGCAGCACGCAAAAAAAGGTGAAAACAAAAAGCAGGTTGGTTGCAGACTGATTAAAGTACTGCCACCAGCTGCTCCGCACGCATTAGTCAACAAATCGTTGGCATAAGAGTTGCTAACTACAGAAAGCAGTAATAGAACTGACACTCATGCCGACTAGATACAAGAAAAAGTCAGACCGGCAGGTTGCGAGAAGCACAGAACTTGACGCCAATGCCACCGGGCGGGCGAAGGAGGGCAAGACGGTGCACCGTCTCGGCGGCTCACCGAAAGCAAACAAGCGGCACACCACCGCTGTGGGCAGGCACCTTCGCATCAAGCCACGGACTGAGCAACTGTGTGTGTGTGTGTGTGTGTGTGTGTGTGTGTGTGTGTGTGTGTGTGTGTGTGTGTGTGTGTGTGTGTGTACGCGTGAAGGAAGGAAAGGGTCGCAGGCGGCAGCCTGGCGAGTTGATGAAAGGCAAGATGCACAGCAGCAGCGACTGTCGTCATGGGCGCCACTGCTTGCCAAGCCGGGCTACGGCTGAAGCCAGCAGCAGAGGCACTGTTCGCTGATATAAGGCAGCAGCAGGCGATTTCTCACTCTTGATTCGTCGCCGGCCTGCTACCAAGACACTCGACCGCAGCAGGTGTCAAAAGTTCCGGCGCTGCCGCAAGGACATCGTTGATGTCGGGAAAAAAGGAAGAGCATATCATTCCAGCCAATCTCAGACGAACCCGAGAAAAAAATAAGCACGTGGGCAACACGCCCGGTGAGAAAGAAAGCAGGAGGCTAGACGCCCCTGAACAAAGATGTCACGTGGGCAAATACCACAGCAGCTACGGTAAAACGTGACACGAATAGCTGCTCCTCGGGCCGTCATCAGGCAGGCCATACATTGACGACGGCCAGTAACAAATTGGTCCGTTTAACTAAAGAATACCAAAAAAAATTACCGCTCCAGAACAAATCCGAAAACGGCACTACAAGGTAAAACCAAGGCCAAATCCATTGAACTGGGCTACGCGTACGAGCCCATTTTCAGCATGGCCTGCGGTGGCACGTCGAGGTGCATGCTGCCACCCATGCCCATGCCTCCGCCGACAAAGCTCTGTGGGTCGGCGTACTGGTAGACGTACAGGCGGTAGTCCTTGCTTGCCATCACAATGCTGCCTCGGTCGAGCACGGCCACGTCGAAACACTGGGCATGCTTCACCTTGCTCTCCAGTGCAGCCACGAACTGGCCATCCTGCGTGAAGACGGTCAGATTGAAGTTATTGTGATTGTCGGCGATAAGCACCTCCCCAATGCTGTTGATGCACACGCCGATCGGGTAGTTGCTGAGTCCCTCGCCGCCTATTTGACGAAGGTACTGACCTGTTACGAAAAAGTGTGTATCGCCAAACGTTTAGAGGCAGTCGAGTCGACTGGTGCGCTCACGGCTGCTAAGCAAGCTGCACATGTTGCAGTACCGCCTGTGGCTGTGTCTGGTTGAGTGCAAAACAAACCCAAGGTAGGAGCTCTAATGCCGAATGAATTTGCCTGATTGTGTTCCCCTAGCTCGAATCAAATGCATGAAAACCCCAAGCCATTTCTGAACCCTCACAACACTTGCATGCTTCAGTATTGCATGTGTATGAATGTTCAGAAAGCATAATGTCTTACACCTCATGAACCAACTACAAAACGATACGGCAAAACATGACCACAGCTCTTGCAAGCTCGAGGAAACGAAGTATCTTGGCTCCTGGTCGACAATTCGTGTGTTCTAAGCTCTGCGACTCTGTAGTGGCTTAGTCAAGGTCCTATTAAGAGAGGCTTCAGCTGAGTTTTATAGAATGAGGCCAATTAGTAAGAGTGCTTATATAAGTACTTACACACGCAATCTATCTCACGTGACAAGTTCACAAGTAGACCCCATTTCTTCAGAAGTGTCTAGTGAAAAAACGCTTGCATAACCTTTGCTCTCTATCAACGCTCAAGTTGCCTTTGCCGACCAAAATAAAGGAATTCGGTGAAATGCCGAAAATGTCTACAGAATCCTTCAACTGCGAAAATGCTTGCTAAACAGCTATGTTCTCAAAACTATCTGACGAGAGAATGCCTTGTTTAGATACTAAATCATTTGGAGTCGCTGCAAAAGTAGAATGAAAATCGAGTGGCAGGCATACAGAATACGAGCTGCCTGCTGCTCAAATCTATTCTTTCATGAGTAAGGTCGAAGAAACGTCGGTGCGTGAAAAAAATGAGGCATTGGTTCTGGTTTGGAAAAGCACTAGTGAGTCCTAGGGGGTGAGTGAGCATGGCAGGCGAGATTTCGACAGCTGCAAAGCTGGATTCCAACACTAGTTTCATAAGGACTCTCTGCCAAGAACAATTAGGACTTTCCTCTAGGATCAACACTTGGTGAACATGCAAATCACGAGCACTAGTTTTGCAGGTCAGGCTAGAAATGAGCTAATGCAGACATAAAAGAGATAGCAGTGCCGACAGACATGCAAGGGCAATATAATCCAGCAGCAATGCTATGCAAAACATCTACTTTGATTATGAGTGCTTTCTTTATATGTCGAAGAGCAAACTACCAGCCACAGCATGCTATAAGATCTAGCTTCCACGAGGCCAGTCGAGAAACAGTGTTTTCAAGTGTCTTAATATGAAATGACTTGGCATGGCTGCCTTAGCACAGCCAAGCAACACATTAGGCAAAGCTAGCCATTCGGATGAGGATGAGCATCCCCCTCACTTAAGTTCTCAGCCTTATACCAGTCTGGATGCCCATCGAATAGGAGTCGACGGCCTACAAGAACTACTTCCTGTGTCTTATTAGTCTGTAGGACTAGTTGAAAAAGTTGCTATCTCCGAAAATGTTTATTAAGCCACAGGCAGTCCGTCTTTTCATAACAGATAAAATGAATTAATTTTTACTGCATCCAAGAAGTAGTTCCAAACGCCTAGAGAAGATGCTGCCGTCAAAATCCTCCCAATTCTTGGCAGTGAAAGCTAAGGAAATGATCTGTCATGGACAAATAATGAGTAATTCAAGGCAAATAATTCAAGGAGCCTGATGACACCAGCAGGTGAAACAAAATACCTTAACCAAAAAGCCGGGATCAGCTGTGTGTCTGCAAGGCGAGAAATCAGATTTCGACGGTTTAAACGACAAATACAGCTGAGTACCTTCCGCATTAAAGCAATAGCCGATTCCAAGTTCTCAAATCCCCTTTCCCACAGGTTCTGTCTAAATGGCAAAGAACCAAGTAAGTGTGCCGTGTTAAGCGAAGGCTTGGACGTCGTTTTAAGAAATCAGGGTCTGATACAGATCCAGTCAATTTCAAAGACTTCCTTCGAGCTTACACCAGGAAGCTTAAAAAAGCCAGGGGTTTTTAACTCGAAAACTGAATTCCTGCCAGTCCGACCCAAAACGATTTATAAGACAGTAAAAAATGTACTGGCCAATGCTGAGAGGTCGACTCCCTAAATACTAATGGCTCAGTCGAAAAGTTTTCAGCCTTCTTTACAGAAAAAGTTGTGCACATTCGTACCTCCATAGAGCCCTCTCCGAGTAAAGAAATTGTGGAATCACAACCTGTGACCTTTCTTAAAAGGTTTTCCGAGGTTTCTACATGCAATGTGGCTACCTTAATAAGGTCTAGTAAAAAGAGCTCGTCTCCTGAAGACCCTACAACATTATATCTGTGGAATACACTGGTAGACCAACTTAGCCCTGCCTTAACCGAGATTTTAATTGCTTTTTTGGAAAAGGGGGTTGTACCCAAGTCCTTCAAATCGGCAATCGTTAGGCCCATACTTGAAAAGCCTGGATTAGATACAGAGGTCCTTGCAAACTATCCCCCCCCCCGTTTCCCTTCTTCCTTTCTTGTCAAAGATTCTTGAAAAAATTGTCGCTAAGCAGCTGGTTGCACATATAGAAAAGAATGAAATGTCAGAAACATTTCAATCAGGGTTCAAGAGGCACCACTCCATTGAAACTGCTCTCCTCCGAGATAACAATAGCATTCTATGCGGCAACGATGACGGGAATGTCATTGCCCTAGCTTTGCTAGATCTGTCAGCTGCCTTCGACACCGTTGACCACAATGTTCTACTTGAACAATTGAGAACGATAATAATAATAATAATAATGCATGTGATAAACTCCCTCAGAGAACTCAATCTCTTTCTAGGCGCTTTACATTTGCTGCAAAGGGAAACCATCAGTCAGGCAGACGAGGCACTAGTGTGGTTCAAATCGTACTTGTCTGATCGTGTTCAATCCGTGTCGTATGGGGGGGTCAGGTCTCACACACGAGACGAGTCACCTGTGGAGTCCCTCAAGGGTCTGTCCTCGGTCCCTTGCTCTTCTCTATTCATACTCAACCCCTGGAAAAAGTTATTAAGGCCCATGGATGATCCTGGATGACAGAAAACTTCTTGAAACTAAATGACGATAAAACCGAACTGCTGCTCGTAGGACACCTTAAGCGTGTGGCTGGATTAAAAAGCTTTACTTTTCGAATAGGTGATGCTGGTGGGCGACCATCACCACGTGCTCGAAATTTTGGTGTCGTTTTCGACAGCAGCCTCAATTTTAAAAGCTTCATTCAGAAGACTGCTTCTACAGCTAGTCGTCACGTCCGATCCCTATCTAAGATCAGGAGCTGTCTTCCACAGTGGCTTGCAAAAAATTTAACTAGCTCCTTAGTTCTGTATCAGCTTCATTATTGTAATTCCCTTCTGGCTGGCCTACCAAAGAAAGCAACTAAGCCACTGCAGCTGACTATGAATATGGCTGCAGGGCTAGTTTTCAAGTCCCTGAGGTTTGACCACGTGTCTTCTTTGCTAAAAGAGCTAAGATGGCAGCCGGTTGATCAACGGATACAGAGCAAAGTCCGTATGCTGACCCACAAGGCCCACCACGGCTTGGCTCCTTCGTACCTAGCTGAACTCCTGCATCAGTTTCAGCCTCCTCGTGCCCTCAGGTCCTGCATGGACAATAAATTAGCTGCTCCATTCTTCCGCTTAAAGACCGTTGGCCACAGAAGCTTTAGCTCTGCAGGTCCTAGACTGTGGAACTCGCTTCCACAATTCTTACGTAACGACAACTACTGTCCTGCTGCCGACTATGGCGCATCCTTTTCAGCAGTCCTGAGCTGCTGCTTTCACGCTATTCACTAGCTCAACTGCTCTCCTGACTTTGCTATGCTTCCCACTTTCCCTTTGTTGCGTGAGATGAAGTCTGTTGGCTACCGAATGCGTACCGCAAGCTGCTTAGACTGTGAGTGCACTATAAAAAACTCTCCTTCGTAACACCCACTTAGTCTTTGAGGAGTTACAGACAGAGATACATTACATCACAAGTAGGTTCCTCGAATCTTTTTTTAAGGACAAATTTTGTTCCTATCCCGAGCAATAGATATTATGCATTGCCTCAAGCCATGTCATATCCAGCCATGTCATGTCATATCCATATGCTTTCGAACTTCTGGCAGCAGCATAAAACCTGCCTTACTTACCCAACCATCCATACCATCGAAATATTTCATGTTTATCCCAAGTACAATCCCTGATATCTCCACGAAATCTTAGTTCACAATGGTGAAAGGAAGCTTTACAAAATATGCCCAAAAATCTTGACTGTGTCAAAACCTGGAGCTGACCTCAGAAAGCGCCAAAACAGGCTGATTTGTGGCCTGTTAAAAGCAAACAGAAACCCCCCCATAACTAGTGCTCCAAGCTACGACTCCTAACTAGTAGTTTCATAATGATCGATGCGAGTTAGTTAACATTGTGATATGTGTGGTGTGACAGAAATGCTATGAGTGCAAAGATTTTTTGCAGATGAGAAATAAGAATGACTCTAATCACAAAAATTATAAATACCGCACGAATCACATATATGAGCATGTGCATTTTGTAAGTATATTAAGTACCTGAACATGTAATGTGTATATGTGTGAGTGCTGACGTAAAACTAACTTTGTAATAATAATAACACATTTGATAAGGCACCCCTAGAGAACTCAATCTCCTTCTAGGTGCTTTACAGCTGCTGCAAAGGAAGCACGATCGACGTAAAAAATATAATTCTGTGAATGATCAAGGCGCACATTCGACAGCACTACCATAGCAGTGCCAGCATAGATGTCGACCTGCATTTGTTAAATCACTCATCATCAGTTTAAAAATCTAACAGTAATAGCCACTAAAAAGGAAAGTAGGCACTCAGCTCGACGATAATAAAGTAAAAAAAACTCAATCGTTTTCTATGCATGCAACGCAGTTTATATCTGCACAGCTAGCATAAACAACAAGTCGACCAACCCTCCCCGAGTCCATGCTCACAGCGGACTGAGCCAGCATACCACAACAAACGAAAGAGCATCAATGCCACCGTTGCCAGCCAAGAAATGAGGTGCATATGTGACAAGGTAACACAAGTCAGTGTGAATACAAGAAGAAGAGCTCAAAAAACCGGGTTTGCTCACGTCTGCAACAAGCCGCGGATCCCAAGCAAACTTGCTTAAGGATAGACAAACACTTCTCCGCTGTAACATACCCTGGTAACTGAAGACGCGCACACAATGACCACGGTTGTCGCTGATAAAAATCTCTTCCCGGTTGTTGACCGCAACACCATTCGGAAACTCAAGATGTTTCGTGCAGCCAAACTTATGCAGAACGTTCCCAAGCAAGTCCATGATGACCACGCGCATCACCTGGTTCAAGCAGATTGCATGGTAGCACATCGGCAGGCAAGGTCCGGTAAATGCAGAAACTTCTGCATGGTAGGCATGATGACAAAGAATTGGATAGGGGTGCCAGCTGATACAGCGCGTGCAAACGGGAGGAATGACTCGCCGCCAGCCACCAGCTTCGAAGCTGTCCTCTCTTGCTTGTCGCGGCCCAGCTCGTCATTCAGTCGAAGCACTAGATGATGATTAAGTACCTCACACACGTAGAGGGCTCAATGCTAAAGCTTTAGTCTAACAATCTAACCCAGCAAAAGCTCTGATCGAAAGGCACCCAAGGCAGAAACGAGTGCTAGTGCCATGCAAGTAACATCCGATATAATAGTAATAATAAATTGGTATTGGTTGTATTTGGTTATATGTATTGGTTATATTTATTGGTAGTGCCATCAGAGAACTTAATCTCTTTCTAGGCACTTCACATATGCTGTAAAGGAAGCATAATCCGATGATTTGTGGTAACATGCACAATGTCGACAAGCATAACATGGTTAGAAGTAGGAGCCAGACATGAGCAGGAATTCTTGTGAAGAACTTTAAGGCTCACCAATGGCTGCACTACTACATTTGCAGCTGAGTGGTCACAGCAGTATCAGACCACTAGTGTCATCAGGTCCTTGTAGCTCAGTAAGTTAGCCACTCTTCCCTTTGTGTTCGAATATTATTGGCTACACATCGCCTGACAATGAAAATCTTATAAATATTCCGACTCACATACGCTGACTTTTCCTGCTGCCGAGCAATTCCTGTTCAACATTCCTTTGCCACAACTATCTCGCTACCTAATTCCTCGAGGAGTTGGCTCTGACTTCATCCAAGCTTCTTAATTCAGCCTTGCAGCATTTTACTCATGCTCTTGGCGCTAATAGCCATAAGAGCTATTTAGGATTGGACAATGCTATAGAAAACTGCCCAGAGCCGTAACCACTTAGCACATGTGCCTTTGTGGAGCTACTGAAATAGTATGCTTGGTGAGTTTAGTCTTTGGCCATCACCAACAGGAAACATTAGGCAGCTGTGGACAGAGGCTGTGAATGAGCCGAACTAAGGGTGAGGGTTAGTAGCACAGTGAAAGTCAATGGTGTACTGCCACAGCAGCAGACAGAACCGGCAGCTCCTTACATAGCCAATGATACAGCACCGGACGGCCATCGGCAATTTCTTTAATACAACCACTGTTTCTCAACGCAGCACCGGTAGAGAGGGCAGCGATGACAGCCACGCCAGCAGGCAGAGTCTTCGGTTGGCTAACGAGCTCAGCTTCACATGCTACTCCCCTCGTTTAAGCGCACGTAGATGCCGAAGGCCAGACTGCCAATGCGTCCGGGTATCTGCCAGGGAAGCAGTACCGCACAGCCGCAAGAGCTGACTCGACGAGGGTCAGTCTTGAATCTCGCTCGGTCTGACGACGATGCATCATGCAGCGCCTCACCTTGCATTCCACGACGATTATTCGTCCTTTGTTGTCGACCGTGACACCTCGAGGATGCTGCAGAACGTTTGCCCCAAATTTGCGAACAAACTGGCCATATTGGTTGAAAATCTGGACCTGCACAAGAGCGGACGGAGCAACCTATCACAAAGAGCTGTGACCCAGAAAAATTCACATATTAAAGATATGGCAGATGCTTGCTAATCGAATTATCAATGCAACACATTCAAATTATCCCACGTCAACGCATGCACCGCAAGCGACAGCAGGTAGGGTGCTTGACTTCAAGATTGACGGATTGACGGATTGACTTCAAGGATTGACTTCACGGATATACTTCAAGGTTTTGTCGCTCACTTTTAGGTCACTTCATTCTTTGGCCCCAGCCTATCTCTCAGATATACTACCCCATCAGGCCAAGCATCGTACCACCTGCTTTTCGGAATCCAACAGTCTACAAATACCCAGTACAAACCTCAAATCCTTTGGAGACCGTGCATTTAGTTCGTATGCTCCCAAAGCCTGGAACTCCCTCCCGACCTGCGTCAGAACATCCCCTAACCTGACCACATTTAAAAGGAACTTAAAAACACACCTATTTAGGACAGCATTTAGTGGGTCCCTGTGATTCGTCCTTGATGTGCTTATGCATGCTGACACTGTGCATGCTGCCACTAACCACATTTGCATGCTGACCCTGTGGATGCCACAACTAACCATGTTATTCATGTTGTTTGTTTATCAAGCATGATATTACTCACCATTCAATTGCATTTCCCTTTGCAGCAAATGTAAAGCGCCTAGAGAGAGATTACGTTCTCTGAGGGCGCTTTATCAAGTGCATTATTATTATTATTATTATTAGGGTACAACAAACGATGCTGCTGCAGGGCATTGTTTTTTGGTGAGAGAAAAAGAACAGAGAGAAACAAAGAGACAGAGAGAGAGACAGACAGAGACAGAGACAGAGACAGACAGAGAGAGAGAGAGAGAGAGAGAGAGAGAGAGAGAGAGAGAGAGAGAGAGAGAGAGAGAACGAGAGAGGAAGAGACAGAGAATGACAGAGAGGCTAAAGCACGAGGGGAGCGCACCGGCCCTCACCTGGTGTGTCGGACTGCGCTCTGTCACGACGATATCGCCGGTCGAACGAACCACTGCGACGCGGTTGGGATACAGCAGCTGCCCGTCGTGCTTGCCACACTCGCCGAACTGGAACTTAAAGCGGCCCTCTCGGTCGAAGATCTGTATGCGATGGTTGTTAGTGTCGGCCACGATTATGTCGTTCTGCGCATTCACGGCCACTCCACTAGGCTCGGTGAACTGGCCTGCGACGACAAATGAAAGGAGGAGGCTCACAGCCCGAGCACCCTGCCAGCCGCTCGAACGAGCCGGCAGGCTGCCATTGGGCAGGCAGACGAGTGCCAGACCGGCAAGCCAGATCTTCTCTCGGCCACAGAGCAAATGCCGGCAGAGCCGCACAGACACAAGTCCAACAATGCAAACAAAAACGTTCAACAGGTTTACTGAAGCATGATTCGTCAACCTCTATATGAGTGACATGCATGATGGTATCACTCACACAGCCAAAATCAAGTTCCACGAGGTTCTTCTTATCAGCAACATCCTTTTGGTGGCCTATATTAGTCGGTGGCAATACAAAAACAGCTCACAACCCACAGAATGCATCAGCAGCAGCATGCTCTAGGTGCATCGATCTCGGACAGCCAGTTCCATCAAATGAATATAAGGAGGTAAGCCAGGATGAACTTCATGCTATCATGCAGGCCAGAAAGACTTGCCTCCTGCACGGCTCAAACTCGCGACCTTGGTCGCAAAGTGTGAGCATCCTAACCCTAGGCTCAAGACCTAGTTCAATAAATGTGTTAGAATGACGTTATCATACTCAGAACGAATCATACGCAGAAATGGCAGCCCTGCATGTCTTTTGGATAAAGCACTACTCATCAATCTCACGCACGCACACACGCGCATAAGTGAGTTGTGATGGCAAACTAGGTGGGGCAGTTACTCTTCACGACCTAGGTCCCGAGGTCGTAGGTTCGAATCCTGCGGGTGGGCGAGCCTTTATTGCTGCTGGAAGCAGTGGTGATAGCCTTTAAGGCTCTTCTTCCTCTACACAAATAGAGGCTGTTAAATCAGCTAGATTTTTTTAGATGTTAACACACCTGCTAAGTAACCACAAAAAGAAAAAGTAAAAAGAAAATACCTTCTAGGACACCAAATTCTCCAAACTTGCAGTGGTAGCCCATTTTCTGACGCTTGATCTGCGATGGTTTTGGTGCAGGGAACATGTATTTTCCATCTAAGCTATCCATAATATGTTGAGGATCGTGTTCCATCATGTCTGCCAAGGGCATCGACTGACTCATCATTGGAAACATATCGCCAGCTCTCGGGTGTCCACCAGGCAGGCCCATGATGCTGCATTCCAAACCACCAGGAGACCAGGCATCATAAGGCGACATAGCGCTGCCGGGCAGCAAGGCATTCGCTTCAGGGTGGTGCATCGCCGAGAATGCGGCCAGACCATTCAGACCTCCGAGTGAATTGTCCCCACCTGGACTCATGCCATACTTGCCTAGAGAACAAAGTAGGAAAGTAGTGTCATCAGGGTGAAGAGCAACAATGCAAGCAGACAGGAAAAGCTCAACGGAAACAGACAAAGGCTACCCACCTATTAACCCGCAGCACTCAGTCATCTAGCTAGAGGTCAACAAAATGCAAATGCTTTAACAAGAGTTTGCAACCGTGAAAAGCAGCTGCTGACCAATACTAACAGTGAGTAGTATCAGCCTTACTGGTCCAACGGCATGCTATAATAATCAGACAACAGAAGAACGGTGCAGCAAGCTTCTGTTCTCAGGATGCCCAGAACAAGGCACCAACAATGCAGCCGAGCATTAAAGCCGGCTAGTCCACAACCATGTATGCTGAAAGCCCTGCGATTCCTCGTACTAAAAAGGGGGCAACTGACCATCCTACAACCCTAAAAAGAAACTAAAAACGCATCAATTTATCACAGCATTTACTGGGTCCCTGTGATTCGATCATTATGTGCTAATGCATGCTGACACTGCATGCTGCCACTAACCATACTCGCATGCTGACCTTGTGCATGTCACCCATAACCAGGTAATTCCTAATGCTTATTCAGCATGCTACCACTAACCATTCGATCGTGCTTCCTTTGCAGCAAATATAAAGTGCCTAGAAAGAGATTGAGTTATCTAAGGGCGCAATATCAAATGTATTATTATTAATGTAAAGGAAGAAATGGCAGTTGCAGAAGTTTTTGTCACAGAGTATGCACAAGTTTTTCAAATCTCCGTGATTTTTTTGTAAGTAATTTGGATTCTTTGTGGCCCACATTTACTTTCTCTCTCGGAAAAGGTGTGTACTGACAGTATTCCACTGCATGGCTTACTTACTGGGATGCACATCTGTCATGGTACCTCAGACGTCGTATTTTATTGGGTGGGAATCGAATAGCTCAGTCGAATAACTCGAATAGATCAGTACCACTAGCTCTCACATCTCACCACTTCTCGCCGACCTGCACTGGCTCCCAGTCAAGCAATGCATCGACTTGTAAGGTTTTGTCACTCACTTTTAAGTCCCTTCATTATTTGCTCCAGCCTACCTATCAGTTCTACTCCCCCACCAGGCTAAGCACCACCTGCTTTCGGGAAACTAACTGTTTACCTATACCTCGTACAAACCTCAAATCCTTTGGAGACCGTGCCTTTAGCTTGTATGCTCCCAAAGCCTGGAACTCACTTCCGACTTCCGTCACGACATCTCCTGACTCGACCAGTTAAAAAGAAATTAAAGACACCTATTAACCAAAGCATTTAGTGGGTCCCTGTGACTTGACCTTTATGGGCTTGTGCTTGCTGACATAGTGCATGCTGCCACTAACCATACTTGCATGCTGACCCTCTGCATGTCACCCCTAACTATATTATTCTTGTTGCTTATTAAGCATGCTACCACTAATCATTCGATTGTGCTTCCTTTGCAGCAAATGTAAAGCGCCTAGAAAGAGATTGAGTTCTCTGAGGGCACTACATAAAATGTATTATTATTATTATTATAATTATTATTAACGCCCAACAAAAAGAAAAATCGTCTACAGCCGATGGATGTGCACAGACGACAGAAGAGTGAAAGCAACAGCAGGACACTAGGCATACCGATAGTGTGTCCAGGGCCGTCGAACGGGACGCAACTCGGATGCAGCATTGATGGCGGCTGACCACTTCGCATGGCTCCATTAGCGCTGTAGCCGTTCGGTCGAGCTATGGGCTTGGGCTTGCCTACTGGCTGCTGTGGAGACATGCCGAGCCCACCAGTGGGACCCTGGGATGGGCTACTGCCGACAATGACACCGCCACCATGGCCTGGTAGCGAAGTGCTGCCATGATTGCCTCCACTTGAGCCGTGCTGGCGGATATATCCAAAAGTATTCGCAACGCCGGTCTTTATGGCCTGCAAATTTAGATGGGCAAGCCATTAGCAAGCCGTGAAAAACTAGTGCAGCACACCGCTAGCCCCGGCCACCCTCCTCAATGAGTCCCAGTCAAGTGGCCATCACTGTCAAAACAATTATATCAATCGCTACATCTAGGTTGACCAAAGAACGATCGGCTATGATCTCCAAAGACAAAAAATGTAGCTCAACATTTCGCTCCTGACTTTTCTGGTGTCCGAAGGATGGCAGAAAGAGGTGAGAAGAAAGTGGTGAGCAGAAAGAAAACACAGCGCACCGACGTTCCTTTTGAGCTGCTCTCCGAACTGCTTTGATGCAAAGAGCTACAGTCCAACCTGCCTCCCAAAATCGCTCTCTCTCTCTCTCTCTCTCTCTCTCTCTCTCTCTCTCTCTCTCTCTCTCTCTCTCTCTCTCTCTCTCTCTCTCTCTCTCTCTCTGCACCGTTTCCATGCCGGGCGTTGCCCCCTCCCTATTTTCAGACCGATACAGTACATTTTCAGCATAGCCTGCAGCTAAGCTACTAAAAGCCATTAATCTTTGGCAACTAGTAGCGGCGCTGCAGTAGCACCCTCTCTGTTTGCGAAGCACCTGAAAATTCGATATGAACTCGACCATGAGCTCCGAGGAGGGTGCGGTGAATGGAGTGAGGTCGGCTTGGAATACGAGCAGTTCGTTGACCTTGAGCTCCAGCATGCGCTTAAAGTGTAGTGCCTCGATGGGGCTGGCGTGCCGTATCAGCTTGTCGATGAACTCGCAGCTCGAGTACAGCTGATCGATCGCTTCCTGTGTCTTTTTCATGGTCGACGTCACGGCATTCTAAAAACGATGCGAAAATAGCCCGTGCTGTTGCATTGCTAAGCCGTGTATACATGGCCAGAGTCAGGGCAGCCACTTAAAAGTGAATTGCTGATTACATGGAACTCAACTGCAGATCAATACATGTGCATTGGTATTACATCAAGGGCAAAAATTGCCAAGGCAAGGATTTTCGAGACAGAGAAAGAGAGTGCAAGGAGAGAGAGACACACATAGACAGAGACACACTGCAAACTACTGGACAGATGTCCTGTATGTGCAGAAGCACTCTGCAATTGTGCAATTGTCACTGATCAGCTTGTACACTTCTGCACAAGCTTACATGAATGCCTAGAAAGAGGTTTATTTCCTGGAGACCTATAGAAATGCAGTATAACAATTATTATTCTTAATGTAGCAAGACCTATGCTCAATTCTTCTACCTCTCCTTCGACTGAAGTGAGATGACTATCCATAGTGCAGGCCTCACAACTACAGAACATGCAAGAATTCCAGTAGTCTAGAGTCAGTCCAACTCCCCTTGATCAGCCGTCTCGACCGAGATGCTTCGAATCGGAAGCAGTTGCTGAGGCAACTTACAGTGGACCAACAGGTCGACAAGATGAATGCAGACACGGCTAGTCTAATCCCTGGGTGTGCAATCAAGCGCTTACAGTTGGTGCAAAATTCAGCAGCTATGCTAGTCTGTCAAGAGCATCGAAATTGCCACATCACACCACTTCTCGCCGACCTGCACTGGCACTCAATCAAGCAGCGCACCGACTTCAAGGTTCTGTCACTGACTTATAGGTCCCTCCATTCTCTGGCTCTAGCCTACCTATCAGAACTACTCCCCCACCAGAACTTTCCCCCAGGCGAAGAATCGTACAACCCAACCCACTGTTCTGACTCGAATCGTTTAGCCTTACTTCGTACAAACCTCAAAACCGTTGGAGACCGCGCTTTTAGTTCCTATGCTCCCAAAGTTTGTAACTCACTGCTAACACACGTCACAGCATCCCCTGACATGACATTTAAAAAGAAGCTTGAAACAATGCATCTGTTTAACAACGCATTTGGTGGGTCTTTGTAATTCGTTCTTCGTGTGTATGCACCTGCTTACACTATGCCTGTTATTTGTGGATGCTACCACCAATCATTCGGTAATGCTTTCTATATAGCATCTTTAAAATGCCTAGAAAGAGATTCGGTTCTCTGATGGTGCTATACAAATGCATTATTATTATTATTATTATTATTACTATAATTGCTACCCCATCTGGGCTTTCCAAAACTCTATGCATCGATAGCCCAAACAAAATAGGGCACGTGTATTTTTTGCAAGCAGGCCTGCCCCATTCGAGCCATTCTCGAACGAAAAGAGCCAGGAGCACCGAGTTATCAAAAACATGTCAGCAGTTAGTAAATTGCATTTTTAAATATATTTGGACAGTGTGCAGTCAGAATGGCAGTATATTATATTATTACAGCACACGCGTTTGCACCTACAGGATGCCATGTGCACGGTCGATCCTCCATTACAAGATGGCCGACTCCGGGAAAACACGAACTCAGAAGCATTGCAGCTCACCAAGCCACCACACCTGATTGATCGATTCTTACCCTAACAAGTACTTCTGGCCTCCATGATTTTTGTCCAGACTCAACACGTAGCTATTCATACCTGTATACGCAAACAGTCTCCTAAAGGAGAGATGGAGGCACAGTCAATTAAGCCTAACCAATACCAACAAACCGATTGTAACTCACAGTCTGAGGCATTGCACTGGCAGCCAAGTCTTTCTCACCCTTTGAATGCCCTAACATGTTTACTCCTTTTGCGCTGCTCTCTGGTCTCAGCCTACGACGACAGTAACACACCCATTAGCCAACCACCCAGCTCAAAAGGGAATTTCCAGCACCAAGCATGAATAATCGTGAATCTTGGTGGAAAACAACCGACTTATCAGGCCAATCAGACTAGGTCGGAAGTAAAGCCAAGAGCAGAAAAAGCCAAGGCCGAAATTCTAATCAGCTATACCGGTCTAAAAGAGAATGCCAAAAAGTTTTACCTGGGTGGGCCTCACAGAAAAACAAGCTTGGCCAACGTAAAATGACAACAATCATGTATCCTGTGAAGAGAAGTGCTGCTGCGCCTTGTGCCACACAGGGTAATGGTCAGGCAGCAGCACCACTTGGCTAAACAGTGGTTGCAAGTTGCCCAGTAGAAAGGTCGCGAGATGTCACCGGCTGAGAAGAGTTAAGATCGCTTTCTGCCGAGCAGTCATACCCTTCGGCCTTCTGTTGCACCATCAAGTTCTTTCAGGATCTCTTTCTTTCGCTCGTCGAGCTGTGCTTTGTAGAAGTTGAAGGTCTCGTTGATGTTCTTCACTGCATCGTTGTAGTGGCTCTGCAGCCTGAAGAGAAGGCGAGCCGAGTGGAAGCCGATGAACTTCAGCGGCATAGTACAAGGCCGAGCAGCAGTTGACCTCCGGGCCAGGCATCGCCCAGCCGACTGCAGGTCATGTCAGCAAAGACGGCAGCACGTCGCTGTTCTCAAAGGCAGCCAGCTGGGTGTGGCCTCTGGGGGGGCACCAGCCTCACCTGTTGGACGTATGCTCGATCGTCTTCTTGGCGCTTCGAAGGTTGTTGGCTTTGACCTTCGCCTTGCCGACGAGCTGCCGAAGCAGGTCGGTGTGCTGGCCGAGCAGGGGCTCGCTCAGATAATCGTACTCGTGGCCGTGGTGAGCGCCGCTGGCGCCACACTCCTTGCACGTCAGCGCACCGCACGTCTTGCAGAAGAAGCGGACCGGCTCGAGCCGATGCTCGGCGCAGCAGAGCGGGCGCTCGGCTAGCACCACAGCAGCTGCAGCCGCCCCCGACGGCGAAGCCACCCCCGACTGCTGCGTTCCGGCGGCCGCCGCAGCGGCAGCAGCAGCAGCAGCTGCTGCCGACATCAGATGAGTGTCCTCGAATGCTTGCACGAGGTGCCCCTCGAAGCAGTGCATGTACTGGTGCGCAGTGACACAGTTCGGGCAGAGCAGATTGTCGCAGCTGAAGCAGCGCGCCACCGCGCCCATGTCGCTCTTGCAGCCAGTGCAGCTCCTCGACTGGGCGCCAACGGCTCCGAATGCCAAGTGCTCGCCTGCAAACGCCAAGACGTGAGGGCACCGAGTGGACGGGCGAGGAAGCTCCGGCTGCCTGACGCTGCCAAATAGAGAGCGCTGTATGTCGGCACGAGAGCTGCATTCGAGGTCAAGACAGGGTCGTGGACGGCTCGCAGTCGCGGACAGGAGGCAACGGCGAGTGGTGGTTCGAACCACTGCACTTCGACCGGCGCTCACCTGCCGACGCTGCCTCAATGGCTCGCTTCACGGCATAGTCGGGTACGAGGTCAGCGGAACCTCCGGGTCCTAGGCATGTCACGTGCTTACAAGTAGGACAGCCAATGCCTCCATCACCTTCCAGCGGTTTCTTATCCAAGCACGACTGGCAGAACGTGTGAAAGCAGTCCAAGACCTGCAGCAGGCACGCACACGTGGTCTCTCATAGCATTATAGAACCACAAAAAACCATGTTGGCTGGTGCCCTTAACGGCGGTGGGGTCGGATGGGGGAGGTGGGTGGGTGGGAAGGGCACAGGACAATGACAGTGGGACGTAAAAGGCATTCATTTGCCGAGGACACAAAGAGCCTCTCAAAAGTCACTGGCTCCGGCGACGAGGAAACAGCACAAGATAAGCGAGCAAACGCGGTCCAAAAGCCTCGACGCAAGATCGACAACAGAACAAAAAGCAAAGGAACGCAGTAACGTGCACGAGCTCGATCATGAGGGGGGAAGGGGAAGCACTCACCAGACCAATATAAACTGCTCAAACCTGGCATGGCAGAGAAACAAATGCCGAGCTCGGCTCCAGCACGAGCAAGCCAAGCCGTGCCGTGCTGGATGGCTCGCCGGAGCGCGTTTGCAACGGCCAGGCACAGCCAGGCGGCATGCACGCCAAACAGCAAAAGCCGGCAGTCGAGTGGAAACAGCCATCTCAGCCTCAGCATGCTGCATTAAACACAATGCCAAAAGCTCTGGACATGCCCAGCAGCACCAAGGACAGCGCTCGAAGGCTGAGCACACCAGCCTCAGCATGCTGTCAATAGATCCAAGCACAGGCTTCCCAAGGTGGAGACCTCACAACCCCAATGTGCTGGCTCGGAAGGGTGCAGTCAAGATATGGCCTCCTTGCCATAATCCTAAGAATACCCCTGCATGCAAGCAACCACTTGGTATGCTACTGAGAGTTGACTGGCACTGTTAATTGTGCTGTGCATATACTCCCCCCCCCACATCCTACTAGTGACTGCCGGAACTGGCACCAAAACAGGTCTGCTGATTTAACAACTTCATTGATATAGCAACAGTATAGCCTTAGTGACTATCACTACCGCTTGCAGTGGCCAACCAAGAGTTGCACGCTGTGGGACTCCGACGTACAGCCTAGCAGTACAGCACCCAGCGTTAATTCGGCATTTAGCTTCTACGGCCCCATCGATCCTTCCATCCCCACGGACAAGAAGGGTACATCATGCAAAGTAGCACAGCGCTACACTACACAGTGCATGTTCAGCTCTTAGAGCGCTATAGAAATGGCTTATTCTTATTATTAAATCGGCTTACATACACTCAAGGCACTTATCACGGAAAATCCAGGTAAAAATAGTGGTATGAAAGGGGGCAAAAAAAACTTTGGGACACCAGGCCTTGCACAGCCACATTAAACACTGAGCAATTTTGCATGGCAAAATAAATGCCCTATCGCCAGAGGAATATGAGCCTCCATCCCCTTCAGATGGAGGAACAAGTGGCAAATGAAGAAACAAGTGGAGAATGAGTGCACCTAAAAGTGAGTGACAGAAACTTGAATTGGCATGTTACCTCATAGCAAGGAAGTGAAGGTCAGTGAAAGGTGATGTAATGTGTAGCAGTTGCATTTAACAAGTGCAGCGGCCTGTCCCCCAAAGCAGGAACAACTTCCCACCATTACAGTGTGGTGCCTTTATGTATGCATGCATGCATGCCTTAATTATCTCAAGCTGCTACTCCATAAACAAATGAGGGGCTAAGTGATTGCTTTGATGGAGTTTTCTCCAGCACACCCAAAGCCCTAGAGGCTGTTGGCATGCATTCAAAAAGCTAAGGGCTGCCATAGCAAGCAACAGAGTGGAAAGAACGGCTTATGTAGTAGGAGGCCGGTCGACCAAGTGAGAGGCACAGAAGTAGCAGTAAAAGACGGTTGGAAAGAAATGCCAGAATTAACACAAAAAATGTAGCATAAGAATTGTGCAAGAGCAGCACCAGTTCAGCTAGGTAAGGAGCTCAACCATGGCCAGCCTTATAAGTCAAGAGTGGGGTGCGTTTTAGTGTGCCTGTTGTTCAACCGGTAGCCACCGCAGACCTTTAGTAATGTGCACACCTGGATTTTTTCAAGATATTTAAAGAGAAATCCAACGGCCATGCCTAGGAGAAATAGTAGAGGCTTAACTGACACTTTCTTTTGGCAGCCCTCAAGAACATAAAACAGTCTAAGCTGGCAAGAGAATTAGGAAGCTCGTCATCCTAGTCATCCTAGCTAGCTGCTATTAACTATTGCACCATCACTTATGCAAGCTTGCCGTTGATCACTGCTTGCCATTCATCACTGCCTGCCGTTCATCACAGCCTGCCGTCCATCACAGCCTGCCGTTCATGGCAGACTAGTGGGCCCATTATCACGAGCTTAAACCGAAAATATTGTCATTACACCCACGGGCAACAACAAACAGCCGAGCTCAGCATGACTGCCCCCAGATACTCAACGTCTGCCTCTCAATGCCTGACCACCAGTGGAACAGATACAGCCTATAGAACCAACACGGCGAGCCAGCACATAGGCTGGCTAGTTCATCCAGCTCAGTTCGAGGTCACCACGATCTACTGCACAAATCCTGCATGGCGCCTGGATGGCAGCACCAAGCGAGTGGCAGGCTGAATGGTGGCAAGCTTTCTGTGGAATACCCAAAGGTATCACGAAGAAGTCAGGTAAAGGTCCACACCGTGCTTGGAGTCGCACTACACCTCCATCAGCCTACTTGGAAGCAGCCCACAAGCCAACCCAGCCTCCCTCATTCGAGCACCAAGCGATTACTTCTGGCCACAAACGGCATACAGCTCCATCCCTGCATTCTAACTTAACAAATGCAATCAATAAAGAAAAAAATCATTACTGCCTTTTCATCATTGGTTGAGCCCTCACTGCCATTCCAACTGGCCAGCAGATATCCATAGCACACTGAGAGCTGGTGCATTCGGCACGCTGCTGTTTATACTAAGAAGACAAAGGCAGAAGCTTTGAAGACCATGTCTCGGGATCATAGGCAGCCAAGCGAACGGTGGGCGCAGACTGCCTCACTGGGGAATGCCTCACTACCACCTGCACAGCACGCAAGGTGGGCAGGTGCCGATGAATGAGCGAGTAAGCGAGCGGCTGGCTCAAGCATCAGACATGGCAGAAGTAGGGCATCAGCTACTGCTGCTCTTTCACGGGCGAGGCCATCTTCTCAGTCAGGAGGCACGGCTTACACGCAAGCCTCACCGGCCGCACAAGGCTGGCCGTGGGGCCAACTGCGTGAGCGCAACTACCCACGAAGGCAATCGTCGGGACAAGCACCGGAAGCAGTCGGCATGGACATGCGCAGGTCACACAAGGAAGCAACTATACAACTGCAGCATGCAAGAGCACAAGGATGCTTGCATTCTTGCATGCTGCAGCCTCACTAGCTGCTCGTCTCGCTGTAGTGGGATCCTCGAGATACATGTAAGTCGTCGTGCGATGGTGTCGTGCAGCAAGAGAGCACTCCTGCGCGCATGAGCTGGGAGCAGGAAAGTGCGGGCAGGTGCCGCTCGTGCGCACAGCCAGCAGCTCTTCCTCCTCCCAGCGAGCAAATGCTAGCAGGCTGACAACAAAGGCGACAGGCCTCGGTTTGACTAGTCAGCAACGTCTATAAGCTATGCGCTTCTGCACATGTCCGCCTCAAGGAGCACGGCATGACTAAAACTATGCACGTTTCCGTAACGAAAAGGTCGGACGGCATGCCGTCAGACACCCGGCGAGCATGCAACGAAGCTACAGCCTTTACGTTAGGTACCTTGGGGAGAACAAAGGTCTGCGTGCAGAGCGGACATTTCAAGTTGATGCCCGTGCTCGGCGGGTCGGCGCTGTAGCAGGACAGATCGCCGGAAGACGTCGACGATGCATCCGTGGCAGACGTCGTGACTGACGACATTGCAAAGTCAAAAAAGCAAGACGATGATTCGACGACAAGAAGATGATCCAACCCAGATACAGTTCAGCTGGTGGCAGATCCGTGCAGACTTTAAACAGAGCGAAACGAATGCTATCCCTAGAAGAAAATAACGGCAGGATGAGTACACAGCAACACACGAACTGGCAACTTTATCAGAGCATGCAAATCTACAGTACACGACCGTAGCAGGGGGTCACCAAACAGAAGAAACCTCGACGCACCCAAATTTAGCAGCAGCAGCATCAGCAAGTCAAACTCGGCCACTGACATGTACACATTGCAGGTCACAGCGACGGTTTCAGACTACCCTCAGCAGCATCAGTATCTCTCTAAACGGTTAATGCCAGCAGCCAAACGCACCTCCCTTCATCAGCAGCTGGGTCAGCTAAGACCAAGCAGCTAGTTCAGGCCCTAATGCCGTACCCAGCAGTCATGCTAACACCCATACCAGAATTGATGACCTCCTGTGGCACTCTGCTTTTCAGACCACGTGTGCGTACACACGCACGCACACACGCACACACACACACACACACACACACACACACACACACACACACACACACACACACACACACACACACACACACACACACACACACACACACACACACACACACACACACACACACACACACACACACACACACACACACACATGCAGCCGACACAACTGCACCAAGCTCTCGAAGAACCCCAAGACAAGCAGCTATTGAGTGATCAATGTAATGTAATGTAATGTGTCCCTGTCCACAACTCCACAGTGAAGTCACAAATGGGTGTTACACATATGAGCTTTTTATGGTGGACTCAAAGCCTACTTCGACGGCTTTCGATATGCATGCAGTAGCTAGCAAACTTCATCTCAAGCAACCAAGAGAAAGTGAAAAGCATAGCTTAGTTACAAGGGCAGTTGAGGTAGTGAGTAGCATGGAAGTAGCAGCTCAGAACGACTGGAAAAGGATGTGCCATAGTCGGCAGCAGGAGAGTAGATGTCGTTGCTTAAGAATTGTGGAAACAAGTTCCACATTCTAGGACCTGAAAAGCATAAGCGTCTGTCACCAACGGTCTTTAAGTGGATGAATGTAACAGCTAATGTATTGTCCATGAAGCATCTGAAGGCAAGCTAAAACTGGTGCAGCAACACAGCAAAAAACCATGGCCACGAAGTGTTTGGAATGATCAGACGGCCTGTCTTAAGCTAGTACCAGAATGAAACTTTCAAAAAGGAATTGAACAAGTAGGATGACAAGACCAATGCAATCGTACCAGCAACACAATCAAGATCTTTACTACTAATCTGAGGTAGATCCATAGAACAAAAGCACAACACCAGAACCTCCAAAAAATGGATTTCAAGAATAACTTCAAGAAAGATCTTTATGAATAAATAACAATGAATTTGATATAGACAGACAAAAGATTACCAAATTAGTATTTTGATACACCAAAATATAAGTGCACAGTATAACTCTGTTAACATCACCCTGTTTAGTTAATATCTTCTTTTGACTGCGCTGAGCTGGACACTGGTTTCTCACTAGAAAAAATTGCTAGTTAGCTATTGCACTGCTGATGTACAGGCCGAGCAAGATGCATTTAGAACAGCCAAAAACACCAATATTTCAAAATTTCGACTAAATAAAAGAATCCTGTTATTTTGTATATTTCTAAGCACTTAATAGGTTATAAACTACCATAAACTGGTGCCTGCCTCTCTAGGGATAGCAGCCCTACTTTGGGTTTGTAGTTGGCATCTGGATTCAATAGAGTGGGTCTATTATCAGAAGACTGGCCTCGACCATTGACTGCCACACTTGGTGAAAACAATAGATAAATTGGGCAGTTGAACCAACTAACCTTTAATTTTACATTGACCACGACCATCTGGGAAGAGATATGTACACCGTTGATATCTGAGCATAATTATAATTCATTTGTATTATAATTCATTTGTACCTAAGAAAACTTAATCTCTATTCAGGCACTTCACATGTGCCACGGGGCTCGAGCCCACGACCTCGGAATCAAATATATTCACCTTGAGAGAGCATGCACCAAAAAGCGCCTAGGCTTAGAGAGTGCTCCAACCACCTTTCCATCATGCAACCTATTTTCTGCAAGGAGGCTCTGGAGAGTTACAGATGGCAACACGTAGCATTATTTTATCAGTATGGTCACGAATTTATAAATCTCAAACGCCTGACCCGTAAAGTTTATCGCATCAGGAATTTGCGTCTCATCGGTGCCAAAACCAGGTAAAGAAATATTCACTTCATCCAGGTTCGAAATAAAAAGGATCAACTTAATTTGTGTGAATAAGATTCGGTGATACACAAAATGCAAAAAAGGTTATGACACCCTTTAATCTCACTATGCATGACTAACAACGAGTGCAATTGGATATTGAACAGAAGCATCAAAAGGCTCACACTAGTAGACTTGAATGAACTTGATTGGTCGACAGAGCAGTATTAATTGCAGACAAACACTAGCCATTACAACATGCTACATGAGGCTTGAACATGATTAGGGACAACTTTTCAAGTCGAGTTGGGTGGTAATCAACAAAAGTATGTTGCAGGCAATGCAATACATATAAGCTAATATGAAATACAGAGATCCCACAGCAATCTTTTTTAGCAGTTACCTCAAAAATATTACTGCCTTCAAGCACTGCAAGACGGTGTCTTTTGTCGAGGATCATGATCCGTGCAAGTATACCGTGCAGTTTGTTTGAGTATGGTTGAAGCCTCCGGGAAGATCAAAATAAACCCTCATCCATTGCTCACTAGAGAGTTCTTAACGGCATATGATACAGAACGTATGGGTAAGGCAGCCATAGCTAACAAACTGGTGGTGACATATAACCCATATTTCATCTAATGTATGCTGAATCTTGATATGATCTTAAGGTCCCATTGAGAGGTACCGGTGTGCGAATGTATCGAAATAATTGGAAGACACCTGGGGAGGGTTATTAATAGTTCGGGAATACGTCGGGCCAGCTGCAAGAACCTCATCAGCAACGGCAGCTTGTGGACACAGCAGCTCTTTTGGACAAGCTTGGCTCTGGTGGCCAGGCTGGGAATGCCTGGCCAGTGGTCACATACATCCACGAGTACCACCCCCTCGGTGGCTACCTTTTCTCTAGGGGCCTGTCGGTCTGGCAGTGGCCACCAATCGCCAGAGGATAGGGCAAGCCAAACCCTCGAGATCGCAGCATAACGTAGTAGGGAAATTCAGGGTACAAATTCAACGATCTCGAGCCTTGATCAGCCAGTGGAGATAGCTCTGCAGCCAGACAGGGAGCTAGATCTAGACAATCAAAAGGTCCCCCATCACGACCTCGGCCCCGAGGTCGTGGGTTCAAATCCTGCGGTGGGCGATTCTGTATCGCCACTGCAAGCGGTGGTGATAGCCGTAAAGGCTCTTCTGTCGCTATACAAAAAGAGGCTGTTTAATCAGCTAGGATTTATTATTTATTTATTTACTCGTTCACCAAGTTTAAGCTTTTGGGTTCACTGTGACTTATAAAGCAGAAAGGAGGCTATCCCCACACCCAATCGCAACAAAAAACTCGGCGTTCTACTCAAGAGAAATGACACGGATGACAACTGATAACAAATAGTCCGGATCTGAGAGCACATAGTAAAGCAGCCGTGCTCACGCCCTACCTTAAGATAGTAACCAGCATAATGTGTCGTATAAATCTCCACCTATATACCTTTATCTAGAACAGCGATAAAGACCTAACTAGGTTGGGCTTAAAATCGTTTAATGTGCGCTTCTCAAACAGCCAGCACGACCCGAAAACACCTCGCTACTATTACGGGGTAAAGCAGGGGGCCAGTTTTTGCTGCGGACCCAATTAACGAAACACACGGGGTCGAACAGTAAATTTCGCGTTAGTGGCGCCAGCCCGTTCGCCAAGCACTATACATGATAAACCCTAAGTCAAGATGCCTACTGATGCAAACACCGGCAGCAAGCGCTCTATAAGGGGCAACAGGAGTACTGCTGCGTATGGCCGTATGAAGTAGAGAGCAGACACTTGCAGGTCTTAATGCATACTGCGATCGCTGGCACATATCGGTGGCAAAGCGAATATCCCCAAGGATATTAAATGGCACAGCGAGGGCTGCTGATCGGACTAGGCTCTACAATGCAGCACAGGCTGGTAGCCAAACAGATGCCTAGACGGAGCTCAGGCTGAAGCACGGGCTCAGGGGCACACACCTTTCCATCGGGCGCGCTACTGTGCTACAAATGAGCCGCCACTTTAGCAACTGAGTTACACTTCCTCCGCAGCGTTCCTACTAACCTGGAGAGTTACATTACGGGAGCCCGCCAACAAGAACGCCTACTACGGCGCGAGTCCGACCGCCATCTTTCGCGCACCGACGGGCCTCGCCAATCTGCTATTGTTCCTGTAGATGGCACTGCTTTCCCAGCTAAACAATTCAGCGCATGCTACCTAGCTACACGATGAGTCTGAGATTGCATACTATTACTACTTTGCAGTCTAATAAATTGTTTTATATAAATTTAAACTAAATGCTAGCAGAACTACCATATCCGGGTCAGGAATAGAAAAACACCTCGAGTCGGGCTTGCGGCTGCACGCACCTGGTCTTCACTTACCGTTTACCGTGCTGTGCTGCAGGTGCTGCGGCAGCTTTGGACCGGTTTAAAGGACCGGCTGCGGCTATTCCGCCCTCACTTGTTTTAATACACTAAGGTCGCAGTCAAATACACAAGCACCTTACCATTCGAAAATTGGTACAACAAGCGTGAATGCCACAGGCAGCCTACGGCGGTCAGGTCGCTAGCCTCGGGCGCGTCTTGTCAACATGGACTGACCGATGCTATTTTCCGCCTGAATACGCGCAATTTTATTACTAAGCTGGGGTTTCGCCGAAAACTTGCCTTTGCCAGCATCGTCAGATGTACGCGAGAAATAAGCAACCCCGTACGCATAGATATACGCGGCCCGGTCGCTAGCTTCTCTGTCGGGTACTCCTGCCAGCCAACTCTCTACCACTTACACGGCGGGATATTACATAACTAACTTTGATATTGTTATACTTAGCGATTATAATGAAGCCGGATATCTAAACTACTTCGGGACTCATGTAGATGACGGTACCCTTTACTGCGGACGCTGAAGCTGAACGACGAATAATTGTAACGCAGTACAGGCACGAAACCGGTTGCTCGTTACGAAACCTGTGTAGTGAAACTCTCTGCAGAACCAGCGTAAACGTAACATGACAAAAGAGCCAGTCTTTTTCTTTTGTTGCTGTGGTTCCCAACATTCCTAATGCCGCGACCCTTTAATACAGTTCCTCATGTTGTGGCGATCCCAACCATAAAATTATTGTTTGCAAAATGTGGAAATGCGTGTTGTGCGATGGTCTCAGGTGACCCCTGTGAAAGGGTCGTTCGACCCCCAAAAGGGTCACGACCCACAGGTTGAGAACCGCTGTTCTAGTGGATATATATATTCTAGCAAATAAGTATATGTAATTATATGATGTCATGTTATATTTACTAGTATATTATATTTTATAAATTATATATATATATACATATATATATGCGCACACAAACACACGCGCGCTGAGCGAAGAGAGAAAGGATATGAGTCACAAAGGGGATAACGTCGGAGTACTTTGCGGTTAGCATGCCAAGCCAGCACGAACGTCAGGTGCCCTTCACCGTCAGCCAAATGTTGAGCAGCAGGGCGCGGATATCAGCTGTCCTCCAACACCAATGGTAGCGGCAGGGTGCGGTGTTCTTGTAATCACTGGAACACCCAGCAACTCTTCGATTAAATAGAGCCGAATCAAATGCACACTAGCAGAATGCACAGATGAGTATTCTCTAACAATTTACCCGATCATTCAAGAAAGAACCTAAGCATAAATCAGCATGTATATCACGTTTGCATTCCATCTTTGTCGAGGAATAAAAATCACTTCATCATTATAGCATCCTAGGATAACTCAAATCTCTCGGCCCGCTCGAAGCCCTACAGCCTCTTCCAGAGGCAACCGAGGATTCCAGAAATAGGCTACCGAGCATAGTGGGGGACTTCTTAGGGCTCGCCCGGGCGACGCCCCTTCGCCGCGAAGATCGCAGTTATTTCTCCGCAATTAGCCACTTGCTCTTGTGTGATTTGGGGCTAAAAAGGAGGCGAGCGCTGCTCGCATTAAGCGTGCGCGTGCATTCAGCGTAGGTCTCCAGAGTGAGCCTTCGTCATTCCGATGGGGAAAATCGTATTTTAGAGTTGCTGAGAGCGACATGTCTAAAGAAGCCAGCCAAGGAGGCGTCGACGCGTCGCTTCAGACTCTTCATATTGGGGTGCACATTTTTATTTAGGCAGGTGACTATAAAGAGCCATCAGCTTTAGGCTACTTCTCCGGAGAGAGACTAACAATTTTGTTTAGACGGGGTCACGTAAGTACACAGGGCCGGCAGCCTTCGGGATCTGGCTCCAAACTCTTTAAATAAATCAAATGTTTTTCTAGGCTGCTCCTAAAATGGCTTCCGTGCGGCACTTTTTCGGCATTCTTTCTAAGCTCATCTTATCGGCGCTCGTTGGGCACGCTGCCTCAGGCTCTTCAACTCGGGATGCGAATCTCTTCGTAGTTTAAGAGCAAGCATAATTCCGAGTGATCCCTGTGGTGACTTAGCAGAGCTTTTCTCCAAGTGTTTTGTCGGTAAGATAGTACGGATTAGTACAAACCATTCCCTATAAACTGTTCACTACAGGTTCACAATGACCCTCTATCTGAACCATCCCGATCTGTCCGGAGCCCCTCTGCGGTTGCCGTAGATCTTTCAACAGTATTTAACACAATTGACCACCTGATCTTTTGGACATCTTTGGCATCTCGACACGCCAAGGTATCACTGGCACGGAGCTAAACTGGATTCGGTTTTTCCCTAGTGAGAGACCTCTGAATGTGAATATACAAATGACTGCCAGAGATCCGGGGAGCCCTTCAAGTATGGGACCTTAGGCTTCGATCTTGGGCCGTTCTTTTCCCCTATCGATGCTCTGGTTTGCCGTCAACATAGTAGCTGCCACATGCGACCACTCCTGATTGACCTTCACTGGCTAACCAATCAGCGTCGAATCGTCTTTGAGATCGTCTATTTGGCTTACAGGTCTCTTCACTCGCTTGTACCAGCCTACTTCTCTCTCCCACCTCCTTGCTCCTACGGTGTTCTTTCGCATCACTCACTCTTCGGTTTCTATTCGCTTCTGGCACTAAACTGAATTCGATTGGTGATCGGGCCTTTAACTCGTATGAATCTAAAGTATAGAACTTACTTCTGGCTTCGGTCACTACCTGCAATGACTTTGCATCCTTTAAGTCTCAACCAAAGATGTATCGGTTCCGCTCAGCTTTCTTTTCACCCCAGTGAACTGTCTTTTTTTGCTATATGTTTTGCATGCTTACCCGTATACGACTCATTATTCATTGCATATTACCAGCCCGAGTTTTTGTAATCAGTGGCCATTAGTATCTTTTGTGTGCTTTAGCATGCTGGCCCTAGGTATGATATTTGTTTGTTTTTCGTGCTTGTCTAGCCTGAGACCTTGCACGTAATTAATCCTTCGTTATTGATTCTCTTTCATTGACTTTTAAAGCGCGTGGATAGAGATTTAGGTTTCTTTTTACCACTATGCAAACGATATACTACTACTATTATTATTGTGAAAGAGACTTCTAGGTGGCATGCCTTCGGCACAGAGCCAAAGACTTTCCACGTTTTTTAAATCTTGAACGATCAGCAAAATCGAACAGTTAAAATAAAGTAAGACCTCAAATAACCAGCTTAAGAGTCATGAAAAAATCTTCCAAGCACATTTCGACTAGAATTCCTTTACCTTGCTGCCCATTCCAAAATCCTGGCTTCGCGCTTCCATAGTTGTAGTCATTCAACGAAATTATTTATCTGTTCTCTAGATTACACAATAAAAGACTTGCATAAGGTAGCTCCAGAACCATCGGTTCTTCGATTGATAAAACTCATGACACTGAAGTTAACGATTATTCAATACAAGATATGAACCAAGTGTCTCATTACTTTTATCTCGGTTGTGCTCACTTACGCGCTCATCTTTGCCTACAACTGTATTGAGTTTAATATTGCTAAAATTACAAATACACTTATTCTTGCTTTTGCTTTAATAATTCTAGTTTTGCTTCTTTTATAGTGCAGACCCTTTGTAAATGTACTGTTTCCTTGGTAAATTCGGCAGTCGCAATGTAGTAGCTATATCTCAAAGAGTTTCTAACAGACATATGTTCAATAGTTTTCTGATCTGGCTCTGCCCTAGACGCCCCTAGTACGAAACGACAGATTGCCCAGATATAGGGATATATATTCACATACCTGTACTGGACGGCCTTAAGTTACTACCATGCTTGGAACAATGTTGATATGGAGGGAGTGAGTGAGGGAGTGAGGGAGAACGCAAAACATGCTTATTGTGCCAGGTAAATTTTTTCTTGCACAATATCTTCGTACCAAGACATTAAACCTTTTCGGTGCATGTGCAGTGTCAGAAATGACAAAGAATGGCGTTACTTCAAGCACGACTCCGCTTACGACGGCTCTGACTCTGCTTGATCTCATTAATGGTCCAAGAATTGTTCTTGCTATTTTCTAGCCTGATGTTGTTCGCTACTTTGGTTGTTAAACGCGGTTTACGTTACCCTCACAAGATCCAGGTTTAAGAATATATTAAATGTGTCTTGCAGCGGATCACTCATGGATAGTATAGCCACCTACCAGAACCTGAATGGGATGCATTCACACGGGGAACATGTATCACGACTATCTCTCCAACTTGAAAATAATCAAGTTAATTTTGCAAAGAGCATAGGCAACATCAGAGAAAGGTGGCCGAATTAATCATGCGCAAGTTGGACCATGTAAATGTAACTTAACTCAAGCAGAGCCTACGATCTCTAGTCGGCCTACTACAGTAGGAGTGATGTCGGCAGCTCAGCACCCAGTTGCAATTAAAGATTTAAACAATACATTCAGGCAATGCGCATCAGGATTCGGCTGGAGCGCGTAGGTAGAAATTTAAAGCCGAGCATTTCAAACCCTGCTGTAGTCGAGACAGCTCGGTCGATAGAGCACTGGATGGGTGACCGTGAGGTTACGGAATTGTTCTTCATTCTGGACAACAAAGTCTTTTAGTCCACAGCCATCGGTCGTTCTGTATTTTGACATTTTTCCTCCGTAGAAATATTCCGAGTATATGGGCATGACCGGGGAGGTAATATTTAGATTTAGAACGCAAGTAGGGCAAAGGAAGCGAAAGCATCAGTTCGTGCTTCGTAATAGAGTAATAAGCACTCCAACGCTTGACCAAAAACAACCCTGGAAATCTGACCTAGGTTATTATATAAAATCTTTTGCGCATGATTACTTGTTTTTTCATTCCGCACTGCCCCACCCGGAATGATCCTTCGATCGTGACGATAAATACCATTTCTTGATCAGGATGCATATTTCGAATCAGTTTTATATCTTCAGGAATGGAAACAAATTTCGCAACAACGGATTGCTAAACGTCAAGCTGGTGCCTTTCGGGTTTCACGTGAGATCTGGTTAAATTATGAATCTTTACGATCTTTACAGATCGATGATGAAAGAGTAAAGCTCAGTTGATTGCTAAAGCTCACATTTTTCTTCTTAACCAAGGTTATGGACTCGCACAAATGCTCCTTCGGAAGTCGCCGGCAATATTCGTCTAATTTTATAATTGGAACGATTTTTTTGGACACCGATTTAGAATTGCCGCAATTTTGAGCGTCAGCCTGAGAACGAGAGAAGTCTTCAAAACCGACTTGCAGATAAATCGCTTCTGAGTTTAACATGGGTAAGGCTTTAAACGGCAGTGCTGGAAGGTAGGCAGGCCACAAAAGACGAGGAATGCTAGCTTTCTGGGGAAAAAAACTGAAAAAAAGCAACGTTAAAACAGAAGATTCCTGTAAGCATGAGCGACAAAGCCAGCTGTTTGACGATGCTTTTTTATATTATCCTTCTTTTCCCCATAGCAGTTCTTTGAAGGCCTCTCAACCGCTCGCCTCAAGACTCGTTTTATTTCGGATGCGGCAGCTGCCGTCGACTGTCCAATGCATCCTGCTCTAACCGGGCTGAGTATTGCTGACCGTGATGTCGCGACTGAATAACCTCGAAACAATAAAGCTGTACATATAATAACAGTATGACATTGTATCTCACCCTCAGAGAACTGCGGCTCTTTCTAGGCGTTTTACATATGCTGATAAGAAAGCATTTCAATTGGCTAGCGATATACAGTATCAGTAAGTAATCATCGTAGTAATCCAAAGTTTAAAATACCGACAAAGCCTTGAAGCTATTAGCCCATTACAAAGATCCAAGGTTTGGGCGACTACTTGGCAGCGGTGCAGTTAGTAGGCTAGCACCACTGCAGATCTAAGATCTAGAACCGTTTTCTATTCCTGAACGATCGTGGTAGTAGTACAAATTGGATCTGGTTTCAACTATTACTGCGGCTTTCGCAGGCACGGCAGAGAGGGTGACTGGTCTTGGGGTCTTCTCGTTGGTGGTTTGCTGACACCTGAACTCTGCTACACAAGAAAAAGACAGGCTGCACAATATACAGCGAATGCACCCAACAGCTATAGAGTCGCCAAGTAGAGCATCAGATAACTTGTATAACCAATTGTCAAGGAAGCGGTGGCAGCAGCAGCGTTGAAATAGAGCCTGTGCAGGATATCGGGAGACGAGGCAGAGAAAGAAAAAGAGAGGGGAGGGAGAGAGAGAGAGAGGGGAAGAGAAAGAGGGAGGGAGAGAGAGAGAGAAGGGAGGGGGAGAGAGATAAAGAAGAGAGGGAGAGAGCGAGGTGAGAGGGAGAGAGAGAGAGAATGGAGGGAGAGAGAGAGAGAGAGAGAGGGAGAGAGAGAGAGAGAGAGAGAGAGAGAGAGAGAGAGAGAGAGAGAGAGGGAAAGGAGGGAAAGGAGGGAGAGGCACACCTCCTTAAACGAAGGAAGTGCATGGCTAATTTCTTATTTGGCGACAGCCCTAGCTTTGACGTGCTTTGCATTCCATTCCTGATTACCTCATTTAATAGGAGATGAATATAGATAGGTCTCGTTACTTCGTTACTTTAGGAGAGAGCTGAGATTGTTTGGCTACTGACCCAGTGGCTTGATGTGGCTCAGCTCCCTCGTAGCTTGCTGAGCTGCTACGGGAGTAGCAGACTGTCTTGCCCGCAGTCTTCTCGGGAAAGTAAGTTATTTTTAAATTCTTTTCTTTCCTGCCAGCATCAGCTTTTTCTCTGCTGGTTCTAGACTTTGGATCTTGCTGCTTCCCTACAGTTCCTGCACGCCAAAGATCTCGCCTTCTGGCCTGCTGCCGACTCGGTCAGTTTTCTAATTGTATATTACTTATTCATTGCCTGTCCACCTGACTCACCTGTGCTTATCACCAATTCTTTTTCTGTAAAGATGAAAGCTGTTGGATACCCAAAGAGAGTTGGCTAAGAAAAGGTTCTCCGGAAGCCACTTATGCATGACATGATATAGAAAACTCTTCATTGTAACAATCGCTTAGTTTTCACGGCTTTGCAGAGGCACAAAGGGAGGCATGCAAGATATAGGCAGTGGCTGCATGCATGTTTTATACCATCATAATCCTACAGCACAAGGATATGTAGATTGGGGCTTGTCTCCTATGACTGCCATGACAGTTGGTTCCAGACATAGCTTTAAAGCCAGAAATTACACACATATAACAAAGTTTGACTCTTTCTGAGAGCAAGAATATGTCAGCAATTGAGTAGCTGACCTGTATCGATAAAGCCCTTAGTAAAGATAACTGCTGAGCAGCTATGGACCATATACACATCTTTAAGAGAAACCAAGATGGAATCACTTTCGTAAACAATTTCATTGCTGCGTATAGCATCATATGCCAGGCCAAACCCTGCCTAGCTCTTTTGTGAAACATGCCTCTTAATATCTCGGTAAGTTCATGTAGAACCAAGCAAAGCTGATGAGCATGTGTCTGGCTCAGATGGAAGCAGTAATGGATCTACTGTATGCTGATGTGATGACTCTACAGCCATATAGGTCAATAGGTCAATCCACCACCAGCAGCACCAGCACTAGATTCAGCTGTTTCGTTGTAGCTCTTTGGTCAACCCTGTCTTGGAGTCTAATAGGGACAGACACACAATAAGCCAACGTACTAAGTAAATTGTCTGTGTGAATTCTTACTAGGCACACAGGTGCAGACCCAACAATTACTTATGGGCTGCATGAATTGCATTCACCAAATGGTGAAGCACAGTAGTCGAGTAAGTGTAATTTCAGACCACCCTCGTCAACTCGGGCCACTTGCTAATGTGCTAAACACCATATCTTTGCAACAAAAACTCTATCCATTCAGACTCTTGCTTCCCAGAGGTCATAAGTAATCACATTTACAATTTTTAGCTTGTCTTATGCATGCAGACTGATGTGATATCTTCTTACCCCGATGGTAGTGAAAATGCAGCTGAAGTGGGTCCGCTATACGATATGGGTGTTGGGAGGAACTCCATGCTGACCCAAGGAAAATACAACAACAAGAGGCCCACTACTAAAAATGTATGCTACTGTGCCTACCAGCATCCATGCTTGGGTCCACATCGACTGGTATTTAAATATGCACAGGTGTTTGGAGCTCAGAGAACTGTGGCATTTGTGTGCATCCGTTAGCTATCACCTGTAGCCTACGGTTTACTGCAGTTTCTGGACGATTGCTAGTTCTATAATTGTTCAGAGACAGGCGACGCAGGGGATGATCGAGCTTTGTGCACCTAGTCCAATGACAACTGGGGTAGTGAGGACACATTTAGAACACAGTGACATACAGCTACGTACTCCGTTACACCATGGAACCTCTTCCCGCTGCCTGGAGGTGGTAGCGCTGTTGCAGGGCAGAACACTTCTATGGATAACCATCCCATGTGGCTTCTGAAGTGAATTCGGCTTCCTGCTACTTGAAGTAAGGCCAGTCCCTTGTCTAACACTTCATCGTGTAAAGCTACGTAAAACTGCAAAGATTTTGGCTACCACTGCTAGTCCATGAACGTATGACATTGTATCTAGACCTCAGCTACTCTCTTTTTTTGCAGGTCTTCGTACCTAGCTGAACTGCTGCATCAGTTTCAGCCTCTTCGCGCCCTCAGGTCCTCTGTGGACAATAAATTAGCTGTCCCATTCCTCCGCTTAAAGACCGTTGGCGATAGAGGCTTTAGCTCTGCAGGTCCTAGACTGTGGAACTCGCTTCCACAATTCTTACGCAACGACAACTACTCTCCTACTGCCGACTACGGCACATCCTTTTCAGCGGTCCTGAGCTGTACTTCCATGCTACTCACTACCTCAACTGCTCTCCTGACTCTGCTATGCTTCCCACTTTCTCTTTGTTGCGTGAGACAAAGTCTGTTGGCTACCGAATTCGTACCGAAAGCCGCTTAGGCTGTGAGTGCGCTATACAAAACTCTCCTGCATAACACCCACACGGTCTTTATGACTTTGTGGAGTTACAGATGGAGATACATTACATTACATTCTTGCATGTGCAGTAGGATGCTTACAGATGGTCGCTGCAGTTAAGCAAGTCTCTCGTAAACGTTGTAGATGCAAAATCATAACACTTATCTTAGGACCTGCACTAGCTCCTATTGAGCAGCATATCGACTTGAAAATATCCTACCACTCATGCTTATGTCTTTCCATTCTCTTGCTCCGGCTAACCAGTGTGGAATACCTAATCCATCGTCTTCCTTTTGAACTATCTAGCCTGACTAGTCAGATAACTGTGTCTCTAACCAAATTAAATCCTTATGAGACCGTTCCTCTGCAACTGAAGCCTGTTACTCTGTACCTTGATGCATAACGACTACCTCTGACTGATCCTCTTTCTCACGACATTTGCTTATCCTTTAAGGCTTCTCCTTTATGACCCCTTCAAGAATAGCATCGAATTCAATCCTCTCTTTAGCCTACAAATTGCTTCACTTACTTGCACCAGCCGACCTTTCTGACCTTGCTCCTCTAGAGTTATTCTCTCTCACACCACCCGCCTCCTCTGCTTCCAGTCGTCTTGCTATTTCTCACACTTAATTGAAATCTTTTTTGTGACCCGGCCTTCAATTCGTATTTACCGAAAGTCTGGAACTTGCAACCGGCTTCTGTCACATCTGCACTGACTTTGTCTCATTTAAGTCTCAGCTTAAGACACGTTTGTTCTGCTCACCTTCCTTGCCCTGCGTACCTGTGAACTTGTCCGTTTATGCTGTGTGCTTTGCATGCTTACCTGTGAACGACTCAATGCATGCTACTAACCAAGGGTCCTACTAACAAGTGACATTCAATGTCTTCCCTTGTGCATTTGCATGCTGGTTTATGCATGATACTTAAGTGTGGTCTTGCATGTTTGTTTAAGCAGTGACTTAAGAAGCTGATGTGCCTGGATATAGATTAGGTTCTCTTACGATGCTATACAAACGACTTATAATTATTATTCATCAAGGAGTCGAATCCTAGTATGATAAAATGCAACCATCAGATTAAACTCAATATGCCAGCCCCTGCTCCCCCTTTTCTCATTTTCAAAGCTAGTCAATAACACACACTATCTAGTTTTGTTTCCAAGCAACCTCAGTGTAACAATCTCTGGTGTAGCATCAGTCGGCCGTATACATTCTGTTTATAGGCTCAGTGCACTTCTGTCAGGATTGAAAAGTGAGCCATACCATCATAGCTACCGAACTGCAATTTCGATGCTTTTAATTTATGTCTATCCTGTTGGCTGTCTCCGACTCTAAGAATTGCCACAGAAACTTATAATAATAATAATAATAATAAAACACTTAATAGAGTGCCCTCTGAGAACTAAATCTCTTTCTAGGCACTTTACATTTGCTGCAAAGAAAACACGATCGAATGGCTAGTGGTACCATGCTCGATAAGCAACAAGAATAATATGGTTAGGGGTGACATGCACAGGGTCAGCATGCAAGTGTGGTTAGTGTCAGCAAGCACAGTGTCAGCACGCATAAGCACCTAAAGGACGAGCCACAGGGACCCACTAAATGCTGTGATAACTAGGTCTGTTTTTACACTAAATGCTGTAATAAATAGGTGCGTTTGTAGTTTCTTTTAAAATGTGGTCAAGTCAGGGGATGTCATGACGCAAGTCGGGAGCAAGCTCCAGGCTTTGGGGGCATACGAACTAAAGGCACGGTCTCCAAAGAATTTGAGGTTTGTACAACGCATAGGTAAACAGTTACATTCCGAAAAGTGGGCGTTACGATGCTTAGCCTGGAGGGACAGTAGATCTGATAGGTCGGCTGGAGCCAAAGAATAAAGGGACCTAAAAGTAAGTGACAAAACCTCGAAGTCAATGTGCTGCTTGACTGGGAGCCAGTGCAGGTCGGTGAGAAGTGATGTGATGTGGCAACTGCAATGCTCATGACAGACAAGCCTAGCTGCAGAGTTTTGCACCAGCTGTAAGTGCCTGATTGCACAGGCCGATAGACCAGCAAGCAGTAAGTTACAGAAGTCGAGACAGGATGTCACAAATGCATGGAGAAACTTAGATTTAGTATCCCTGCCTAATGAAGCCCAAATTTTAGCAATGTTATGTAGCTGAAAGTAGGTAGACTTGACCGTGGAGGCGATGCAGTCGTCTAACAAAAGGTCACTTTGGAACATTGCACCTAGATTTCGTGGTTTCAACGAGAGATATGCAGGCAGACCGGAGTTTGGGCTTTTAGCCTTTCCAATTTCTGAATCCCACCTGGTTTACCCATAGCTAGAAAGTCTGTTTTATCATAATTCAATTCAAGAAAATTTGCTGCCGTTCATGTGCGGATGTCCTCAATACATGTAGCAAGGGAGTTGAGAGAATACGACGTGCTCGAGGGCTGGGAGGGATCAAACCAAAGGTACAACTGAGTGCCATCCGCATAAAAGTGAAATCCTAGATTGTGCTTGGCAATCCCGTCGGCAAGAAAAAGAGTATAAACCGTAAAAAAAACTGGATCAAGCATGGAGGCCTGGGGTACCCCATATTTCCTCGGTTCCTCGGAGGATCTTTGTCCATTCATATCAATACTCCGGAGTCTCCCACTGAGATAGGACACGAACCATTGCGATGCAGTGCCAGTAATGCTCAGGCGAGATGAGAGGCGCTCAAGAAGGACTCGGTGATCGATAGTATCAATAGCTGTCGAAAGATCGTGCAAAACAAGCAGAGATACTCTACCCATGTCTGCATTCCTAAGTAGATCATTGTACACCCGATGCAATGCTGACTCTGTGAAGTGATTAGCTCTCAAACAAGGCTGGAACTTACTAGTAAGGTTTGAAGTTTCAATATATGAGTTGAGCTGGTCTGCCACGACTCGTTCCAGTGTCTTTGATAGAAATGGTAGAAGGGAGACTGGGCAGAAGTTGCTAAAGTTCTCTTGGTCTAGTGTTGCTTTCTTGAGTAGTGGCCTGACTACAGCCATTTCGAAAGGTGCTGGGACGTGACCTGAGACTAATGACACATTAATGATGTTAGTTATGCATGGCAGAAGCAGATCAATGCATCGTAGAAGCAGGACAGTGAGAATAAGGTCCAAAGGAATTGCTGTCTTCTTTGATTGGGATATAAACTTCAGG
Source organism: Cristatella mucedo (assembly GCA_009760855.2). Classification (NCBI taxonomy): domain Eukaryota; kingdom Metazoa; phylum Bryozoa; class Phylactolaemata; family Cristatellidae; genus Cristatella; species Cristatella mucedo. The sequence continues at coordinate 6,035,580 of WPIO01000012.1, forward strand.
ACGAGGTCACTAGTGACCTTGAATGCAGACATTGAGGTGCTGCAAGGAATTGAGTGACAGCATTCTAGGGGGGATGCTGCCATCGTAGTGATGAGCTCCCTGGTCTTGTCTATCTTCTGGACAAAGAGGCTAGAGAAGTGATATGATAATAATAATAATAATAATAATAATGCACTTGATAAAGCGCCCTCAGAGAACTTAATCTCTTTCTAGGCGCTTTACATTTGCAGCAAAGTGAAATGCAATTGAATGGTAAGTAAAATCATGCTTGAAAAACAAACAAAATGAATAATATGGTTATGGGTGACATGCACAGGGTCAGCATGCAAATGTGGTTAGTGGCAACATGCACAGTGTCAGCATGCATAAGCACATCAAGGACGAATCACAGGGACCCACTAAATGCTGTCCTAAATAGGTGTGTTTTTAAGTTCCTTTTAAATGTGGTCAGGTTAGGGGATGTTCTGACGCAGGTCGGGATGGAGTTCCAGGCTTTGGGAGCATACGAACTAAATGCACGGTCTCCAAATGATCTAAGGTTTGTACACGATATTTCTAGACTGCTGGGTTCCGAAAAGCGGGTGGTACGATGCTTGGCCTGATGGGGTAGTATATCTGAGAGATAGGCTGGAGCCAAAGAATGAAGTGACCTAAAAGTGAGCGACAAAACCTCGAAGCCAATCCGTTGCTTGACTGGTAGCCAGTGCAGGTCGACGAGAAGTGGAGTAATGTGGCAACTGCGACGCTCACGACAGACAAGCCTAGCTGCAGAGTTTTGCACCAGCTGCAATCGCCTGATCGCACATGCTTGTAGGCCAGTAAGCAGTGAGTTGCAGAAGTCGAGACGGGATGTCACGAATGCATGGACAAACTTGGACGTGGTATCCTTATCTAAACAAGCCCGAATTTTAGCAATGTTATGAAGCTGAAAATAGGCAGATTTGACTGTGAAGCTGATATGGTCGTCTAACAAGAGGTCGCTTTGGAATATGACACCTAGATTTCGAGCTTATTTAACCGGAGATATGCTGGCAGAGCCAATTTTGAGAGTCAGCCTTTCCAATCTCTGAATCACACTGGGTTTGCCCATAACTAGTAAGTTAGTTTTACCATCGTTTAGTTTTAGAAAATTTGCTGCCATCCATGTGCGGATGTCATCAATGCATGCAGCAAGTGAGTTGAGAGAATTTGAGGTGCTCGAAGGTTGGGAGGGATCAAAGCAAAGGTTCAACTGAGTGTCATCCTCATAGAAGTGAAAGCCTAGATTGTGCTTGGCAATCACATCAGCAAGAGGGAGAGTATAAACCGTGAAAAGAACCGGACCTAGCATGTAGCCCTGAGGTACTCCATATTTCAGAGGTACTTCAGAGGATCTTTGTCCATTCACGTCAATACTCTGGAGTCTTCCACTGAGATAGGACCTGAACCACTGCAGAGCAGTGCCAGTGATGCCCAGGCGAGATGAGAGGCGCTCTAGAAGAACTTTGTGATCAGCTAGATCATCCCAGGGATCAGTAGGTAAGGAGCTAACCTGGGAGTGGTTGAGGAGATGGTTGATCGTCGACGTGAGCAATTTTGGATTGTGCATATGTGATTCAACAACGTTTTTATAGAAGCTAGACTTGGCCTTTGCTAGGATCGATTGGTACGACCTACAGTAGTCCTAGTATGTCTGTCGATGGACAGTCAGTCATGATCACTTTTTCAAGCTTGCACTTAGTAGAACTAGCTAGTTTAATGTCTGTGGTAAACCATAGGTCGTCTGGGCAAGGGCGCACACTGTGCCTAGTCAGAGGGGCAAACTCGTCGAGCATGTCAGCTAGTGACATGTGATTTTGGATGAGGAGGAGGGCACACATTGTAGACTGAATGAGATCTGCATGTGGTCATTAGTTTCGGAACCATTACTTGACCACTTCCGAGCCTACATTTTTGCACTTACTATACCCGGCCTTCACTGCAGCAGTAGGCCGGCAAGCTATGCTGATTAGAAAGCAGGTGGGTCACTGCTAAACTGGCTACTATGAAACATACTTTCTACACCGTCAGAACCGTGGGCAGGTCAGACGAGGGGGTGGTAACTTGTGACAGTGCTGTTATCGAAACTTCATCAAATTTTAGTATATTACAGTGCTGAGCAGATTGGATGATATGGGTTTAAGAATTACTGTCTCTGTACAAACTCCTGCCAACTTGTCATGAAAGACGTTGGGCGTGGGTTTCTCATTCTGCATTGGACAGGGGTTTTCACTCTTTAAATTGGAAGGGATAGATATTGTATCCTAAAATTTCCGATAACCCATTGAAAGGCGGCTTATGTGAAGTGACCAACCAACTAGACCGTATCGAGGGAGAACTCTCCTTTTGATGTAACTCTCACATGGCCACTCCATACAAATAGTCTAGAGCTGCAACAAGGTGGCACGGAGCACGATGTGCTGATGATATGCATCACTGAACGATTGTCAACTGACTGTGTTAAATGAGGTAAGAGAAAGAGAGAGAGAGATAGATAGATAGATAAATATATAGATAGACCGATAGGTCGATAGATCACCCCTCGAGGCAACGGAATGCCAACCGTCATGCTGACTGCCACTGCATAGCAACATGCCTTTAATACTTGAGCCTTGTAACGGGGCTCAGCCAACAGCTGTAACCTATCATCAGGTCCCGTCAGTCATAGTTCAGTCAACTAAGGAGCAGAATAGGCAGACTAGGGTTTGTGGATTTGGGCGCTGTTCGGTTTGCAGACCTGAAAGGCAGCTTGTTTGATCGAAACAATAGCGCGCCTTGGCAATTACAGTAGCCAAGGCCGGTGTGTTGTTCTTGCTAGCAATCGCGAACAGAGAAGAGGCCACGGCCATAGTGTTCACCATTTTGCGGCTTGCCAAGGAACGAGTTTTTGCACAATGGGGATACAGTATTGCTCAGTTGCTGCTGCAGTTCGAGCTAGTTGTGGGCAAAGGTGTGTGCATACCAGGCAGTGTCGAAATTTTAATGGGCTCCAAAAAACCAGCTGCACTACCAGCCATCCTAAGCAGAGTAGCAGAAAGGGATTTGTATAATGCAGTAACAGCTAATGGGGTTATCTTAGGTGACGACGAGATGACTCCTAGAGCCCAGCTGCTAAGCAATCCACTCGCATACCTATTGCAGTGAGCCGAATTGTAAGGTACAAACAGCAGAAATGTAGAACCTTCTTCAAGATTGCTTGGTGCAGGTGCCAATAAAGCAATGGGCCACTTGTCAGCGCTACACGGAAAAACGCTAATAGGGAACGTTCACAGGCATTCAAGACACTGTGCATGTGATCACATGCATGCACACGCATGCATGCGTGCACACGCAAACAGTGGCTACGATTCCATGTTAAATCCTGATCTTATCTGACAGTTCAAGCCTAAATAAAAGTGCCGCAACTGCTTCACAGTACGTCTGGAAAACTACCGGTCCACATTAGCCAATCAAAAACTGGATCCATTTTCGACTAACCTCAGAGCTCATTAACAGACATATTGAATTGTCTCTTACTTATTAGACAGCCAACAGACTCATTGAATACTGACACTGGCTGCTGCTAACAAACCTCGTTCTATAGATGCCTATAATAAGATACTCGCCTGGGACAGCCTTCAGTTCCTGTAGCAACATGCTAGTGATATATGTAGTGCACCTGCATGCATTGAAACCCAAATAAAAAGGTAACATTTTTGGTTATACCATGAACCCTTCATAAGTTAGGGTGCCGTCTTGGTTCCTCTATTTGCCACGGCACTTTGAGTTACAATCGAACTCGGCCTTGCCTGTAGCTCAAAGATTAAGCGAAGACAGGTTTTTTTTTTTATTAATCATGGCTTCTCACTAGGAATAAAAAATCTAGGTGATACAAGCAATCCAGGGTGCAGACTTTGCTCGACGCAATCCTAAAAGTAGGCGCTCGGGTGAAGTCCTTGTGCCGACTTGGTCATGCAATAGTAGCTGCTGCACAGCAAGTCTAAAATTGAGATCCTTGAGCATCACATCACGTCTGTCGTAATGGATGAGCTGGTATGGCTCTAAACTCTGGTCCCAGAGGTCGTGGGTCGGACTACCGAGGACAAAACGACACATCCTAGCTTCTTCCTAGTGCTACAGTACCCTTTGGGGTGTTCAGTGAACAGAAATCCTGCAGTGGTACAGCTGATAATAATATGAGGAAGGACTGGCCACCGTTACTGGTGCAGCAGCATAAAGCTATGATATTTCTAAGCACAATTAGATTATTAGATGAACACATTCAGAGAGAAGGCTTAATAATTATAATAGGAATAATATATTTGTATAGCACCCTCAGAGAACTGTATCTCTTTCTGGGCACTTTACATATGCTGTAAATGAAGCATGGTCATATGGTAGTGATAGCGTGCACAATGTCAAAGAATAACATGATCAGAGATTAGAAGCTACATGCACAGGGTCAGCATGCAAATATGGTTAGTGGCAGCATACACAGAGTGAACATGAACAAGCAAACAAAGGACGAGTCACAAGAACCCACTAAATGCTGTGACCAATAGGTATATATATTAGCCTTTTTAAATGTCAAGTCAGGGGATGTCGTGATGTCAGTCGGGAGTGAGCTCCAGGCTTTGGGTGCCTATGAACTAACGGCACGGTCTTCAAAAGATTTGAAGTTTGTAGGAGGTGTAGCTAAACAATTTGATTCAGAAAAGCAAGTGGTATAATGCCTAGCCTGGTGGGGGTGTAGTTTTGATAGGTAGGCTGCAGCCAGAGAACGAAGTGACCTAAAAGTGAGCGAGAGAACCTCGGAGGTCGATTTTCTGTTTTTTGGAAGCCAGTGCAGAACGGCAAGAGGTAGTATGTGGTAACTGCGCTACTCACGGCAGGTAAGCCTTGCTTCAGAGTTTTGCAGCAACTGTAAACCAACCAACAACAACCAAACTAAACTTATTACAAGGATTGATAGTGAATAGATTCAAACGAGTTCATGATGCTCTGGGCATTCAGCAGATGGACTGCATTCATGTCGAAACAGCCTCGCACGGCAATTATAGCGATAGACATTTATAATCCCTCCATGGTCAGGCCTTCTGTTTCATACAAGCACTTGACATCAGTTCTAAAAATAAACACGGGCCACAGCTTGAGCTGCAATCGTCAGCAATGAAGGGGAACAAAACTACGATAATTCAATGAGGCCGGATCTAGCAATAAATAACTATGGGTGTTAGACCAGAGTCGAGTACTGGCTAGCTAGGGCCATATCTTGCCTAAAGGCTGGAGATTGCTACATCTGACTTATAGCATATGTAAAGTGCCTAGAAAGAGATTAAGTTATCTGATTATGTTAAACCAACATATTATAATATACGATAATAATTATTATTATTATTCACCAGGTTGATTGCATCCACTTCTGGCAGTCATCACCCACTCCAAAAGCTGTGGGCACTGTTGCTGCTTATTAATCCAGGCTACTGCATCCTCTGCCTTCCTCCCATCACATTTGCTGCCGCTTATGATCCTCTGGGCCCTAGGTTTAGTACTTCTGTGGTTATGTTACCCACGGTCATTTCAGCACACCTTCCTCTGCCAGGTATTGTGGTACACAATGCTCACTCAGGTGGCAAGACAATGGCTGTGGGGAGCATCATAGTTACAAATCAGGAGGTGGAGGTCAACGATGCAGTATGATTATGGCAAGAAATGGACTTCAAACGTTGTAAACGCAGTAGCTTATATTAACCTATCAATAACACACCAAACCACCACGAACTGCCTGTACCAAGAAGCACTTAAGCCTATTAGTAATGTTCAAGATCAGGCAGCACACAAACCAAGCTTAAGCTACGATCAAAACAAATACCTCAAGACTACACCTAAGTACTTGGAGCTTCGACAAACCCGTTAAACAGTGTGCTCACATGCAAGGGCCGAGTACATGAGATCCCTGTCGACATGTTTTCCCTCACATGTCGAGTATAAGGCAAGCTCGTGGCTTTACATTGGTTCGACCAAAACAGATTTTCAAATGAATTGCTACTATTAACCAGACTTTGAAAATTGAGGCGATTCATCGAACGGATTTGTCTTCCGAGTATTCTTCCCCCAACGGCTACAGACTGCACACTGGCTTCGCATCAAACAAGGAATAGGCTTCAAGATCATGGCACTCCTGTTTGAATCCCTTCATTCTCTTGCTCCGCTTTAACTAATTGTACCTACATACTTTGGTTTCCTCAAGCACTACCCACTGCTCCTCTGACTCTGGTCGTATAGCCTTGACTCAGAAGCCAAGACCAACGCCAAGCCATTTGGCAGCCGTGCCTGCAGTCACTATCACATAAACAGGCAACCTTTCCGACTGCCATCAGGACATTCCCTAACTTGACTAAACGCAAAAACGTGCTTTCTCTGTGGTAATTTTTTTCTGTGCATGTTAGTATGTGATGTAAGTGTTTCTTATTGTTGCTAGTCGTTTTATATGCTCAGCTTCAAGCCCACGTTAAGGACCTCGAGCGAGAGTTAGTTCAAGCAGAATATATATGCATTATCATTAAAAATATTCAAATTCAATCCCAAGGGTAGAGCAACCTGACTGCTCACCTAGCTGGTCGATGGATTCTGAACTTGACTTATAGTCTCAACTATCCCCAATTAACACTTTCCATCGACATACCAGTGCGCTGACCAGACTAAACCAAAATCTGGGGCAAATAGCTTCCAAAAGGCTTCACGTGAATCGCTAACACACACACACACACACACACACACACACACACACACACACACACACACACACACACACAAACGCCTGCAATTGCAGTTTGAAAGCAAGGTATATTTTGCCTTTGCTGCTGCATAAAACTTCAACCCGTCCTTAGCCGCACAGCAGGTCATTGGCCGACGAGAGGTGATTAAAGATGTTACCGTCGGACCGAGGTGGTAACTTTTCCAAAGCAAGCAAGCAGGCTAGCCTCCCTTAGCAGCCTCATAACGATAACCGTGTCGAATCATTCGCCATGCAAACTAACAAGTGTTTACTACGACCTCTCACCGCAGCAAATAGACCAGCAAAACCTTTCAAATCTGTTTTCCAACCTAGCTGCAGCTCGGAGCCGGCCTTACAGGCAAGCATTTTTTTTAGAACTTTTCAACTTACAGCATGCATTGCTGCCCAACCTCTGGCGCTGGGGCTCTAGCACACTAGTCGTGTGGGCACTGACTATGAGTGCCCTGCGACTTCCGGAGCACACAGCTTGGTATACGCCACGGTTTTAGGACACTCATTTCGGTCCGACAAGGGGCAAGGGTGGGAGCAGCTCGGGTGTTTTCAGCCCCGCCTGGTCCTCGGGACATCTCGTTGCCGATTAAAAACACTGCATGGGAAGTATGCGCCAAAGAGGCGCACTGGAGGGTTTGGCGCAAGTTCGTGGTGGTGACTCGCTATCAGCGACCATTATCTTGGGCTTGGTGAGCAGCAGGCCAGCTGCAATTCGCTTGGCGCGGACAGAAGATAGCGCATATACTGCACACAGACTGACCAGAAACTACAGGTGACGGCAGCAGGCAAGCTCTCCATTGCATCATAGAAACACTATTCGCAGGCCGAAGTCCATTGAGCAGCATTGAGAGCAGACAAAGCTACAGACACATACACTTGTAAGTAGATAATATGTAGCGCAGACAATTGCTAAGCTAGGGCGCCTGATGAGAATGACCATAAGGGTGTGACAATGCGAATGCAAGGTTAGCAAATGCTCAGTGAACCACAACTTTTGCCGAGCAGCATCTCTATAGCACCTGCATGGACACTGCCGACGACTGTACACGGTGCAGTGATGTCGAAGCTCAGCCACAAGCAGTCTTTGAAACCAGCAATCCTGCATTCGGGCCAGCTTTGAAGAATGAGTGCCAACGTCAGCTCTAATCACTACAGTGCACACTAACATCTCGATATTTTACACCACCACTTACTTCTTGGTTCTGCTCATTCCAGGCCGAAATGTAAGTCAACGGCGAACAACTAAGTATGAGCATTTAAAGGTGTGAAGCTCGACTTTTAATATTGCTTTGTCATTGAGACAGTAAGCTGGTGCCACACTCTCAGCGAATGGTTTTGGATGACCATCTGGATCGTAGCTGCTATGAAAAGGATGCTGAACACACATCCAAGGCCATAAGACCAACCTCGGGCGGGCTAGGAAGAGTATGAACCAATGTGATGCAGGGATCATGAAGAACCAAAATTCATCCCTTACCTCCAAGCCCTAATAAACTCTGTAGAATACCATTAGCATGTCCAAAATTAGACATCAATAAATGAATTTACCTACACAAGCAGGCAAAATAGCCATCAGACTAAAGTAATGAGGCCCACCAAGAGCTGCTGGAAAAGAGGGAGGGAGGGCTCACTGCATAGTCACTGGATAATGGAGAAGGAAGGCACACAGTATTATCATCCAAGTGTCCGTTACACAACAATTAGCAACATCACCTATTTAATCGCTCAAACCAATTGTAATTACTGGATTCATTTCCATTACTCACAATGACTCAAATGAGCTACCTGGGCATTGCAATTAAGTCGACAGCTGAGTGAAGTCTGAGACTAGCACAGCGACCCGAGACAGAAGAGTTCAAAACAGGGATCTCATAGTAAGGGGGCAAGGCAGACTGCCTGAGTAAGTGAACCGGGACGGTGGCTAACAAACAGTAGATGGTGGCTAGCAAGCAGTGGCAGACTGCCTGAGTAAGTGAACCGGGACGGTGGCTAACAAACAGTAGATGGTGGCTAGCAAGCAGTGGACGTTGCACATGACGTGTGTAAACGTGAACAAAAATTAACAGTGCAGGAAATATTAACGAGACACGCAGATGGACAACAAAATAGGTAATTACTAGCAATGCATTGGCTAGTGAGCAAAGGATGTGGTCAGCAGCAGGCTGCAATTCGAAAAACTGACATGGAAGACTAGTGGTGTCTAAAAGAGTGGAAGAGTCGCCATTGGCGATGATCAGAGGTTATTGCTGTCACTGATTAATTCTTTTATGGAAGGGTAATCTCACTAAAATCATTGAGAGTTAAATTTTCTAAAGCTTGCAACAGGCCCAGTGAGTCGGCGCTTGTGCTACCGGCTTTCACATTTGCACAGCTGGATCTTTAGTAATCAACACACATACTGAATATTTGACAGGGTATCACACATTTATTCCAAAGCCAACATGACCAACGATTCCATTAAGCAATACAGCACTACTTGCTTCAGAAATGTGTGCGATGCCACAGCAACTTGCACTAACCCATCACGTGCAACCTGGAAAATGTGCATGAAGAAGCAGTCATGTCAAACGCTTGACATGCCACATACTGCCTTGGCCATCTGGCAACTTTAACAGACTAGGCGCATCAGAAGAGCAGATACAACGGGCAGCCGGCTCCGAAAATGTGTATAAAACCTTGTGCTAGACAATGCTGCTCTTACGACTGATATAATAAAACAGATCCCAGTGCTGAATATTTGTCAAATTCAGCAGCCTTCGTCAGAGTCAAATGCCGAATCGAACATCTGATATGGTTTCACATGAATGCATGGGGCCGGGTCTCTTACCAGAAAGAGAAAAATTAGCAAACAGCGCATCCTTCACCAAAAACCTACCCCCCCACAGCCCAGCGACTAACAAGGAGCAGGTGAGGTGGATGGCAGGACTTCAGGCTTTCTAACTAGAAGCATGCTTGCATGCCGGGGAGATTGGGAATACAAGTGAGGAAGAGACCGGGCAATACTACCAGCCCCAACCCAAGCCCGAAGGCAGATCAGCTCACACCACAGTGCGCCTTAGCTGTCTCCGGATGCGGCCGACCCCGTGCCCATGGTCTCGCGCTTGGAGGCCGCCTCTTTGCCTATCGATTCCACTCTGAAACCGATGGCTTCCAGAGCACCGTGGTCCAAGATGATGCGACCGTCAAAGATGAAAGCTGGTTTCAGCATCGTGTCAAACATCTGCTTGTAATTGTAGGTCTGTAAACAATGGACACTTTTTGCACGAGCAAGCAAGCACAAACAAGCAGCCTGCTTGTAATGCTTAATGCACCACTTTATTGGCGATCTAGGAAGGGGTAGCAAAACTACTAAGCAAGGCGTAATAGCACGTCTGGGCCAGCCGGAGTTATAATGTATGTAAATGATCTATACAGAAGCAGAACCTCCTAGTCACCATCGTCTGCCACAGTCGACAGAGAAGCATGCTGGTCCGAGTGCACATACCTTGAAGCTGTCCCATTCGGTACAAATAACAATAGCATGAGTGCCATGTGCGGCCTCATATGGATCTTGATATACGGTCACTCTATCTCGCACAGCTGCCTCTGTCATGTCGGAGCGCATCAAGTCGCTGCAAAGTGGCAAAGCCAACTCGGAATAGTCACGGTCATGAATATTATGATCATTGGTATTCGACGAGCCCATTCAGTTGCATAGTAGGGAATGCAATATGTGCATGGCACATGTAAAGGCAATTTTAAACCAGCTGTCAATTCGGTTTGCTTAAAGACACATAATCGATCAATCATAGGATCCGGGCTGCAGCATCCTTTTGTTGCATCTCACATTATGCCCCCAGTGATGCTTTAGCTATGCCGATGGACTGAATATGAGCACGTGTGTGAACAGCAAGCAGAAAAAACAGAGAGAACTTGTGCACCCTTGCTGGGTCTGCCACAAGCTAGCAAAACTGGAAATAGTAAGCCGAACATAAAAGCCTTAAAGCATGCAGGCCAGCCTTAGACAAAGCACAACGGCAGATAAGATAGATTGCATACACGTTTCTATGGTAAGATCAAATGTGGACAGACCACACAATGAGCAACTTAAATGATGCCACTTCTGATCACTCCAGTTGCAAGACAAAGTGTGCCCTGCCCCTCTAGGATTTTAGCAAGTGATACGTCGTCTAGAGTAGGTGATGGTTGGTCCAAGTTTTAAACATTAATTAATTTGCATCGTACAATGCAACCACGGCCGGACAGCAAAATTATTCATCCTGCTTCTCTACACCACTTTCTTCAAAAGCTATGCTAAAATTGTGATCATTCCTCGTAAAAGGTGATCAGTGATCAACTTAAAACGTTGCCGAATTTCTCATGAGTTAAAAAATAATCACCATCCCATTTGTGTGCCAACTACCTACGTTTGGCGAGATGAAGAAAGAACAGCAGAGTGCCAAGTAGATTATATAGAACAAAGACTATTGGGGGTGAGTAATGGGGAAGGATAGATTTGTCTTATTCAATCAGCAATCTCTTGATGTCGTCCCTTTGGTTTCTTCCGTGCGAATTGCATGCATACACAGCACGATGCATGAGTAATCGAAAAAATAAACTTCCTGTTCTTTTATAAAAAAAAATTACACGGAAACAATAATTAACGACGAGATCATGCAGCCAGTGGCATCTGGAATAACGCATTGTCACAACTCCCCATGCGGTTTTAGTGCCTTAATCAAGTAAAGGAAATAGCCAAGTCTTTCATTGTCCCAGGCTCCAAACTTGCTTCTGCTGAGGGCCTCTCAATTGTATCACCATAGTTTTGCCAAGCATAATAATGCTGCTAGGCTGCTATAAATGCTGCTGCTTTCTCAAGGGACATATAGCGTGTCTCCGAGGCCTTCAGGAAGAGAGGCAGCCGTTAAGGTGCTCGCCCCGACCAAGGTCTGACCGAGGTCGTGGGCTCGAGCCCCGAGGCATATGTGAAGCACCTGAATAGAGATAGAGATTAAGTTCTCTTAGGGCGCTATATAAATGAATTATATTATATATTATTCTTTCTAAAGAGAGCCAAGCAAAGGTATCCATGAGTTTGCTAAGTCTTCTTGCCACTTGATCATGTATATGAATTTTCAAATGCCTAAACACCCCCACGTACATCTAGCTATCATTGACAGTATAGGTACATGGCACAAGCGATTGAGGCCCACTTATAGAATGTCTGCAAATATTGACACTTCATAAAAACAAATATGCTACATACTGTGCGATTGTATTTTGCTAAGAAGGATTTACCACTGAAGTCAAGCAAGCCTCTACATTCGAGCAGGCAGCAGCTAATACCGATGGTGGCAAATTAAAACTCCTAGCCCTACTCGTGTCTACTCTATTGACACGCTCAGCTGACTAGTTTTGCAGCAGTGTTATTAATGAATAACAACGTCAGTTAAATGGCGAGCATAATCCAGATCACGCATGCACATTGCAAGGGAAGTCACAAAACCCATCCATTAATCAGACACTCGTCACATTGTATCAAATTTGGTCATCAAATAAGATTATGTCCCATTATTAAGCTGCTTTCTGGAACGACATAGTGCACGTCTAAAATATATGACTATTCGATCGTGCTTTCTTTGCAGCAATTGTAAAGCATCTAGAAAGAGAGCTCTTAAAAATTATTTATTATTTATTATTCTTGATAAAAAATTAGCTCTCTGAAGGCACTTTATCAAAGTATTATTACAATTATTATTACATAGAAAGTAGCTAAAAATAGAAACCCTGAGTAAATAGAAAACATGAAACATTGTCTAGTCAAAATTATTATCAATCGAAATAATAACACATAGCATTTAAGAAGCTTTAATTGGATCCACGGACCAGTAAACCTTCTCACCTAAAGATCTGCACATGACTGACTTTCGGGTCATAGATATTCAATCGAGCACCATCATCTAGCAAATGCTGACAGACGGTGATACTTGGAGATTCTCTGCAACAGATGTGAAAACATAGATCAGTCCATGCCTTGATATTCCCTCACAGAAGTGTTTAGCAAAGAAGTATAATCATACCGCATCAACTAATAAACTTGAAGACAGCCTTGCCACCTGTGAGTTAACTTAAAAAAATCAAGCACAATTTAAGATATAGTTCGGATGGGGTGCATTAAGGGGTCTCGTCTGTGACACGGATAGCCACGGATAACGGCAAATATACAGCATCTTGACCAATAATGGAGAGATACTGATCTGAAATGTCAAGTTATTGTGTAAGTTCCTCAGCTGATCTTTCGACTCTGTATATTCAAACTTAGCCGGGCCAGCATGGCACAATACCAACTAATTGGCTTAAGTAAAAAATGGCACGTGGTAGCTTGCTGAAGTTATCTTGCCCGGGTGCGTTATGCTATTATCTTACTTCAATGAGTTTTACAGTATCACCTACATGAAGCATGACGAAAAAGAAACATCAAAGGATAAGCGATACCATGAAAACATGCCTCAAAAACTAACGTGAAACCACTTAGCCAGTTCTTCAATCTTACTGGCTATCGTGCTAATTTTCCTCCCTGCTGCTTACTACTTTTATTCCTCAGTAGACCCCATATTTCCACCTAAAAAGCCAGCAATAAGCACCAAACGTATAAAAAGATTATTGCTTTGCAATAGTAAGAGAAGGACATTAATCTGGATAGTTATCTGTACATGGTAGCTGTGCCGATAACAATCAAGAGCCAGGCAAGGCAAGCCGAGAGCATACTATTGTATTCATGACAACGAGAGGAAGAGCATATAGTTCACCAGCAGTGTAATATACAGATAAGCAGGCTTCTTTTTAACAGGATTTTTCATTATCTTACTCTCTCCAGACTGCAATATCCTATAAGCAGCAGAAAAGCAGCACGTGTGATGAGATAAACAGCAAAGGGGATAAATGGGGTAAACAGCAAATATAAATCCTCTCTCCAAAAATAGGTATGTTTCTTATTTTTTCAGCTTCCTCAGCAACTCATTTCACAATTAGGCATTTAGAATGGTCACCACACTCGTACTTTAATTTTGCCTTGTGACACAAGTCTGTGGTTTTTCCTAAGTATTTTTCGGTAGTGTAAAGTAGATCATGTGCGGATGTCATCAATACATGCAGCAAGTGAGTTGAGAGAATTTGAGGTGCTCAAAGGCTAGGAGGGATCAAAGCAAAGGTTCAACTGAGTGTCATCCACATAGAAGTGAAAGCCTAGATTGTGCTTGGCAATCACATCAGCAAGAGGGAGAGTATAAACCGTGAAAAGAACCGGACCAAGCACAGAGCCGTGAGGTAACCCATATTTCAGGGGATTATCGGATGATCTTTGTCCAGTTGCATCAACACTCTGGAATCTCTCACCGATAGGACCTGAACCATTGCAGAGCAGTGCCAGTGATGCCCAGGCGAGATGAGAGGTGCTCAAGAAGGACTTGGTGATCGGTAGTATCAAAAGCCGAAAGATCAAGCAAAACAAGCAGAGATACTCTACCCATGTCTGCATTCCTAAGTAGGTCGTTGTATATCCTAAGCAATGCTAACTCTGTGGAGTGATTAGCTCTAGAGCCAGACTGTAACTTATTAGCAAGGTGTGAGGTTTCGATGTATGAGTTCAGCTGGTCCACCACGACCTTGATAGGAATGGTAGAAGGAAGACTGGGCGGTAGTTGCTTAAGTTCTCTTGGTCTAGTGTCGCTTTCTTGAGAAGTGGCCTGACTACAGCTTTTTTGAAAGGTGCTGGGACATGACCTGAGGCTAATTACATATTAATGATGTTAGTTATGCATGGCAGCAGCAGATCAATGCAACGTAGGAGCAGGACAGTGGGAATAGGGTCCAGAGGACTTGTTGTCTTATTTGATTGGGATATGAACTTCAGGACTAGATCACTAGTGACCTGCTTAAATGTAGACATTGAGGTGCAGCCAGGAATCGGGGAGCAGCATTCTAGTGGGGATGGTGCCATCGCAGGGATAGGTTCCCTGATCTTGTCTATCTTCTGCACAAAGAATCGAGAGAAGCGATCGGCTAGATCATCACAAGGATCATCAGGTAAGGAGCTAATCTGGGAGCGGTCGAGGAGATGGTTTATCGTCATCAGCATTTTTGGATTGTGCATCTGTGATTCAACAATGTTTCTATAGAAGCTAGACTTGGCCTTTGCTAGGATCGATTGCTACGACCTACAGTAGTCTTCATATGCATGTCGATGGACAGTCAGTCCAGATCTTTTGTATGCTTTTTTAAGCTTTCGCTTAGTAGACCTGGCTAGTTTAATGTATGTGGTAAACCATAGGCCGTCTGGGCGGGGGCCCACAGTGCGCTTGGTCAGAGGTGCAAACTCGTCGAGCGTGTCAGCTAGTGTCGTGTTGTAGCTATCTACCAATGATGACAGATCGGAGGGAGGACTGAGCAGCAGAGGTGAAGCAGATATTCTCGCACGGACAGCATCGATGCCAAGGGTCTTGAGGTTTCGCGATTCACAGATTATTTTAGAAGAGGTGGTGGGCACACACTTTAGCTTGAATGAGATCTGCATGTGGTCAGATAAGCAGGATTTGGTCATAATTGGTGATGACAAAGTGCAGTTGTATGAGAGAATCTGGTCGAGTGTGTGACCCTTGATGTGAGTAGGGCCATGCACATGAGCCACAAGAGACAATGAGTCAGTCAATGCACAAAATTCGGTGCTGAAACCATCAGATAAGTTATCAGAGTGAACGTTGAAATCACCCATAACGAGGAAGGATCGATTTCTTGCACACAGAATCGAAATGAGATCGGAGAAATCTGAGATAAAGGAGGATTTGGTACCTGGTAGGCGATAGACTACTGCCACTATCGGTAGCTTCTTTTCAGATGAGACCAAGACAATTGATTCAAAAGACTGCTTCGAGGGTACTGCAAATGGCTTGAAGTTGAATTTCAAGCACACGATAATAGAAACTCCACCTCCAGTTTTGATTGATCTAGAGGTGTGAAAGAACGAGAAACCAGATGGGGTAGCATCTTTTATTGTCGGGCAGTTCATCGATTTTAGCCAAGTTTCAGTTAGGGCGAGCAGGTCGATACCATTTTCAGAAATAAGGTCGCTTATTACCAGAGGTTTAGTGCACATTGAGCGAGGATTCCAAAGGCAAGCGTTAAGTCTGGCCGATGGAGTTACAACAGGCCTGATGACCACTAAGTTAGAGAGATTTACAGTGAATTTGAAAAGCTCCGTGCCTCCAGTTTGTATATTAGGTGGGCATCTAGCCACCTAGCGTCAAACGACTTAAATAGCTCAGCTACTGATAGACCGAGAGAATGGATTGGCTATGCTTGCATGCATTGTCCAATAGCCTTTCATTGCAGCTGACCTCCCAGAAGTCCTGCGGCATTCAGTACTCGTTCACCGGAGGTAGAACAAAGACGGATCATGGACCGTGACTATTTTCTAACTAGATGTACATAAGCTAGTCACTGGGACATGCCACAGAAAAAGAATGGTCAGATGAAGGCTAGGCGAATAGCAAGTACTATAGCCAGGTGTGTATCGCTGATTATGAACCCAGACAGCAGCCTGTAGTAAAGGTAAAAGAAGATCCGAGCTTAAGTGATATCGAGGTACCTTGAGGGCAATATCGATGCCAACTCAAGGTTATCAGCTCCAAATGCTGAAGAGGGGGTGGTGATGAACAGACTGATGACCCAGAAGTACCCGAAACATCTTCGGCACTGTCAACCTACTGGTTTAGATGTCGGCCTAAACAAAGCACGAGGTATATAGCTTTCTTTGTTACGGTGGCTCATTGGGTACATTCATTAGGCATGATGGAAGTCCTTTAGGCAGCATATAAGTTGTGTGTAGCACGACCAATCGTTAGCTATTCCATTGCCAGCGGTCTTGAGGTTGGGTTGCGATAAGTTCAAAAGACTTGGTTACAGCCAGTCAAGCATTACTGCTGACTTTACAGCACTGACCCAATGTTGAATATGGGGCTCGTGGTTCGACCCGGTCTTGAATGAGGAATACGTTAATTCGTCAAGGCAGACAACTATTCAACAACGGCAGATCATTTTGCTGAGTGCTCTTCAGTTATTTTATAACACATCAAGTGAACAAAGATGGCTTTTTGCTGGGGCAGTTCTGTTTCATGAATGCAATGCCCTCCTAGTAAAATGAAATATAATTACAGAGTCTTCCTTATCATTTTAAATGTGCAGCACCAGCTTCATTTCATGGGGAACTTCGAAAACTGAGATGATACTTGAAGAAATTAAGATGTTTAGCATTTGGCTGCCTATAGCGCACCAACCATAACAGTTTGAATAATGACACAACTGAGCTCCAGATTACTGGCATGCCAAAGTTGACTGCTACAAAAATTTAAGCCTTCTGCGTCTGTAAAAGAAATATGGCCTGCTCAATAGCCTAACAAGTTTGCATTTTCGTTGCCATCAGGGACCACCTGGTTCGTTTACTAAGGTAGAAGTTAGCCCATAAGGTTATAGAAGCAAACTGACTGCCGGTCAGTCACAAAGATCTCCGGCATAACTCCTTTGCCAACAGTACTCAGGCATACTCTGCCTCATGTTTACGTGCTCTGTTCAGCCTCGTGATCCTTTTGAAGCTCCACCTTTTAAGGCTACTATAGGATTCGTGAAACGGTTGAGCACTAAAGACGGAGTGCAAAATTGCATGGTGATACACAGCAAATTGAACTCAAAACAAAATAGTAACACGAATAGCCATAAAAGCTAATAAAATCGATCGTTAGCAAACTAGCAGATAGGCGATTTCAGAGTAATACAAATCCATTGACTCATCGCTCATTATTGATGCTAGCAGGTAGTGATCGATTCTGTTTTGAAACCTGGAGCCTAGCTCAATGTACAGTTTTGGGTTTATGAGTCACATTAAAAGCAAGCTACTTTTCATACTGCCGTTTGTGAAGTCTGTGGTAAAGACAAATGCTCTTTTATATTTGTGGAGCCTACAAGCTAAACACTTTATAAAAGCTAAAGCTGTTGCACGATCTGTCTCCTTCCATTCACCAACACTGTCAGTCGTAATCATATGTGCACGTTTGAGGGTAATTAGCAAAAGCATTTGCAATCGCGACGGAATAATAAAGATTTACGTTAGGAATCTGTTAAAGTCAAGCTGACATGGTCAGATAACAGATCAATAACCCAAAAAAGTGTGCATGTCCACTATCGACCATCTTAACTGCTCTCAAATAAGCATATTGCCTTTAAATCCCTACGGCAACTTAATAATGATAGTAATAATAACAAGAAAACATGCATAAAAACCATCAGAGAACTAAATCTCTTTTCAAGAACTTTACATGTGCTGTAATGGAGGCATGCCAATATGGTTGGAGATAACATGCACAGCATCAGTATGCATAAGCACACAAAGAAAAATTCACACAGAACCAGCAAATGCTGTGAGGAACAAGCTCGTTTTAAAATTCTGTTGTAAGGTCCTTTATCAGGAAATTGTGCGGTGTTAGTCGGGAGTAAGCTCCAGGCTTTAGGACCATATGTACTAAAGAAGTGCTCTCCGGAGGATTTGAGGTTGGCTCGATGCATAGCTAAGCAAATTCGAAGAGCTGGTGGTACGATGCCTAGCCTAAGTGGGAACTAGTTTGGATAGGAATCCGGTAGCCAAAGAATGAAGGAACCTAAAAATGAGAGACAGAACCTTGAAGTCAATATGCTACTTAAAGAAGAGCAAGTTTAGGTCGGTGAGAAGAAGGTGTGATGTGGGATCTGCAACACTCACGAAAGAAAAGCCTGGTTGCAGACTTTTGTGCTAATGCTCGCCCCGACCAAGGCCTGGCTGAGGTCTCGATCCCCGAGGCATGTGAAGCACCTGAATAGAGATTTAAGTTCTCATGGGGTGCTATACAAATGAAGAGCCTCATTGCTCAGGTCAGAAGAGATGCAAGTAGTAAGTTACAGAAGTTGAGACGGGATGTCACAAATGGATGGGCCAACTTGGACGTGGTATCCTTATCTAAGAAGGCCCAAATTTCTGCAATATTACGCAGCCGAAAGTAGGTAGACTTGACTGTGGAATAGGTATAGTCTTCTAGTGAGAGTTAACCTTCGAAAAGGCTTAGGCAAAGCATTTCTTGCTATTTGTCATAGTTAAGATAATATGGATTAAGGAGGCCATTCCATCACTGCCGTTAATGCTAGACTGAAACCTCACATTGCCCTGCTTTTCATCTCTCTCCTATTGCAATTTATCAACTAGGATAAGTAACAAACAGATAAGCTCTCAGCTAATCTAAAAACGCCAACGGTCATCCGACAATAGATAATGAGACCCTAAGTAACTTTCGTCCGGTCTTCCTTAAGGCAATCTTATCCAAAACACTCACAAGTGGTAGCCCAGCTGCGTTTACATCAGTTTATCCGATCTTGCAAGAAAGTTCCCATAGGAATTTCGAGCTAACCCTTCCTCATAAACTGTTCTGCTGCATGTTTGCAATGACCTTCTGAACATTCCTGATCTGGACGCAGTCTATGAACCGGTTCTCCCAAATCTTAAGCAGCCACTGACACAATTGACCACCAAATCCTTCTGGAATGCTTCTTAACACGTTTAAGTATCATCTAGGTGTCCTATTCCAAAGTGACCTTTCATTAGACGACCACATCAGCTCCACAGTCAAGTCTGTCTACTTTCAGCTACATAAAATTGCTAAAATAAATTCGGGCTTGCTTAGACAGGGATACTACATCTAAATTGGTCCATGCATTTGTAACATCCCGTCTCGACTTCTGTAACTCACTGCTTACTGGTCTGCCGGCCTGTGCAATCAGGCGCTGACAGCTTGTGAAGAACTCTGCAGCTAGGCTTGTGTGTCGTGAGCGTCACGGCTGCCACATCACACCACTTCTCGCTGACCTGCACCGGCTCCCAGTCAGGCAACGCATCGACTTTAAGGTTTTGTCACTCACTTTTAGGTCCCTTCCTTCTCTTGCTCAAGCCTACTTATCAGGCCTACTCCCCCACCAGGCTAAGCATCGCAATACTCGCTTTTTCAAATCGAATAGCGTTTACCTAAACCTCGTACGAATCTCAAATCCTTTGGAGACCATGCCTTTAGTTCCCAAAGCCTGGAACACACTTCCGACTTGTGTCACAA
Source organism: Cristatella mucedo (assembly GCA_009760855.2). Classification (NCBI taxonomy): domain Eukaryota; kingdom Metazoa; phylum Bryozoa; class Phylactolaemata; family Cristatellidae; genus Cristatella; species Cristatella mucedo. The sequence goes on from WPIO01000012.1 coordinate 6,055,527, forward strand.
CATCCCCTGACTTGACCACATTTAAAAAAACAACTAAAACGCATCTATTTATCACAGCATTTAGTGGGTCCGTGTGATTTGTCCTACACGTGCTTGCGGATGCTGACGCTGTGGCTGCTGACGCTGTGCGTGCTGCCACTAACCACACTTTCATGCTGACCCTGAGAATGCCACTCCTAACCGTGTTATGCTTGTTGTCATTGAGCATGCTACAACAAACTATTCGATCGTGCTTCCTTTGCAGCAAATGTAAAGTGCCTAGAAAGAGATTGAGTTCTCTGAGGGTGCTATATCAAATGTATCATTGTTATTATTATTACCACAATGCTAAACTAGTTCAGCTCCTAATTCAATGAGAAGTTCGAGCATAGATGTAAATGGCTGTGGGTCATCCAGGGAACCACTAAGCTTGGGGTACTTCAGGATTCCGGAATAGGCCCCTTTATTCTGGCAGATCGCCTAACACAATTTTCGCTTTCCTTTCCATGCCGACAGCACTAGGCTCTACCTATAATTCGAAACTTCTCGGGAATGCTTTGCCTCCGACTACCTTATCTACATTGCAGCCTGCATCGACGACACTCGAGCTTGGATGCCAACTAACTTCCTTGTAGTTCAATGACAACAAGACCAAACCTAATAGCTACGGGCGAGCCTAGTGTCACCCTAAAGTTGGAAGACCTCAGCTGCCAAATCGATTCATCTAGCATCACTCTGACGGTGTCTGCGCATTATCCCGATGTTCCTGTTCCAAAACAAATTGTCGTTAGATGAGCACATTGCCTTCACAGTCAAGTTGGCATACATTCACCCGAGGAAAAGTGCCCAAATCAGGATGCGATTAGACAGCAGTATGACAGCAAAACTAGTTCAAACATTTGTGAAATCGCATCTAAATTATAGATCCTTGTATTCAGCACTTCCGGCCTGTGCCTTTAATCAGCTGCAACTGGTGCAAAACGCAGCTGCTCGGCTGGTCTGTCGTCGATGGCGTGGCTGCAATCTCACACAGCTTCTGTCTGAGCTTCACTGGCTCCCTATCAAACATCGAATTGACTTTTGAGATTCTCTCTCTCTCTCTCTCTCTCTCTCTCTCTCTCTCTCTGTGTCTCTCTCTCTCTCTCTCTCTCTCTCTCTCTCTCTCTCTCTCTCTCTCTCTCTCTCTCTCTCTCTCTCTCTCTCTCTCTCTCTCTCTCTCTCTCTCTCTCTCTCTCTCTCTCTCTCTCTCTCTCTCTCTCTCTCTCTCTCTCTCTCTCTCTCTGATCTAAAGGTTGGTTTACTTGCTTGTACCAGGCTACCTATAACATCTCTGTGTTCCTTCAGGGTGCTCTTACACCACTATATACCTACCACATCCTTGCTCCCGGTTGTCTAGCCTCACACAAAAATGAAATCTTTTGGTGATCGAGCCTTCAGTTTGTATGGTCCGAAAGTCTGGAACTGCCTTCCGGCTTCTGTCACTACTTGCATCGACTTTGCACCCTTTAAGTCGCAGCTAAAGATGCATGTGCTATAATCAGTTTGCCCTATGCCGAGTATTTGCTGCTCTTGTGTGCCATGCCTACTTACCTGCATGCTATGAGCACTTACCTGTGAATGATTCAAAGCTTGTAACCACCAGGGGTTCTTACTAAACAGCAGCAGTGAATGTTTTCTTGTGTACTTTTAACCTGCTTGGGTGAGTATGACACCTACCTGCTTTTGCTTTGCGTGCTTGCCTAAGCATGAAATGTGCCTGCTTTATCGTGCTCGCCTAAGCATGACATCAGTGTGCTTTAGCATGCTTGTATAAGCATGACAAATTGTTTGCCATTAACTATTGGTTATTGCTTCTCTTGCAGCAAGTTATAAAGTACCTGCATAGAGATGTTGTTCCCTTAGAGCTCTATACAAACGACAGTATAAGCGATATTGACATGCTATAACCTAAGCTTGACATGAAAGACAGGCCCAGCATGTTGAACATACAATATACCCTACGAAAAACACAGCAAATAGATGAAGTGTACAGCTTCCTTAACAAAAAGTCTAGAGTTCATAAGAAACTGTTAGAATCATCCAGCCTGTCACTTCCGGTGGGCTTGGAAATGCCACCAAGCATGTAGGCATTCCGAAATAGCATGCTAGCAGTAACTGCTAAGTCTTGAGAGTAGTTTATTTGTATTTGCATAGCACCCTAAGAGAACTTATGTCAGTAGACAGAAGTCCTCCATACCACTTGGATGAGACATTACACACATTAATCGATAAAGGCTTGCACAAACACACACGGCATGCATGACACTGAGCTTCCAAATGCTACAATGGCACTGCCTTGCTGGGTATGTGTAAGAGTCATCAGCCGATGCATGCAGACAGACCGATGTATAAAAGCCTCTTAAGAAAAGTAAACATGTAGGAGCAGTTGGAGTTCGGTGGCAAGAGCATCTGGAAATCTGTCTCTTCCACACTCTGAGACTAGCCATGCTTATGTGCATTGCTCATACGTGCACAGGTACCAATAATATTGCACTTGATAAAGCGCCCTCAGAGAACTTAATCTCTTTCTAGGCGCTTCCAATGAGATGTCCTGCCCTCTTCCACCTAGGATATGTCGAACACAGAAGAAGGGATCGGCAGATGGTTTGTAAAAAATTTAACTAGCTCCCTGGTATTGTCTAGGCTACATGTTGCAATTCCATTTTGGCCAGGCTACCAAAAAAAGCCATTAGGTCACTGCAGCTGTTCAGTCATGAGTCTTCTTAGCTGAAAGAGCCACGATGGCTCCCGGTTGATCATAGGACACTGAATAGAGTTCTTACGATGACCAACAAGGCCCGATATTGCTTGGCTCCCTCATACCTAGCTTAACTGCTGCATCACTTTCAGCCTCATCATGCCCTCAGGTCGTGTATGGACAATAAATTAGCTGTTCCATTTTTACACTCTAAGGCCATTGGCGACAGAAGCTTTTGCTCTGCAGGTCCCAGACTGTGGAACTCACCTCACAATTATAAAGTAACGACAACTACTCTCGTACTGCCGATTGCTACGTCCTTTCCAGCCGTCCAGTGCTGCTACTTCCATGTAACTCACTACTTTAACTACCCTCCTGACTCAGCTATGCTTCTCACTTTCTCTTTGTTGTGTGATATGAAGTCTGTTGGCTACCACATGTGTACTGAAAGTCACCCAGGCTTTGAGTGTGCAAAAGGAAACTCATGCGTAATACCCACTTGTGGGTTTGCAGAGTTACAGATGGCGATATATTACATTAAATTATTATTATTACCTCGTATCTGCCGTGTCCTTTTTGAATGCAAAACCAAAGATAGCGATCTTCTTGTCTGCTACTGTGTTGAACAAGGAGCGAATGATGCGGCTAGAGAAACGCCTTTTTTGATAGTCGTTTATATTGGTTACCTAAAACAGAGTACCGACAACAAGGCTAGTGACTGCTCCTTGGCTTCGGAAGGGCAAGCAGGTGGAGTGGCATACCGCATACACAGACAGGTAGGCAAGAGCAGGTGCTGCCTGTAGCACTAACCTGAGACCAATAAGCAGCCACTTCTGGTAAGTTCAGACACTCGCTTAAGTAGACTAAGTTGAGAACATCTTTCTGAAAACAGCTCCCTCCGAAGCCTGGCATGAAAAAAGAAAAAGCTAGCCAAAACAGCTCAGATAAGAAAGTCACATGTACATTCTTGACATTGCCCAACATTGTGCCATTGCTAGATCAATTAATATTCTGCTTGCACCGACATTATAGAGAATGTGCAAAAGATGCTAACCGATGCTCGAACGCAGGAAATTTGGACCAATCCGGTTGTCCAGTCCAATGGCATGAGCCACCTCGGCAACGTTAGCCCCTGTCGCCTCGCATACAGCCGAGATTGCATTGATGCTGGATATCCGCTGAGCAAGAAATGCATTAGCAGCCTAGGAAAGAAACAAGAACTGGGTACGATAAAAAAGAGTATCAAACGGCTGAGCAGACAAACGGCATGATCAATTTCAAATGAGCCGGTGAACCTGTTAGCTTACAAATGACTGCCTCAAGCTTTGCTACAGTAAGTCGACCAAACAAAGTGCATTAGGGACTCAAGATATTTAAAGTATTGCATCTAAAAGGCAACATTATTTACTAGAAAATAAAAGGAAGTGAAAGGCACCCTAACAGAGCAGTTTGTAGTAGGCCCGTTACTGCACAATGAACGATAGTCAGCAATTAGATCTGTATTACATGAAAAATAGCTATGATTATGGTGCAGCATACAAAATATATTGGGCACATAACAAGCAGCATAGATTCATAAAGAATTGCCACTATGAGTACTAGGAACTAATGTGACATGGGGTCATATGGGCATGTTTGCATTAGGTTAGTCATACGAGTTAGCACCATATAAAGATGGCATCGTGAAATCGTGCTATCAGAGTGAGTCGCCAAGGCAATGGTGTGTAAACAGGTAATCGAGAGATAACAGGTCTATGCTCTGGTATCAGACTCACTAAGTGTTTGCGTCTCAAGTCAGAGATTCAAGACCATGGTGCTCCTGTTTCAAACTTAACAACAGAGAGCAGGACCTTAAATAGCAAAATATTTTGTTCGTCATTCCAGTCGTTGCCTCCTCTCGATGCCAAGAGAAGCAGAGAATAAACGTGCTCTGAAGGATAGAGGTGACTGTCAAGAGATAGCTAAATGCGATTAGAGAGTAGTAACTGCCGCAGCATGCTTGTTGGTCCACACATCTGTGACATCCCGTCTTGACTTCTGTAACTCAATGCTTGCTGGTCTGTCGGCCTGTGCAATCAGGCGCTTACAGCTGGTGCAAAACTCTGCAGCTAGACTTGCCTGTCGTGAGCTTCGCAGTTGCCACATCACATCACGTCTAGCTGACCTGTACTGGCTCCCAGTCAAGCAATGCATTGACGTCAAGGTTCTGTCCCTCACTGTTAGGTCCTTTCACTCTTTGGCTCTAGCCTACCTATCAGATCTGGTTAGTAGCAGCATGCACAGTGTCAGCATACATAAGCACACCAAGGACGAATCACATGGACCCACTGAATGTTGTGATAAATAGTGTTTCTAGTTTCTTTAAAATGTTGATCCGCTTTGTCTTTTATTTTTTTAAATGCTTTTTTATATGTGGTATGCACGGTATCATGCTAAGACAAATATGCACAAGCAAATAAGTATCATGCTTAGGCCAGCATACTAAAGCAAACAAGAAGACAATTAGTGAAACCGGTTAGTAGGACCTGTGTCTATTAATATGCACAGGTAAGCATGCAAAGTGCACCGGAAAATGAAAAAATATTTACTAGAGCAAAAGAAAATCTGACCGAACAGGTGCATTTATAGCTGAGACTTGATTGAGAATGATGCAAGGTCCCGATTTTCGGTGCAAATGAGCTGATGGGTCAATTAACAATAGATATTAAATCCGTACAGCGTTCGACATGACTTTTTTTTTGACCGAACAGGTGCATTTATAGCTGAGACTTGATTGAGAATGATGCAAGGTCCCGATTTTCGGTGCAAATGAGCTGATGGGTCAATTAACAATAGATATTAAATCTGTACAGCGTTCGACATGACTTTTTTTTTACTAGTCCGGCACATCGGAAGTGAAACTATAGGTACTGCTTCTGGTATCCCGTGGATGGTACCAGTCTTAAATGACAGCAAGAAATGATGAATATATGTTTTCTTATCCTCAACACACTCGTGCTCCTGTTTACCATCACAGTCACTGATCCAGAATAGTTCCTTGAGCACGGTTAAACTAAGGCTTTACATGATTTGGAGAAGAAAGGGTACCATGTTTTTATTTCTGTTTATGGAGATAATACATTGCCAAATCACTTTGATCATAGAAGGCAAGTACTTCTTCATTGCTATGTTCAAGCTGTTAGCAGTCTTTATGCATTCAGCATTTCAATCCTTGGGAAATCAGCAAGTCTGAATCCGTGCTCACTTATAAGGCCCACTGTACAGTCAATGAAGCGAGTCGCAATTTAGCAAAAGCCAAGGATAGGAGGAAGGAAGCACCAAATCGGGTAGCATAAGAAAACACATTGCATGAGAATGGTGGAAGAGTTCACGCTCTAGCTCAGGATAAAAAAGTGTCTTTCCAAAAGTCATTAAACAAAAGAAGGGGCCAGCAATTTTGTATCTCAAGAAAGTCAGGGGGATGTGCAGAGGTTGTTACTGCTGTAGTAAATAAGCTGGAAAAAAGAGGCTGGGGAGTAGGGCCCTTATAGGCAATAACGAGGATATTCTATTCGGTCCGCTCTTTATTAGAAGCCATTAAAGATCCTCAAGCAAAGAGGAAGCATGGCCAAATTTCTTGAATTTAACCCAAGTGTCATGTACTCCTTCACTACCAACCCCTAATTGTCAGCAGTCTCCCTGATAAAGATACAGAAGCTGAAATCTGAGGTGTAAGGTTCATCCGAGTTGTTCATCACTGCAACCGTGTTCAGTGAGCTCAATTTTTCAATCTCATTGTTTCCTCATACAAAACAACATGTGCACGCATCGTAGCCATCAGTATATACCAGCAAAATACAGAAAAGGTATGTGAAACCAGCAAACGGTCGAGAACTTTTGCGAGCTGCGAGTTTCAGCCTGATAACCACTTCATAAAACCAATTAGATCGATTAAAAGATGCCCAAATGCATGTTTTAGCCAATAAAATCCTACAGCTATAATTTAATAATACATATTTTCTTGCTGACATACCGTATGTTATGCATAGGCACTCCAAACGAGTTGGTAAGCAAAGAAAGACAAGGTTAGCTGATTCAACAGGATTATTTATATAGCGGCAGAAAAGCCTTAACAGCTATTGCCACTGCTTGCAGTGGGGAATACGGGATCGCCCACTGAAGGATTCACCCCAACGACCTGGGTCGTGAAGAGGAAGCACCTCATCCCTGGGCTCAGACCCAAGAACACTATAAGCACACATGCCTAAATGGCACATGGAAAGTGTGCGTAAACACAAAAGTGTAAGTGCAAGTGTAAGCAAAAAAACGTACAACAGCGACATTGATGATCCCACAAAAACAAGGCCAGTGGCCGGGCGACATATAAATACACTTCCAAAAGTGCACACCAGTTGACAAAGCTTAGTGAACATGGGTTTTGCTAACCTACTTTAAACTAGTGTGTACAGCCTAGCGCCTGTAAGAGTAGCCCTAAAATTACCAAGACATGTTGACACTCATCCCGTGATGATCCCATCATAGATTATGGGTTTATGCACAGCCGTGGCTGGTTAAACATCTCTTTAGCTCCTTAGTTGTGCCTAGACTGAACCCCTGTAATTCAATTTTTGGTGGGCTATAAAAAATAGCCACTAAGCATCTATAGTTGGTAGTGAAAATAGCTGTAAGGTGGGTCAACAAATCCAAGAGATTCAGTCGTGTCTCCTTTCCTGGGGAGCTGCGATGGCTCCCGATTGATTAACAGACAAAATAGAAAATTCGAATTCTGACCCACAACGCACACTTGGCTTCTTACCACCTAGGAGAGGCTAATCACTACCTAGCTGAACTGCTGAAACTGTTTGAGATTCCTCATACTCTCAGATCATCTATGGACAATAAATTGGCGGTTCCATTATTTTGCTTATAGGCCACTGGTAACAGAATCTTGTTATCTACAATTCCCAGACTTCTGAATTCACTTCCACAACTCCTATACCACAAGATATTTCCTTATGCCAACTCTGGCAAATGATTTCAAGCCGTCCTGTGCTAGTGCCACTTCCATGATACTTACTTCTTCGATTGCCCTCTTGAGTCATCCAGCTTCTCACTTTCACTTTCCTCCATGAGATACAGTCTGTGGGGTAACGTTTGCGCATCAAAAGCCGGTAGGCTTTGAGTAAGCTATAAGAAAACTCAAGCATAACACCCACTTCGCCCTCCTGGCTTTGTGGAGTTACAGACTGAGATGACTACCTTCGGGAATTATGCAGCTGCTGTGTGTACCAATAGCTATTTGCACTGCCGGCTGACCCAGCTGTACCGGCTCCTAGCTAGCAACTGTCGAAACCCAGTCGTATCACGAAAGATCTTCACGTTCAAATGAGGAAATACACTACAGAACCACATATAGCAGCAATTCTAAACCTTCCTAATGCTGCGACCCTTTAATACAGTTCCTCATGTTGTGGCGACCCCCAACCATAAAATTATTGTGTGCGACATGTGGAAATGCCTGTTTTTCGATGGTCTTAGGCGACCTCTGTGAAAGGGCCGTTCGACCTCCAAAGGGGTCGCGACCCACAGGTTGAGAACTGCTGACATATAGGCTCCTCTTCGGCTAGCACGAACAACACACATAGGCAGCCACGTGATCAAGCACACGTGATCAAGCACACGTGCGTAAGCACGAAAGTGCGTGCACGGTTCCTACACACATCTCATCACAAGCATGTTCAAACATACACACATGCACCCACATGCATGCCGAAATCATTGTAATCACCACTCAGACTGATCTTCTTGTCTAGTCACCCTGCCCAGAAGGTAGGGTGCCGAATGGACCTCGGTCTGAACACACAACTACATGTTGCTTATAAATTGCTGATAATGGCCGGAGGAACGACGAGCAAACAAATGAGCAAGGACTAGAATGGTTCACGCTAAAAATAGCACTGCACCCATCCAAGGGTCTGTAGGTGGGCAAACATTGCACTGCAGACAGATTAGCAGCCTCCCAACAAACCCGGCCATGGTCTTTATATCTTCGCATACACCCCTGTATAGCTACGAATGAGCCGCTTGGTGTTGTTCTGGGACAGATGCACCGAGCTGCTCAATAGTGCTGTGGCACCCCTCCCCCTCAGTGACCACCCATTACTCGTGACAAGGTACCGTGCAAACAAGGCAACCACTGTAAGATTTTTCTCCCACTACACTATCCAAAGAAACTCTCTTATGTCCATGAAACATCCCCCGAGGCAATTTAGTGGCTAAGCATACGGGGCATTAACAGATAAGCTTGTTTAGCCCTTATATTATTATTATTTTTTTATTGCTTGTTTGTCATAAAACACGATATTCAGTGTGCAACAAACTCAAGGTTCCCGGCTCCGAGAGTTTACCCATGTGAAGTCAAACATCTGGATACTGCTCATGAACGGCACTAAGAGGCATGCATCTCAGAAACCATAGCCAATAGCAGGGTCCGTGCTTTACGATTGCATGGTTCACAACAATATGGCGTACATAGACAACTAAAATGCAATATTTTGACTAAGACCTAGGATTCTGAGCATAAGCAGGTCAGTTCATGTTGAGCATTTTCCTTTCAGGACATGGGCAGTGATAAGTAACCGTAGGCACCAACCTTTCATTTGTTTTGAGCTACTGACTGCATTATCTAGTGACCTTCTTTAAGTCTAGTCCGAAAATGTATGCGGAGTGTCGGTAATTCTGCAAGATAGCTTGACCCCTACACTCGTGCACACACAAACACACTCACACACAAGCACAGCGAGCATGCAAGCAAACAGAGGCATACACACAAGCACGCTCACAAATGCAGTTGAAAATTACCGAGCGCATCTGCTCAATGTTAGTCACAGAAACCCGGAAAATTAGGGCAAGACAGCAAGCATTGTATCTGTCAATCAGTGATCGAGCCACTACCCACTTTCTTACTCTATTAATGCAATTCATAAGACTACCTTTATATAGAAAGACAAAAGCTTCACAAAGGTCTGGTCCTATCCCTTAAAATAAAAAAATTGTTCACATGAAGCAGGGGACCAGAGTGAAGCAATCGGCTCTGAGAAACCGTGAAATCAAGAAAGCCGAAGTCAAAGTGGAGCTGCTGTCACTTGCAGTCAGCAAGAAGGGTTCTTAAAATCAGATACAGAGTGGGTATCTACAGCTTAAAGAGGCTGCTAGCACACGGAAGCATGGCTATCCAACTGCATTTGGGCTGCCGAGTTTGAAGACTGGTTTCGTTTATGCATACCCCACCCTATAACAGTGCCGAGCCTACATGTTGTTATCTGCCAGTACTAGGCTGGAGGACCCTCCGACCACCGCCAATCAGAGCGCAGCTAGGCGTTAGCAACAACGCTAACGAATCAGACGACAGAAGTGGAACAACGTCTGTGGGGAGGCCAGTGGCGCTTCCCCCCACCCCGGCTCGGTGCTTCCCCCCTCGGTGCACAGTCGAATAAACTGGTGGTGTTGCTCGTCGGCTGGTGTTTTGTGCAGTGCGTGATGGCAACCAAACTACAAGACTAGGCAGAATGACTTTTGCTGGAAGCAACTAGGCCCTTTATTGAATGGCTTCGGGAGCTGCCCCAGTTGCTGGTGGCCACTATGGTCGTAGCCGTGGGGTAGGTGCCCTCACATTACGACCCAGGTGGCGGGTTCCTGCAGTGGGAACTCCTTTGTTGCTCACTGCACACGGAGTGATAGCCGTTAAGGCTCTTCTGTCACTATATAAATGAGGCTGTTTGATCAGCTATCCTTTTTAGTTTACTTTACTGTCACGGTCGTATAGCATAGAGATACTGCAACGAGGCTTGCTTTGCATTGCATGGTAATGAGGGTTGCAAAACACTAGGATTTGCATGTGGTGCAGCACAAAAGAGCCTCCTCAGATGTGCTCAGAACAATGCTCATTACATGATGGACTGCATCCAAGTTTCACGAACCAACAGGTCAAGATTCATGCATTTTGCCTCGGTAAGGAAGCAAGTTTGGGACTCGCTGAAAAAGATTTAGATGAACCACCCTGATTGCTTGCAGGCAAAATTTCAAATCAGTAGTAGTAGTATCGTGGTTTAGGGCTGTTTCTGCTTCTCTAGTGTCGGACTTGTGCACCCTATTACATATCTCATGAACCAGAAAACTCGAAGATTTGGCCTCACCTAAGGATAGATTACATTATCAGCAGGAGAGTGACCCAAGCATGACAGTAAAACCTACTTAAAGTTCGTATGCTCCCAAAGCCTGGAACTCCCTCCCGACCTGCGTCAGAACATCCCCCTAACCTGACCACATTTAAAAGGAACTTAAAAACACACCTATTTAGGACAGCATTTAGTGGGTCCCTGTGATTCGTCCTTCACATGCTTATGCGTGCTGACACTGTGCATGCTGCCACTAACCACATTTGCATGCTGACCCTGTGCATGTCACCCCTAACCATGTTTTTCATTTTGTTCGTTTTTCAAGCATGATTTTACTTACCATTCAATTGCATTTCCCTTTGCAGCAAATGTAAAGCGCCTAGAAAGAGATTAAGTTCTCTGAGGGCGCTTTATCAAGTACATTATTACTAGTATTATTATAATTAAGGTCATCTTTTGGGACAGCCTCTAAAGTCATGATTTCGCTCTGCTAATTGCTTGTCCTCAACCCTATAGAGATATTTTGGGACAGGCCGATGCAATGTGCAAGGTCAGACTTGTGTCACGACATCCCCTGACTTGACCACATTTAAAAAGAAATTAAAAACGCACCTACTTATGACAGCATTTAGTGGGTCCCAGTGATTCGTCCTTTATGTACTTATGCATGCTGACACTGCTGCATGCTGCCACTAACCACACTTACAAGTTGACTCTGTGCATGTCACCCTAACCATGTTATATATGTTGTTCATCAAGCATGATACCACTCACCATTCGATCATGTTTCCTTTGCCGCAAATGTAAAGCATCTAGAAAGAGATTGAGTTCTCTGAGGTCGCTTTATCAAGTATATTATTATTATTATTATGTCCATGCTGTGGCTCCGGAAGAGCAGTTTAGCCATCTGTAAAATGATTGGAGTGGGGATACATCAGACCCCTGAAAGAGTTTGATCGGTGTGGCAGTTTAAAACAGAAGTAATTACAAACTACGAAAACAGATTTAATTAATTGAATGCTATCACTAGCGTGTTATTTTTGCACGACATGAAATGTTTATAAAGTAAACAGTACTTAGACATGACTGAAAAACACGTATTTTGTTTGTATGGAACGTTGAAAGCTAACTGCTGTCACCCACCCTGGTGTGATCCAGTAATGAAGGTGCTTGCCTTTTACGACCGAGGTCAAGATGAATGTATTTGATGACCGAGGTCGTTAGCTCGAGCCCCGTGGCATATGCAAAGCGACTGAAAATTTTTCTCTTATGGTGTTATACGAATGAATTATACTATTATTACTATTACCTTCAGGTAGGCACCGTACAGGCTGAAACAAAATGGTGAGAAGGAATGTGACTAGGTTTACATGGCCAAAGAGGACGCGCCCAGAAATGTCTTCTGGAGGGCATTCTTTAGTCAATTGAAATCGTCCAAGAGTACACTGTATATAAAGATTGCTGATGGTATATGATTTTGCTCTTCAAGTCCTAGATAGAGAAACTAAAACGACTCTTAGGCACTTACGTTCGCTTTTCGAATTACCAATTTTGACACTCGTTTTCCAGGAGCCCTTCTCTATTTCTTTGCTACTTACTTCCCTGGCTATTATTTTAACTCGGCTATATTTTAACGACTTTGTTGTGGCATGAGACAAAAGCAGGTAGCTATCAAATGCACAATACAAACCACTTATAATTTGAGTGTTCTAAAGAATGGCTTTGGATGGTTAAATGGATGTTTACAGCTAAATAGTATAGCAAAATGAAACCAAACCAGCATATGTTGATATCTCTGGTCACTAGCCATAAAAAGCATAAGGGATTCCACACTTATTGTCGATCAGCATTCTGCTTTCTATACAGCATCTGTAAAGTGCCCAGAAAGAGATTCAGTTCTCTGAGGGTACAATACAAATGTATTCTATTCTAATTAAGTATACTATCTCAAAAGGCATTTGGTACATGCATCATCAAAACTACCTAGAACTAGAACTGCATCCGAGCAACACTGAGTTAATATTTCAGCACTTTGGCACAGCTAAAACCCTTGTACAACCATGGGGTGACCATGCGATATTAGGGAAGATCATTCCAGGCAGCTGAATGTTATGTTTGTTGACTACCTGTAAGTCAGAGCAGCCATGGACGGCCTCTTGCTGCCATTACAAGTTGCCCTCGACGAGGTGAAGTCAATCAACCACAAAGTGGTCGATGAGCCGGCATTTACTGAGACCTCTGTGTGCACTGACTTGATGAGTTGTGACAAGATTTATAGAACCGCCTTTGGGCAAAGGCTATTATATTTCTCAGTACGGGCTAGACAATCTCAAGGTAAAAGGTAAATTTCTCAGGTCTAAGCTTGGTTGTTTCCACATTGTAATTGTACCAGCATGCCAAGTGAAGACTGTAGATTTCTGAAGAATGATCATGCCTGACACGCCATTCTACGTAATATTCTATTCTTGAAGCCTCAGGCTTCAGACTTGGGTACGACCTGGCTCTGGAAGATCTGGTAGCTGCAATGAAGAAGGCAGCATCTGCCTATAGGCAACAAGACAGAATGGGATGGTGGCATCACTTACCAGCTTCGACAGCTCCGATGACCACGTGTTCATAGTCACAATCTTTTCTTTTGGTACCCAGTGTTCATAAAGCCATGACAGGGAATCTGCAGCCTGATGCCCTGCATCTGTCTGCTCACTTCCTATCAAAATGCGATCAGGACACAGCAGGTCGCGTATGGCTGTGCCTTCGGCGAGGAATTCTGGATTTGACAGCACCTGTAGCAGCAACACACAACGAGTGCTGCAGTGAGTGAATATATGGAACGTGAAGAACAACCAAAGAGAATGGCATAAATAAGAAAAATATTGTCGATAATCATGGTGATGATGATTGGATAAATGTCGAGAAACTACTAAGAAGATTAGTACAACAATCGAAGAACTGTGTAAAGTACCTTTTGAAAGACAAACATGTTAGAAATGGGATTTGAAGTTTTGACGACTTCTTCATAAAAGAAAAGCATTAAAAAACGATTAGGCAAACCATGTCCAAATCAAAGGTAAACCGGAAGCAACACATGTACAAATAATAATTTATGATCCCTACATCATGGATGACTTGTGTCCCAACTTGTTGAACCTTGATAAATCGAGGTACACAAATGCAGCTATCTGAGTTACACACTTGTGACTTTGAAACAGCTTTATTTACAGTGAGGCTTAGCGCCTTGTGAAATCCATAACTCAGCCAATACTGGACTAATCAACGTGAAATTTCAAAAGTGAGTTCAGCTCTGCTTGTACACCACTACTGGAGTTCATATCCGATTTCAGTTGGATACGTTTTGCTAGACATGCCCGTGATTGCAGATAATAAACTCAAGGACGTTTGATGACATGTATAGGAAAACCTATCAAACCGAAATCAGAAAAAAATCACTCGGTAGTGTAAAATCAAAGATAAACATACATTTGAAATTTAAGCCTGGTCCGTCAAGTATTGGCCAAGTTATGGAATTTACAAGGTGCTAAGCTACACTGTAAATGAAGCTGTTTCAAAGTCACAAGTATGTACTTCAACAAGCTGCAAACATGTACCCAGATGTATCAAATTTCAACCAGTTGGGACACAAGTAGTACATAATGCAGAGATCGGTAAATGTGTGATTTGTACACGTGTTGCTTCTGTTTTACTTCGGGCTTAGACATGGTTTTCCGAATCGTATTTAATGCTTTCCCTTTATGTAGAAATCATCAAAACTTCAAATCCTATTTCTCCTATGTTTTATTTTTTAAAGGTACCCTACACAATTATTCGATTATTAGACCAATATTATAAGCATTTTCTCGACACTTACCCTTGAAATGATAAAAATGGATATTTGCGCTGATCGCACCAACGCTGGACCATAACAACAAGGTTGGCTATACCTGGTAGTGCAAACCGGGCTTCGTGTTGGCATTCAAAATGGTTTGGATACTTTCGGCTGCTTTCACAGGAACTGTACTTTTCTCTACTACAATCTTGGACCTGTCGGATATCTCTGCTATTCGCCGAGCAGCTGATTCAATGTAGCCCAGATCAGCAGCACGGCCCTGCAAGCATGCTCATAAGGTTTAAATGACATAAAAGATAGCACGACTAAGTTTGACCAGTTGTACTGAAGGACACCCTGGACATCATTCAGAATTCAACTAGTAGGAGAGCTCTTAAAGTTGGACACATGATCTAGAAAGCAACATTGTCAAAACAACCAGAAAGTGTGAAGAAAGTTTTAAGAAAGCCAATGTCAGCTATCCCTATTGCAAATTCACAGATACACATTCCTGCCGGTGGGAGTTCACGAGTGCAAAAGTGGTTTTTACCTTGCCGATGCCATAGGTCTTTGTCGGAGTGTTGACAGAAATAAAGATGAGATCAGCTTCTCGAATAGCCTTGTCAATGTCAGTCGAAAAAAACAGATTCTTAGATCGGCATTGCTTGACCAGATCATCAAGCTGCGGCTACAATGCAATGCACAAAGGGCATGACAAATACGGCCAGCAGGGACCTTGCTTCATGCATGATGTAAAGCCAGGTCTGCAACTGTGCAAGCAGCGTAGTACACAAACAAACTAGCATGCAATTAATACACTTCGAGAGCTGGTACTCTGCTTAGAGCGGGATGTGCAACAGCTGCAAAAGTGAAGGTGAGTCACATTGCCTAAAGCATAACCCTGATATAACTACATAGGCAGTACAAACACCTGCACTACCACTGTTAACGCAAACTCTCTGATTTAATGCTACAGGAGCAGCAAGCAAATGAACCAGTGACAACATGATACCAGGCAAACATCAAAGATAAAGGACCGCACAGCACATGTCATCTATGCAAATAGCAGAAGCATGCGGGTGCAAAATAACAGTACAAAGCAAGAACCCCTAAATCTGTAGTAGAAACACGATCTATCGAGCCGACCTACATGCAGATTAAACACTGTCCACATAATTCAAAGTAACCTAACATAAAAGGCAATGACCATTTCCAAAAGGAAATGCAATAGAAGCATAGTGCATAGGATGCAGATGTAAGTTACTGCTAGTTTTGACTGATGCTACATGCACATGAGATACGTGCAACATGTGCAGCTATGGATAGCATACAAATAGCCCATCAAAATCAACTGAATTAGAAAGGCTCATTGTGGCCGCCGAACTAACCTTCATGTTAAGTTTGAAAACGCAGTTTATAAATATGCAGACTATTCTATTTTCTTATCCTGTAGAGTGCACTTCCGTACAACATCTGAGATAATAGCTATTTATGTCAGTAACTGGGACACGACATGGCCACTTTCAACAGCGCAAATACTTCTGCAGTTGAGTGCACACTAGTGCTTGGCCTTAAATAAATGGTAGGTACAAACTTTCAGTGTCCAATTAAAACCACTAATCCCATTGAGTTTACCAACAACAATAGCACACCCCCATGCTAGTAGTGTATATCAGTATGAGCACCACAAAGTGCAGCACAATCTCACACACGAGTACCGACCACTGCTAAGCAGCAACTAGGCTGTATGTGGCGATAGAGTGGTTTGCGAAGCAAGCAACGTCAGGTGGGCAGAGAGACGAATCTTTCAGAGACGAGCTAAGAATAATTAATACTGCCCATCTATTAAAAGGGTTGCACCAACAATCTGAAATATCTGGTATATGGCATATAGCTTGGCCTTATATACAATTAGAGTCAGGCTTATTTTCAGGCCAAACTCCATAACAGGTTAACTGGACCTTGAGTCATACTTTGTGATAGGCCACCTCAATGCATTATACTAACGAGTGTGCAATGGAAAACTCCCCAGCATCACATCTACTCATCACATATCCACATATCACATCCCCTTGGTGGCTTGTGGAGTTACAAACGAAGATACATACACACATACCAGGCCATGGGTCGATGCAGCAAACCCACTACTAAATGACATAACAACCTAATAATTCAGCATTTTAAGAACCGAGTTAGTATAATATCTTTATATATTAAGGTGCATATAGTTTACCCTGTGCTAGTACAAGTTCTTGATAGATAGCATACACTCCCAATTTTGGATTAGGTCTGGAGTCAAGATTTCCATTGCTTCTTCAAAAAAGGAACAACCTCTGGTGATTTCCGTGATGCAAGTGGCATCGATACAATACTGATTATGTTTATCCCTGAATTCCACTGCTGTGCTGAAGTGAAACCTTCTGCGTAGTGTACAGTCTATATTTCCATCGGGCACATTAATGTTGCATTCAGTTCCAGTATTTTGTTCGCATACATTTCTCACTAACTTTTCAGAAAATGCAGCCCACTGCTACAAGCTCGGCCACCATCGGCACATGTCAGCCCTTCCTTCGGCTTTTAGTGGTGGAATATTTACATGATTGACGAGGTATTTTTATTATCATACACCACTATTTCTTCCATCTTAAAAGAAGATCATGTGGTAAAATCTGTGGTTAAATAAATATGTAAAATCATAGTCATAAAATCTCTCATGAGCTTTGAAAAGGCAAAAGGTAACTGTCAGCTAATTCAACAGCCTCATTTATATAGCAGCAGAAAAACCATACCAGTAGTCACCTGCCTTGCAGTAGGCAATAAAGCACTGCCTGCTTCAGGACTCAAAAAACGACCTGAATCGTGAAGAGCAAACACCTTACACCTACGCTAAGACAGGAGTCATCCAGTAAAAAACTACTCTACATTAGTGCTGAGCCCTCTCTAAATCATTAAGTTAGGAGGCGTGAACAAAGAAAGTATCCCTATTCTGCAAAAGTGCTATAAGAGACTCAATTTGCCTGCTATCGTCCTGACAACTACTACACACACAAGTTGTGGTAAAGCAGTGGGTTGGTTATGATGACACGTTGAAGTAATTACAGCTACACAGTTTTAAAAAAATGTTATAGGCCCAGCTAATTGTGACCAGAAACAGCTCATTAATTATAGTACGTATGAATTAGTGGTCAATATGCTAACTGATAAGAGTAATTGCATAGGCTGATTCTGCCATAGTGTGCCAGTCTCAAACCGAGACGTGCTTTCTTTAAAAAAGTATCATTTTTTATGCATAGCTTTTGGTTCTGCACACATATTATTATCCATAAAAAGTTATTGCTTTTATCAGTCACTCGATCTTTGCGGCATGCAAAAACAGCTGAAACAGTGGTAGGTCACAACTCATTATGAATTATATTGGTTTTCTAGATTACTCTAATCATCGTTCTTCTATTCAAATAGGAGTTTTACATCAACATTATAATTATAGGTTTGCAAAACTTACTGCCGAATAGTACCTTCCCTAACCGGGAAAATTTGATTGGTGTAATAATAATAATAATAATAATAATAACGATACATTTGCATAGCACTCTCAGAAAACTGAAGCTCTGGTCTAGGCACTTTGTTATGTGTGCAGCAGTCGCTTACGATGGCCTAAGGTACCCATACTGGAACAGCCGGATATCTGACAAGGTTAGTGAGCCCACTAAAGGCTGCTATCAGTTATGACCCGGCTGCTGTGATCCTGAAAATAAACGACACCGTTGATAACAGGCTTACAGGTAGTATTGATCTTACCAACAAACCAATTTGCTAGAAGTGCAAGAATTCTAAAGCCCTGTATAGAGATTAAGTACTCTTAGGATGCTATAAAAACGACCTATTAGTGTTAGTAGTAGTAGTAGAAGTAGTAGTAGAAATAGCTTGCTGTCTATAATCTAAGCAGATGTTATTGCTCATTAAATGCAACATATCATCTGGACCAAGGCCAGTAATCGGCTCAGCTTGCCGGCTTGGTACACTGGACTGAGTACGCCTACCTAAGGAGGTATCAATTGATAGAAATTTCATTCTAGGGTATGGCGAAAAATTCTGCTGATGATCATGACAATATTTGACAGGCTTGACTATAGTTGATAATAATTTTATGGTAAGGTAGAGCAATAACTTCCATTGATAGTCACGATATTCTTTAATGGTTTTGGACCAACTGCCCGAAATGATCTAGTTAGCTTGCAAGAAGAAAGTTTGTAGGCATGAATCATGCATCCGTCATGCCATATGTTAATACCGGCACTGTTCTAATCAAATTCAGGTAAAAGCATATGAGAAATTGATCGAGAAAGTTCAAGAATTCACTCCTTACAGATCTTACTTGTGCAATAAGGTGCTTACAGTTAGTACTAAAATCTGCAGCTAGGCTTGTCAGTCGTGAATGTCACACTGCCACATTAAACCACTTCTTCGAGACCTGCACTGGATCCCCTCGGAGTAATGTACCTACTTCAAGATCTTGTCACTCACGTCTAGGTCCTTCCATTATTGTACTCCGACTTAGTTCTCTGAAATACTTACACTTTAGGTTTCCTTGGTACCATTCACTCGTCTGACTCTGCTCATTTTATTAGCTATATGCTCATTTTATTTAGCTATGCCTCCAACGAACCTCAAGCCCTTTTTAGAGACTAGGAATCAAGTTTCTATCATATCACCTAAATACCTAGAGTTTTCTATCGACTGACATCACATTATTCGGCTACTTGACAGTTAAAGTAAGGAAATACAAAATCAACAAGTTTACACTCATCATTTGCTCAGCTAGGCTGAATTGCCGATTCTAGATCTTAGCGCATGGGGTTAGGTGCTAGCATTTAATGATCCCTCTCGTGGTTTTGAGTCTTGGGGCAAGCAATACTTTACTACAGCTAAAAGAGGGCGGTGGTGGTAAAAGCTGTTCTGTTGCTACATAAATGAGGCTGTTGAATCAGCCAAACTTGGTTTGCACTATTTCTTTTACTAAAAATGTGCAAGTTATCACTAATCAGTTGACTTCTTCTATCCTGAGATATGTAATATACCCAGAAATAGATTTTTTCTTAGGGTGCTATACAAATGTTCTATTGTTATTACTACTGCAAACCCGAAAAAATGGAGGGCAATTCAAGTTGAAAATTTTGTTTAGACAGGGATATCACATCTAAGGTGGTCCATGCATTTCTGACATCCCGTCTTGACTTCTGTAACTCACTGCTTGCTGGTCTACCGGCCTGTGCAACCAGGTACTTACATCTGGTGCACAACTCTGCAGCTAGGCTTGTCTGTCGTGAGCCTCGCAGTTGCCACATCACTCCACTTCTCACCGACCTGCACTGGCTCCCAGTCAAGCAACGCATTAACTTCAAGGGTTTGTCACTCACTCTTAGGTCACTTCATTCTTTGGTTCCAGCCTATCTGTCAGATCTACTGCCCCACCGGCCCAAGCATCGTACCATCGACTTTTCGAAATCTAACTGCTTACCTACACCTCGTACAAACCTCAAATCCTTTGGAGACCATGCCTTTAGTTCGTATGCTCCCAAAGCCTGGAACTCACTTCCGACTTGCATTGCGACATTCCCTGACTGGGCCACATTTAAAAATAAATTAAAAACGCAACTATTTAGGACAGCATTTAGTGGGTCGTCTGTGATGTATGTGCTTATGTGTGCTGACACTGTTACATGATGCCACTAACCTCACTTGCATGCTGACCCTGTGCATATCACTCCTAACCATGTTATTTTTATTGTTCATCAAACATGATACCACTCACCATTCGATCGCGTTTCCTTTACAGCAAATGTAAAGCACCTAGAAAGAGATTGAGTTCTCTGAGGGTGCTTTATCAAGTGTATTATTATTATTATTACTAAAATTGAAACCCATGCACATAGGCATTTAGCTTTGCAAAGACTCATTAGCAATGACTCACTGATCGGCAGACCGGCGCTAAGACTGACTGTGTGGGTCAGTCTCTATATTTTTATCAGTTCATCTAATGAGCAGCATAGCAGTAGAGTTTCGACCAGCCGAGTGATCTCGGCCAGCCAGTCCTACCACATTTAACTAAATGGTAGGAAAAGGCTATACACACGAAAATCGTCGAAAAAGTGTCTGCCCGTGAAACATCTCAGGGAAATTTTCCAATTTAAATTTAAAGACCATAAATATAACTGCATAGCTACAAAAAGCCTCAGCTTCAGACTATCCAAGTCGGACTCTTCATTTTTATCGATTTTACTGAGAGATAATCTCCACAACATTTGAATATGTAATTAAAAGATGCATTTATCAACGACCTGATCACTATTTCATAATTAAATGCAAAACTCAATTATGAGAGTGTATCAAGTATATATCTGCAAATTAGTTAACTAACTCTTCTATTTTTGCCATGAGACTCGTCATAGCCGTACATTCGTTGGAGTACTATATCACAAAAGACACAATGTAATTGTGACATAGACGACTTGTGTTTACAATCTGAACTCACTCGTGGACTCATATTAAAATATTATTATCCAGGTTGATTGGGCCACGATAACCCAGGATGGTGCTAGCTCTTGACGACCGAGGTCTTGGGTTCGAATCCTTCAGGTGGGCGATCCCTAATTTCATACTGCAAGAAGTGGTGATAGCCATAAAGATCTTCTGCCCCTATACAACTAAGGTTGTCAAGTCAGCTAAGATTTGTTTTGATTATTAAAATCAAACTTCAGAAATATCTAAAAAACAGTAATAATAATAATAATAATACATTTGATATAGCGCCCTTAGAGAACTCAATCTCTTTCTGGGCACTTTACATAAATGCTGGAGGATGCATAAATGATCACAAGGTTCTTTGTAGATGGTCAAGAACATCCAAGGGACCATAAGCATTGGTAGAAGTTTGAAGAGCTTTAACAGACATATCAATTAACGTGACAGTGTTACGAATAGCAAACGGATAAGTAACAGTTAAACAACCAACAAAATCATAGCTAAGTGAGAGGATATGTTCACACATAAAGTATAATTATATGAAAATCTACCTCAAAAATGGGCAACGTGTCCGAGTTCCAAGCGTTGATTTTCTCCTTATTCAGGTCGACAACTGTAAATATCACTTCGGGGCACTTTACAGCCATAACACAACATGTTGGTCCACCAACATAGCCAGCTCCGATACAGCAAACCCTTGTAACTACCATTGTCTGAAAGAAAGCAAGTCATTATTCACATATTCAAGAATTCACTGGGTGGCTTAGGCCACAAATCGGCAGTACTTCAAAATTCAAAAAGTAAAACTGCCTTTCACATGGCTCAGTTTGCAGCAGACTAAACGGGCCAGCTACGTTCACAGCCGAAATCAACCTTAGCAAAGCTGGTCACCAAAGGTGCAGTTAATGTCTATTGGCTTCAGTTAAATTGCTGATTCAATATAATCAGCCCACTACTATCTAAGCAGCATGGTCGGCAGCAAAGGAGACCAGGGAACAATTTAAGATATGCAGATACACTTGTCACATCTGTATTAATTGCTACAGTATACCTGCCTGCTTTTTCCAGGGCCGCCGATGTACAGCCCATTTCGTAAAACTGAGTGAAGACATGCAGAGGCCAATCTATGAATTATTAGCAGTCCCACAGTGAATGCTGGGGGCCACAAAGCAGCAGAGCAAATAGGATATGTATGTGACAAACCTGCTACTATATATTACCTGCCAGCCAAACGGTGCAAATCTTGCCAGAGCATGATAGTCAAGATCAGCACTCCATTTGTAAAAGGGACTCAAATAGTATCGTTAACAATTTTACATGTGGTATCAGGTCAACCGAGAAGCTTCCTCAAATATAATTATGGAGGACTTGGCTTACTTGGGACTACAAGAAGTACACAAGATTCTATAGGTCTACTGCTGGTCTATACAGGCATATACACCCAGAACTACAGAGCAGATCATTCTCGCTCGATATGGATCAGTATAGTAGATCATGCTCATGAAGAAAGAGCAAGCCACGAAGGCCGAGAAGACACAGTTAACAATAGCTACTGTGAGGGCAAGAAGAGATTCCGATCTCTCAAAACGCTCCCTTTCAAAACCAGCTGTGACTGCCAGTTCAACTCGAAAGCTAGTGAGACTAGCTACATCTTAGTTGGGATACCATGGCTCTACAGCTCCAAATCCGTGCTCACCGAAATTCTCTCCTCCACGGCAATGGAAAAACCAAGCAAATGCTTTGTTGGGAGCCGTCGCAGTGCACCATGCAGTCAATGTAGTCCGTCCAGCAGGAAGGCATGTGTCTCATGCTCGGCCTAGGGCAACTGTGCTACTGTGTTATCTACTCGCGCGGCCGACGATCGTCTGCTTGGTTCGGCAGATGAGCTGCAGTTGGTAACAGCTTTACGGAGTGAACAGGAGGCAAACCATACACATGTAGCTGGATCGCATGCATGCTCGGTCGGTGGTATAGCCCATGTGGCAGTCACTGTACTTGAGAAGAGCTACCTAATGTATACACTATCAGCGCCCTAATCCGGCCGACGGCAGGGCATCGCCGACGTTTGGGGTATGGCCACACCTATGCTTACCGCCGAAGCAGGCAACACAATGGCTAGGGTGAGGCCCATGAGTGGACCTGAGCCATTAAGACAGGGGCGTGGCAATCGGCGGTGCGTTGGACTCTGGCAAGTGACGACGTGTCACTCGGAAAGTAACTGACTGAAGAGCCACGTCAAGCCGGCAACGATTATCTGCGGCTGCATGGCCACCGGCGATGGAGCGGTGAGGCAGCTAGGCGGCACCAGACCTGCATGAAGGGTAGAGCCGGGTCTGCCACAACCCCATAGCCGAGCACATCACCGCCCTCCCCTAACAGTGAGACCAGCAGGCACGGCTGCAAGAACTCCCATGTGAACACAACGCGCAGCCGATATCGGCACCGGCCGGTTGACTACACACAACGTAAGCAACTCGACTTCCGTCTGGGATAAGTTCCGTTGTTTTGGAGTAAGGTTCCGTCGTCGAGATGAGGCTTTATTGGCAGGAAGCTGTCGATGTGAGCGGCGTAAGCCATAAAAGTAGCATGAACTAAGCTGCCTGAATAAGAACGGGTGGCCCGCGCGGGCTCCGAGCCAACGACGAGGCGACAAAAGACGCGACGGCACGTACACGCGCCGGGCCATAAAACTAGCGCCGTGCATACACAAAACGCCAACAAAAGTACCCTATCGCATCTGGGCGACGAGCGTAAGGCCGCAGAACAAATGCGAACGCTTTAGCGTTGGGCTAGACCACAAGCAAGGAATACGCACCGTTTCAGCCAGTCCGCCGGTCAGTCGTTGAATGAGCCGCTCAGCCAGCTACACGGGGAGGGGGAGGGGAAAAGCTTTCGCTGCGCATGCGTACGAGGCCCTACGAGTGTGTGGCGCCAGCGGACTGTGGTGGCGTTTCGAGAATCAAAGTTCAGATGCTATTTGCGTAATCAAGCTGAGTTTTCAGAATTATTCAGGATTGCAGCCTTTAATGTTATTTGGGTCAAAAGGCATTGCGATTTTGCCTGTCTTTTCTAGGTATTGAGATAGGAAAGGCACCGAGTACAGACCGGGGGATACATTTTTTGAACCCATGGTGTGGATACGGTACGGGAAGGTGGCTAAAAAACGGTGAGATGCTGTCATCGACAGCTGCATTTAACCCATCGGACCATTCGCTTGAGACGGCGGCACTCGATTTCATTTTCTGGAAACGGCCAGGCCAGCCGAACACATTCTAGACGCATCCCTACATAAAAAGCTGAGTTCACACTATCGACTTTCTAATCACCGACCCAATAATAATCTCGCGTACTGGCCCCACTTACAGCGTAACTCTCTCGACGTTTCTTTCTGAGTCACCATGGGTACTTAAGAACGCTGACATAAATTTCAGGATGATAAGTAGCTAAGCTAATAATATACCTTATAATAATTGCAATATAATACGGGAAGGGGCAATGCAGAAATGTTCCCCCTTTCCTCTATTTACAGTCAGAATCCCTATTGGATAATGATTATTTGGTGCCAAAGTATGTCATATTGAACACCAACGCATACACATGTTTAGTCAGTGGCAGAGCCAGAATTTTCAGGTAATAATAATATAATATTGCACTTGATAAAGCGCCCTCAGAGAACTTAATCTCTTTCTAGGCGCTTTACATTTGCTGCAAAGTGATACGCAATAGAATAGTAAGTAAAATCATGCTTGAAAAACAAACAAAATGAATAACATGGTTAGGGGTCACATGCACTGGGTCAGCATGCAAATGAGGTCAGTGGCAGCATGCACAGTGTCAGCACGCATAAGCACACCGAGGACGAATCACAAGGACCCACTAAATGCTGTCCTAAATAGGTGTGTTTTTAAGTTTCTTTTAAATGTGGTCAGGTCAGGGGATGTTCTGATGCAGGTCGGGAGGGAGTTCCAGGCTGTGGGAGCATAAGAGCTAAATGCACGGTCTCCAAAGGATTTAAGGTTTGTACGAGGTATTTCTAGACTGTTGGATTCCGAAAAGCGAGTGGTACGATGCTTTGCCTGATGGGGTAGTATATCTGAAAGATAGGCTGGAGCCATAGAATGAAGAGACCTAAAAGTGAGCGACAAAACCTTGAAGTCAATAGGGGCAAGCACAGCCAAAAATGATAAATAAAGGGCGCTATATCAGCTGTATTATTATTATTATTATTATTATTAAAGAGTTAATCGCAAGTCTTTTATTTGAACGCGACACGTGAGCTCGGCGCCTTCGCATAGACTGGAAGTATGTGATGATATCACCATTCGTCACGATTCGTCATTTCTTTCTCAACACACACACACACGCGCGCGCTCGCTCGCGCGTGAGCGCACACACACACCACACACGTATGATAAGTAGCTAAGCTATATATATATATATATATATATATATATATATATATATATGTGTGTGTGTGTGTGTGTGTGTGTGTGTGTGTGTGTGTGTGTGTGTGTGTGTGTGTGTGTGTGTGTGTGTGTGTGTGTGTGTGTGTGTGTGTTTACACATACATAAGTAAAAATATATGTAACATATAACAGCATGGCGTCGTTAAGGAGGTTCACACCCATCGTAGTTCGAAGGCGTTTCTCGGTAAATTTAAATACGCTGAATGCATGGTCGGCCTAGGCTGTTGATACCGGCAGTGGCAGAAAAAGTCACACCGGCTTTTACTGTAGGTCATAGCCAGCCTCGACTCGACTGGGCTCTGCCAGCATGACTGCAAGATCGGGAAGCGCCTCCATATTCTTCAGTGCCGAGTTGAAATCGATTTCTATTTGAAAGTTTTTGAAGCTGCCGTTTCAAGCGGATAGCTTGTCTCGCCGGGAATAAAGATGGCGGTGGCTATAGCTGCAGCTCCGTGACCACCGCGGCTGCTGCGGTTGCAATTAGCGAAGCACGTCCATCCATTAATGTATGCCCCATCTGCAGCAGGTGGTTGGGCAGTTGACTCAGCGCAGCGTCCGGCCTTTGATGTTTGGGATGTTGCCTGCCGCAGCTGCATTCCCTTAACCGCGGTGAGTCAGCCGGGTCGCATATATGTACGCGCTAGAGAATAAACCGAGAGTCTCTTTTACCACTCGCGTCTTTGTGTGTGCCTTCGTGATACTCCATTAGAGCTGCCACCACGGGAGCCGTAGTAACGCTTCACTATATGCTCAGTGCCGAATTTCAGCCCAGGACAATCCTACGGCCATTGGCCTTATTTACGCCGTCCCCGGCGGTATTAGCGGGGCAACGGACGACGGTACCAGGTGGCGCCCCGCGGCCTGACTAGGCCAGCGCAAGCGTCTGTTTCCCGGTACTCTGCCGGGAGACTGTGAAACGCGAGGCTGCTCTGCGATTAAAATTCACGCAGCCACAACTAGGCGCCTAAAGCGACAATTTATCATGGTCGGTTTATTACACACGGGGTGCAGCGGCTTCCATTTCCGGGCAGAATTAGTAGCAAATGTTGCGCTCGTAACGGTACTAATTCTAGCCAACGCGCGAGGAATACCAGTTAAGCACCGAACCTTGGAGTCACGGCAAGCGACTTTTAGATACAGCACCACTTCGCGAACTTATGCCAACAGTAGTAGCTGAACACGGCAGCATTAAGGAGCTCCCCTACCAAGTCCATATCCATAGCGCAGATAATAATAAATAAATCCTCGCTGATTCCACAGCCTCTTTTTGTATATTGACAGAAGAGCCTTTACGGCTATCACAACCGCTTGCAGTGGCGATAAAGGATCGTCCACCACAGGAATCGAACCCACGACCTCGAGATCAAGGTCATGAAAGCAACCGCCTTACCTAATGTGCCATTGCGGCAGAGGTCTATTCGACAGCAGCGAACGGCGGCTATGACGTACAACGACTCGCATCCGGCCCAAAGCCAGCGATTAATTCGGCTTAACTGCAAGGCATGACGGATTACATATGATTACATGGGTTCGGCTTTTATGCTGCCTAACCATATATTATCACCTAACCCCTGGTAGAATCAATTTAAAAAAAAAAATTCAGGACCTTTCAGGGTGCTATCGTTTCCCAAGTGTCGAGCTCCCCTAGTTCGTACTGTAGCCAATCCGCTTATGGCCAGTGTCAACTAAGGGGTAAAGACGTACCACCAGCAGGATTCGAACAGGAACCTATGGGTCTCGGCTCGGTGCCAATAACCACTATTTTTAGTTTTCCAAGAGAACTGAATCTTTTTCCGCGCAGTTTAAATATGCTGGAAAGGAAGCGTGGTAATTGATTAGCGATAGCAAGCACAGTCTCGGCGCTCACAAGCACACAGAGGACAACTCAAATGGACGGGAAATGGCTGTGAAGAACAGGCAAATTTTTAGCATCTCATAAAGGCTGTCAAGTCTGAGGATGTCGTAATGCCGACGCAGGAGCTTCAGGCACCGTCTCCAAAGGATTGAGGTTGTTTAGAAGCGTAGCTAAACGACTGGGTCAGGGTAGCGAGTGCTCCAATGGGAATCCCAAGGAGTTATTACTTCTGTTTGGTACGCCTGAGCAAGAGAATGCAGGCCTGTACATTTAAGTGAGGAGACGCTGGAGCTGTTGCAAACGGGGTGTACTTGTCACAGTCGGGGCATAGAAGCTTTCACGTTCTAGGCGAACCGGGCAGCGAAGACAGTGTTCGTAACTGCGCTAATCTCAGCCGACATGCGACGAATACCGGCGGTCCGTGCAGCACCAATGCACAACGCAGGTGAGCCGATGGTAGTGGAACGCGGCGGCGACAAAGAGCTCCCATACGCGATATCCATAATACGGAGAAGTCTTTTTGACAGCAACGGAAGGTGGCCGGCATTCAGCAGCGGCCTTGACATGCAGCAACTCACATTCTGCTCAAAGTAAGCAGCTCAAATCAGCCGAGGTAAACTCTTGGAGCACATCTGACTGCCTATTACTCGGCTTCGGCTTTTATGCTGCTTGGGCCAGACATTATCGCAAAATCTGTTTCTAGTCATTACCATTCAGGAGCCGAAAATACCAAAAATCAGTCATAATCTGGCTGATTTAGAACGCTGCCGTTTCAGAGTTGATATCCAGCTGGTGGAGAGCCAGCGCCTGCTAACTGGAAGTAGTGCAATACGACGTTAACGACAAAAAACCTTAAGGCGAAGTTTTGCGCCAACTTCGCAAAAGAGAAACTCTGTGAGTATGAATTTAAAATGTATGGACGGGTATAATAAATGCATGGAATCTTGTAGTGCAAAATACTGCTCAAATCAGTGAAGCAAATTAGTGTGTTTTCAAGTCTGTTTGCATTACCGTTGCCGAAGGCCAATCACGCGTAAAAAACGATTGCACTATATTTGATTCGAACGTAATCGCGTGGGCAAGGACGTAGAGAAGGGGCTGGGGAGGTGCTAAAGCCCCCCAACAGGTTTAGCTGAAGAGATTTCCCCCAAAGCCCCATGAAACTCCTTCTTTTTCTGGAAATACTCTTCTTCCCTAATGAAATGTCCGACAGCTCTTGTAGGTAGCTACCAGGCATCCAGAGAGAGAGAGAGAGAGAGAGAGAGAGAGAGAGAGAGAGAGAGAGAGAGAGAGAGAGAGAGAGAGAGAGAGAGAGAGAGAGAGAGAGAGAGAGAGAGAGAGAGAGAGAGACAGACAGACAGACAGACAGACAGACAGACAGACAGACAGACAGACAGAGACAGAGAGAGACAGAGAGACAGACAGAGACAGACAGAGAGACAGACAGAGACGGAGACAGACAGAGACAGAGGCAAAGAGACCGAGAGACAGAGAGACAGAGAGAGAGACAGAGAGAGAGAGAGAGACAGAGACAGACACAGACAGACAGACGCAGAGACAGAAAGACACAAAAAGACAGACATAGAAAGACAGACAAAGAGACAAAGCCGGAGAGAGTGAGAGAATCTAGCAGGCTGATGGAGCCATTCCTAGAAGTTAGTCTGCTGATGAGCCTTCTTGGAGCCGATCCTTTGTGTTTCGTCAGAGGGTATTGACTATTTTTCTTCGGCGGGTTCAAAAAGGAAATGCTGTTGCGTATTCCAAAAGGGCCGTCAGTATTTTTAAGGAGGAAATAGGATTTTTTATTGAGTTTTTGATGAAGCTATTCTTCTTAGATAGGTTCAAAGAGGGCTTTTGAGTGTGCTTTTGAGCCTTCAGTGTCTTTGCCCTAGTCTTTCAGAATGTGTCACATTTTCTTTTAAATGGGTTGGTATAAAGACGCCGTCGGAAGGCAGGAAACCCTAGGCTCTCCAAGCAACGGGAATTAGAAATAAAATTGTTAAACATAACGAGCCTTGAGGCCTTCGCACTATTCATGCAGCTTCAGGGAGTTTCTCAAGAGAGAGTCTAGAAATATTTTTGCATGGGGTTACGTAAGCCTGCCGCTCCGGTAGCCTCGGAGCACTCAGGCGCGATGTGTAAGGCTCTAAAAATGTAGGTTCAAGCCCATTTTAGACGGAATTTTAAAAATGGGGCTCTGTGTGAATTCGAACACTCAGAATTGTCACACAATGAGTTATAATCCCGTGTTTTTAGATGGGCTGAAAAGCCCATCGTATCAGCACTAATCAGTGTCTACTTTCAGAAAAGGCTTTAGTGGAGGTGGCTAACTAGACCTGCCGGACGGCAAACATTTGAAGCGAAGTTTCGTGATCTGTCTTCGTAGGAGGCCAGGTCATTACAGCTGTGCTCTTCTGAGCTCTTCAGTCCCTTTTTTAGCTTGAGTTATTAGCCGGTCTAGTGGGTATGGGGGGTTAATGGCTTCTATAAACCGTCCTTGATGGAATTTCTATAGAGTTTAACTTTTGATATAAACTTAGTATACTGGGACCCAGCGATGAAATGCGGTCGGTCAGTAATCTGAGCGACCTGTTTGTAACGCACTAATCTGTTCGTAAGCGCAGATTGAGCAGCATTATCCGTCGCCGAGTCGGCAAGTCGTCACTGTGGAGTACGCACCATCGCGTGCAATCATGGATTGGCAGCAGACCAAGTCGCAGGCTCCGCTTTGCCCCGATGCCCTGTAAAAGCACGACCGAGAGTTTTGCGGTGACTTTTTAAGAGGCTATCTGAACAGAGATGTAGCTTTATTAGCGATCCAAGTCTGCTATGGGATCAGTAGAAACGGCTTTTCTCGGTAGCAAATAGTAGGTCAAAAGATGTTGAAACTATCTCTACACAAAACTGAGAATCCCATATACATATTCAAAGGACTCTGGTATAACTAGTACGTTCTTGCAGCTACTGAAGCTCGACAGACTGTATCGCGTACATATTGCTGTTTCATCTCCATAATAATAGTATCGTGTGCATCACATTTATTGAGCAACATGGAGCCGGAAATATTCAATATTTCCAAACTGACTTGATGCGCTTCAAAGCGCGAACAATTAGACGAAATAGATTAAGAGCTTTAAAAATAGGCTTAGATTGAAATCGTGATAAATCCCTGTAAGTCACAACCGAATATATGTTATGGACCGAGAAGTAGTCATAAGAACAAGGCAACATTGCAGACTGCGGATGTAGAGATCTTCACCTACGGAGGTAGATTCAGTGGCCGCACAGCTGCTGGATGCTTGCACTTGCATGTCTCGCTCGGACCGTATGGCTGACCGAAAAAAAGACGAGCCGCGAGAGGAAGTTGTGTTTCAAGCCGTAGTTATATGCGACAGTTTTAATTCGCGATTTGATCCATTAACCGTGATAAGGTCAAGGGTAAGTTATCATTTAAAGGCCGTCGACGTTTGGCGTATGACCCTAAATATGTGGTGCTGGCAATTGCTGCGTGGCGCCTGCTTGCCACTTTATGAAATTGCATCATCGCTTGCGCACTTGCAATAAAAAGTGACTCCATGAGCTAGCCTTAAAATTGGTCTAAGATATATCGCAGGTTTGAGTGCCACCACGGTGCTGCATCTGCGGCTTAGGGTACTTGGTATTTCGGTTGGATGCTCCAAAACTGGAGGAGTCTAACGTGGTATCCTTGACGGCAGAGCGGCCGGTAATATCACTTTCCTGGGAACTTATAGGTGGAAGACCCAATTTCAGATGCTGCCTTGCTCTTCTTCTTTTGTCCTTCGTATGACTTTTTAATGGAATGTATTTCCATCTGCAACTCTACATAACTACAAGTTCAAAGTGGGTGTTATGCAGGAGAGTTTTCTAAAGCGCACTCAAAGTGTAAACGGCTTTCAGTGCGAAGGCTGTAGCCAAATGACTTCATTTCATGTAACACAGAGAAAGTGAGACGCATAGCCGAGTCAGGAAGGCGATTGAAGAACCAAGTAGCACGGAGATAACAGCAAAGGACAGCTGGTAAGGACTAGCCATAGTCGGCAGTACGAGAGATGTTGTTTAGGAATTGTGGAAGTGAGTTCTAAAGTCTTGAACGTGCAGAGCAAAAGCTTCAGTCGCGAACTGTCATCTGTGGTGGTGGCCAAGGCTTAAGTTCGAGAAATATGTTGCCTGAAAAATCGTGATGGTCCAGTGGAGAACCGCGTTTCCCCCTTTAGCGTCTAAGTACTGCAATTTGCCTTTCCACAGGCTTTTTTTCGAAGTGAAATTGGTTACTTTTTGTCAAACTTCGGTGCTTGCGCTGCAGTAACGATCAAGCTATAACGGCGGTGGCTAGGTTACGACACCTACACACCTTGTAGGGCTGATGGGCCCTTGGCGGCTGCATGGAGTACCCAATTCTAATGCTTTATGCCTGGCACCTTGTATATGAGGCACTTGGTATATCGTAGCTAGGCTATGTGAAATTGAGCT
Source organism: Cristatella mucedo (assembly GCA_009760855.2). NCBI lineage: Eukaryota > Metazoa > Bryozoa > Phylactolaemata > Cristatellidae > Cristatella > Cristatella mucedo. The sequence continues at coordinate 6,087,556 of WPIO01000012.1, forward strand.
TACGGCCACAAACATTCACAGGTCCTTACTGGTCGTACTGTGGTAGTGCATAATCAATAGCAGTGTTGATTTACAAGTTTAACTGCAAGGTCAAGTCGTCAACTGTGACTTGGCACTCATTTATCTACCTGTGTAATAGGCAGCCGTTGCTAAGTTGTACTGTATTATTGATGCTTGCTATGCTCTTGCTCGAAAGTGCATCATTGCATGCTTGCATTGCTGTTAGGATTGTCTAATTATGTGCATATTTTTTATACCCTGACTTTTTCAGGCACTTCTTCCTCTCGTGAATGTGCCACTTATTGACTACACTCTTTCATTCTTGGTGAACTCAGGTATTGATGATATCATCATTTACTGTTGCAACCATTTTCAGCAAGTCAAGGATCATGTCGAGTGAGTTTTGCACCTGTTTACTGCTTTTGCCTAGACACCGCTTACTTTCAACTGGAAATGTTGACCGGATTGTGCTGGTGTTTTGAATTTACATTCGTTTTTGCTACCGTTGACATAACTATGTATTTTTCCCACAACGTTCGTTTTTGCTACCGTTGACATAACTAAGTATTTTTTCCCAACCATCGGTTTTTTCATCATCGGTCAGGCCCTTGATAGCCTTAGAGTTTCAAACAGATTTTTGAATTACAGCTGAGCAGGCTGTGGATGCACATTCAGCCATAGAGACCGACCTATATCAAAAGCTCTCTGTCACTGCCATGTGTGGAGCATAACATGAGCCATGAACTTATGGCAATCTCACATATTGCTTAATAAGCACTCATTCCACAAGACCAGCATTTGCAGTAGGTGAGCTAGTTCTGACAAGACTCCCAGAACAGGGCATGATGTGAGCAGATGCTGACACCATAGGTGGCCACTGCCAGTATGAGCTGTTGCTCATTTGACACTATACCCAAAACATGAGTTGACATATCTTTGCCCTCGTCGCACCGTGAGTGATTTAATCTTGTGTACTTACCTTTCTGGTTTTGCTTTAGAAAGGTGACAGCTTAGTAAGGTGGATGTGCTTAGGTAGTTAAGTGAGAGGAGTTTTTGAAGGTAGTCATTCTTGGTGAGTTGATGATGATGATGACTAAATGATGATGGTGCCGATAATGGCCATGACGATTATTATATTTGACCATCTTTTACTGTATGCCGTACCATTTGCTGCTCAATGCTTTACATGCAGCATCTATAAAATGCCTAGAAAGAGTTCAGTTCTCTGAAGTCGCTATGCAAATGTATTATTATTATTATAGGATTATGATGTCATGATTAGCACTATCCAGTCTTTATTTATGGTTTCATTTTGCTTCTTTTGTAATACTCACCCTGGAGGCCACAAGTGTTTCTGCACCCATCTCAACTATGGATTCCTAAGTAAACTATTCCTGTAGACCGTTTTAAAATCTGTTCAGAGAGTCCAAACGAGTGAAATTGATGCCTAAATAAAGACGACAGCCCAACGCGCGATTTATTTAGTATGGCAACAGCAGCACGGGCAGTAGAAGCACTAATGCTAGTAGGATGTGGCCCCCCTGTTACGATTAGCGAACACTTCCGCTATTCGGGCTTGCATGGATTTGACGAGTTTCTGAGTTAAATCTTAATGATATAGCATGCTAAACCAATTGCAATTTGTCCAATTATTTGACTGGTTATCTAATAATAATAATAATAATAGTAATAATACATTTTATAGCGCTCTGAGAGAACTTAATTTTTTTTCTAGGCACTTTATGTTTGGTACAAAAGTTGCATGATCGAGTATTTAGTGGTATCATGCTCAATGAAATCAGCATAACGTTGTTAGAGGTGACATGCACAGGGCCAGCATGCAAATATGGTTAGTTGCACCGCGCACAGTGTCAGTACACATAAGCGAGTATAGGACGAATCACAGGGACCCACTAAATTCTGTGATAAATAGATGCGTTTTAGTTTCTCTTAAAATGCCGTCAAGCCAAGGGATATCGTGACGTCAGTCTGAAGTGAGTTCCATGTTTTGGGACCATATTAGCTAAAAGCACGGTCTCCAAAGGATTTGAGGTTCATATGAGGTGTAGTTGAACGATTAGATTCCAAAAAGCGAGTGGTACTATGCTTAGCTTAGTAGAGGAGTAAATCTGACAGATAGGTTGGAGGCAAAGAATGATGGGACCCAAAAGTGAGTGATAGAACCTCGAAGTCGATTCGATTCTTGATTGGGAGCCAGTTCAGGTCGGCGAGAAGTAGTGTGATGTGGCAACTGCGATGCTCACGACAGACAAGCCTAGCTGCAAAGTTTTGCATAAACTTTATGCTCCTAATCGCACAGGCCGATAGACCAGCAAGCAGTGAGTTACAGAAGTCAAGATGGGATGTCACGAATGCATGGACCAACTTAGATGTGGTATCCCTGTCTAAACAAAATTTTCAACTTGAATTGCCCTCGATTTTTTCGGGTTTGCGATAGTAATAACAATAAAGCATTTTTCTAGCACCCTACAAAAAATCTATTTCTGGGTATCTGCGGAGGGTGATTCTTTATTGCCGCTGCAAGCTGTGATGATAGCCTAAAGGCTCCTCTGTCGCTATAAAAAAGAGGCTGTTAAATCAGCTTGTATGTTCGTAGAGCCTTTGCCTCACTGTCCCCTTGATGAGGACCGTGCCGCGCCAAGCTCGAGTGTTTCGGCATCGACTTGAGGGGAGGAAAACGGGCCTTCAGGCAATCCATTTTCAGGAGCCGATCATCCCTCCTGGTAGGAGCCCTAGGGTGTCCAGACACAGACCGTTCCTTCATCGTCCCTTGCACGGACAATTTTCCAAATTTTATATCGGACAGCTTTCTTGCTTGGCCCCAGCTCCCAAGCGATCTCACGACTTTCCCTAGATAACCCGAGTAATACCTTCGGCCCAGCTACCTAAATCCCAAACCACAACCGGACATCGGTAATGCTGTTATCCGATTGCTAAGGGGTATCGACAAATGCACAAATTTCCTGGTTTCCCTGAGTACAGAAGCCCCGGGTTGTAAGAAGTCCTAAGCAATATGTTATGGACCAAAAAACTGCTTCGTGATAGCCAATTAACAAAACATTTCTTAGTATTTACCATCATTTTACAATAGTTTCAATAGGGATAGTCTGAGATGCATCGACCATACTCACACAAGGGCAAGTGCTGCAAAACTCATGGCTGCCAGTGTACTTCCATGAGCTTTAAGCTTATAAGATTGTAGCTCACCACCCTGGGACTGATTTTAAAATCGGCACTATTTCTCGGTTGCTTAGGTCAGTTTCATGCAAGCCTTGCTTCTCCCTTTCGTGTTGTTGATCTCTTGGGTACGTTGGACTTGGTTTCAAAACGAGCTGGCAGAAGACAGCTCTCAGTCGGGGGCGGGAAGGGTAGACAAGTCTCTCCCCTCGTGCCCACACCGATATTGCAGACATAAGAGAGCTCACGGGAAGCAAAAATGCTAAAAAGGCAAACTTGTTTTTACCTAGAAACGCTGTGTTTAAAAGCCATTCCTTCATAGCAACCACTTAGTTGTATCGTGGTTTAAAAGCCGTTACTTCATAGCAACCACTTTGCTGTTTTGCGGTTTCAAAGTGCATACTTGCTCTGTTTGATTAAGTTGTTCATTTTTATTGGTGGAATAAGACTTTTATGAAGGGTATACGTTGAGTGCTGTTGATCTGTCGTATCCATTTTTACTTTTGACCAGGCGCTCACGGTGGGTGCAGGCTACTGGTGGCCAGAACTGTAAAATATCCGTCGTGGTCAACGAAGATTGTATCTCCATGGGAGATGCTCTGCGTGACCTTGACGCAAAGAATCTAATTCGCTCGGACTTTGTTCTCGTCACTGCAGGCGTAGTGGCTAACCTGGATTTGAAGGCAATCATTCTCAAGCACAAGTGAGTACTAAACGCCTTGAATCTAAACTTGCTCAGAATGCTTTGTACATTCGCTGGAGGATTACATACCCTCACTGTCTTTGTTAGCTACATTGAAAAGTAGATGCTGCTGCTGGAATCAACCCGGGTGGTTATGTATGCATACCGTGGGACGTGTCTACATACCATGCTTGTACCTATGGGATGTGTCTACCTGCCATGCTTGTACATGCCATGCTTCTAAACGTGAATGAATGCGTGCATACTGATGTGGTACATGAATGCAACCTCCCATTGCACCAATATTTGTAGCTATGCAAGCAGAGCCATCATTGCTTCTCAATTCTCATGCACTATTTTATGTTTATAAAAACTATAAATTACACACCTTTGCAAAAGTTTCATTCTTGTGCTAAATATGATAAAACTCGTCAAATAGAGCTGGAGAGATGAGCACAGCCACCAATCCATATAAACTGTGATATGCCAATTCCAAAATGGAACAGCTGTCACCTGGTAGCTACTGCATTTTTTATTTTGAAGCTGAAAAACCTCATTGTTATTATCGAGTTAGGGCATTCAAGACGTGTGGGTACTGCTGTGGGTGTGCAGGTAGTGTTTTACCCGCCTATGAGCAGCTGCCAGGCGGTATCGTTGCCAGGTCCAATATATCTAAGGGGCACCGATCGATAGCATCTCGAAAGGTTGATTGCAGACCTTGCGTGAAATGGGTCAAAGCAATCGCGAGTAGCAGCTGATTCCCAAAAGTAGCCACAGAGCTGCTAGCTGCTGAGGGCACAGGCATAACTGCAGGGACAGTGTAGCTCGATCGCCGACCGTGATATATTTGTGAGGGTTGCTAAGTGTAAGCCTTTGCTAATGGAGTGCAGGTCTTTGCTAACCAGCATGGGACACAAGAAACCCCCTCCTATGTGCAAACGGTGCACTCAGTCGGCACGCCCCCACCAGACAGCAGGCGACTGGAGTTGAGTTTGTTGGAGCACCAAGTCCAAATTCAGGCTTTTTGCCAAGAGCAAACAAAGAGCTTTCAGTTGATGAAACGATGAGACGTACCTCCCTGGTTATCCGCAGCCAACAACTAAGTTTGGTGGTGAGGATGACATGGTTTGGGGTTGCTTCTGCTCTTGTGGTTCTACGCTATATTAATTAACTTATAGGCCAGCATTCATGCTTCGATCTGAAACAAAATGCTGTCATTCCAAGTGTTTGAGGTCTTCTGCGGATTGATTATATTTGGCTTTGGAAGTGGTTATATTTTACATCTAGACAATTATTCTATCAAATTGAAAGCCTCCAAAATATGTTGTGATCAATCAGTAGCCAGAATCATCTGTTAGTTGCTGTCAGTCGCTTACCCTAAAATTCGAAAGAGCATCTCTGGTGTAGGTGTGGAGCTTTGCCATAGGTCCGACTCTGTCCCTACTACGACTGTGGAAGAGCCATTTAGCACCGGCTGAAGTACCTTTAGCTAGCAATGCTTTATTGCTAGGCTGCTGGGCTCTGTGCAGTGCTGTGTAAGAGGAGTCAGAAAAAAACGGGGAGGGGGAGGACAGCTGGCCTTCTATTAAATTGGTTGTCAGTAACACATTTTACCTTCAGGAGGCACTGCATATGTATGCAACGTATGGTGTGCAGAAAATCGTCGGTTCATTTTGTCAGTGGTGCATTGAAAGCTTTCCACTGGCACTAGGTTGATTTTAACATATGGGTTGGAACAACATTGTTGGGAATGGTGTAAATGAACATAAATTCAAAGGCACAAGTATTAAGATGGTTGAAGCAGCCGGGATGACTGCTGCCTCCTCACCTGCATGTTGAGTAAATATCGAACACTGCTGTCACCAAAGTGGGCACACTGGCTGCAATTAAAAAAAATCAAAATGTTCCTTCGATTATCATGTATCATGCTTAATTTCTGAAGTTATGACGTCTGGGAAAATCCATCTACCACAAGCTGCCACCAGCTGCCGGGCTGGTTTCGAATGAACAATGGCTCGACATTGCAAAAATAATGCATCTGTGGAAAATAAGGGCTTCGGGAGGATTACAGAGGAGAAGGAGAGGAGTAGAAGGAGAGGACTAGACCCCTCTATCCCCGGTAAGAGTGCCAGTTTGGTTTCTGCTAATAAAGTGCTTGTTGGAGCCAGGAGACTTGTTGCTTGGTCGTGCTACCCAGCCCGACGACAGGTCATCCGGAGGGCTGTCACACGTGGGTAGGTAGGTGATGCCTCTACCTTTTTACTGCATCTATTTGGATACCATATGAGCAGTTTGTTCACCGGTCTTCGAAAGATCTGTTTCTGGCTTCAGTGTTTTGGTGGCATACTTCTATTTTATGTATTGCATGCATTACTTGGCTGCAATTTACTTTCTGCCTTCTTCAGCAGCTGAAAAAGCTTTTACCCTAGTAGAATACCTTCTGGGTCCATTAGATTAGATTACTCCGTGATCTCACCGTGTGCTTGTAGGCCACTGTGCAGTATCTATCTTTCGTGGCAGCATCCTGATCAAAATTATCCGATTTGAAACCTTGTAGCCATTCATGGTGACTCCGGGATGTGGCTGTACCGTCAGCAGGATCTATACATGTTCGTCTTTCTCTCTTTGAGAATACAATTTTGGAGGCTACTGAGTAGCTATTGAACTTGGAAAGATGGGCAAAGCAAGAGATATTTGCATTCACAACAGTGCACATTATTTTGGAGCAGTGCCTACTGTGCAATATTAAATAGCAAGCAGTGTGTTCGTCCTATGCCGACAAATGATGTGGATGGACCATATGACTGGACCGTAAAAAACCAAGTATGGAACGTATTTTCTCCTGAAGAAATGTTGCTAGGATGTGCTTCCTGACGATGATGCTTAATTTGAACGAATCAATTGTTCATTGGATGGGGGGGGGTTACACCAGCAAGGATGCTTCCCAGGAGTGCACAGCAAAAACCTTCGCTGTCTAAAGAGCGAAAACTAAAGCGTTTGCAATGGGTTCGGACCACGGCCACCTTACTTTGGTCGACACGCTAAAGCTCAGGGGGTGTGCTGCTTGCTCTACACGACCCAGGTAGTTGGTTTGAGTTCCACATCTTTTGTTGCCTACTGCAAGCGGTAGTGGTAGCTGATAGGGTGCTTCTGCCGTTATACAAATGAGGCTGTTAAATCAGCCAACCTTATCTTCAAAGTCCAAGTCCATCATTTTAATGCTGTTAGGTTATGGTATGGCAGTGGCGCAACAGCTGACATATAGAAGGGCAGCATATAAAAGGCATTTTGAAGAAGTATAAATATTGACACCTTCAAAAATGCACTATTCCAAGTGCTATGGCCCTGAGAGGGTTGTTTCATATTGCTCCAGGTTACCGATCCTAAGCATATCACATAGTCCCAATCACGGCTATCCTTTGCTTACTGTACTGCCATGATCAAGCATGAGCCCCTCCCCTAAATAAACCCCATCGAAAACCCCTAGGGTCTGCTGAAGCAAACTGTTCGATCGTTGACGATGGTTTCACTTTAGGTGCTGTCTTTTGAGACTAGGCCTGTGACCTCGTAATTTTAATGTCTTTTAGTAATTAAATACCGAAATGTATTAGCATACTTATCTGTGGTCGTGACCGTATGTGCATGCAAAGAAAGCATCGTGAAAGCAATATAGGATTATTTACTATGTAAAGTTGTACTTTTTGGTAAGTATGGTAGCTCACATTAGACTTACGATGGCGCAAGTGCAAACACACACACACACTCGCACACGTACACATTTGCACAATATCCCAAAGGAATGTTATGTGCTTATGCGTGCTGACACTGTTGCATGCTGCCACTAACCACACTTGCATGCTGACCCTGTGCATGTCACCCCTAACCATGTTATTCATGTTTACATATCAAGCATGATACCACTCACCATTCGATCATGTTTCCTTTGCAGCAAATGTCAAGCACCTAGAAGGAGACTGAGTTCTCTGAGAGCGCTTTATCAAGTGTATTATTATTATTATTATTATTATTATTATTACAAGCACTAGAAAGAAAGAACCAGAGCCATGAGTCATGGGGACTCAACCCATTTCGACAACCGAAAAGACGATATGCTTTTCATGTCTATGCTTAGTCTGACGGTAGCTGTCAGATGCTTCCCTGAGTTTTCATGCACGCCTGTGACTCGGGGAGGCCGGTGCAATTCTTTATTAAATAGCTATTGCAAAAGAAAGTGTGATCCGACTTTTAACCGTGTTTGGTATGCACCACTTCGCATGTTCAGTTTTGACTGAATGTTCTGCTTTTGCCGAGAATGCACCCGATCGATGGCTGTCATAAGTGCTAATGTACTTGGGAGCTTTTGCCATTAGATGCAATCGTATTCCCTTCCCTTTGCACACTATATTTGTTAATGCTTGTGTTTATGCTTTTGCACATGCCTGGTTAGGGAGAAGCGGCGAACCGACAAGGGTGCTGTAATGACACTGGTGATGAAGCAGGCCCACCCACAGCACCGGGTCAGATCTGTTGAGGACAACGTGTTTGTTTGTGTAAAGAAGTCGACTGACCAACTGCTGCATTATCAGCGTACTGTGTCCACTGGAGGCAAAGTCGAGATACCATTGGTCAGTGTCATGGTCATGATTATTTTTGAGCTTTTACTGCTTGCATCGCTGTGCAGTCATCTGCAGTTAGTGACCTGGAGGTATGAGCCAGTTCCGTGGGTGGATACTAATGTAGTAAGACTTGGAAAAAAGTTGATAAGTAGTTTCGTAGTGAGCCACTACCCACTAATGCATGGGAATGCTGCACTCAGGAATGACGAGCTGGCTTGACCAGAGTGCTTCAACGAGTAATGGTGCTTGACTGTGTCAAACTTTTCGTTATTAGTGAAGCTTGTTAAGCAGCTGTTATGGGCTCACTCAATGCTTTGGGAACTACCATACTGTTTCGTTAGGTGTCAGGAAAATAGTCCAATTCTAGATGCTAACCTGAACCGAATGGACACTATTTATTACTTTTTGCTCGGGAAAGTATTCCAGAGTGGCAGGCCAATGCAACTGAAACATGGCAGTTGCCAACTGCAAAAGAGTAAAAGCCTTCCTACACAAGCTTTTCGTTATTTTAGACTGTTCCTACTGTAGCTTAGTTTTCTGTGCTGTAGATTTTCAATCCTGGTTAACGAAAGTTGCGTATCTAGGCTGGTTGCTGGCAAAGGACCTTTGTCATGTGTCTAGCCTTGTTTTACCAGCTTTTTTGCTTATAAACTGGTCTTGCAATGGCTGCTGCTACAACTCAATTGGAAACTAGAACTTTGTGTGATGCAGACATGTCTAAAGGACGGGACGGTCTATAGAATGCAGGTTTATTTTTTATTATTAAAGATCTTTATATAACTCCCATCTAGTCTTGATAATGTATTGAATTATTGGTCATGTGATTTTGTAGTATTGCATGTAAATTCAAGCTGCCTTTGGATATTTAATTAAGCTGCAAAGATCAACATTACAATCCTATGGGGTTTGGGAGGGGCTAGGTGGTGGCATGAGCACTTGAGCAGGCGACCATAATGGACTGTATTTTGAGAACCGCTCAAGGATAGCCAAAAGTTGTCACCAACATGCTAGTACTGTTCCATTAACTAATGTTGAAGCTTCGAAGTGCATCCAAAGAGCTTCATGTTTTTGTAGGAGCTGGTACTGGAGCAGAAGACTGCTTTGCTTCTTCGATATGACCTACTTGACCCTCACATCAGCATATGCTCACCTGACGTTCCTCAGCTCTACACGGACAACTTTGACTACTTGACACTTTACGACTTCATAAAAGGCATACTAGTCAATGAAGAAGTACGGCAGTGCAATCAGTCATTTTACTGCGACTGGGCCTGGGCTAATGACATTCTTCTCTTTACTTTACCTCCCTGATGTGACTATCTTTCCCCCACTATCCATTATTTCATCAGATGAAGCTGTATGCATATATATATATATATATATATATATATATATATATATATATATATATATATATATATATATATATAATGCATCCTGAGGATCAGGATATAACCTCAAACATTTAAGTTTTTTATGAACTTCTGGCTAAAAACTATTAGAATAGTATTCACGTGAGTTGGCGATATTTGTAACACATTTGCATACTGCCACCTTGGTTAGCCGACTAGGTTTGAAAAACGTGCAAAATTACTTTATTGGTAATATCTGGAGCAATTTCTGGCTTCACTATTGCCATTTTCGAATGATATTATTTTGTAGCACCATCTGAGCACTGGGAGGTACAATATGCACGTATCATCAAAAGTTTAAGTAATGGCTGGAAAAGGGCAAATTTGGATGATTACGATCTCTTCCGACTGAACTTGCTCCGATGCCCACACCATGAAGTCCACCAAGTATCAATTCATACTGAATGAAAGAGCAGGGGGGGCAAATGATACTAGATAACACCTTCCTGAAGTGGAAACAATACTGGCATCCAATCAATGATGGCAAACTTTGCTAAAATGGCACAGTTATTGAATGTTTTTGTCTGCACAGTATCATCTCCCACAAAGCTAGCATAGATTATTTTCTTTGCCACCAAAGTTGGATGTGGTTGAATAGCTAACAAGTGCTGATAGACTGGCGAAGCTAAGGAGACTTCTATCTTCACGAAAGCAAATATCTGGGAGATAGCATTTGGCATACTATAACAAGCTATGCATTGCTAGAGCGCTGATGTTTTCCAAGCACTTGGTACATTACTATATTAAGGAGCCGTTGCAACTCGTCACGATGGAACAAACTAGATATGTAAAGTGCCTAGGAAGAGATTAAGTCCTCTGAGGCGCTATACAAATGCACTATTGTTATTTTAAGGGAGCGATACGCTTGCCTTTTAAGTATCAAATGATCGGGATGATGGGGCCATGAAAACGTAGGCCCCAAAGAGCTTATTTGCTTATGCAAAAAGTGTTGGTAGTAACGTATAGTTTCCAGGATTAGCCATCATCTTAAGCTATTGCTTTCTAAAACATAAAAAAATTAAGCAGCCCCCAGCAGGCTATCGACTGCATGCCCCCAACATTGGCTGTCTGGCAAAGAGTTGTGTGGACTGATCTGTCAAAGTTCATCATTTTCAAATACTGGTATTGATAATAGTAATGGAAATAATTATACGTTTGCATGGGGCACTCAGAAAGTTTAACCTCTTTTTAAGCACTTCGCATTTGCTGTAAAAGACGCATGACGACATGGTTAGTGGTAGTATGTGTAGTTTCAATATGCATAATATGGTTAGTGTTAACATGTAGTTTCATAACACATAAGTGCACGGAGTACAAATTACAAGGACCCAGCAAGTGCTATGAGAAACAGGTGCGATTAGCTTATTTTTAAATGTTGTCAAGTCAGGTGATGTCGTGACGTCAGGGGGGGTGTGAGTTCCAGGCTTTGATGACGTACGAACTAAAGGTACGGTCTCCAAAAGATTTCAGGATGGTTCGAGGTACAGCTAAACTTGAGTCAGGTTGCTGTTTAGATAACTAACAGTGAGAACAGACCCCGTGAAACTCGGCAGATGATGAATCTCCTAGGTAAGGCCTGACTACTACACGGGATGCTCGGGTGGTTATGATCAAGTGATGCCAGAGTGTCATTGACCAGATTGACCTTTTTCTTCATTTCTTGACCAGTGTCTTGTGATCGATGGTGTGCAAAGCTACCTAATAATCGAACAGAACTAACACCGAGTGACGTTTCTGCCTGCATTGCTACATAAGATGTCAATAGCCACTGAAGGGGAACCTTTTCAGAAGACTGGTGTAACTTACGTTTTGACCAACATTTTCATAATAAGCTATTCTTTTCTGTATATTGCGAGTTGCTCAGTGACAAGAAAATCGGGAATCCTTGTCTAAAAAAAGGAGGAAGAATGAACGCTGGTCAGTAACGAGCTAGAACCTCAGAATGCAAACCTAAGGCACGAATGCAAGCTCATGTGCATAGCTGCTGCAACTTAATGTTAAGGTTGTACCAGTGGCTTACTATGACTGCAGTAAAACATCTCGTGTTATTATGTGACGTGTGGAGAAATTATGTGGAAGTTCCTGAATATCGTCAATGTTGTTGTTCTAGATTTTAGGCAACACCATCTACCTTCAAATGATCCAGACCGAGTATGCGGCAAGTGTGTCAAATCTCTACATGTATGATTGCATAAGGTGACTAATAGTTGGCTATTATTAGATCTAGAGCTAGTTATGTCTTGATAACAGTTTTGATTTTGACTTATGGGACTTTGGCCCCTTGGTGTAGATTGTGCTTATGATGTTATTGACATAATTCACGTTGTAGTCGTGATGTAATTGGTCGCTGGAGCTTTCCTTACTGTCCCGATAGCAGTTTGCTTGTCGGCACCAGATCATCGGCAGCTGGGTGCTTACCATGCTACAGCTATGGTCGGCATCATGTTTACCTCGGCCATGTTACTCTGGATGGGTAAGAGATTTTGTAAAACTGACGAATTGTGCATCTGGCTGTTATTGCATGGTCACATATTGCCCCAAATTCGGCGCTAAAAAGATCTACTCTGTGAGTAAATGATACACTAATTTAATGCAACCAAACCTAATCGCGGAATATCGCAGCAAGACGCCCGGATAGTTGAACGTATTTAGACTTTCTGGCTGCCTGACTGCAAGTTCCACTGTATTTACGACTTATGGCCTGTTCTGTCAAGTCTTGTTCACGATAGATATAGTTGACCAATCTGTAAACGGCAGGATGATGACTTGCGACAGACGATTGGAATGCAGTATGTCAACCTTCGATTGAATCATTCGTTAGAGGCAATTCATCGGCAAGTTCCACACGGTGATAGGAAACATCGGACTAGCGCTTCGATTTCATCGCAAACGATCAATGTAATTGTCTTACCCAGTCTGTTTCTGGATACTTGATCTTCCTAGAAAAAGTGCTATAGAGATTTTTATAAAAAAAAAACGAAGAGAACTACCGATTTTAATAATTAGTTTGATATACTGAAATGTACTAATTACTTATTACATCATATTTTAATAAATGAGAATTTTTTATTTTAGTGATTTTATCGGTGCGCATTTGTCGATAATCAACTAACGATTTTGCGGGCGTGCAATTGTCTATCATTGATTATGTCAGTGAGCATTCGTCTTTCACAATTTTGTCAACGAACCGTCAGCAGTCAATAAACGATTGCATGTTTCATTAGAGATGTAGCGACTAAGGCACTTCTGCTGCATTATAAATGAAGCTGTTTAATCAGCCGACTTTTACTTGCATTACAGTTACTTTTCTTTAGTGGAGAGAGTGGTGAAAATGTTTATCGTGGTATTTTCCCCAATGCAAACCCATACAGCCCATTAGTATGTGATTTATTATATGAACCTCTGACCAGTCTAGCTTGATTATAAAGATTACTTTGTGTGAAGTATGCGGTTAGCCACGAACTTGTGTAGGGGTAAACAGTTAATGGTGGTGTGATGAAAGATGTGTCGATCTGGCTTTCATCAAAGCTGTCAGCCTATGACAGGTTTGTCAAGTTGTAGCATAAATTTGGATTTATCTGCAGCTACCTTGATATTTTGGGTTCAGTATGTATTCAGACGAGCAGCCTCCTAGAGAAGCTCAGCTTGACCTAGATTGATCCATGATGTCCTCATTGTGACCCTGCATTTGCATTTTGATTTTGCTGTCTTTAGACTTGACCAGTTGCATGTTTCAGATTATCTTGATGGCGCAGCAGGCTTCCTCGGTGGTTTATAGGCTGTTTTGTTTCATTGCTGTCTGAATAGAATGTGTAAAAATAACAGGCATGCAAAAAAGTCTGGAGTCTGAATACCTATTTATTCGTTAATACATTCGCCGGGTCAGCAAGTACCCACATGGAATCAGTGCTTGCAATCAGTCAGCTAATATTGTCAGTCGTAGTTTGATACTTAGCACAGAGTGTTTTATAGCATGCTTGAAGATAATGTGCGATCACATTTTGCTTTTAAATACTAGCATTGTGGCTTACCACTGAATTGCCGCAGTTAGTCAAAGAATGATTTGACTGTCAGCAATATATTTTTTATATTTGTGTGGCCTAGGCTGATTCTCTTGACACCGACAGTGCTGACAAATTGCTGGACCTGGACAGACTCCCAGCCTTATCGCTACGTAGCAGTGCAGTGGCTCACTCTTAGAATAGTGCCACCTTGCAGTAATGCTGGTTTTAGCCCAACGCCTGTTGCCAGAAGCAATCAACGTCACAACATCTTTAAATGTAGTTTAAGTTAAATGCATACCCAGCAGAGGTCAAATGGTGCTTTCTATCTGAGGCCACTCGTGTGCACGTCAGTACCCGAAGTCACGTGGCATTTTTTAGTAATGTATTAGTAGTGCCCGGTTAGACCAGTCTGCACTTACATCGTTGAGAGTGTTACACTGTTGGAACCTATTTTAACCCCAAGCTTATCTGGGAAAGCACTTGATATGAGGATTACAAGAATTTACCATGAAGAGCAGCCGGGAAAGAGCTACCAAGATGAAGAGTGCGATATTGGACGAACTGTCAATGCATGTGGAGTGGAAGTGCACCTTGCTGGGTGTTTCAGCCTGAACAAAACAGTATCACTTATTGTGTTGGTCGAATTTGAGAATAGGTGTGAGGATGAAGCTGCTGTGATCCAGCTGTATGGAAGAGCCAAATTGCAGTGTAGTATTGATGGCACAGTGAGAAATCTTCTTTCTTGATAATGTTTTGACAATTGTAGGTTGCCTCTCCATCATCAGTGTGTTTAGTTTATGCAGTAGAGTAGGTTTAATGCACATGCCCCAGCTCATGTTGATGCTATGATGTCTCGAACAGCATAGCAACTAGTTCAATCGTTATTATGCAACTTGCTAACAAAGCTGCGCTGTTGCTAGCTTAACAAGTTACATTGAAGGCAAATGGATGATACTTTGCTGTAGTTGTGTTGTGCTGAAGCAGCGCATTGTATTTGTGTTGCTGTTTTTAATGTTCTCTAAAGGAAATGGCTATCTTGAGCTGGGTTTGCTTGGCCTGTATAGATTTTTTGATTGATTCTCAGATGCAGGGTCAACCGGACAAAAGGCCACCTGACATAGATATAGCTTGTTAGTTAGCACAATATTGCATGAACTATGATATCAACAACATTAACTGTATGAATCCTTTATGTATCTTCGATGATCCTAGCGAGGTATGAAGAGGGATGAGTGACTCGAAATGGCTCTCTGGGAAGTCTGCTCTCAGCCAAATCGAGTTGGCAGTTCCAGTTATCACTAGCAGCTCACTGCCTGTGGACTCGCTTTGCTGAGTCGTAGCAGTTCCGTCACGGAAGACAGCACTGCACCATCTTGCCACTTGATGGAAGTGTGACATATTGCCACGGGATGCAAGTGCGCCATCTTTCGGCATAAGAGACTTTTGCTTTTATTAATAGAGATGTCAGACGTTCAGACAAAGGGGGTAGTAAGAGTACTGTATTAGGTGAACTTGATTAATATATAAAAATGTATAATTAATTTGTATAGTGCCCAAAGAGAACTTAATCTCTATTCAGGCGCTTCGCATATGCCATGGGGCTTGAGCCCACAACCTCTGCCAGACCAGGGTCGGGCTGAGCACCTTAACCATTAGTTTTCCTGAATATAATGTTGCCCAGTCAAAAGCTGTTGTTTTGGGACGTTACTAAAATAAAAACCGGTGTTACTTATACAATGGTCAGCTAGGCATCGAAGCTACCATCTTTGCTCACTAAGCAGTTGCATCATGGTCCACTTTGTCGTGGCAGCATACTCTGTCTTCACATAGTTTTCTCCATCCCTTTGGTTCTTGGTGAAATCGCAAAGTCGGCAGTTTCGGAAGGTAAGAAAACCGGCAGTGTAAACCTAGTTTTAACTGTTGGAGGTGATAAGTGGAACATTTAAGCCATGTTGAAGATTTCTCTTAATATAGTAGTGTTCCAAGTTATCTGAGCGTCGCTTGGACCCCTATTTTGTCTTAACGTTTTTTATTACGCATTATCATCCGACAAATCCTCAACCTATTGCACTTTATAAGTAGGGCTTTGTTTTTTGTCATTTTATTTACTACCGAGTGTCAGACTTTTCTAAGTGTGAATGCCGGTACTGACATGGTGTAGATACTCTGTTGTATAGAATCATCAGTTTGACCTCGTGAGCATCAAGATGTTTAGAGGCTTTGTGCTATATGTGTCTTTCATTGCCAATGCATTTATTTTGTATTATAGGCAGCCTCAACTCAAAGAGAATGTCGTAGTTGCCAGTGGCTCTAGCATTGGCAATCAGTCCATTCTCTGCAATAGCGTGATAGGCAAGAATTGCAGAATTGGTGAGTATGCGATTGATGATATGTAGATAGTCTCTTTTTTGGCTGCAGCAGACTTAGAGGTTGTACCTCGGCACCCAACTGCAATTTCAAGCATGCACGTGCATTCAGGCAGTACACTGGCATTCGGCTCGAGCACATAAGTTGACCATGAGTGCTGGAGACCTGAGTATCATTAGCTCAATCGGTAGAGCACTGGCCTCGAAAAAAAAGTTTCAGGCTCTTTCTGTTGGAAGCAAATTCTCTTCTCAGCCCTTTTGCAGACGGTCTTGAACCGTTTTGTTGTCAAAATTAATGCACGCTCTCGATCTTTCCATGTACCGGTATTTCATGCAGTGTGCTGCCAAATGTAGGTCGCAATGTCAGGATTCAAGATTCGTATTTATGGGATAACGTGACTGTCGAAGACGATTGCACAGTGGAAGGCTCACTACTTTGTGATGGAGTAACACTTGGCAGCCATTCTGTAGTCAGCAGAGGTTGTCTGCTGGGTTCGAATGTAAGTATGTTAGGATTTTACTTTGATTGGCTTGTTTATTGGAAGCTTCTGCATGGTTTGCAGATAATCATAACCATGAACACATTTTAGATACTTCACTCGCTGGTTTGTCCTAGTAGTTAAGGTGCTCGCCCCGACCGAGATCTGGCCGAGGTCGTGGGCTCGAGCCCCTTGGCATATGTAAAGCACATGAATAGAGATTAAGTTCTCTTGGGGTGCTATGCAAATCAATATTTTATATTTTAAACATGGTGGAAGACTAATAAGTGCAGTGGAGAGGCCAGAAGGGAGGCATTTGCCCTCCTCCCACAGCAGGCAGCGACATGGGCAGCCTCTATTCCTACGCCCACCGACCGACCGGCACTAACGATGGAATTATGTCGTAATTCCATTCGATGAGCAGTCGCCAAGTTCGTGTCGCATAAATACAATGATTGTTTGTTCTAGAATTTTTTGTTAATCACTGGTCTAGTCCTGCCTAAATTAAAATTGTGTAGGTCCTGCCCCCTAAATGAAAATCCAGGCTCTACCACTAAATAAGTATCTAGTTTCTGCACTGACATACAAATACAAAGTTTCCCGTTGCTGGCATGCTCGTTGGCACTAGCTGGCAAGTATTTTCCGAACTTACTATTTATTAATTGGTGCATTCTGATTGTCGGCTGATCTGAGCTTTGCTGGTTATTGGCATCCTCTTACGGTAAAGCGATCAACAAGGACGTTTTTCGAAGGAGGCTGATAGGCTGGATATATATTATGAGGGGTAGCTAAACATACCGAGATTCTCACCAAGAGGCACGAAAGCGATATTGCGTAGGTGGTTCAAGCTGTGCAACCATTTCATAAAGCAATTGAGCACGGCTAACCTCTACAGAAACTATGTGTCTATCACGGACTGCAGAGTATAATAATTTGTTATTCGATCAATCAGATTGATCGATAAACGAGTGCTGCAAGGTGTTGCTATGCAAAAGGTCGGGCTCTGAACTTTCAAGCTTTGATCAGGATTTTGATTTGGGCCACAAGGAGCATGAGAGTATTTTGGCTAATGGGCAACTTTCTGTTTCTAGGTTGTTATCGGCGAAGGAGGTAAAATCAGTAGTGAAGTCATCATCGCCGGGTCAAAGCAGTTGCCTGATGGTGCTGTACTCATAGGTATGCTGGCAGTGGCTTTGCTTTCTATTTCATGCGTGTGCTTGATAGCTTAATTCATGCTTCGCTTGACCACCGACCGTCTGGCTAAGTACGGACTGCCGGCCGATCTGCACAAGCTCCCGCTGTCATCCCCTCGAGAGCAGCGCCCAGGCTTTGCTCTCGCTCGTGCGACCGTCCGAGCAACCTACTTCCGGCTTCACCCGACTCGTCGATGTCTTGATCGCAGACTGTCCGTCCGGCGTCGCCGGCTCTGGTGCCAGCAAGGCACACTGCTACAAGAAAGAGGAGAGCGACTCTGATGGGGACAGTGTGAGCGAGAGCTCGCAGCCTCCGAGCGAGTTTGGCCTGTCCGCTCGCTACCTCAGCTTCTTGCCCCCTCTCACCAAGGAGTCGAGCAGCGAGCTGGGCGACAGTGACGGCGAGAGCGGCGACGTTGACTGCATGTCGTCGGATGGCGATAGTCCACTGCCCGACGACGGAAAAGGTGCGAGTGCGCAGAGATTGCTTTCGCGAGTAGAGATCGCTTGAGCGTTTGGATGTGGAATTTAAACGTAGCAGCGAGCAGGTGTTGTAGCGTTTGTGCGCGTGCTTTTTCAAGTGTTCTACAGTGAACTGCTAGACACTATCAAGAGGGCTGAAGAAGAGAACATTGCACCAGAAAATCTCGTTCTGGAAATTAATTCTCTAAAGTAAGTAATTCCGGTCGGACTGAACTTGTGCGTGTGTGTGTGTGTGTGTGTGTGTGTGTGTGTGTGTGTGTGTGTGTGTGTGTGTGTGTGTGTGTGTGTGTGTGTGTGTGTGTGTGTGTGTGTGTGCGTGTGCGTGTGTGTACACTCGTGAGTGTATGTGCGCTCGTGCTGGTTTCCGAGTACACAATTTCTCATTTGCAGAATATCCGTTTTTGCCTGAAAAATTAAATTGTTCACTACAGGCGACAGAGGTTTACTTGACTAAGCCGCCTGCCATGCTGCCACCATGCTTAACTGTCCAATGGCTATTTGAAAATGATGATTTTCACAGAACCATTAAAAACATTAAAAAAGATCTTTGCTGTAGAAGAAAACATGCCCATGCATACAGCTAAGCAGTGCCATGAGCATGCATAATCTGCCTTCGACTCTGCTGTATGGCAATATTCGATTTAACGTTTAGCTGATTAACCATATCATTTATAATAGCTGCAGAAAGCCTTAATGGCTATCACAACCGCTTGCAGTTGACAATGAAGGACTGCCCGCTGAAAAACTCAAACCCATGACTCGGGTTGTGAAGAGCAAGTACCTTATCCCTAGGCAAAGGCCGGGGGGTTATTTCCCGTGAGTCTTTGTCGCTCTAAGCTGGTTAAGCAGCAAATTTCCCAGAGTTCTATCAACCAGCAGCTGGAATGCGAAAATCTCGGCAGTTGAATTTGTGTCATGACGTCTTTTGGTGACCGCTGAAGCGATTAAGGGTAAGTGTCGATAAAGTAGTCCAACAATCGAAATTTTTTATGATGCCTTTACCTTTCAAAAGACAAACATGCTAGAAATAGGATCTGAAGATTTGACGATTTTCACATTTAAAAAATGGTTATGCAAACCATGTCTAAACCCCGAGGTAAACCGGAAGCAGCTCATACACAAATAAAAAGTTATCAGTCTCTGCATTACTTGCGACTTGTATCTTAACTCGTTGAACCCTATTACATCGAGGTAAATATTAGCAGCTTGCTGTGGTATGTGAGATTGTGACTTAAAACAGCTTCATTTTCATTGTAGCTTTGTTCTCTATAAATACCACAGCTTGGCCTATACTTTATGGGTCAATGCTAAATTTGAAATGCGAGTTCAGCTCTGCTTGCATATTACTATATGTTTTGTTTCTCATTTCAGTTTGATAAGTATTGCTATAAATTTCCATTATTACGGAAAGTCAAGCTCAAAGATGTCGTATATAGCAATATTTAACCAACCGAAATCACAGATAAACTCCAGTGGCATACATACATCTTATTTTAAACTCACGTTCATCTGTGAAGTATTTGCCAAGTTATGGGATTTTAAAGCCACATAACTACTCTGTAAATGGAGCTGTTTAAAAGTGATAAGCATGCATCTTAACGAGCTGAAAACATGTACCTTTATGTACCAAGGTTTAACAAGCTGGGCCGCAAGTCATATATGATGTCGAGATCGGTAAATTTGTTATTTTTTGTAGATAAGGTGCTTCTGGTTTAGACGTGGTTTGCATAACTTATTTTTTCCTTTTATGTGGAAATCGTTAAAACTTGTGATCCCATTTCTAACATGTTGAACGAGTTTCGAGATGATGGTGCTGTCTTGCTTGGATCCCCGCTCTCTGTAGGAGTCAGAGCCAAGTCGCCAGTGTAGAAGTAACTGGCTGAGGTAGGGTTAAAAATGCCTCTTGGTTTTGCACTCACCCTACTCCCAGCATGCCTGCTGTAGTCCCGTGGTATGCTCGTCGTAAGCTGCTTTCTGGGTGTGTTGCCGATGCAGACATGCAAGGTCATGCTAGAAAATGCAGCAGCTACTAGGTAATATTTGTGCTCCGTGCTTCATTTGGTGATCTCGTGCCTTATCGATATCGATATTGTCATAGGAGAGGGCTATGATGTTTTTCCATGTGAATGCTGGTCTTAGCATAGCTGCAAGGTACATGCACTTCATGACCAATGTCTTGCACGTGAGTCCCGCAACAGGCAAACAGATAATAGCCACTACGGTGCTTTAACTCCATAGAAACGAGGCTGTTGAATCAGCCCTAAATTTTTTGTTGTTGTTGCCGAGAGTCGTGAGACCCAGTCGATTCTTTATATATTGACTAGACTATTATGTGTCTGTCAATGCCTGATATAATTTGCTGTTTTGTAATGAGCCTTTGTGGCCATGTTGCAGTTTTCATCGCCCATGCCATTCGCACGCTCACACTCGCGTGCGCATGCAACCCAGCTCTAAACTCCACACTAACATGCACTTCTGCAAGCACTTCAGACTAGATTGTTATTCCTCCAAGTGCATGCATAATCAGCTTAGCGAAGTGATTGCTGAATGCAAATGGTGCAACTTGTGTTAACGGCTTTTATCATAGGCATGCTTACAACATACAAATAAAGGAAGTAAACCAACTGCTGGTCCAGGCCTTTCTCGAGTTCCCACAACAGGACGATTTCGCTATGCCACCTAATCTGTTGATGACGTCACTCAAGTCGGTATGCTTTTCTGTAGTACCTGCTACAACTTATGCAGGCCAAACCAAGTGGATGCAATCGCTGCAGCTTTTGTGGCGATGTATACTTCGCCTTTGTCATTAGTTTTACCTATGTGGTTGACTGCACGCAAATCCTCAGTTGAACCTGTTTATTTGGCTCCACGCTTCTGTATACATTGTATCATATTGTACTTTTGATTCATCAGCTTTTTCCGTGCAACTTGTCTCTCATATTATTCTTGAAAATGCTTGTCGGGTTTATCTGCATGCAATCCACATCCGTGGTCTTAAATTATATTTAGAAATTGTCCTTTTATACTTTGTTGTATATGGCATTCTATCTCACTTGCCCTACGTGAGACATTTGAGGCATCAAGCCATACCCACAGAATAATAGAACAAGGCTTCATAAGGCTATTGTTTTGGTTATATTTTTTCAAATTCCTTAGGTTAGTTTACAGGACACTATGCTAGCCTTCTTTCTACCGGGTGTCTCCTTGTGACAAAATCTTGGCCTGGTCTTGCCAAAAAGTGTTTATGTGCCGGTGATAGTGACATGGTCAACGATCTGCTTAACTTTGCTGGGATATAAATGATTCTCATCACTTTGAAACCTAACGCTGCAATACAGGACAAAAGCACAAATCTAGTTAAAGTAATTTTACAATTAGCAGAGTAAATCGGTAGTATATGTAAATGTGGTTTGCCTTATCTGGCTCTGCAGGTTCTGTCGTTACTGCGATATACGCCTTGGGCATTGAATTTTCTGTGATTTCAAAATACAGATCAATTGGAGGCCATCTCCTGTGGGACTGAGAACTAGAAAATAGTTATTAATCAAGTGAGAAACAATCACTTTCAAAATTGAAATGACTCGTGCAGTCGTAGTCGAAATTTCTTTGCCATGCCGTGCCACTACCTCTCCTTATCTTTGCTGAGCAGTCATTGCCACCTTATCTCACATTTCTCAGCTAACGTGACCAGAATTACAATCGACAGATCTTTGCACCTCTGTGACATAGATGTGTATATCACTTGCCATTGAACCTTTGCAAGATTTCTTAGGCATGTTAATGTGTAACACTTCACAAGTAGCATATGATGCTTAGTACTCGTACAACCGTCTGCAACATTACTTTATAATATGCAGCAAGATGTGCGTTCTTCTTGCATTTGGTAAATGAGTCTAGTGGTTATGTCGAATCTAAGCCGGTTGTCTTGTAGATGCAATTGGTTTGAGTTTTTGTTATACATGGCTGCTTATGCTGGCACCTTTGATTGAAAAAATCCTGTTCTTATATTTGTATATGCTATCTAACTGCAGTGTAATGCAATGTATCTCTGCCTGTAACTCCAACAAGTCACTAGGACAAAGTGGGTGTTACGAAGGAGAGTTTTCTTCTATAGGGCACTCAAATTCTAGGCCGCTTTTGCTGCTTACACATGGTAGCCAACAGACTTCATCTCATGCAACAAAGAGAAAGTGACAGGCATAGCTTAGTCAGGAGGGCATTTGAGGTAGTGAGTAGTATGGGGGTACCAGCTCAGGGCAGCTGGAAAGGATGTGACACAGTTGGCAGCAGGAGAGTAGATGTCGTTACGTAAGAATTGTGGTAGTGAATTCCACAGTCTAGGACCTGAAGAGCAAAACGTTTGGTCGTCAGCAGTCTTTAAGCATGGGAAGGAGCAGCCAATTTATTGTCCATAGATGACCTGACGGCACGAGGAGACTTAAACTGGTGAAGCAGTTCAGCTAGGTATGAAGGAGCCAAGCCATCGTGGTCCTTGTGGGTCAGAGTAAGAATCTTGCTCTGCATCCATTGATCGACCGGGAGCCATTGCAGCTCCTTCAGCAAAGGAGACACAAGGCTTAACCTCTTGGATTTGTTGACTAGCCTTGCAACCATATTCATCATCATCAGCTGTAGAGGTTTAGTGGTTTTACTATCCAAGGTCCCAATCCCCCTGCATGACATGGCATTTTAATACGACAGAAAGACATTGTTTTGGCAATATCCGGAGTAATTTTTGGCTTCCGTCATAGCCGCCATTTTTTAATGATATGGTTTGAAGAGTGCTATTTTGACCATGCAGAACTGTATGCCTGACGCTTACCCTTCTTTTGCAGCTTCTGCGCAAGTGGTTAGCAGTTTTTAAGAATTACTACCGTAGCGCGGAGTCGCAGCTTGACTGCCTGCGGGCCATAGAGGTAAGCAGAATAGATAAGGTTTGCTCTCCACGCTCTCTGATGCATGTGTGCAAAGGGAGGACATTGGGAGTTGAATGCTACAACGGTAGCACTTGCTCCTGCTCTGCAGAGTTGCTCTTGTTCACCACACTCACTGCGTTGCAGGACTTTTGCGCAACCCACGATAACGTGTTTCGCACGCTGCCTCAGCTGCTCATGTTCTTGTATCAGTGCGATATCCTAGACGAGGAGAACATTCACAGGTGGTACAAAGGAGAGCCCGACTCCGAGCGCGTACGAAGCCAGGTATATTTCCTGTCGATGCTGATCGCTCGCTATTGATGCAGACCAAAATGACGTGCATGCTCGAAGCCGCTCTTTTTACAATCGTTCAGCGGTCATTGGTTGTATGCCACCTGTTGTTGTCCCACTTATTGCAGGCGTCGAAGTTCATATTGTGGCTGAGTCAAGCTGACGAGGAGAGTGACTGACGGATGCCACCGCGGCCATGCTTGTGCATGCGAAGTGAGTCGCACCACACTTCCGGACTTGTCCATAGGCCTGTCATGATGTGCTGTTTGTGCAAAGGAAAACTCTTGTCTAGCAGCTGTTACTTGGCTGTATCAGCCTAGTTGGTAATCAATTGCCTTGGTAAACGAAGCCCTTAAGGCGCAATATCGGCCGAGCTTGACGAGCTGGACACTCCGCCCTTCTTCTTTTCTTTTGGCTGAGCTGTCAGAACTATTGTTAAGCTGGCTGCCAGCGATGCCATTTGGCGGCCATTCGCCAGAAAATACAGCAGACGATCGAGGGTGAGCCGTAGTCTGGCCGAATCGCTGTTTTTGTTTGATCATACGAGCTCAGGCAGCTGCTATGGCAGCGGAAGGTGGCAGCACAGGCATAGGCGGACGACTGCTGCTGCCCCTGCTTGCTAGAGTTTCTTGTACTGCTCGGCATCCACCGACGCCGGAGGCATGAGGCGCCCGGGCTCGTGCACCAGGTCCACCACGTAGCACTTGGGCGGGAATTTCGGCGCGACCTGCAAAACGGCCCAGTCCTCTGTTGCACTCTGTTCAATCGAAATCGTGCGCGAATGCAACGGAGACTGGCTAAGCTTCTGCGGCAAAGCGAGTCCTGGCATGGCTAGCTTCTCGCCGATCCACTCACCTGGCTATCGTCATCGAAAAGCATCACCTCGTTCCATGCCCTGTTGTATTCACCTCTGTCCAGGGTGCACGCTAGCGCCATGCGGTCTGCCAGAGCCTGCAACGGACAGAGTCCGTGACACAGCAGCGCCCTCCCGCCTCGCACTTGTGGCGGCTGCTGCCCCGCAGGCGAACGGACGCAAGGAGTTCGGACCCGGAGCCGCCGGTCGCTCACGTGCAACGATCGTCTCGGCAAGTGTCGAAGGATATGATTCATTTCGCGCGACGCGTAGGTCGTTGCAGGCTGCTGTACCTTGAATAGGAGAGCGCGATGGACGTGTATGCCCGCTTTGATGAGCCCGATGGGAATGATGTTCGACTTCCTTTCGTACTTGATCTGACTGATGTGCAGCTCCCAACTGAACTTACCCACGTCCCCTCGAACGATCGGCCCTCCCATTTTCTCGGCTACGAATCTGTAAAGAACCGGGTTAGCGCCAACTGTAGTGTAGTGTAGCTGATGCTCTTCTTCTCGGTGTGACATCTGGCGGCAATGTCGTTTAGCTGCGTGAATCAAAACTCGACGCGTAGACATGATGCGTCGATCCGACTAGTCGACCGACAATATTCGCCTCAAAATGTCGTCAGCACGGAAGACAAAAGCGATGGTAGAACTCTGCTTGGCTGCAAGTTATGCCCGGTGATAATGAAATTAAAAAATATGTACAAGTGGAGCTCTAAGCAGCCATGCCATGCATGCAGGCTGGACAAAGTGAATCTCTCTTTTTTTCTAAATTGTGGCACCGTGATAGATCTCACCTTCGGCCATGCATACCGACTTTTATATCGGAACTAGTGAAAGCAGGCTGCCGGGGGGGGGGGCTGTGGCATTCGAGGGAAGACAGATATGCATTGCTGTGACCTGTGAGGGAAAACGTGATATTTCTACTTACCTTGCCAGTGCGACAACTTGCTCCCTAGCAGTCGGTAGTAGGAATATTTTTTCTCGGACTTCCTCAATGTACCTGACAAAAATAGGATCCGGGGGCAGTACGAAAGGCTTGTCCGGTTCTTTACCCGCGTTAGTGGCAGCGGCCAGCTCGGCTTCCTTCTGGCGTTGTAATTCGAGCTCTTCTCCTTTCATCTTGTCTTCTTTGTCCTTCTGTGAACGTGACTTTCTGAAACCAGCCAAGGTGATAGGTGATATAATGAGTGTGAATGTAAATGCTGTAGACCATGGGGATGTTTACCTTCATTTCTCTGGCTCTTGATTATGAAGCAGAAACTCGTGATAAGTGAATAACATTGCTGCCAAGGTATTGCCATGGAAAGGGGCTACCAGGCCCTGGGCGTGCCATCGCCCGCACCCCACCCCGACCCACCCACCCAAAGGTGCCATTTGACACTCCTCTTAAGGCTACATACCATGGCAAAGAGGTCGTGAGCAACAGACTTAACTTCAACGAAGAAAATAAGATAAGGTGCAGTATTTTTTGAGAATTGCAAAGAAATTTCCAATGATCGAGAAAATAAATAAATAAGCAGCAATTAACAAGCTCACTATTAGGCTGGTGGTACCAAACATGCTTTCAATATATTCAGTGGGTAATGTATAGCTGAAAACCTTATGTGCACTTAATATGAGAAAACCGAAATACAGGTAACATATGAGAATATCAGTGCAGGCATGTTGGAGAGAATTATGAGGATGGGTCAGGGCGATGGCATCAAAAACCTACTGTTTCGATTCGTGGCCTGTGCCACCGGCCGGTTTCCCTGCACCGCCTCGTGTGGCTCCTCTGGTTGCATCTTCGCGAGGTCCCGGCTCAGGCGTTTTCGCCGTGGGAGGCCGGCTGCAAAGGTGTTTTTAGGCAAGCGATCAGGCTTGCTGGTGCATCTGAGCAGGGTAGCCATGACGGCCAGCCGTGTGAAGTGATCCAGGCGCAGCTCAATGCAACGCCAGTGCAGCAGCAGCAAATGTCGTTGCACTGTGCTGGTACGAGGCCTTGAGCCTATTTGCTAGTCAGGGTGCACGAGCTCGAAGCGCCGACGTCAGCAGGGGGGGGGGCTGCTGCAGCAGCTCTCCTTACTCCGCTTTTGCGTTGACCAGGAGCACGGGCCGACGCTGGTCGACCTGCTTCTTGCTCAGCTCCTCCAGAGTGCTAAATTTGGCTCCAGGTTTGATTGCGCCGGCATCGTAGAACTCGTCCTTCAGAGCATTGGTAACGTCTGCAAGCAAAAGGCAGAAGCACCGCCCATTTAGCTTCGAGCCCTGAAGCAGCCACAGATCGAAGACCGCTGGACAATTGGGTTGCGGTCTGGCTTTCTGGTTAATAGCAAGACGAGCAAAAGCTCTAGCTAGCGCTGTCAATCGTGGCGGCATGAGAGCTGCTGCACCAGCCAGCTGGTCAGCCGGGTCAAGCGGCAAACGAACGCTCCGCAGGTGCACACACCTTGTGCTTGCAAGATAGGGCATTCCGGCAGAAAAAGTCTATGTGAGTATTAACAGCACGGCTAGTGCCAAACGACAGGGGGGGGGGCAAGTGGCACTGCATGCAGCCATGCGAGGGTCGTGGATGGATGAAGGCAAGAGCAGTCTGCCGACGAGAGTTAGTAAAGCTGTCCGCGTGGGGAGAGGTGCCCCCTCGGCTTGCGAGCCGCAGAGATCGCTTTAACAGTTTGGCATGCTGCTGCTGCATCAGAGGTTACTTTAGGTAGGCTGCAAGCCGGCTGAAACTGGCTGGCTTTCATCTTACTCTTGTGCCAGTTCAGCAGTTTAGTCGTATCTAAATGCGAAAATAGCTTGTCGTCCTCCTGCAGGTGCTCCTTGAGCGACTTTATGTGCTCCCTTTCCTTGATCTGACCGCAGTCATAAAAGCCGTCTTGTGTAATGCACTGCGACCCTGCAGTGGCAGCAGCGAGGCGGTCCTTCACTTTAAAGCAGTGTGACGGTGGGGCCAGGAAGGGGCGGCTGACAGAAAAGGCATCATCGACGACGGCCACTACCCCTGAGCGAAGCACATACAATCGCGAGGTCACCCGATCCAGCGGGAACTCACGGTCACTTACCAAGGTGGCCTGTGAGGGCATACTTGGCCGGAAGGTTATAATTCAGCAGCCTCTCTAGTGCCACGCTGGTGAAGGCGTTCTTTCTTTTTCCTGACACTTGAATGCTCTGGAGAATGTCCAGGCACCTAGTCAATCGAGAGGGAAAAGCGCCGCCTGCTGTCAGGCACGTTAATAAGCAAAACCTCTTGGGCGGGATGGCCGTGCCTGTCACAGTGGGATGGTCGTGCCTGTCACAGAAGGCCAGTGCTACCAGCAAAATGCAAGATTGCTTGCAAAGTCTGCAGACCGCCAGGGCGCAGGGCGGCAGCTCGAAGCGAAACCGAGCTGTGTGCAGGGAGTCAATGGCTAATCAAAGCACGAGACTTGGTTGGGGGGGCTTGGATCTGGAGGTTAGCTGGGGTGGCCTACGTTGTGAGGGCTGCGGTTGTGGCCACCGCAGCCCTCACAATGTAAGTATGCCTCGGGCATGCAGAACATATCTCAGCTACTTGTGCTAAAGAGCCTGAGCCGACGGCTAGCGTCAGCTCAGCTCAGCTCAGCTCAGCTCAGCTCAGCTCAGCTCAGCTCAGCTCAGCTCAGCTCAGCTCAGCTCAGCTCAGCTCAGCTCAGCTCAGCTCAGCTCAGCTCAGCTCAGCTCAGCTCGTGTGTGTGTGTGTGTGTGTGTGTGTGTGTGTGTGTGTGTGTGTGTGTGTGTGTGTGTGTATGCTCTACAAACAGATTAATTTGCGAAACGGTACAAGCTGATTGGTGACTGCAAAGGCAAGCATGCGGAGCCCGTACCCAAGTGTCGATAAATGAAAGGCCGTCGGCTCATCGACGGCGCACACACACACTGCCCAAGAGACACTTCGTCGCGTGTCATCGCTGGGCGAGCCCAGCAGGTCCACGAGGCACTCCAGACCACCGGCGTTACGGAACTGCAACGGCAGCAGTCTGCTTGAAGGCCTCGTTCAAACCAACTGCTTTGAAGTGGCATAATAATAATAATGCACTTGATAAAGCACCCTCAGAGAACTCAATTTCTTTCTGGGCGCTTTACATTTGCTGCAAAGGGAAATGCAATTGAATGGTGAGTGCAGGCCGGAGCACCAACGAACATGTAGTGGGTAGCTAAAGTTGTGAGCTGTGCAAACGAGTGGTAGCCGTATGCTACCCTTGTTAAGTGGCTAATCTGTTGCCGATAGGAAGCGGGTTGCACTGGTTGTGAGTAGCAGGACCGTGAAAGAATGCGTTTTAAGTTTGCACATACTAACAGGAGAATCTCTTGGCAGCAGCGAGCAGCAACAGTCAGCGAGTTGTAAGCCACTGCTGCTTATGCGTACCACCGACAAAGCCGGCTGATAATTTTGCCACAATGTGCTGTGACGACGCTGCACCCAGACACGTTAGCATCACAAGTAAAAATTCAGGTGGTTAAGCAGGAATGCTTAACTAATTTTTTGTGGACAGCCTCATAGCAGGGGGAGACAATGATTAAATAAAGAGACCGTCAGACAGACAGACAGATAGATAAATAGATAGATATAATTGACAAGATTCCTTGGCATTTTTATTAGAGAGACTCGAAAAGAGCTATGAGAAGTAAAAGTAGAAGCTCAGCAGCTATATTTGTGTGGCAACAGAACAGCCTTAACGGCTATCGCCACTGCTTCCAGTGGGCATTAAGCTTGCTGTACGACTCGAACCCACGACCTGGGTGGTAAAGTGCAAGACCTTACCTCGAGGGCAAAGACCTAGAGACAAATAAGCAAATCAGCCGCTACGGAACAACATTCACCTCGGTACGGGCATCCGAATCGCACATGAAAGCTGCAGCTGCCAGGGAGGCCTTGCTCTGGACGTCGGCGTTCCTGCAACGTACAGAATATGTGCGTCTAGACCCAGCGCACCAGCTCGTGCCCGAAGCGATTGGCCGGTACTAGGACCGTATGTCCCCGGACGAAATGTCCCTGACAAAATGTCCCAGGACAAAATGTCCCCATACAAAAACGTCCCGGACAAAATGTCCCCACATGTTACAATAAATTAATCATATTCATGTCATTTTAAATAAATAATAATTAATAGGCTTCGATATTTCACCAATAAAATGTAGCATGGAAAGTTTTAATATTTAATGAAGACTGAAGAGAGATTACTTGTGATCGACATATACATGTGCAGTTAATCAAAGGCCTCTTTAAATGAAGTCATCTTTAGTTAATCAAAGGCCTCTTTAAATGAAGCGATGTGCCATAGTCTTATTAAACAAGCAAACTTAAATGATAAGATATCAAAGTTTACAGTTATATTTACTAATGAATGGCTTCTGATTCACTGTAAAAGTATAAATATGTGGAAGTTACAGTGAAGGTTATTATACTAAAAACTGTTTGTTATAATAGGTGATAGATGTGCAGTGTAATGAATAATTTACAAGATTTCGAGGTGATTAGTATTTATATAACTGTAAATGTAATTAGAATGTTTAATACAAGACAAAAAAATAATTAAAGAAGATGCTGAAATTCATAACGTCACAGAAGGGAACAAGGAAGCTTGTAGTCGGAGGGTTCTTATTCACGAAGCATAGAAATGGTGCAGATGGAAAAGAAATTTGGCGTTGCGAGGACCGAGACTGACTGGATATAACTTCCTACTCTTTTACATTTATTTGCCTCTTGCTTTTAATAAAATCTGTTCAACATAACATTAATATTACTAATCTTATATCACACGTGGGGACATTTTGTCTAGGACATTTTTGTATGGGGACATTTTGTACTGGGACATTTTGTCCTGGGACATTATGTCCGGGACATTTTGGGTCGGGACATTTTGTCCTGTCACGGATTGGCCAGCACGTCGTGTGAGCACGGAAGGCCTTCTGCCTGAAGGCTCTCACTGCGGCACAGGAAAGTCTAAAGCAAAGACGACGGAGCCGCCCAGAGAGAAGCCTCGTGCAAAAGCAGGCGTAGACGCCAATAGGGAAGCTTGCGAAGAGCAGCTGGCTCACGATTCAGCGATTCTGGCGCGCACGATAACGAGCCGCAGCAGGAAGCCGAGCTCCCAGCTCCCTGGCCCGCGAGCAACGCCGGCCGCGCGATGTGGCACGAGAAGGAAGGAGCCGAGGGCAGGGAGCCGGTGCGATGGGCCGAGTGCAGCTCGGGGTCTTACGTGGATTGCAGAGGCGTGACCAGGGAAGTGACGACTCCGCTTCTCTGTAGGTCAGAGCGAAGCTCCTCGTCGGCTGCCATGTTGGTGAGCGCACAGCACGCATTTGCGACGGCTGTCTCTTTGGAGTTTCCCAGAGTTGCAATGAGTGGCTCAATGCCTCCGCAGTGGGCCACGGCTCTAAGAATGCCAAGCAAATCTTGCAGGCGACTCGGCAAGTAAACCGCCGCCATCAGCTTGAGGCTCCTCGTAGAATACCAATGTAGACGTGCGCAAGTGCAGCCAGCCACGTGCCGCTGCGACTACTGTCACGTGGTTTACACACACTTATGCACATCTACGACGGTTTCTCATCATGCAGAATTGTCTGCCAGTGTGACTTTTGGTGAGAACGGCCGACAATCCCCCCCCCCCCCAGTAGAAGCACAAACAGCTCGAAAGCAGCAGCGGCAGCCACTCGAGTGCTGTCCAGCTCTCATGCCCCGACTCACTGGCAGTTGGTCTGCGATCCGGCAGTGAGATTGGCTAGCGCAAGAGTGGCAGCTTCTAGAAGTGCAGGCTGGTCGTCTTTCTTCAGCATCTTCACCAGTGGCTCGATTCCTTCTGAAAACTCCACGCCAAATGACATTAGCAGAAAAGCAAAAGGAGCGTGGCGAGCACCGGCGTTGGATTTTTTCATCGCACCATCACACGAAGCTGTCCATCAAGTGTGCTCACGCATGTGCACAGCCAGCCGGTCCCGGGCAGTCAGCGCTTGCACTTGTGCAAAGCAGGAGCGTGTGCCTGCACTTCTCACCCAGCTGAGTCACGATGGCACGGCTGAGGCTCAGCTCTGCCATGGTGGCCAGCGCCTGTGCGGCTGCGGCCTCCACGTTCACATCCTCGTGCGCCAGAAGCTGGATCAGCATTTTCTCCACTTGGCACTCGTTCAGGATCTTACGGTTCTCGGCTACAACGGACGTGGGTGCGATTGCGGCACTGACTTCTCTCTGTCGTCCAATTTTTCTTTAGCTAAAGCCCATGCAGAGCAGCTGCCAAATGGACGTATAAATGTTGAGCAGTCAGGAAAAGGCAGTCACCGCTCTTGGCAGCTCGGCTGATCGCCCGAGCCGCGTGTGCCTTCACTTCTGGTAGGATCTTTTTTACTTCACTGCCCTCATCGACGACGCTCGTCTTTCCACCCTTATGCTTATCTAGAAACGTGTGCAAAAGCTGCTGTTTGCTTGCTTGATGTCCCCAGGTCCCCACTTCTCGCGGCAGTAGGGAATTGCTGGCGTAGCATTGAGGGCAGCCCAGAAACTAAGCTGCGGCAGTAACACAGTTAGGTAGCAGCCAGGCAGCTGCCTCGGCCAATCAGGCAGGTAGCGTCAGTGCAGCTACAACAGGCAGGCTCAGCCGAGCGAAGCCTTAGCTACCAGGCATGGTCGCAGCAGCTCAAGTGACTGGTAATGATGGCAGCAGCAGTGCCTTGCAGAACCGGGAGAAAAGCAGCAGTGGCAGAGATGCATCAGCAGCAGCTTAGGTGGCATCAGTAATTGTGGCAGCAGCAGCAGTAGTGCTATTGCAGCTGCTACTGCATTTAGCCTACACGTGTTCATCTTGCTGCACTCACCATCGTCAGCGCCTTTCTTTCCTTTCGGCGTTTTTGGTGCATCTTTTCCTCCTTTGCCAGCAGTTTTCTTTTTGTCACTAGTGTCCTCCGGAGGAGGTGCATCCGTGACAATGGCAACCAATTTCTGCAGACCTCCAGTTTCCTTGATCAACTGGAAACAGAAACGTGTATTATGTCGTGATTCTGGCAGCGAGAGCATCCCAGCATTGCATGCTCTTGGTCAGACATAGCCGTATGACAGAAAAACGGGAATTAAATACTCGGCTCTAAGTGCTAATGATAGCACCATGCCAAACTGCTTGTCCATTTCTTTCATGCAATTCGACCATAGAATCGTGGCAGTAGCAAGCTACTTGCCTGGGCTGATCCCTTATACGGATCTATTACTTTGATTTCCATGGGAATTAGATTATTGCTGCAAACTATGGAACATTTGCAGCAGAGGGAAACGCGAGTAATGCGCTATCCTGCAATGTTGCTCTACACTTACACGTCACCACAGTTGCCTGCTCGTATTCGTAAGCTCTATAGTGAGTCCACAGTGGCCACTTATTCGTGAGGACCTTGAATGAAGCCGAGCTGCTGATATGCAGGTCTGTGGCTTCTTTTCTATCCTCCAAGGTGGATGGGGAGAACATCATCTCGAATTAAGAAGGAAGGACAGTTCAAGCTCCCGATCTTTCCGACACCCTTCACATCGAAGCATGGTTTCGGCTAGTTCATGTCTTGCATTTACTACTCCTCGCCTTGCTGCTCTCTATCTTCGAGCACCCACGTGAGCTCAAGGGCTGGCTTCAGGTAGTCGTGGCTAATATTTTATTCTTTGCGCATTGTCTGCAAGAGCAGTCTGCAAACCATGCATGGCTGAATATACAGTATCTTTCTCCACAGCATGCGATGGAGCACTCTCAAGAGTGTGCCGTTCAGGTCGGCCACTGCACGAATACGTTATCCAGTCCGCAGCAAGACGGCTGCCCTACACTGTAGGGTAGCTGCCTAGCAAGCAACAAAGCTCGGCGATGTGCAGCCGCCGGTACCTCCACGCTCTCTTTGTCCTCCAGGCAGTTAGCGAGCACCACGACTGCATAGGCATGCAGATCGCTGTATGCAGGGGTACCGACGAACGAGATCAGCTGCGTGAGCCCTTCCAGCTCACGAAGTGCTGCCCGGTTGCCCGCATCCTGCGTGGCTCGGTCAAGTGCCACCAGTGCCAGCTCCTGAATCACCGGGAACTCGGACTTGCATAAGTCAAGTAGTGGCTGCAGACCACCACGATCTTTCATGGCAGAGCGGGCCTGGTAATCCTGCAACGCATCAGAGGGCCATTGACATTTGAATTAATATTTTTAACCCAGACCGGTTGCATGTCTAGCTGCAGAGAATGGTAACCTCGAGACGACAAGTGCCACTTTGGCGGATGGAACTCCGGTCGCTCGGCATGGCCTGTGCTATGCGAACCTGCACGAGCAGTCCCACTCCTTCGACCGAGTTCTTCTGGACGTCTGGATCATGCGACTGCATGCCTCGGATGAGGCAGTCGAGTCCATCCTGCTCGAAGATGGCCACCTTTGTGCTGAAGTCGGCCGCCATGTGTGATAGCCAGAGTGCAGCAAACTCGTGGCAGAGAGTGTCCTCTGAGCATGAGGGCATGCAAGAAAATTAAGAGTATGCACCTGGGGACACGTTCATTAAGCTCTGACAGCACGACAAGACGGCTTGTAAGTGCATGGCATTTTAAATCCCCCCAATCGACTGTAGTCCGATTACGGACGGGAGGGGTGATGAAACCAGCCGTGGCAGTGCTTCGTGGTGGCCAAAGCCGATACTATAGCAGTAGAGCATGCCCGGGCCAGCCTCACCTTCTGGAGCCATCATGCCGATGATGGCCGGTATGCACTCCTCTCTTTTCTTCAGCAACTTACGAACGTCAGCTGAAAAATAAAATAAAAAAGATGCCTTGCTCCGTAGATGTCACTCTCACTATCTCATTGACACAAGCTGAGACTGTGCACAACTGGTTGGCAAACGACAGCTACTGGCTCTCACTGGCATGGGAGCTGCAAGTCTTAGTCTCACTCACCATGTGATGCCATCAAGCCAAAAGCCATCACAGCGTTGCGTCTGACAATTCTATCGTCGTGACGAATCAAAGACAGAAGCCGGTCTACAGCTCCCAAGCTCAACATCAGCTTCTTGTTGTCTTCAGCTGTCACAATGGAGAACTACATGCACACACTTATTGCAACAAGAGAGCCCGAAAGCACGTTGCACTTTCCGGGAGAAAATCCTTCACCTATTCTAATCAGTTACAAAATTATGACTGCTGCCGATAGCATTATCGCTGAATCAATTCGTCGATAGCATTGACTAACTAATTAGCCAGTCACTCATGTAGCCTCAACTTGTAAGACAAAGCAGCAGCAGTGGTAGTAGAAGTTGCAACGGCACGTACAGTGTAGAAAATGGGTATACTGGTACCACATTCGGCATCAAACGCATCGCATCAATGGCACTGGCAATCGTTTAGTTGGTGAACTAGGGGCAGCTCTTAACGGCGCTTAGCGAGGCAACCCAATAATTCATACACTTTTCGATGAACTTAAAGATGGCTTCGGCAGCCTTGGCGAGCACATCCACCTCGGGACTGTCAAGCATGAGCACCACTGTGGCTGGTTGATGCAGCTCAACTGGCAGTGGGTCCAGCTAAAAGTAGTAACGTATCTCGTGTCACTATTGGTGTTCAAACTGCAGTAGAGCTTGCAAATTATGAATATTGTCAGAAGCTGGCTCCAGTATGGAATAGCCAAACAAGAGAAATATAGTGTTAGGGCACTCACTGCACGTGTTCAAGCTGGGCATGCAATCACAGAGGGTTGTGCTGCAGTATTGCGCTATTAGACCACCATTCAGCATTGTACGGTGTGATTTCCTGCAACTTTAGGATATCCTCTAAGCACTAATCATGAGGATGAATGCATTATTTTTGGTCAAATTTGTCCGGTCAAGGGACTTGAAGGGCTGCATACCGCCGGATTGAAGTATCTATCACTTAATGGCTTCGAAATGTATAATGCTTCCTTACAATGCATCCCATTCAGCAAGCTAGTTAAGTCTTCTGCACCCAGCATTGGCAAATGACGGAGGGGCACAACAAGTCCTCTTAACCGAAAGCAACTCTTCACAATAATGAGGTGGCCTTTCCTATATGCCTCTTTAGCATGTAGTTTAAAGACTCACCAATCATCCCACTTTCATTCTTTCCACACAACTTTATTTCAATTAACCTCGTCCTTCACGCCTGTAACCGAGCTCGAGGCATCCATCTAAACACGCCATAAACTGTATCTAGAGAAGAAAATAGACTGTTAAGCTTTTCTAGCCACATACCCGATCTAACAGCACTGTGTGCACTCAAATGTTAATATGCTTTGAATAAGCATTTTAAAATGACCCTCTTTACCTTGACGCTCACATAGGTTTGGTGGTTCTATTGTTCAATCCAAGTTCTCAATCATATGGTCACCGTGTACTCCAACAAGCTCACAACAGGATGCAATTTCTACAACAAAATGTGCCTGACGGCTTACTAAAAAATAGGGTGCCTAAGTGATTTGGAGCTAACGTCAGCATGCATGTGTGTCGTGAATAGCATGGGCTATGATCTGTATGATTGAAGGAGTTATTTTACTTTATTTTTTTGATCAGCTAGGACCATGTGTCTTTGATCGCCTGCATATGAGACCGTGGGCACTGTCACTCAGTAAAAAAAAATGCATTCTCCACGTGCTAATGAACTATTAAAATTAACTTTTTGCCAGACTACACATCCCACACAAGGGTTGCTCCTGTGTGAGTTGGCTGTTGGGTTACATACGTTGGGTGCTGCATACCAAACACACAGTATTTTAAGATGATTCTCCGGGGGAGGTTACTTTTGATTCGTTCAAGCAGCTCTCACATCTCCAAAAGACCATTTCGAGCCACTGACTTCGATTTGTGTTTTACCACGTAATGATTTTGCTAGGATGTCAAAACATGCTCTTACAGCACACATTAATTTCCATACAGATTTACCGAGACGTCATAGTACCTCAAACTCTTACCGGGCTATCTGCAATATCACTTTTACTGGCAAAAATTTCAAGAAAAAAAAAGCAAGTTAATACAAAGTTGGATAGAGAATATTTGATATTTCTGGCGAAGAATCGATGACGATCTAAACCGCTCACGAAGACCTAATGTAGCGTAATACAAGCTTTCCCTAAGAGGCCACCATATCAACATTATCCATCCGGATTGGCCACAAATAAGTATAACGAGTCACTTCTCTGGCTAAAAGTACAGTCAGGCAGTGTCATTCGTTGACAGTGGGAGTGGATTAGACGGTCTGGGACTAGACGACCCCATAACAATCAAGGGGTATCATTTACACGCAATAAATTTCACTGGAATATTTCCCTGATTCTTATCAACTACGAGCCTTTTACTCGCAATAGTTTTTACTCGCACCGTCAAGGGAAACTTTCCTAGCACGATTCAGCATCGTCTAAACTGCACAATATATAAAAGCAGAGAACGCGTACGTAACTCTACCGAATTCCGGTGTATAATGATCACAACTAAGAATTCCGTTCCTCTCTTTGGTAATCTAAATTAAGTCACAAATCCTGAATAGCAACGCTCTCTGCGTGTCTTCCAGCGACAGCGCAGCAAGCCTGGAGGTTCCCACAAGCGATTCAAACCAATAGCAGCAGCCCTACCCAAGTATATGACAGCATAATAGTAAAAAAATGAGGTTTCACGACTTACCACATCGCTAGGTGGCGGTTTCTTGTCTTCCTTAACTTTCTTTCCCATTTTCACGCCGTTTTGATCCCCTCAGCTGTAGAAGCCAGCGGATTGCCTTACTTCTCCGCTGTCACTAGGAGGTCAAGAGAAGAAAGGAACTTCAGAATAATGGTACGACCTCTTTCTCCTAAAATTAAGGCAGTTTTTGCGCCAAATACCCTTTTTCGCTCGATGCAAGTCCGAGCAACAGGGACCGCGCCACTGAGTGCATGAAACAGATAACAGTGAATAAAGTACCCATGGGTATCACTGCACCATCATAAATTCTCTCACGACGTCATGCCACAGAACGCACCGTGTTATTATTCGCAACTACCTTCGATTAATGACAGAGTACCTGGTTGACTGGGTGGAACAGCGGTCGGTATCTGCAGGTGGAGTACGGTCTCGTGCGGCGGCAGACCGTTGCCACGAGACCAGCCTAGTTCCGGTGGTGGACGACTTGCCGGCCTTGGAATTAACCAACCTTGACCTTTCGAGTGCCGTATGGGTTAGATTCGGCGTCTTAGTTATACAGGTGATTACAGATTCCTGCCGTTTTACAAGACTAAGCTACTGCATCCCGTAGGATTGATCTATTGGGCTCGATCCTAGGCGTTTGTTGACCAGTCGTGCAGCAAGGTTACATGCAATTTTGGGGTGCTGCGTGGACAGGGTGTCATGTTCCAAAGTGACCATTCGTTAGATGGTCACATCAGCTCCGCAATCAAGTCTGCCTACTTTCAGCTACATAAAATTGCTGAAATTTGGGCTTGTTTAAACAGAGATACCACATCTAAGTTGGTCCTGTAACTCACTGCTTGCTGGTATACCGGCATGTGCAATCAGGCGCTTATAGCTGCTGCAAAACTCTGCAGCTAGGCTTGTCTGTCGTGAGCGTCGCAATTGCCACATCACACCAGATCTCGCAGACCTGATCTGGCTACCAGTCAATCAACGCATCGACTTCAAGGTCTTGTTACTTTTAGCTCCCTTCATTCTTTGGCTCCAGTCTACCTATCAGATTTACTGCCCCACCAGTCTAAGCATCGTACCCCCCCCCCCGCTTTTCGGAATCTAGCTGTTTACCTATACCTCGTACAAACCTCAAATACTTAGGAAACCGTGCCTTTAGTTCGTATGCTCCCAAAGCCTGGAACTCACTCCCGACTTCCGTCATGACATCCCCTGACTTAAGCACATTAAAAAAAATTAAAAACGCATATATTCATTACAGCATTTAGTGAGTTCCTGTGACTCGTCCTTGATGTGCTTATGCGTGCTGACACTGTTTCACGCTGCCATTAATCACACTTGCATGCTGACCCTGTTCATATCATCCTTCACCATGTTATTCTTGTCGTTCATCAAGCATGATACTGTAGCACTTCGCTGGCCTTGGCTGAATTTTAGCGCGAACGAGAGCTGTTCGGAGGCGGGCTAGAACTCCTTTGTCCTGGAGCAGTGAGCCAGAGAGGAGCGTCAGTGCGGTTAGAGAGCAAGAGCTTAAGAGCAAGCCAGGAAGCTCTGAGACCAGCGGTGGTGATTCGGCCTCTAGAATTGGTCTGATACCCGCGGAAGCTGCTGATTGATGTTGGCTGGCCTGTCAACCTCCGCCTTCACTCGTTCCAAGAAAGAATCGTCTGGAACCCATTCGCCATTCAAGCTGGACAGAGGTGCCCTTCCAGTGGCCTAGTGACGGTATTAATTCCTTACCGTAATGGGCCATGGTGTCGGGCCCAATACCACTAAGCTCTTGCCCCGTTGTCTCAGCTAAGTATTTAAGAGTCGAGCGACGCTCGCTCTTGGTCTTTCGGGTATTTTGTCCGGCTCTGCGCTTCGACGCCGTCGGACTCGTTTCTCTGAAAGCGAGGGAGGAGGGCGGGCTGTTGGCCGGCGATTGACGGGACAGGACGAGGCTGCGCTAGGAGGATTCAGTGGACTCCACCGAGTACGGTCGTATAGCGCCTGAGCTGGCATTTTGTGTTTCTTTTGTGTTTTTTTTGTGCGCGCTAGCACGCGGTCTCGGCATAAGGATTTGCCGGTGCGGGCTGGACGTGGTTGGCGTGTGTGGAGTCCTAGTTCTCCGGTTAGGGTTTAGGCTCCAGTTCGAGCCCTGTCTATTTGGGTCGTTCCCCAGTATAGATGTAAGTAGCTTAAGTGTGGAGACGTGTTTCCTCCGCAAGAGTGTTTGTGCTGTTGAGAGCGTGCGAGGAGTGTGGAGATAAAACTGAGCTAGACGCGCAGCGACTTTGCGCTTGCGAATAAAGCTCAGTAAAATCCCCAATTTGTGTGCCTCGCTTTCCAATTCATGCAGCGGACTCGCGACCCCCTTTAGTAACGGTAAGCAGGTCGGCGCCAGAAACGCTCGTTTCGTGGCGGCCAGCTTATTGCGCGTAGGCGCGAACCGAACGGCAGTAAGCGCTAGGCTACGCCGCTAGGTAAGCGGCAGGTCAAGCTTACTCCGCCGAGCCTTCGGCGTTACAATACTACTCACCATTCAATCGTGTTTCCTTTGCAGCAAATGTAAAGCGCTTAGAAAGAGATTGAGTTATATGAGGGCGCTTTATCAAAAGTATTCTTAATATTATTAC
This sequence comes from Cristatella mucedo, assembly GCA_009760855.2. NCBI lineage: Eukaryota > Metazoa > Bryozoa > Phylactolaemata > Cristatellidae > Cristatella > Cristatella mucedo. Next base: position 6,127,284 of record WPIO01000012.1, read on the forward strand.
AGTAGCTCGCGATTTGGAATGCTAAAGAGTTAGCCAATAAGCATAGTCTTGACTTATTTCCCAATGAACTGGGGTTGCATTCGGCACTGACGCATGCATAGGTCGCTTCTATATAGAATGACAACGCCTTGACCTTCAGCTTGCCGTAGTTCTTTCATTGCACGGATACAATTTTAGCATACATGCACTCATAGCATGCACAAGCTTGATCAAGCTGACCCTACTGGAATGGTCGGCAAGCAGAAATTCCGCTTCCCGCGCCTTACTATATTATTTAGGCCACCACCTTATTCTTTATTTACTAATAATTTTCGAGAGGCCTATATTTCGGAAACTCCTGGATTGACGCAGCAATTTTTACTGAAATTCATTCAGAGGCTGCGAGCTCTGTCACATTAAGTAGTTAAGTTATTGTAATCCTCACATTCGGATCGAATTTAAAATAAGAATTTACCTACTAGTAACCATAATATATGAGATCTGTCGCGAAAAAGCGTAGCATACTATTTACCGCTGATACACATGGACGAGATGGCATGGGCCAATATTTCCATTAATACATTAATATTGTAGCTATAATTTGTTTGTATAGCGCCCTAAGAGAACTTTAACCAGGCGCTTTACATATGCCGGAGGGCTCGACCCCACGACCTTGGCCACTAAAGGCGAGCACCCTGTCTCTGAGCCAAACCAGGGAGGCATACTTTAATACGTGTACACGACCCTGACTTTGCAGCAAAGATGTGGGGTTAACAATGTAGTGGCGCTTCAACCTAGTTGAAGTGAACACGACTTTTCAGCTCGCCCGAGGCGAGCAGTGATGGCACACTAGGCATAGGTTCGCACTCGGTCACTGGTCTCAAAATGTTCCCAGCTTATCAGCATTATTAGCAGGTTTTCCCTTCCTGCTTTTTATGAACTGGTTTATTTTTTTAAACTTACTTATCGTCCAAGCTGTTGTTCGGTCTGAGCGTGAATTGTCTTGTGTGTGATTTTGTGTTCTGAAACAGGGCTCGCGGTAAAGGGCAAAAGCAATACGCTTTTGTATCGCGCCCCAATGAATTTGACTTTTTTTGCTGTGTGCTTTGGGTGCTTCCACTCTGTAAATGATTCCGTGCATGTTGCTAACCGGGGGTCTTGCTAACCAGCGGCTGTAAGTGTCTTCTTGCCCTTACTTGTCGTTAAATCCTGGTTATTGCTTCTCTTGTATTGCTTATATTATCTTATATCTTATATTATATTATGCTTCTCTTACAGCACCTTGATAGAGATTCGGTTCACTCATGGCCGAATGCAAAAGATGTATTATTGGTAATATTACTATCACGCTTCAACGGCAGCCTTTGTACTAATCATCGCTCTCTTTCCCGAAACACATTACGGAAAAAGAATATATTTAAGCAGAATTTGTCGTGGGCGACCTTTTGAGGTTTGATTCCAGTGAGCTGTAGAGACGTTTTGTAACGGGCCACCTGCTAAAATCCTGCCCTTTTTTGGGCTAAAGGACGAAAGATTCAACAAGTTAGCTCAAAGATCTTTCAACACTTTCTACAATCTTAAAAGTATCTTGAGAAGGTTTGTGCGCGACATTATAATAGACTGTTCTATGACCAGCATATGGCCATGACTAGAGTTGTTTGCAGGATTTGGCCCAGGGGAAGCCAACATCTTTATCTTACCTGCAATGGCCGATCATAAGATTGGTAGAGCACACGCCAGGAAAAAGCAAAGGCTGTGGTTGCTCGTTTGAGTAAGAAAAATCCGCCACCAGTCCCAGTCACAGCGCGGATGGCATTCGATTGTTCCATTATTTGATAATTAGCCGAAGGGATGCCTAGCGGGTCAGTGCCTAGTAAGCCCCATACAAGCCAGTCCTAGACCTCTCCCGAGGTTTGCTGACTCGCCGATCCAGGGCAATCACCGTCTCGATGACCTGCGATCTTGACAGCGATTAAGTAAAGGCATACAATTTAAAGCTCGAAACGGTTTTCTGTTCTCTTTGATCGGATTAATTTCATGCGATGGACAATATTTACTTTGTCTAAGACTTGGTCTCGTTATTATTGACCTCACTTGACTGACTGTGTGGAGTGGTTTAGCGTATGAAATGGTTTAGAGTTGCTTACACTTTACCAAAGAAAGCTAACCACTTACTGGGTGGAGCCACTAATATCCTAGTATAGCAATGCGGATTTATTCGGGTGCAAGTTACATCTTATTGACTTAATGGCAGCGGCGGTAAAATTGTCGGGTGCCCTTTGGTTTGATGGTGCAGTCGCTCATGCACAACGCAACGGAAAGTGGCTAAATTCTCAGAGTGACTCTGTAGTTGGCGTGTCCTGATTTGCTACTCCATTAAAGTAGACAGTGGGTAGCTGAAAATATGAGAACAAAAAGATCGATGGCTAGAGATTTCTGCACACGTTTTACAGGTGTATAGCTCTTGCTTGCAGTCCATTCCTAGGTTTACTCTTAATAAGTCCAAAGGTAAGCCACTACCCCATGACTTTCTGCCTGCGTGCTGCTGACCTTTGGGGGATTATGTTCGCCATCATCTCCGTATAGTTAGCCGAAACTAGGGTATTTATCTTAGACTTTCTAGGGTTCAGGCTTCGGTCAGTTGGCCGACAAGACAAATATTCCTGCTCTACGAAAGCTTTAGGCCTCCAAGTGGTCACACCCCGTTAGCGGTTCAGCCAAATTAAAACTTGCCCATTAACCTACAGACGATTCCTATTCAAGTGAAAATATTTGTCATTCACCAGCTGTTAGTAGTGCCTCTCCTTTCGTTATTTTAATTAAAGAGTTTGTGTGCCCTCAACTTATTGCAGTTCTCTCTAACAAATTACATGCATGCGATTGAATGAACATTTTTGATGTAACTGGTAGCATGCGTTATCGTGACCTGAGGAATTTTAGACGTGCAGGCAGCCGGACTTCCAGCCTGGCATTTGACGCTGCAGCCAAAGCGTTCTTTAAACGTGCCTGCTGTGAACACTAGATGAAATTACTTGTTTATTGTGTGTATGGTGCCTAGAAAACGGGACTTCAACAATGGGACCGAGTCTGAACCTATTCTAGGCGAGGACGAATGTGCATTCAAAGTGAGACGCATTCGTATGAAACCATTTTTGATTGTATTAGTGAAACCACGCTTCAATACCGACAACCCATGCATACTAAACCGATTACTGGAAAAAAAGAGGTGCATGGTGCGTTGGCATGCATTCACAGAGTGCTTGTAGTAGCAGAGCATAGACAGCCAAAGACAGCCGTCCACGCACAGACAGACGTGTTCGCGACGAGTGAGAGCACAGCCAGCATATCCTTGCCAGAGTTAGTGGCAGCAAAGTCTAAGGCTTTTAAAGCTACCGCTGATTTTGTACACACTCGGTTCTATCGTCGAACTTTGCCCAACGAAAAGATTCTTCATGAGCAGCAAGATGAGCACTAAAAAACCTCCTCGTAGAGATGACGCTTCGTTACTGTTGCTAGGCAGAAGGCCAATATCTCTCCCAGTAACTGCAATGGATAAACGGTTCTGCTCGCTTTCAGCACGACTTAATGCCACCTAAATTGCTAGTATTGGCAGCAGCGCTCAAGGTTACAAAGCTCGATTGGCAGCATGCTAAGGAACTCTGCTATCGGAGTCCTTAGACACCTCAACGGGAAAATTGGCTGGGAGTTAAATACATGGATCTAACTATCAAATTGGCTCGGAGCCACATGCTGTCTTCGACAGTGGTAAGCTTCGTTGCATGTCTATGTAGAAAAAGGCATGTGAAGGTACCTGTGGCATTTATTTCAGCCCTCAAATCAGCAGCTTGGTTCCCACGTGCTGACTATCTTAACAGGTGCTTCTTTGGATAGCCTCTGCATACAATTTATGTATACTACTTTAATTGACCTTCCAATAGATGACCACTTCAGCTCTACACTTGAGTATACATAATTCCAGCTACGCACTCTTACGAAAATCCGGGCTTGTTTAGATAAGGATACCACAGCGAAGTTGGTCCGAGCATTTTTGACATTGCGACTAGACTTAAATGACCCACGTCTCGCCGGTCTCCCGGCCTGCCTGCACAATAAAGCGCTTACAGCCGGTGCACAACTCTTCAGCTAGACTTGCCAATCGTAGACAATGCAATTGCCACATTAAATCCCTTCTCAGTGACCTGCATTGGCTCCTCATCAAGCAGCTTCAATTGACTTCGAGGCTCTATCGAGGAGCACGTTTAGGTCCCTTCGTTTTCTCGTCGCTTGGGCCGCGTACCTATCCGAATTACTCCTATTATTCAGGCTTCGGATCATGTCATGCGCTCCTCTGACTCACATCGGTTAGGTGCGCCTCTAACCTCAAATCCTTTTGAGAGCGCGCTCTCGGTGTTTGTATGCTCTCAAGGCTTGAATCTCACTACCTGACTTGACAGCATTTAAAAAGAAGCTAAAGCACACCCATTCCTCACAGCACTCTCTCCGACCTAGTATGTTATCCTTTTTCAGGCTTACACGTGATGACACTTAATGCTTTCGCTAGCCAATTCACTTGCTTCCATTCCAGCAGGTTTGAAGTGACTTAAAAGTGATCCAGTCCTCTTAGGACGCCGTCGAAGAGCCTTTGAGACTTTCACTCCGAAGCTTTGTAGTCCATACTTGCTTCATTTGCATACCATTAGACATTGTAATGGCAATTAACAACACAGATTTATTCGGCTGCAAAGATTTTTTCCATCAGCATTTCCAAAACTATCAAACCAAATAAATAACCTGCCAAACCAATTTCCGCAGCCACTGCTACTCCGTATTCACTCATAGCTGTTGAGAAGAACCCGCCCTCGAAAAAATGGCGCCAGCACCATGCATATGTGTTTACGATACTTCCATTCGCCTCCTGACAGGCGTCTGGCAAGGGGTACTGAGTGATTGCTGCAAAGTTTCAAAAGCCTGGTTAATACGCGAGTCCAAGTGTAGCCATGATGATTGATTAGCGTTTCAAATAGTACTCGGTTGCTCGGGTAGTTCTTCGAAGACGCATTTGACAAGCCAGGAGCGTTGCTAGTACTGTTAAATGAAAATTCTGTGCCCTGTGCACAGATAGAGGCTCACCTGAGCGCCGATGAAGCCGAATGCAATTCCAACGATGACGCCCAAGCTGTTACGAATAGAATCGTCGACCAGGCCGTAGCAGCCCTATGAGAGAATGAACACGGTAAGCAAAAGTTACATCTGCATACATCACATTGACTACCGCAAAGATTTCAATACTTATCCTCGGGAATTTATGGATAACGTCATAAACTGTTTTCATTGATATAGTACACAGCTAAATTATCCTTTTAAAATTATAAATATATATATATGTTATATATATTGTTGCTATTATGTTGTTATTTTTATTATAAGTCCTTCCTTTCATGTGAATATCGCGAAATGGTGGCCCATCATTGGCGAGATTAGCTACTAAATCCAAGAGAGTCTTCTTCAACTCCGAAAAGAATAAAAATACAAAAGTACAGGCGTAAGTGATAATGACAAATGATTAAAGGGAAAATATTTTTTTTGTAAATCTTTTGTAAAGCTTGTATTACCTCATGTTTTATAGTTTTAAACGCCAAGAATAAACAGCATGCTCTTGCCGAGCATCTTAAGCTGGCATGGTGAATTACTCTACAGAGGTAGATGGAACGACAAGCAAGGTTTCGAGGAGGCGTTGGAGGCTCAGAGATAAATCCACAATTACGGAAGAAAAGTCTACCCTCATCAGCGAGGGAATGCCCTCCAAGACCTAAAACCTCTTCATAACGACGCTAGCAATATATTCGATGACCGAGGTCGTGTGCTCAAGCCCCATGGCAAATGTGAAGCGCCTGAATAGTGACTAAGTTCTCTTAGGTTTCTATACACATGAATTATATATATATATATATACACATATATATACAAACCAAGAAAATCGCCATCTGATTCTCTTGTCCAAGAGATAAGCTGCTGCCGCCCACGGGGGCTTGGTGGCTGGCGACCACGGGAAACTCAAAACTTTCGCTTTAATAAATAAATAAATGCTAGCTGATTTAACAGGCTCTTTTGTATAACGACAGAAGAGCCTTTATGGCTATCACCACCGCTTGCAGCGGCGATAAATGATCACCTACCGCAGGATTCGAATCCATGACCTCGGGACCGAGGTCGTAAAAGCAACCGCCTTATCTAGTGTTCCATCGCGGCTCACCAACTTGCTGCACAAGCCCAGGAGAGTAGCACAGGGCACATGCCAATGCAGCCCCACAAAAAGCTAATACACGTGACAGTGGCTTCGCTAGGTGGGTGGGAGTGGCCCTTCGCTAGGACAAAGACATCGAGCCATCGTTACTGGGAATGCTGAATGCTGGGTAGTATCGCTTGACTGAATGAAGATAGTGCAAAGACGAAAAACGTCCTAAATATGTTGTGTCAAAGATATAGTATGTCGTCTTAACATGAATGGCACAGTTAATCGCGGGTTATAAATATAAAATGCCGTGGTGGTGAATATTTGCAAATGGAAACATAAGAAAGAATGTCTGATTTTTACAAACGCTCATCAAGGTGCACATGCACTCACGTACGCACACACGGAAACTTTCAGGCACGCGGATCCCAAGCAATCAATGGGTGTGAGCAAACTCCCGATAATGCAGCTATATCAAGAAGAACTCCGCTTGGAGATCCTTCGTTGTTAATGGAACTGCCGAGCGCACATCATCGAATGCCATTCAGGAAACGTTTATAGTGCACCTGTAACTAGACAATACCCAAAGCCTTGCTAGCAAACCAAGAACAGAGCGCTCAGAGAGCACGAACCTATAGCCTTTTGCTTCTCTGATCACTGAGTGGCCACTCTTTGTAAAGCTCTTGGGATTGGCTGTAAAGAAATTTCTTTATTGACATTGGTTGCAGGTTCTGTGCTTGATGCCTAAGGAACAGGAGTATTTGCGGTGTGCCTGCTGTTAATGAACGTGAGCGAGACCTTGTGTGCGAGTGGTGAGAAGAAGACGAGGCATCCTTTTCGGACCAAACGCCGAAACGAATTTTTCAAAGTACGCATGTTATCCTCTCAAATGCTTGCACAATATTAGGGCAATGTGAACCCAAGTTGTCATTGGATGCCCGGAAGGTTGATTTACACTACATACTATGCTACAAGATATTTTGTGAGAATTCCTATTAGATAACAGACGCCAAAAAGCACCCATCATCATATGCCAAGTACGGGTTTTTACTAAGCATCCTATATAACATGCGTATACACACAGTGGCCGTGGTTCTCGGCTTCTATGTATTCAATAAGAAATTTGCTTTATAGCTAGCGACCCTCGAATGCGCAATGCCACCAACTTCAGCAGATAGTGCTCTCCATATCTGTGCCTTTCTTTGTACAAGTGACTGCAGTGCATGCTATTACGCAACTAAAACGTCCACATATGCATACGACTGCACAAAAACTGGAAACAGAGTCAATTAAAGCTTGCAGAAAGCGATCGAACTGACTTTTTTAAGCTTATTGTGAAGAAATAAACCGCGAAGTAGTGCATACCACGCAGCAGACGTCTGACTAGGAAAGGTCAGAGGTCAGCACGTACCACTGGATATGCCTCGGTCACGTTTCGACACCCGCTTTCCCTCGGGCAGCATGATTTTGGCAATGTGTCAATAGTACCATTCTCGTTGCCGGGTAAGAATTTCCAGTCTGTGTAGTTCATGACCCCGCAGCACTGAAGCTGAAAAGAATGAACAGACAAAGCTTGTGACGTTTTGCCTTGGAAATCGATACCACTGGCCTATTTATCATTGGCAATCGATACCAAACGTTTTTTTACGCTGTTTCAGCAGCTGTGGCCTAGCCAAAAATGCGTCACTGTGCCTACCGCATCTTGAACGGTATCCCACGCGTTGCTGAACGAGATGTCGTTTTCGTAATTCGGCATGTTGTTTAGCAGTCCTTCTTTTAATACCGTTCTTATCTTCAAAATTAGAGTTTCCTTTGTATGCTAAGCGACCGCTCGCGAATTGATGTCTAGGCATAGACGTTTCGTCTGCGTCAAAGACCATTTATTCAAGCTTGAAAAACTCACGACTTACTTACTGCGCTCCCGCGTGGGTAAGTACATACCTGATTACGTAGCACGAGGGCAGTGATACCACCTCCGATTTGTGCAACAACGATAATCATGATGACGCTACCATACTACAACCAACAGAAGAACCCAAGTGCATCTCGCCAAAACTCGAGCATCTAACTCACCACACGTATGTGCTACTACAACCCGTGTGCTAGTGTCTACTTACCGAGTTCCCTAAACACAACCCGTATGACCGTGTCCAGACAGGGCAGACAGTTACTCTGAAGCAATCGGCCCCTGGTACATTTAAACAGTTGTGCTGTGGTACAGTGATCAAGACCGTGGATCGTGGCAAACCAACGTCGTCTAAACTCTACTACCAATTCTAATCATGGGCGATTACACCTCACCTATAATCCTAACGCCACTCTCTAGTAGGATTTTTTTTATTAGCACGCTGAGCTTGACTACGGCCAATTTTGAACAGACAGTGGATCAATCGAGCTTGTACAGCATCGATTCTCGGCATCTGAAAGTGCTACCATTGCAAAAAGAGCACGTCTGAGCGGCATGTCTTAACGCCCAGGAAGCACGCATCGGGTATCGCAGGCTCAAGCCAAGCACTTCGCGGCCCAGGGGTCAACGTGCTCGCCTTTGCAGGACCGAGGTCGTGGGCTCGAGCCCTGGGGCACACGTTAAGCGCCAGGATTGAGGCTAAATTCTCCAACGGCGCTGCAGAAAGGAATTCTTTTTCTTTGGTCACCGCTGCACCCCCGCACTTCAACTAAGTCCTTTAGTCATGCCTGACTTACCGAAAGTAAAGGTAAACCTCTCTACTCACTCCTCTATTGACGATGGGATTAAAGGCTTAGAGGCACTCCGTTTCAGTTTTCTAACATTCATTCGCTTATATCAAGGAGAAACATCGGGGTAGGTGCGCCACTACGGTCAACTTGCTCGTATTAAATATCCTGGAAGCTACTGACGTCCGACAATCGAGAAGCGTATTTATAGAAATATTCATCCAGACGTTCAAATGATTTTGCTGACACTGGGTTCTCAAATGAACGCAAAACTATGTCAACCAATAGGAGTGTGCAGGAAGGACATCGAGGGCATAGGCGTAAAGGGAGCTAAGGCCCCTCGCATAGGTCTGGCTAAAGAGGTGGAGTTGGGCTGGCTTAATCAGACTACTGCCGTTCAAACCCCCATATCAAGCCGAAAACTGTACCTCCGTAGATCTCCAAGAGGTCTTACACCCCTTTCCGGGCGGCTACTAAGCTTCCATGCTTAGAGAGAGAGAGGAGAGAGAGAGAGAGAGAGAGAGAGAGGGAGGGAGGGAGAGAGAGAGAGAGAGAGAGAGAGAGAGAGAGAGAGAGAGAGAGAGAGAGAGAGAGAGAGAGAGAGAGAGAGAGAGAGAGAGAGAGAGAGAGAGAGAGATGCTTGCACATTATGTTGGCATTTGGCGGACCAGCTTAAGGCCAGCTTTGGTTGCAAACTTATTTCTCTGCAAAGGGGGCAATAATATTATTTAGTTTTGCCGAAGAAGAGGTAAATCTCGCTAAACAGTTCTAGAAGAGGCCTCCTGCCGAGCGGCTCGCCCCGCCCCCTGGGTCTCTTCAAATTGGGGCACGCGTTTGCTTTTTCGACGAGTTGCCATCTCAGAGGAGCTACAGGTGCTCTCAAAATATGGGCTACGGAGCCTTTCTGGCCGGCGCGCCCCTTCGCATTGTTTCCGCCGAGTGACGCCTCCACCAACGTTTTCAGACGGAGTTACGAGAGCCTGCCGGGCAGATAGCAGAATCAGAATCCGCTCCATGAAAATTCTACCGATTCTTTTTAAGATAAGCTGACAAAATTCTCGGATGAGAGGCTAACGAGGCCTTCTGGATGGCGAGTCTTAGACACGAATCTAACGGTGTGTCGCCAGAGAAAGCCGCCAAGCTTAGAAGGGTGCTTACAAAGACATTTCGTTCGGAGCTCTAGTTTCAAGTTGGTTTCTGAAAAAATCGGTCTCAACTAGAAAATATGGTTATTATAAATCATCTCTGTATTTGCTGCAATGCAGCGACGCCCAACGGTTGTCTACTCGCTGTAGCTAGTGGCCTAGGAACCGTCGTCTGGGTCATTCCTGATTGTTCCTGGATGGGTCCGCTGTGAGGCCAAATGAACAGTACTTACCTAGCCTCTAACTAGCTCTTCCCGCGAAAGTCCGGAAGACCTCGCTGATGGCCATCATCATTCGCAAGACAACACTTAAGGAATTATTAAATACAATTATTGAATAATAATTAAAACAATAACAACAATAATAAAATAGTAATCAGCGGCTCGAGAGAGGTTTTTTGCCAGAAAGAGAACCCACAAGTTTTTCTTGTTTATGCATATGGCACACAGCTGTACCTATGCTTCGATATCTCCCGCCTTCCAGCACGTAAAACTCTTTTAACTCCCTTGCTGTATGTATTGCTGACATTCTCGCTTGGATAACAACAAGATTTCTCAAAATAAATGGCGATAAAACCGACTTACTAGTTAAGTTAGTGCATTTTTCAGAAATTTAAAAACCCAACCATCAAATAGTCTCGGCCAGCATATCTTTTTTAGCACCTGTGTGAAATCTGCTCCAAAGAGACCTTTCATTAGACGACCACATCAGCTTCACACTTAAGTCTGCCAGCTTTCGGCTACGTAACATTACAAACATTTAGGCATGCTTAGACAGGTGTGCCACTTTCAAGACGGTCCGTGCATTTGTGACATCTTGTTTTGACTTCTGTAACTCACTGATTGCAGGTGTCTTCTGGCCAGTGCAATAAGGCGCTTCCAGTAGGTTCAAAACCATGCAGCCAGGCTTGACCATCGTGAACTTCGCAATTCCCACATTTCCACACCTCATCTCACCGACCTGCACAGGCTCCCCATCAAGCAGCGTCGCGACGTCAAAGATGTGTCACTTGTATCTGAACTACTTCCCAATCAGGTTATGCAACACGTACCACCCACACTTCTGACTCAAGTCGTTTATCTGTAACTCTTACCAGCATCAAAGATCACGCCTTTAGTTGTTTTTCTCCAAAACTTGAAGCTCACTCCCGACTAACATCACGAAAGCTCCTAACTTGACGAAATTTAAAAAGAATCTAGAAGTGCTCCTCTTCTTCTTAGCGTTTGCTAGGTCCATGCGAATTGTTCGTCATGTGCTAATGCGTACTGAAACTGGGTATGCTGTAACTAACCAAATTACATGCTCCCTGCACAGCATATGTAGATTTCTAAAGACATTAAGTTCTCTTAGGGCGTTCTACAAGTAAGTGTCTTATTAATATTTGGCTTAGAAAGGCCATTAAGCTCTGTGCCGTACACCTACGGTGCCAGTTTCCAAATGTTTGTCGCCTTTTTAAGGGGATCATATTTTTAATTTTTAAGTGAGCTATTTTTAGATAGACTTAAAGAGGCTTTCCAAGTGCAGCGCTCGGCGCGCTGTCTCCGGCTGTACAAATATATACAACCAATTCTTTTTGAGTGAGGGTGAAAGAGGCTACCTGGTGGTGTCCCTTCTACAGTGAGCTGAAAGTTTTCCAAACTAATTAAGAAGTACATACATAGCTATATTTAACAGCTAAATTAGAAATAATAATTATAACAATAAGCTTTTAGAGGAGTTCAAGAGCTTTCTGAGAGCAGATTTCTAAGAAAACCCTCTGATCTTGTGTCGCGCCCATCAAGGTCGAGACTGAGCCCCCATACCAAAATCTTGATTATGCCCTTGCAAGCATCAGCGTGTCAGCCACACACATTTGTGTGCATAAAATAGAAATACAGTCGTCTCTCGCCACTTCCCTCTCGACTTTGGTGGCTTCACTCTATCGCGGTCTTTTCAAATACACGCATTCATTAAATAGTTGATCGAGATAGTGAAAATGATACAGCTCGCTCTTGGCTCTCTGAGTCAATTATACACCCCTGTATTACAATAAAAAGTAAAATCAATATACATATGGTCTGTAAGTCTATGTATTCGTGCACCCCCCACATACCCTTCAGTGCCAGGTGCAACCGCTCGACCACTCCTTGTGTGTAGGCAAGAACTTTTTTCCAAAAAACATGGTGTGGTGAAACCAATTCAATCAGAGCGTGCTGTTTAGTGTTTTACTATCCTAGTGTAAGAACTTTATGTGTGCGTGTAATTAAACGTGCGATAATAATAATATGATATCTTTAACGTCTAATATGTCTTATGTTCTCTCATTCTGACTGATATATTGGTAAATACAAGTATAATGGTGACTATTACGGTGTTATTTCATATCCAGAGGGCTCAAATAGTGCTAAAACCGTATTTAGAGGGTCGTGAACGGTTTTTAATGCTCCAAATACGAAAATATTTAATTTATAAATATAATCATGCTTCGCGGAAATTTACTTATTGCGGTAGAGTCTGGAACTGATTAACGGCGATAAACGTGGGACGACTGTGCATGTACACATATACCTGTTTATAGCCACATAGAAAAGCTTTTTTGAAAAGTTGTGAGTAATTAAATAATGACCTACTCAGCGACAATAAAGGTCATTAAATACGGAGGCATATTGCGAGCTGTGAAAAATTCTTGAATTACAATAAACAAGTAAAAATCCACAAGCTGTCTAGAAGCACTGGCGGAATCTTAAGAGTCGCGGATTACATTCGTAATTAAAATACGTAATAAAAAGTAAACTTGCCTCTCACGTTGATGAATTAAACACTTATACCAATATAGGACATATGTAAAGTCGTTAAGTGCAATGGTTTTTGCACTGATTAAAAACGCAATGCATGTATGAGTCGGTTATATGCATGTATACATATATACATATATATATATATATATATATATATATTGAGATAAGTAATTATGATGTACAAGTAGAACTAGATAAGTAGAAACAGGTAAATAGACGGGGAGCATTAAAGAGCCGGAGTGCGAGAGACAGTGAGAGACGGAGAGTATGAGAGGGGGAGAGGAGGAGCGGAAGAGATTAGGAGAGGAGGAGAGTAGGAGAGTAGGAGAGCAGAAGGAGGAGAGGAGGAGAGGAGGAGAAGGAGGAGTAGAAGAGGGGGTGAGTGAGAGCAGGAAAGTAGTGAAGTGATGGAGAGAGTGAAGGACCTCTCGTTAGACGACCACATCAGCTCCACAGTCAAATCAGCCTATTTTCAGCTTCATAACATTGCTAAAATTAGGGCTTGTTTAGATAAGGATACCACGTCCAAGTTGGTCCATGCATTCGTGACATCTCGTCTCGACTTCTGCAACTCACTGCTTACTGGCCTACCAGCATGTGCGATCAGGCGATTGCAGCTGGTGCAAAACTCTGCAGCTAGGCTTGTCTGTCGTGAGCGTCGCAGTTGCCACATTACTCCACTTCTCGCCGACCTGAACTGGTTACCAGTCAAGCAACGGATTGACTTCAAGGTTTTGTCGCTCACTTTTAGGTCTCTTCATTCTATGGCTCCAGCCTATCTTTCAGATATACTACCCCATCAGGCAAAGCATCGTACCACTCGCTTTTCGGAATCCAACAGTCTAGAAATACCTCGTACAAACCTTAAATCCTTTGGAGACCGTGCATTTAGCTCTTATGCTCCCACAGCCTGGAACTCCCTCCCGACCTGCATCAGAACATCCCCTGACCTGACCACATTTAAAAGAAACTTAAAAACACACCTATTTAGGACAGCATTTAGTGGGTCCTTGTGATTCGTCCTCGATGTGCTTATGCGTGCTGACACTGTGCATGCTGCCACTAACCACATTTGCATGCTGACCCAGTGCATGTAAACCCTAACCATGTTATTCATTTTGTTTGTTTTTCAAGCATGATTTTACTTACTATTCTGTTGCGTATCACTTTGCAGCAAATGTAAAGCGCCTAGAAAGAGATTAAGTTCTCTGAGGGCGCTTTATCAAGTGCAATATTATTATTATTATTATTATTAAGGAGAAAGAAATGCTAGGAAAGAGGGAGAGACAGAGAGTGAGAGAGTATTTGGGATTGATGCAATAAGAGAAGCAAGTAGAGAAGAAGAATTTCGACAAGGGAAACTAATTTCGACACGCTGCAATTATGAAACTGTAGCTTGCACACGAGATGATGGAGAAGGCCAGACGTACTAGTTTACTCCTTTCAGTGAACTGACGAATGTGCGGGAGTTTGGCAACCCAGCTAGATTGGTAGCACAGTTTTGCTTTGAGCTCTATTAAGTTTGGCTGACCATTTTACTGATGGCAATCATTTTCAATTGTATCGTCATTTCTTGGGCCAGTAAATAAGTTGAAATTTAATGGCAGTTAAAATGAATGTGTGCTCAAGCATTCTCTCAACGGAAAGATATCATAAGCGAGAGAGAGAGAGAGAGAGAGATCGTGTGTGTTTCCTTGTCGTATTCCTATGTCTTAATCAAAGTTCTTGAATCGGAATTTTTGATTGAATGGCATAATAGTCAAACCTTAGGCCTGTATAACCATGTCGTGGCTTCCTTTGCCGGCGAAAGCAAGTTATTGTTCCAAGGTAACTACGTACGCTTTGTGGCGCTATTGCAAATGATAGTCATGCAATTCCACCCCTGTCCAGTATTACAGATGCTTGCACCTAAACTACAGCTGAACCAAATACTCACCAGGTACAAGAGTGACGCTTTTTTGTTGTTTTGCGTGCAATAGAATCCCGAAGAGGCAATTGCCATAATAGCAGCTCCCACGGCAATCAGCACCCACGTCGCGTATGAGCGATAAATGCTGCTGAGCTTGAAGTACGGTTTCAAGCTTGTATCCGTCCATATTCCAATTGCAAACAGAACAATGCCAATGATCTGCAATTGAAACGAAAACTCTCTGGTGCGTGCAAAACATGTGAGGAGACACTTCGTGAATGCCCTGCGCTTCACTGACCCTATCACTCCAAGCAGTGAAAGAGAAACTGATGATCGTCGAAGAATAGGCTTAAATATCACAAAAATAACGGTACTGACAGTCCTACAACTCGGCGGGTCAACACCCGCATTGACGCCTCACCTTACCAATCATGTGTCCTGGCCTTAACGAAGAATGGTATAGTGTGGTCATTTTTTATTGACTTAGGAGCAATATTACGCACGAGCAGCGGCGCCGTGCCCTGTAGCAGGTCAGTTTTCCCTTTACTGAAATGCTTTTTAAAGACATGCGCAGTGGAGCACCTACCCATGCTAGACGTTTTTGAGTAGGGATCGGTCAAGTGTGAACGATAGCAGACATCAACAAGTGCGAGAGCATATACACCGCTGCGGCAGATGAAAAATATAGTTTTATTAGGATTCAAACAATGCCAAGTAATCATTATGAGTCATGAATAGCATTGATCTTTTTAGTTTTGATAAAGGCGTTGAATTTATTTCAAGGCTTTGCATTAGGAAATAATAAGAGATTTCTCGTTTGTATGGAAGATAATTCATTAAGCAGATGGTATATTTGCTCAAAGCTGAGCTATTGAATAAGGCCGGTAACGTTTAGTATGGAACTTATAATTAATAATCACGGTTTCAGAGGCCAGGAACACGGATACCTTCGGTGGAGTACTTAGTCAAAAATGCAATAATATTAAAGACGCAAAATTAATAAGCGTCTCCATCTCGAGCGACTTACGATTAAATCTGGTTTTATTGACTTCATCTGAGAGTAATGGGTAATTTATTTTTTATGAGTCATAGTTTCCAGGAAACTGCCATGGCGCTGACAGCACTTAGGTAGCAGTTTTCTTTTCTGCACGCGCTTCCGAAGTAAAAAAAAAACTTCATATTGTATTACCTTACTCTTGTTAAAAGTACCATAATTTGTAATAACTATAGTCTAACACGGTTCTGAATACTCATGCTTCAATTGTTATTGATTGTCGGTCTTGTCTAAGAAAAGAAGATGCTGAACCTTATAACGTACCTATGTCTCAGACCTACTGTCTCCCACAGTGGCTTGTAAAAAAAACTTAACTAGCTCTTTAGTTCTGTCTCGGCTTGATTATTGTAATTCCCTTTTGGCTGGGCTGCCAAAGAAAGCTATTATGCCACTGCAGCTGACTATGAATATGGCTGCAAGGCTGGTCTTCAAGTCCCAGCGGTTTGAGCACGTGTCACCTCTGCTGAAAGAGCTAGGATGGTTGCCGGTTGAGTAACGGATACAGAGCAAAGTTCTTACGCTGACCCACAAGGCCCGCCACGGCTTAGCTCCTTCGTACCTAGCTGAACTGCTGCATCAGTTTCAGCCTGTTCGCGCCCTCAGGTCCTCTGTGGACAATAAATTAGCTGTACCATTCCTCCGCTTAAAGACCGTTGGCGACAGAAGCTTTAGCTCTGCAGGTCCTAGACTGTGGAACTCGCTTCCACAATTCTTACGCAACGACAACTACTCTCCAACTGCCGACTATCGCACATCTTTTTCAGCGGTCCTGAACTGCTACTTCTATGCTACTCACTACCTCAACTGCTCTCCTGACTCTGCTATGCTTCCCACTTTCTCTTTGTTGCGTGCGACGAAGTCTGTTGGCTACCGAATTCGTACCGAAAGCCGCTTAGGCTGTGAGTGCGCTAGAAAAAACTCTCCTGCGTAACACCCACATGGTCTTTATGACTTTGTGGAGTTACTGACGGAGATACATACATACTGCGACAGTACTCCTACTTCAGCAGACCAATATGGTTAATGCCTCGCAGACCGCTCTAATGAATGCCCAATGCAGGAAGCTTTATTTATTTTTATCACTCAAATGGAGGTAGCACCCAAAAATCGAAAGTCAATCCAAGCTTTTGTATAAGCGAATATCATGAACTTGTGTGTCAGGATTATAACTTGATAATCTCTAATGTCGTATGGTCTGCTCAGCTGTAGTTACGCTGGCAAACGTAAAATTAAAGCACCGACGATTGGACCTTTCATCCCTACAGAGAGTCGCTCTCTTCTTTTTTTTTCATTCATTCGTTATCATTTATTATCGTTCAGAAGACCAAGTTTGACTGTTTAGGGAAAGGAAATGTCTGAAATGACAGGTAGAAAGTTGAAACAGCGATTCCAAGGCAAGAAATGACAGGTAGAAGGTTAGAACACCGATTCCAAGCTAGGAGCCTGAGTGTCCTGAGTATCATTATTAGATAGATTTTGACAGCCTATTAACGACCTGAATCAAGTTTGAAAGTGTGAATTTAAATGTAATTAAATCTGTGGCCGCATTTATAAAGCGCTGCACGGGTAGATCGGGGTCTTAGCCCGGGGCTAAGGTGGTCGAACTTCACGACCCAGGTCGTCGGTTCGAATCCTGTAATAGCTGGGAAATTCTATATTGCCCACCGTAGATGTGAGAGGAATAGCCAACTAGGCACTCGGGCCGCTATATAAATAAGGCCGTTGAATCTCTGGACTTCTCCCTTTACTTTGCTATGTTGCGTCGGACTTCGGAGTTGAACAAGACCTCTGTAGGAAAAGACTAATTAATTGAAGCCATTAATAAATATCTCTTCGTACATTCGTCGGATTTAATATACTTGATTAATTCTCACGCTGCTAATGCCTGCCATCGGAAATGCAGCCGCAGGGTGACAAACCAAAAAGGCGACTGCGTCGATCATATACCGAAAATCAGTACGGCCAAGTAAGCCATTACGCTTATGTGTAGTTCATGTTAAAAGTTACCGCCGCTCGGTTGCCTACTAAATCAAATAAATTTAATAGTACGTATTCTTTGCTTAGGAAGATGTAATGGCACGCGTTTGATCAACGGATGCAGTGTAAAATTCTCACTATGACTCATAAGGCCCCCCGCCCGCTTAAGGTTTAGCTCCTCAATAACTAGCGAAACTATTGTACCAGTTTGAGCCTCGTCGTGCTCTCGTGTCCAATAGAGTTAATGGTACATTCAGTTTATTCCTTTCGTTTTTTTAATTAATATTTGAGGCATAACCTTTTGCTGAGCGGATTCTCTCAGCTATAGAGCTTACCTTCGCAGTTCCTGGACAACGACGCCACCTTAGCTTACGCAGCCGACAATGGCATTCACTTCCTTTCCAGTCGTCACGCGCTGCTACTTCCACGCAAATCACTTCCTTAGCGGCCCACCTGACTCAGTTGTATTTCTATTTTCTTTGTTGTGTGAGATGAACACAGTTGGCTACCGTATGCGCACCGATAGCGACTACGACCTTTAGTGCGCTTTGGGGAACTCTCCAGCATAGCATCGGCGCGAGTCGGGTGAGCCTTATAGATTTACCGGCAGGGGTATGCACGTCAAGGGAAATATCCATGCCAAATGATATTCCAAGCCAAAAGCAAAGTTATGGAGCTTCCGGGGATATATTAATGATCTGCATTCTCACTTTCAGGACCTTGGCAAGTATGGCCATGGCTATGGCCGCCAGTTGTTTGTACCGTTCAGAAGTGGCTGGGAACGCCACGCTAGGAACCAGAATTCCTTTGTCTTCTAAGGTGAGGGATTGGTGTGAAGGTCGAACTAGCTTCTCTAAAAGACATCTAGTAGCGTAAGGTTGTCTTTGGTTGCCATCGGGTTATTCTTTGGATAGATTGTATGAGGGATTTAAATCTGACGGGCCCATCATCCTCGTGAAGTACATTCTCTCCAGTTACCACGAGACCATTTTTGCACAGTGGCAAATAACGATGCCATATTTAGACCCAAAACCGCCCTCTAGAACTATGCTTCTTGCTTGCACTTGGTCACTTCAAGGTGCAGAAAAAATCCTGAACCCTTACCCATTCATCATTCTTTCACAAAGCTTGAGGCGACCTACACCAGACGGCAACAGTCCCAGACTATCATGCTGCGATAATGCCTTAGCGTGGGTTTAAAGCACTGATAGCTGAATTCTTGTTAAGGGTCTGCTCCTGACAGAGATCGTTTCAGACCTCGGCCTGTCTTACCACTAAACCAGTGAGGCGCATTCTACCTCTCGATTGTGTAATCGATCCCTGTCTTGGTGTAGCTGAGATGCAATATTTCTCAGAGCATGCCTCTCGACGAAGAAAACGACCGAGCAAAATGCCTCGATGTGAAGAAAAAGAAAGCCGCTCGGACGTCGCTTCGCTGCTCACTGCAATCTAATGCAATGAGCTGAGAGCGCTTTCGCTCCTCATTAATGTCAGCGCATGCGGTACGCGGCTCATTCAGGCTTCTGCTACCTTCACCTTTTCTTAGCCGATCGACGAAGTGCGTTGCGCACCTAACTCTGCACGCGTACGATCTTATTCGGACAGTACACGCCTCGTCGGAAAACTGCCATTTATAAAGGCTGCTTAATTGTCGCTGTACATTTCATAGAGGAATTCTGCTTACGGTGATGCGTGGCGCTTGCCGAAATTGCCTCAGGACGGTGAGAAGTCAGGACTGTCTGAAAGCTAAGCGAGTGGTGGAGAGCGCTGAGTGGTTTCGTAAATTTGAGCAGCGCCGCACTAGCGCTCGCGCTGCTTGATATCCGGACGACGTCGTTCGGACAGCCGACACCTGTAGGGTGCGTCTTCATCGCAGCTACGGCGATTCGCCACCCGCTCGCGGAGGCCCCGAGCCGCCGCCTAAACTGGAGGCGTGGCGCTCTGTAGCCGAGGCCTCTGATAAATGATGGGCGCCAATAAGAAAGGGGATTGGCCTTCCGGATTATAAGGCTCGACGCGACCCTGACGGAGGACGGAGCGCCAAAATGGCTGGCGAGCTGCCGGCTTGCTGGCAGCCGCTAGCCGCTCAGTAGCCGTCGGGCTCTGGGAGCGAGGCTGGGAGGGCCCGGGGTGAGCGGCTAAACGCCCGGGCTCCTCTCGGAATCGTCCGCCGACTGGGGCCGGCCGAGCCGATTTAGCAACCGGCGGAATTTCAAAGCAGCACGCAAGGACGGTGGGTGAGTCACTCCTTACTCGCATCATCTATTAAGGGTCGTGCCTCAGCTCTACCTGGACACCTGCTGGAATTGTGCCTTAGTATAGGCTGAGCTGCTGCTACTGTAGCAGCAGCTCAGCCTATGCGACGACCGACGGCGTAGCTAAATGGATACCGGTCGCGGGAAAGAGCAACGAAGCGCCCTCTCTCGGTCACCATCGGGAGGGGCGGCGGCGCTCCTGCTCAAATCGGAGTTAATCGATTTGATATAGCACTTGGGTTGCTTCGCTTGGCGGCGGCGGCGGCGGGGGTTGTGCCAGCAAAGCAGCAGGTACCGAGAGTCTCGCTGGCGCGCCGTAGAAATAAATTTTTCAAGGCCAAAGTACTAAGAGAGAAAGTATGGTAAATACGCTTCGATGAACGCGGATGCGAGCCTGCAAGTCTCCATTCTTTTATGTAAAGCATTTTTTGTGACGGCGCGTTGTGGCCTACTAGGTTCCATCGCCGATAGAGCTTCACATCACGTGCCGTGGTCAGTGGGCGACGGCCTGAGGAGCAAACTCTTGCTTCGACGTCCCCTGCTCTTGGGGCTACCTACTCGCAATAATATTTGCTTGTGGAGACTTGTTAACGTGAATAAATTTGGCTGCATTACATGTACAGCTCAAAATTGGCTTCAGATAAGATTCGAAGTTCCCCAGTGGTTCCACATACACTATACAGTGTACGCGTACATTTCACCTGACTTTATTTGCTTAATGCGCTCGCTCAAATTATGCCAACTTCACTCGCTCTCTCAACGCCCAGTCCTTATCGGAGCGTTGCGAAATGGTTCGGCTAAACGGTGCTACGGAATTTTCGACACAAGGTGACGTGCTTGCCTCCTTCTTCGCTTGTTTGCCTTCGTAGTCTAGCGGAAGAAACGTGACCACTACCGCCTTCCTTGTCACATAGCGTCGCTTCCGACAGACAGTACCGCCCAGAGAGCGGCTGTGACTGCTTCACGAGAACGCCTCGGAGAAGGGAGCCGATCAGGGTGGCGCGAGCTTTTGCTGGCGACTCCTGCGGCCTCTCCTAGAGAACAATGCGAGCCCGAATAGCTGGTGCCCGACTAAGCAGCTCCGTGCAGCTGGCGCCTCTGTGGCGCCGGCAGCGGCGGCGGCCTCACTCGATGCTCGGCACTGCGGCTTCGAACGCTAGTGAGCCACGTCGGAGCGAGCTGCAGGCATGCGGGCGCTCGCGCCCGGCCGTGGCTCGCACTTCCCAGTAATGCTAGTGCGATTACGCAGCCGTCCCCGCTCGTGTGCGCTCCGAGAGCGAGCTCGGCTGCCCTTGGCGGGCAGCGCCGTGCATGTTCGTTCTCGGCGCTCCGCCGCCTCCGCAGGGAGAAAAGCCGAGCGAAGAGAAGCAGCGTGCGCTCGCCGGCCTCGAGAAGAGCTTCGGCGGCTCGAGCCTCCAGCGGGTGCCCCTAAGGTCACGCAGCGACAGTTAAGCGTCTGCTTAGCGGCCGACGCCCGCCGGACCTGAACGACGGCGCCCAGAGCTGTCCCAGCGCCTCCTAGGCTGGGTACGTCTCCCAGCTGTGATTTATAGCCGCCGTAGAGCGAGCGACTTGTACAGCGAGCGAGCAGCGCCTTCGAGGACGCCGCTCGCTCAGGGATGGCCGTTGCTCACGAGGCGGATGCCGCTACCCGCTCGGTTGCCGGGTATCCGATCTTACTTGCAGCTCCACTTTCCTCCCTACCGCGCCCTGCTCGGATGTCATAGCCAGCGACGGTCGTCGCCGCTGCTGCTTGAGCTTTCCCTCTTTCTTTCTGTCCCTCTCTCTCTCTCCCTTTCTCTTTATGTTCCCCTCGATCTTGTCGTCTCTCTCGGCCTCTGGAGCCTCACCTCCATGGATCAGATTCTAGCTTCGGGATTATTTGCACGCGCTTCTTTCGAAGTTTCTTCGCTCTTCCCATATTTGTCTCCTCTTCTTCACTCCTTTCCTCACCTCTCGCTCTCTCTCCACAGCCCTCTCCTCCTTATCTCGCTCTCTCTTGATCTCTCTCACCCTAGCTTTTCATCTCAATTTTGGTTTATCTGTCTTCTTAATATATATTATCCGCATGTCCGTTTCTCTATCTCTCCGCCTCCTTTGCCGTTTCACTACAGCTTCTCGTCCGTATATCTAGTAACCAGCTTCCTATCTTCCCCTTGGACCTGCCTTTCCGTCTCAATTCGTCTTTGGCGGAAGAGTAGCCGGTTCGAAGAGTTGGAGAGTTTGCCGGATCGTTCTACCGAGACTACTTTCTGTCAACATATTTCTCAACTTTTTTCGTGCCCCTCTTGCACCTCAGACAGCGACCTTAGCAATATGCTGGCTGCCACCGCAGCGGACTTAAAAACCGCCGCCACGATTGACAGCAGCCGTGCGCAAGACTTACCAAAAAAAAAACGTTGAATATGTGAAGGAACACCTTGAGGCATACAACAACTCTCTGTGGCCTCCGATCAATAAGGCTGGTATTCTGCTCTGCTTTATCCATGTCGAACTGGAGCACCGCCGACTGGGGAACTGAACTGGCTCGGAAGTGGGTGGAGCTTTCATAGAATACGCACCCGTCACGTGGCGTGCCCACCGCACCGCGCCCCCCATCGAGTCCAGCTACCCTCCATTCAGAACGCATTCAAAACCAGGCCGCTGTATGACGAGCGTTCGGCTTGATCGCCTCCCCCTGGATCAGCATCAGTGTCCATCTCCCCGCCCCCTCCCGACTTAGCCGACCTGTCTCCAGCCGAGCAAGCCGATCTGCCTGGGCTACTGGCTCCAGTCCCAGTTAACCTACAGCGATCCTCAGGTGGCTCTCGCCCCCATATCTCCAACTTCGGCAAAGTTACCGACCTTACCGAAGCTGCACTGGCAAAGACCAGCAAGCCGACAAGTAATCGCGTGCTAATGCGATAGCTTCGCTAGTTTTCATACACTAAAACCGAATGGCCAGTTTCCAAGCACAAAACCAGACCAGCTACACGTTAGCCAGATCAGAACGCCCGTTGCTAGCTAGCTAAGAAGAAAAGCTTACTTCTTAGCTATATAGGTAATTTACTAGTCGAACTTCTCCAAGACTCAGCTGCCGAAGGGACTTCGGCAATAGTAGCTCAATATCTGGCTGGATACAAACTTGACGACGGAGTCCTGTCCACGTTATCGGGCGATGAACAGGTTTCTTCCCAAGCCAGCCCGTCGCTTGCAGCTGAGTTTCGCAATAGTATTATTCTTCGTTATAAAAAATACTAGCCGATTAAACAGTTTCTTTTATATGGCGACGTAAGAGCTTTTACTATCGCTATCGCCACCGCTTGCAGTGCCCTCTTTGGCGATCACCCAAATGCAATACGAGTCAGTTGCTCATTGGGCTTTCAAGTCAGTTGTACGCTGTGGCCGGTGCTGGACATAATGTATCTCCGTCTGTAACTCCACAAAGTCATAAAGACCATGTGGGTGTTACGCAGGAGAGTTTTGTATAGCGCACTCACAGCCTAAGCGGCTTTCGGTACGCATTCGGACATAGAAGTACAACTCAGGACATGTAAGACACGCGTAGCCTTCTGTGGTCATCGAATAAACTGTTTTTCGCTAAGGACTTTGATTTGTAATATTAAAGTATGAGCGCTGTTTATTGCTGCCGTCCTCCACTGCTGCAGGCAAGCCTGTGTGCACTGAGGCTGCGACGCTCGCCTCCGTGCTTCGAGTCTCCAGCTTCGCAGGTATTTGTCGGGCGTTGCCAAGGACTGGACACTGTTACGAGCGCCTTGCTTGTAGCATATGGACTTCAGTAAGAAGTCTCAACCGCGAATTCGTAGCACTCGTAAGGCTAAGACCTTCTCGAGGTCCGCGTTCTTCTCAAGACATAAATCATGCACAATGTTGTGCTACGTAATGCACAACAACCTGATGAACAGAGATAGAGACAGAAAGAGAGGGAGAGAGAGGAGAAAGGCGAGAGAGACAGTGCGTGCAAGGGAAGCTTTGATTCATAAGGCAGGCACGTCTTACTGCAAAGCCCTGCAATTACAACCTTTGGGCTTTGCTATTGACCAAGAACTCGAGATCAATTATAAAATGGTCCACGGCAAGCACGCATAAGGGCAACGCTATATTTAAAGTAACCACATTTTGGTGTGAAATCCGTTTTCGATTCACTTACATTTTGTTTTAAAATTCTGCAGCTAGTTTATTTCCGTCACGTGGCAGTGGGGTGTCGCCCCATTATGGGTGCTGTGTATTGTGGGCCAGACTTTATTTCCAGAGCCGATACGGACGTTCGAACTTAAAACGTTCTTACACGAATGCTTAATTTCTCTTGGGTATTGCGAGAGATTTAAGCTCAGGATATCCACCAAGTGGTAAATTTTATTGTCCGTGGTCCTCTAAGTAATTAACTCCCACAAAGAATTTGCAGAAGGCGAAGCTTATCGCCTTGTCGTTTAGAGGCAGCCCCTGACAAAGGGAAACCTCTAAGCGCCGGCATGCAGACCCCAGCCTCACGTAGCTCAGTTAGAGATAGGCACAATGTGCAATCGCCCGTCCACCATTTAAGCAGCATGTGCTCAAAAGCCCTACTTCCGTCTGGCCCTGGTGTGCTATTCCCATATTAGTTTAATACCAGCGTGTAAAGCTGTCAAAACTAGTGAGCTTGTGTGACGCCAGACTCCAGTTTCAGATGTCTCGGGTTCATTTCCCGATGATACCGCGACGATGAACTGCTCTTCTTTTCTACTAAGCTCTCACAACCAGTTACTGAACTCTCTTCCTTGGAATATTTCCTCCAGGTTACAAACCACTGATGTGTTGCATTATTAAACGATTCGGGTAGGATGTCTGTTTCGTCAAAAGCAGACTAAACTGGCATTTTTGCTTGGTATTATTAATCGGAGCCAACCAGCAAAAGATAGCCTCAACCGCTTAGGCTGCAGCATGTCATACTCGGAAACAGTGTGTGCTAGTGCACCTGGAAGCTTAACGTCCAGCATCAGCTGACAACAGTGTGGGTATTAGAGCTTCACCAATATAGAACAGCAGACTGATCACAGGGGATGCTTCAGCTGTGACTGGTCAACTGAATAATACAATGGAAAGCACAAGCTAGCTTGACCATAAAACCATGGAGAAAATTTACGGTTCTATGTTTTAACTGCAAAGCTCGACTTGTGTGTGCACGATCCTCAACACCAGCTGAGCAACTAGCACTACCCAGGCATAATTATCCATGAGTTAATATGGCCACATCTGCATACCCTACCAACATTCAAGCCACATTAACGTAATCGGTATCCCACTGTCACGATGAGTGCAACCAGTAGCTGCAGCAACCACAGCCAGCTGCCAAGACTGATCTGGAGGCAACGTACTCCGAATCTATCAAAGTGATTCGTCACAGGGATGATTCGTATGATCCAAATACCTCAGACTGAACCTCAAAGGCACTGGTGGCAAGCAGGACCCACAGACACAACTGAGTGACAGCAAATGTGGTATCACATCGGTGACAGCAAATGTGGTATCCCAGCATCGCTAGATCTGGACCACACATTTATAACTGTACGAATGACAGGCACAAGCTACAATTGCTTCAGCAACTGAGGAGACCGACTCAGCAATATAATGCTAAAATGTGAAAACCTATCCCAGCTCAGCTGCAAAGGAAGCACTCACTTGTGTAGATGACAAAAACCAAGGTAGGCAATCGCAGTAGATATTTTTTGGAATTACAGACTAGTCGGTGGGTGGGTCACATGAACAGCACAAATTACGCTAGTCTTTTCTGTGTAGGTCTCCATAATGCTTTGCCATGCCACATGACCGCCATGCTGTGACGTGTTACCTCTAGTACGGTGCAGGCTAATAAGTATGGCAGCAGGTACTCGAGGAATGATCTTCGGTGGCTGGCAAATAAGGCATCGGTCACCTGATGTTCTGGATCACCCTTCGATCGTACATTTTTCCTGGTTGTAAGCCATCTCGATAATAATTTTCCATGTACACACTCAAAGGTCTACTGAAAATACTCATCCTTATGGCATAGAATCGCAGATGATTGCCCAGATCTTGCTCAGGTCCGACTTCAACATTAAGTAAACCCCTTGCTACTCTGATTAACCGGTATCAAATCACAAGGTCAGGTCGAACTCTTTTGCAATAGCGGCACAACTGGCTGATTATGCATATGCATGGTCATAGAAACGAAACAACCCTGACGATCTGGAACCAGAAACGTTTGCTATTGATTACGACGACCAGTGTGATAAATGATTTTGAACCAAGTAATTTCATGTCTACTTTACGTTGCTCTTACCTAACATCTGCAGGGACATCTAAATACCTAATACAATTAAGCAGCCTTTACAATAGCAACCGTTCTATATTAGTCAATTCATTGGCAGCCTATCGACAAATAGGATTATGGCAGCTCATTATACAACCTGCGACGAATAATGCAATTTACAGTTGCTATGTTACACAGTTATCTACAAAGTAGCCTTCTCGGATCACAGAACACGAGCGGCGCCACTCCGACTACTGCAGCCAACAAGGATCGACGGCAAGTGTCTTCCAAATGCAGCACCAGGCGGAATCACAAGCCCAAGAACGGCAGGTGATACAGCTCCGCTAGCTGGCAACTGCACTAATTGCAGGGCTCACGGCAGAGCACCTCAGACCCAAGCCACGAACAGCATCCGCATGGTGCATTTGACTTCACAGCACTACGACTCCAACATCTAAGAGCAACAGTGACCAGTCACCGTACCTAACAGCGACAATGATCAGTCACTGCAAATCACACGAGGTTGGTGTCAAGACATCTTGAAAGGGTCACAGGCATGTTCACTGTCAGGGTTAAGCTGCAGAGAAGTACAGGAGTGGTGACATCATCCTTCGTGATCATCTGATTCGGCACTGTTGTTGCTAGCAGCTTCCAAGTCACCTCTATCCGAATTGTTACGATGAAGGCATGCAGGTGCATGCACAATGAACGTGTTACGTACGCTCTTTCTTTTTCACTGTTCGTCTGCAGTGATGCTTGGAAATGATATCCATAATGACAGTCTTATGCTTGAGAATCATGAGCATTGCTTCACGTGCATCCTTAAGTTGGCTCTGAATCAAAATACACCGCTGTTTGCAAGCCTAAAAAGAAAGTAATGTCTTACACTCTCCACAAACCGTTCGGGTAAATTCTATGCTAAAAACAATACCGATGCCTTACAGTAATGTCAGCATGAGCAAATGATTAAGGACACCTGAGCACTGTATTACCTGTGCGAGCTCGTTAACCTTGCTGACATCGGCAGCAACACCAGTATCAAGGGAATGCCTGCCACTGCCTCGCTGCTGAAAAGACGTTGACGTCAGCATGCGCTGCATCTCATGAAGCCGATCGTGAAGGTCATTTTCTGCTTGTGACTGGAAGAGATCAAACCTTCCAAATACAGCAACTTTTCCCTTGTTTCGTTTTTCTGTTGGCATGAGCATCAAACCAACGAGTATGTGTGTAGCGAGACAGCCAACACACAAGGACTAAGTGGACAGGAGCGCTTCACAGCTGACATTCCTGCAGACCTGATGACCTCTAGCAGAAAAGCACCTCGAGCTCAAAAAATATCAAAATCTGCTTGCAATAATATGGTAAATTAAACAGCAAATAGTGCAAGTTACTGCAGTGTTTTTAAATCAGCTAAGTATGTTCACCTTAATGCCACTAGGGAACTGGTATTGCTAAGTAGCAATAATTGCACAGGCATACAATAGTATTATAATGGTTCCTCTAGATTTTCTCTCCAGCTGTGAAGCCAATAATACCAAAGCACAGTCAAGTTTTGACTGGACAATGCACTGAAAGTTTCCGACTGATTCGAAGTCATGCATATAGCTTTTTAAATTTACTACGCTGGCTGATTTTTAAAAGGGTTGCTAAAAATTCACAAGAAGATGCCAGTCTCAGACTCAAGTAATGAAGAAGACGTAATGGTAGCACCTGCTTCGGCAAGTTGAGAATAATACAACAGAGTACATTAATTTTCTAGAGCTTTCCCTACTAACTCTAAAAGTACATGTTAGGCTTATAGTTTTGTTTTTAACTGCAAAAGAACACGGTTTTTTCTTTAATACACCATTACAGGCTTGGTATGTGCCTATCTGTTATCAAGTGATAAGACTTCTTTTCGAGAACAAAAAAGTAAACTACCAAGAAAGAGATTTAGCTCTGTCAGAGTGACAATCCTTTGCACGAAATGCCTCTAGTTTGTCCTTTTGCTATTGCAATAAGAAAAGCAAAATTCCAGCCTGGCAATGGTAGCAATATAACAATCAATTAGTGAACTGCAATAATCAATCATATATCTGCAATAATCAAATCACTAAACCAAACATATAGCGACATAGACGTGAATAAAGGGTGCAATGAAAACTTAAAAAAATGACAAACCTTAAAATAGCATCAACACAGTGAGCAGGCCTGATACAAAAGATCGACGGTTGAATACTCATTTTAATCTAGACTTGTATGTTTATATGTAGCTATAGTAGAATTATATGAACCCTGATATGGAAGCATTTTGTTAGTTGCAATCATACAATGGGCGATCGAAATGGAATGAATGGATCAGCATAGCAAAATGGATATAAATATCTTTCTTGATATCGTTGAACTTACCACTTCATCAAACTGAGCTGCAATGTGAAACAGCCTCCAACCATTCGCACACTTGTTGACACCTCGCTTGTTTGATAGCTCACTAACGGTGAGACGGCTTTCCTCTGAAAAATTGCAATTGAAGCTTTGGCATACAGCAGCAATGAATGGAGCCGTTATATAAACATTAGTTAAAACTGCATTCCTCATTCACACGATAGCAGATCAATACCTGAAAGCCTGACAAAATACTTTTGAATTAAAAAGACCATGACAAGAAGAGGGTACCACAACAGAAAACCAGGAGTTCACCTTTTGCTTTTACATCAGCATAGCGCTGGAAGTGACTGTTTTGCGACTTCCATGGATAAGCTCTCTTATATCCTTCAAGCAGTTGCATCCTCGGCCTTTTGATGGGTACCCAGGAAGTTCTGTCATCATCAACTCCTGTACCAGAACCTATAAACGGGATTAGATCGGGATGCACTAGTGAAGAAAAAAGCTATCATGTTTGAGTTCCCACAGCTGTTGAGACAAATGTATACTAACGACCAAATGATGCAAGGGATTGAGTAAGGCACATAATACGTATAAGTTAAGTAAAAGTCCAAGATCAATCAGTATGTTACACAAAAATGAAGTAAGAGTTCAGACTTGGCGATGTGAAGAGCATTAGCCTGAGAAAATTGTTCAACGATCACCCTGAGTTTGTTAGTATTAACATTGCCAGTTTACGAAATGAATGTTAGGCAATAAAAACGGCTGGATTAGTGATAGAATCGAAAAGGAAGCCACGACCAAAAATCTCAGCAGCAAAATGCTACGGCTTTATTGGCAGAAAAACCATGCATACACAATAGCCTCTTTACTGAGGGCATTCAGAGATCCAAGTGTTCAAAGCATGCACGGGATAAAGCTATTGTGAAGTTTTTCGTACAGCTAGAGAAACCAAGACCAATGAGGAACACAAGCTCACCAACCCCTTGCCACCTAGCGATTGAGCTGGTCGTCTGTGGCATAAAACAGTATGCAAATACAAGCTTACTCTTTGGCAGCAGGGATTTTATCATTAGTGTCAAGGTGAGGTATGGCTCTACTACAAGGAAACCAGTTTGTCTCTCGAAAAAGTGAATCCGATACATTAAGCTCTGCTTATGGCAGCCTGATAAAGGCCCGTTCCAGATATGGGAACACTTTGGAGTATGATGGACTGGATTAGAGCAATCCTGTTTAAGGAATATCAAATTGATGATACGAACACACATACAGACAAAATACTGTGGCATAAGGTTGTATCATTCGTCTTCTATTCAGAAGTCTACTGGGTGAGGATCAGAAAGTGTTAAACGATTGAAACACTTAAAGAGAAGCTAAACAAACTTGCACTTAACAGCATTTGCTATGTCCGTGCGACTTGTCTTTTGTGTGCCTATGAGCTGAAGTTTTACAAGTTATCACTGATGAATTAATTTACCTCCTTCTTCAACATATGTTTAGTGCCTAGAAAGCGATTAATTTACCCCTGGGTCTAAGCCTAGGAGGTAAGGTACTCGCTCTTCAGAATCCAGGTCGTGGGTTCGAGTCCTGCAGTGGGCGATTCTTTATCGCCTGCTGCATTCGGTGGCGAAAGCCGTATAGATTCTTCTGCCGCTATATAAATGAAGCTTTTAAATCAGACAAGCTAGATAATTTTCTCAGGGCACAATATAAATACTTTATTGTTATTGCTGTGACAAGCAATTTAAAATCACCTGAAGCTCGGTTCTGGTGCATACTCTAATATCGAATTAAGCTGAAGCCAACATAAATCGTGTGTGCTGAAAGAACAAGACTAACAGTTGATTTGCTCGGCAAACAAAATAAGAGTGGCAAGATGAGACACATGGTTGGTCGATTTCGAACACGAATAAGAAATAACAATCTCAAAATCCCTCTATCGTCGTCAAAAGCCCATCTAAACTATCTACTAATCTCGACAGGACAGGTAAAGGTCAGGGGATATAATCCAAGTACTGTATTGTACAGTCGTTCTCTATTTAGCTACAAACAATCTCGATTTTTGCCTATCATGTTTCCAATCCCCAATGCAACCACTGCCTTAAATCAATACTATGCAAGCTACTTTCCCTATAAGGTCCTTGGTTGGCTGTCATGCCACTCCTACTCACCATCTGACTAGTGTTCATCTAGTTATCTAATCTATTTTCTGTCAAGCCATGCTGATCGCAAACGTGTTCGCGTGTGCATACTCCATCTCACTTCACACGTACTCACCTCAGTCAAATCTTTCCAATTTCTGTGCTCTGCATCAGCACCAAAACCTTTCACACGTAATTATCATGGGCTTATCGTGCACAATTATATCACCACAGGAATCGATGCCAGAGCAACTTCCTTTATTATCGCATGCTGGTATTTTGGCTACCTATATTGTACTAATCTAGTGCTGTTATTTGCAGTGTAGCAAAAGAGCTCAACTCGACAACACCATTAGATATCAACACTGATTCAATAACTGCTTGTAGCTGACATGATGTTATGTCCATCGGCACAAGACGTGTGCTTCTACTTTTTCTTTTACTCCTCATGCAAAAATCCTTCGGAACATCTGCTAAGAGGAGCCGACGAGATTTCATCTGTCTTTACAAAACCCCGTGGTGCTGCATTCGAACCAAAACAAAACACTTAACGACGGACACTGACCTGACGTTGGGCGCTTCAGTTGAAGTTTTGTATTAACAGTACTTGAGGTCACAGGGACATCCACGGCCGATGAGGTTGCAGCAGAAACCTGTCGGTCGTGTTTACCGGAATCCCGAAGATGAGGCTGTCGAAGTTGGCATATTGGATGCAAGCCTTTTGTTTCTGTCTCTTCTTCCGTCGAATAATCTTCTTCTTTATAGTCATTAACCATGTTCCTTCAGCACACATCAAATTTATAATGAGTAGTGAATGAAAACTGTAGCCGGCTTCGGTAAGCCATATCAGCAGCTACGAAATATTCACTTTAAGACATATACAGTCGAGTGACATGCACCTTGAAAGCAAGGCAGGGTGCAGAATCCCGTCATACAACTAACAGGCAGCATTAACGAACATGGGATTCGTATTGGTACGCTAAACACTGTCTACAAGAACTCACTGCAAAAACTACTAAAAAACATCTTGATCGAGAACCAGCAACACGACCAAGATATTTCTGCCACTTAATAGTAACTTAGTTCAGAGCAATGCAATATTGAGCAGCTCACTAATCGCACCAATTATATACGATATGAGCTGTCACCACCTATTGCAATGGTCTTAATATCGCACCATAGAAAGCCTACCACCGACAACATTGGAGTATGGATATAATTAATGGTCTTCAAACCGAGTCAATGATGTCTACACATGATCAAAACATATATAGAATCAGGTACAAGTAAGCATGCAAATCACTTAAAATAAGACCATGTTGATTAGGTGGTTCAGGGAAAGCTAGAACAGATTTGCCATTAGCTGGAACCTATATGATGCCAGGCCAATACGAGTTTAATTGCATGCAGGTGGTAACAAAAGCTGGGAGAGAGTTCCAGACTTTCAGAGATTACAAATTGAAGACTTGATCACTAAAAGATTTTACTTTAGTGCACGAATGGCCAGCCGACTGAAGACCAAGGAGTGGGTGAGAGCATAATGGAGGAGCAATTAAGTCAGATAAGTATATTGGTGAAAGCCAGAGAAGAGTGGCCTATAGGCCAGAGAGAGATGATTGGGGTCGATTTGATGCTTGATAGGGAGCAAGTGGAGCTCAGTCAAGTGTGACAGCTGTGCCTTGATAAGAGATCAGCCGAGCTGCTGAGTTTAGAATTAGTTGCAGACGATTAAGGGACATAGGCAAGGAGTCCTGAATATAGGGAGTTGCACTAATCTAGACACGACATTCCAAAGACACTAACTAGTTTGGCTGCTATACTCTTGCCTAAGCAGGCCCTAATTGTAGCAATGTTCTTCTGCTGAAAGTAGGCCAACGTGACAAAGGAGGCAATGTACTCACCCAATGAAAAGTCGATTTGGAGCAGCACGGTGTGATTACAGGAAGATGTCACGAAAGTGGTGCTGGATGAATCGATATTGAGGGTGAGGTCGGTCAACTTTAAACAGTAGGCTTGCACATAACTATTATGTTGGTCTTGTACGTCATTTAGCTTCAGGGAAGTGAGTGGCCATTTAGGTGCAAGTGTGGCCAACGAATGCTGCAAGGAGGGTGAGTTACATGCCTGCAAGGCCGAGAAGGTTTGGATATGCAGAGCTGAGTATCATCGATGTAGAATGAAGCCGAGATTAGGTTTGGCAATGAGATCGGTTAGAGTATAGATAGTAAAAAGAAGGGGTACTAAGACCGAACCTAGAGATAATGCACACTTTAAAGGCTTCAAGACGATGACGGCCATTCACATCTACACTCAGCAACCGCTTGCTGAGGTAGGATCTAATCCAGTTACCATTGTACTAGTGATACAAAGGCGTGTCGAGAGGTGCTCCAGAACAATCTGGTAGGTGGTACATTCCGTCAAATGCTGCTGAGAGGTACAAGAGAACTCGCATAGGCCCTACTGATCAGCATTGTTAAGAAGATGATTGTAAACCTGCACTAGAGAAGTTTTTGGGGAATGTTTAACTCTAAATCCTAACTGGAACTTGTTAACACAAGATGAAATGATGTAATCGTCAAGCTGCTGTGCCACCACTCGTTAAAGTGTCATCGATAGGAATGGTAGATAGGAGACTGACAAGTTACATATATTCTCCCTATTATATAGGGTCATTTTTATTGAGCAGTAAGACAACTGTTTTTTTACAGGGGAAGAGACTTCACAGTAAAAAGAAATACATTTACAATATTTGTTATGGTGCGAAGAAGAAAAGGTCTATGCACCTTATTAGGAGAACTATTGGGACAGGAACGAGAGGCCTAGTGGCCTTCTCAGCCTGAGACACAAATGTAGCAAATGGCTTCAATAGAGACCAGCGTGATCGAGAGAGAAGAGCAAGGCGATGGTATTGCAGCCCGGCAGCTTCCCGTCTATTTTATCTTCCATACACAATTTTTCGGTGAAGTCAGCAATGCAATGTCACCATTAGGATCACCTCAGCAATGTCACCATTTGGGATGACTGGGCAGTATGCTTGCTTGGGAGCGGTTAAGAGGATGGTCGAGAATGGACACTTAACACTTCTGGGTTGCTAATCTGTGATTCGACTATTTCTTTATAGAGCATAAACTTAGCTCTAGCTCAAATGAATGGATACGAGCTACAATAATCCTCAGATGCCAAGCATTGGAAGCAAGTCCTAACTTTTTGGCAGCTTTTCAAGCCTATACTTAGTATTCCTTGCTTTTTAATGTTAGCAGTAAAACCAAAGAGCATCTGGGCTGGATGGCCCCCTGTCAATTAGCCAAGAGGTGCAAACTC
This sequence comes from Cristatella mucedo, assembly GCA_009760855.2. Taxonomy (NCBI): domain Eukaryota; kingdom Metazoa; phylum Bryozoa; class Phylactolaemata; family Cristatellidae; genus Cristatella; species Cristatella mucedo. Next base: position 6,161,400 of record WPIO01000012.1, read on the forward strand.
ATCTAGAAGTTAACTAGCAGCATGTTGTGACATTTCATCAAGGAGGGAAGATCCCTGGGGGTGTCAAGCAAAAGTGACGAGGACGAAAGTTTGCTGCAGATAATATCAATGTTTGGATAACAAAATAGAAATGTAATCCCGGAAGAACAAAAAGAGATGAAGCTGGAAGTGCTACCTGGTAGGCGATACATTATTACGACCATAAGCAACTTACAAGTTGCTGGACAGAGAGCCAGAGATTCAAATGATTGTTTAGTAGGAAAGACGATCCAGCAAACTGAAAAACCGGTTAGCCATTTATAGTGCACTGGTTAGTGCCTACAGTGTCCATTTGACACCATATAGCCTGAACTACTTTAATAAAATGGCCTCTCTGTGATGGTTATAGTGCATGAATTGATTGCATGCAACTAGCACGAAGGCAATACAGCAAAACTTCAGTAAATAGCCATACTTACAGAAGCTGCTTTCGAGGTTTCTTGCGTGGTGACACATCTGCAGAGGCAGTATACGCAGGCAGTAATTGCAGACCTGAAAGTACATTCACAGAGTTCCGTGAGCAGAAAGTAGAAATACTTCTCATACACATATCAATAGATCTGTAACATCTTATAACCATACTGGCAGTCCACTAGAGTGATCGATGGCTGTGACTCTGGCAGAGTGAGTTTTAATAGATAGAATAACTTTCGAACGAGAAGTATAAATAACATTGGCAATACACAACCAAATTTTTGGAAAACAGTTTGACTATGTAACGTAACATAGTTCCCTATAAGCAATAGACTAAGGAAATGATTCATATGCACCATGCATGCACATTTACTTTACCAACAAATAATATCTTATATCCTGGTAACAATATATGGGATAGCAATAAGCATGGATTTACATATGAATGCATGCCTACATGTGAGCCACAATTAGCTGATCTACGAAAGGAAATTACATTAAATATAAAATATACACATAATTCATTTGTACAGTGTCCTAAGTAACTTAATCTCTATTCAGGTGCTTCACATATGCCACTGGGCTCGAGCCCACGATCTTGTTCATCTAATAATCTCACCTTAACCTTAGTCGGGCAAGCACCTTAACCAATGGGCCAAACTAGTGCTGCACTAAATGCAGCCACCCCCCTAATCTTTACTCATGTTTAGCAGGGTACCTCTGCTCTATCTCTAAATCGATCACTTCGGAGTCATTGATAAGCATTGGACTAATAAAGGCAACATTTTAGGAAAGACTAAAACTGACCCTCCAAGGGCTCACAGTGTCATGTGCAGATATAAAATACTTTGGGCCTAATGATAACGGGGAGCTTTATATCACGATTGGGATACATTGTGAAATGGAGGTAGAAATTGAAAATAAAAACACTTCAAATAACAGGATACAATCCCCAGTCATCAAGGTCCACTCTTGTAATTAATTGTACACCATTTGAAAGCCCCCAGGTTCTTGTGCTGCCAGAGCCATGGACTAGCATTTGTGTCACTGACAGAAAATAACGACAATATCATGAAAGCACCTCGAGAGAACCAAATCTCTTTCTAAGCACTTTACTGGGCTGCAAAAAAAGCATGTCATTTGCTTAGTGGATAATGTACAGTGTCAGCCCTATAAGTATATAATGAACAATTCACATGGGAAAACGAAATAAGACACCAACTAGATGACTTTGAACTAAATAGCCCACAACATTAATGTCTTTGCATCATGAGTAGAGACAGCTACTCAATGAAAACTACATATAAATTGAGAGAGGTAAGTATTCAATTATTGGTAAGGGCCAGCAAATTACATGATTACAATGACTTTGGTTAAAAGCTATGAATTCCCCTAATACTTATTTGGATGTACAAAAGAAGAGAATTTCCTTGCTACTTATATATGATATTATAAATTATCGATTTGGGATAACGTACATTGGTAAGAAACGGGATTGGTAAATGTAGGGAGGTTCGGTAGGGGCCAAAGGAGAAAGGCAATTGTCGGGAGGGGATTTACCTTACAATTCTAAGGACAACAAAACGCTGCAAGATATTTCATTTATAAGACATAAATAAGTACACATGTAGAGCCATAATCACAACAAATATAGAGACAGCAACAATTAAAACAATCAAGTCAGAACTGACCATTCTCAAGTCCGTCCATGGGCTCTTGTTTCACGCTCGTCGGTGACGGGCTGTCAATAGAAAGCCCGGGATCTGTAGCAGTGTCGGTGGATGATCGCCGACTCGCAGGAGCCCTCTCGCTGCTAGCACCAGCACTACAAAAACACGAGCTATTACAACGAAGCAGGTAGCAAAATACACTAGCCATACCAATCACAAGAAGCAAGCCTGTCATACTTACAGAGCCAGCTTTGGTGACTCAGCCCTGATGTGCATATAGGCTGCATCCGTGATCTTAGCTGAAGCAGAGCTGCTGCCCAGTGAGCCTGGCTCCATCATGGGCAACACACGCCTGGCTCCGGTCGAAATACTGTTGATGGAGCTACAAATGACAAAAACCGCAGACGAGGTTGACATACGCAGACACAGAATAAACTACCACTCGATCCAGTGAATTGCAACGTGCAATGTGAGCCTATGAATAACGAAATGGCTAATGAGCTGGGGGTTTGGGAACAGAAAACAGTATCGGCAAACACATCGGTTTGTTCTTGGTAGCACTGTTCACCACTCATGGACACTCAATACGAATGTAGCCATGGATAAACCATTCGGTGGCAGGAGCTCGTGGTACAAGCCTACACCAGGCCCCCAGATCTGGGCTCAGACATGTATACAATACAAGTATCAAACAATCCAAGAGTAGATTGTGTCTGGGGGCAATGTCACCACAGAAAGGAAGTCCTGACATGAAGTTACCGGCCCGACTTACCCTCCTTCCCCAGCAGCTCTCTTTCGAAGTATGCTCGGGCGTGGTGATGAACTACCTACACCAGCGGGTGTACTGGCAGACGTCTGCTGCAGTCCGACAGCATTATTCGATACGATCACACTACCAACTGCAGACAGGCCATGAGGTGTAATGTCTGAAATGCAACAGAAAGCAACATGAACCCTCCTAGCTGAACTGGCAACAAGCAAGCAAAAACCAGGGAGGATTAGCTAGAAAACTTCAGTGAACAATGGATCACGCAAGAACCCACCTTCAGCACCGTTTTGTCCAGCTTGCGCATACATCATGGTGGCTGCCGGTTGGGGACGAGCATTCATAGCTGGCAGGAGGAGTGCTGTTCGTGTAGTAGATGACGAAACTATCGTCGACATATTGGGCTGGGGTGATGGATCTGAACACAGAGGTCACGCACATAAAACCCAAGACCAATTGCCATGATTAAACAAGATTAATTTTAAACATAGCAGTGACAAGAAAACATGTTCACAGCAGTGTGATGGATGCGCAAGGAAGGAGCACCAGCAACTCAAAACGCAAGTTAGTCATTAAGGTAACAGCACCACAGAGGACCCCCTGCTCATTGAATGAAAGCCTAACAAACAAAACAAAGAGCATGCTCTGGTGGGGGCAGAGCTAAGTGCACAGATGTGCTGATCTTACATATGGTCGTTCGGTATTGTCCTCTCAGATTGTTTGATCCGAACTGAGGCTGGCCTGTGTTCATGATGCCGAGTGGTGCAAGCTGCGGCTGCGCAGACGCATGTGCATACAGCTGCTCTGGGGCAAGGTAGGCCGGCAGCATTGCTGTCACCGTCGTCGAGACACTACCGGGCAGGCTGCTACCCATGGTGCTTCCGCCACTGACGATACGCCTGCAACCGTCAGAATAGTAGTCAGCCGGTCAAGCACCTACACAAATATTAGCGCTGGCAATTGTGGCCTACTAAAATCAAGGCAAATACTTGCAGGGGCAGAAGCGCGCGCACACACACACACACACACACACACACACACACACACACACACACACACACACACACACACACACACACACACACACACACACACACACACACACTGCAGCAACTGCCGGACAAACCACCGACCACTCATGCTCGACCGTACATGGGCGGTCAAAGCAACACTAAACACGAGTAACCTACCCAGTAAAACCGTCGGTTGATGCCAGTGTAGAGACAGCAGCTGGAGCTAGGGCCCCAACAAGGGGCTTGCTCAGAGAATCGTATGCTGCCACGGAGGATGTGCCAGGCTCGTGGCGTGAGTAGTCGTGCTGGCCGGCGCTACGCTGCTGCTGCTGCTGCACAGCAGGGCGTGCTACACAAAAAGGACAGTGAAAAGCCTAATGCCAGACGCTCCCAGGAAAGTGAACATGCCGAGAGGGCGAGAGCGATGAATTAGTCAAACGTGCAACACTCGAGTTATTAGCAGCACACTTACCTGCAGCAGCGGCAGCTGCTGCGGCTGCTGCAGCAGCAGGGGCCGTCGTCACAACCATAGGAATACTAATGGTGCTGCCCGGAGTGGACATGGCAGGCACTACAAAAACGAGGTCAAGTAAGAAATGCATCAGCAGATGGCCCAGCAGAAGCTCTCGGATGAATGACACGAGAACGCCAGGCCGATTTTAGTACCTGCTCGTGGCATGGTGGCCGCACTCAGCGGCTGCGCCACAGACAACAGGGCTGCAGCGCTATTGCTCGAGCTCTGAGGAATGATTGGTCTCTGCACGTGCGCTGCTGCTGCTGCTGCAAGATTGACAGTGGTCAGAGCTGTCGGCGGCAGTCGGGCGAAAGGTGGCCGATCAGCGACGACAGTGGCAGCAGCCGAAGGCGCTGTCTTGGACTGTTGAATGGTTATCTGCACTGTGTTCGACGTGGTTGACGATGGCACGGGATTAGGTGGCATGGGCACACCAATGCCACCTGCACTGATGCTACCAATAGGCTGGCCGGAAACAGCATTGAACCTGCAGCGTGCATCATGTACATATTAAATACATATACATATGCACATGTACACACAAATATTCAAGTCAGGGGGGTCTGGCAGCAGCAGTATCGAGCTTGGGCACTAGCCTGGCCACACAGCAAGTTACCCATGGCCATTAGGCAACAATGGCCGAGCACGTAATGGCACAGTACAACGAGGCTAACCTGTGATCAGCAGGCAGCCGCTCCGTAGAAGCAGCAGCCAATGCTTGGCTCACAGGCAGCTTCCCTTGCACTGGTGGCGTGCCGGGCCTGATACTCTGCTGTGAGAGGTTGCGCAGACCAGAGCCGGGTGGCATTACAGCGCTGTGCTGCGACGATAGGAGCAGCTGCGGTGACCCTGCTGCAGATGCAGGCAGGGTGACAGCAGGCAAGGTCACAGACACTTGATGTGCTAGTGGAGTTGCCGTCAATCCCGGAGCTTGTATACGCGGAAAGGAACCGTGCGATAAAACGACAGGTCTCGGAGGGAGCGCAGTAATCGTCTTCTTAGTATCTGTTGTCACAACTGCAAATGAAATAGCAGATGTTGGTCAACAGAAACTCCACCAAAAAAAAAGCAGCATATGCACTGTACGAGCGAGGAAGAGCAGACGAAGGTCGGCGAGTCAATTCACCGAGTCGTTCGCTCCTTTGCGACAAAGGTTCAAAGACAGCCTGTAATCAGGCTAACTTGGTTCTCGAAAAATTCCGAATCTGAGTTTTACACGGAAGTATGTTTCTGGGACAACCCAAGACGATAGAAGCAAGCCATAAGTCAGTACAAGTGAAAACTGACATCCACAAGCTATGCAGTAGGGCAACAGACCACAGCGAGCATGCATGCATGTGCATACATGTACACATGCACGCACCCACTCACACACACGTGCAAGCACAGTCAGATGCAGATATGGCTACTCGAGTGGGAAGTCAACGGTTGGTGTAAGTGGGCTCGCACGAAACAGGCCAGTAGCCTGCCAAAGTAACAGCTTAGTGCAGGTTCGCCAACTCATTTGAAACGAAGAGGCAATTGTTTACTAGCACCGAGTGTACATAAAAATTACTATTTGGGAGCTTTTCTCATCTGCACACGAGAGATACCCAAATTAGTACAAATAATGATGATGGGCCATGAAAAAAGAAACCATGGCTTGATGGGGAATGGCTTGAATCAGAAGTATTCACCAAACAGATACAGAGTAGTCAAGAAGCAGTTTCGAAGAAACCAATTATCCACGCGTAGCAGCAGCCGGAGTATAGCCATTGACAAATGCAACAGTAGAAAGTAGGAGAATCCTCCGGGTGCTTTAGTTATAGGTAGTAGTTTGGCTACAAGACTTGCTTTGTCGGTTATTGCTGAGTGCGGTTGCTGACACGAGGCTCTAAATACCATATGAGACGTGCGACAATATGAGACGTGCGGTTCCTTCGTCGATGGAAAGGAGCGCAGTCGGAGATCTAAGATTGGCACACTACCAGACCGACTGATGGCTTGATCCTATTCTAATTTATTGAATTTTTCTTTAGACTCGGACTGCTGCAACCCTGCAAGTCCAAGATGCCTGGCACAGCTTTCTGGCATACCTTCAGCCACGGCAGGATGCAGCTCTCTTCTCATCTGCCACAAATTTCCTAGCAAATGGCGCAGCCTCATCTTATCCTGTATTATTGAGAGCACCACAAATTTGAAGCATCGTGTTCTGTCTAGCATACGTCTCCAGGTGCGCTGCTGGGCGAGCAAGGACTGCTGCATATTAAGGAAGGAGTATTAATTCAAAAAGTAAGAGCACCAACAGGTGCCCAAGGGTGAACTGCTCGTACTTCACGACCCAGGTGAGTGAGTTTCAGTCCAGCAGTAGGTAATCCCATGTTGTCTCTGCAGGGCAGTGGAGGTGATAGCTGCTATGACTTTTCCGCTGCTAAATAAATGAGGCTGCTGTTGAATCAGACGACCTTTAAACTGCCACTACCATCTGTCGAGGTAGGGAAAGGCAGTTTAAAGCCAATGGTGGCAAACAGGTGACATGGTCCAAAAAGGTACACTACCTCTACCAAGAAGCCTCGACAAGCCTTTTCTCGAAGTTATGACAGACCAACGTGCCTTGGCTAGCCACTACCCTCTCATCAACGGAGAGTAGCACAGCACGCGAACAGCAGCTGTGGCATGCACTATGGCTTGACAGCAGGCAACTGGCCCTCACGACCCTTCCTTCGCTAGCCAAAACAGACCTCATCAGATCTGCTGAACAGTCAAGTATACTAGGGCAGTTGCAAAGTGTGTGTCAAGCCACTAACCATTCGATCATGCTTCCTTTGCAGCAAATGTAAAATGCCTAGAAAGACATTTTGAGTTCTCCGAGAGCACTATATCGTGTGCCGAGCTGGTTTGGTCTAGCGGTTAAGGTGCTCGCCCCGACCAGGGTCTACTGAGGTCTTGGGCTCGAGCCCCGAGGCACATGTGAAGCGCCTGGATAAAGATTAAGTTCTCTTGGGGCGCTATATAAATGAATTATATTTTTATATATTAGTATTAAGCCAGCAGGGAATGCGTGCCTAGCCATTCGGCGGGCTGGTCAAAAGGTCACGGTGCCAAACCCTGCAAGCCACTGCTAGCCAGACAGCTGGAAGCAAACAAACTGCACCATGACAAGTCAAATAAAATAACATAGTTGAGTATCTCACCTCTTGGGCCACCTGTGGGGAATATGTTGGCAACAGCCGACGTCGGCTGCATTGGAACAGAAGGCCGGATAATAGACACGGCAGACTGTTGTGCAGGCTGCCCAGAAAAAGACGAAGCCACGATGGCCGGGGCACTGGCAGCGGCTGCTGCTGAAACTGTGGCGGCAGAAGGTACAGAAGACACAGGCTGCTGCTGGCTTCTCTCTGTAGTATTTGGCACTGTTACAGAGCTTGGTTGCAATGGCAGCGGCCCTGTCGACAAGAAGCATCCAGTTTGCACATGGCATGCATATCAACGTATCGTCATTACATAGGCAGAAAGATATAAACAAAATGGGCAGCACGATCGTCCAGCTTACCACTGCTCACTGCTATCTTGGGTAACAGGGGGGCAGGCAAAGTAGATGCAGCTGTTGTTCCAGGTAAGGTACCGATAACCTGCATGGTGGCCACTGGATACCTGATGGCAGCCTTAGCGTTGAATGCAGCTGGACTCTGGAAAAAAAGACAATATTGGTGCATTCGTTGCTCTGCATCATTTAAGCTATTTATTTTCTTTATTTGGCACCATCGACCGAAGGCTATACGGCTCAGACCATTTTATAATGCATAATTTAGAGTATGACAAGCTCTCCGTAAGTTCTGCAATAGATAAATACAGATGCACCAGGCTAGCAAGGATGCAGCGTTTCGGACATAGCTAAGTCCAGCTAAGGCAGGGGTCGAGAAACTATTTGGGCATTCTGAAAATCTAGTAATTCAACTTCATAGGACTAGCAGCCATGAAATTTCTAATAACGTCATGCTACTTAACTACCACGGAGTTTCATTTAAAAAAAACCAGAAATATATTGTTATATAGGCAAATAAATTTCAAAAGGCAAATGGGTTGGAATACATCACACTACTTGATTAATATTTTGCACCTTTCCGTACCAAAGTTTCATTTGAAACCCACATGGGGTGAGCTACCCTGTTCCCCACCACAATTTACATACAACAGTGGTAGAGGAACATCTATGCAAGAACTAAGATGGCATGGCATAGATAACCAAAAAATCAAATTTTTCACTTCTTTATAGTTTTTTTTAATTTAAGCAGACCATATATTGTTCAGCATGGCCATGTTTGTAATATAATGCTACAATCCAGGCCAACCTGATACTACGTATGCTTTCATGGAGGTATGTCACCGAGCAAGTCTTGAATGAATACTTGCAAGGGACTAGCCTGCATAGGTGCTCTGGTAGCAATTCCAGAATGCAGCTGCCCGGTAGGCAAAATGCTATCCTAACCATTTTGAAGTACCTACTTAGAACATGTAGTCTTTCAGACTCAGATATGAACCCCTTACCAGGCTTATAGACCTAAGGTCAGGTTAACATGGAAGGAGGAAGACCTCATCAATGATACTTTCGTATTCAGCAAGAAAAGTCTTGAAACCAATTTACAGTTCATCAAGATATAATTGAAAATCCTTCAGCAGCACATTGACCCATTCAAACCCCATGCCACTGTCAACAAGCCAGAATCTAATTAAGTGGCTTAAATGAAAAAAAAAATTAAAATAAAAATTAATTATAAGGTCTTCTTGGATAACCCAATACGAAACGAATAAGTGCAATCTATGTTGACGAGACGTGCAACATGATGCTTTCAAGCCATCCAGCTCTACCAATCCTCCAACTCTTCTAAACCCCACTCCTCATCCTACTCACTCAATTCCCACCCTGCCTGCACCAATGACGTGCTCGGTTGGATGAATACGAACTTCCTAAAGCTTGACGATGATAAGACCAACCCAATAGTTATGGATAAACCTAGTGTCACCGGGAAGTTGGAAGACCTAACCCTCAAGATTACTTTGGCTTGCATGCTGCCTACTATTGCTAAGCGACTTGTCATTAGACGAGCACATTTTCCTTCACTGTCAGGTCGGTCAACTTTCAGCTAAGGAACATGGTCAAAATCAGGGCCTGCTTAAACAAGAGTATGACAGCCAAGCTAGTGCATGCATATGTAACATCGCATCCGGATGAATGCCACTTCCTTTTATCAGGGTTATAGGCCCATACCATTGATCTTCTGCAACAAGTGAAAAAAATGGCAGCTCGGCTGGTCTGTCGTCAAATGCATAGCTGCCACACCACACTACTTCTGTCTTGAGCTTCACTAGTTCCCTATGAAGTATCACATCGATTACAAGATCCCCAGTCTGGCTTACATGTCACTACACCTGCACTATAGCCTACCTATCTGACCTCGGTGCTCTGCCAGTGCACTCTTGCACTACCCGTTCGTCAGCATATGGTCATCTCCATGTCCCAAGCACTAAATTGAAATCTTTTTGGTGGACGACGAGCCTTCAGTTCGTATGCTCCAAAAGTCTGGAGCGTACTTCCGGCTTTGGCCACTACCTGCAATGACCTTGCATCTTTTAAATATAAGCTAAAGATGCATCTGTTCCGGTCACTTTTCCATTTGCCCCAGTGAACTTGTCTGTTTTTTCTCTCCAGTGTGCTTTATCCAGGTACTTGTGCATGATTAAGAGTACGCTACTAGCCAAAGGTCTTACTAACCGGTGCCCATGAGCGTTCTCATTTTTGCTCCAGCATGCTGACTTAGGTATGATACTTGATTGGTTTTGCATCTTTGATACCGTGCATGTCACTAATCCCATAGGTATTGCTTCTCTTGCATCGAGTTGTAAAGTGCCTGGATACAGATACTAGTTCTTAGAGTGTTACACAAATGACATCATTATTATTACTATTATTATAAGAGGCATAATAATGATAATGATAATACATTACAATTACATCCATAGGTCAAACCCCAATCAATGCAGAGGAAGGAAGTCCCATGCAAGAAACTAATCTTTTACTTGCTCACGTTAGAATGGTGCTCATACCGACCAAAGTCTGGCCGAGGTCGTGGGCTCGAGCCCCGTGGCATATGTGAAGGGCATGAATCGAGATTAAGTTCTCTTTGGGCACTACACACGTGAATTATATATAACCAGCTGCTATTTTAATGCTTGGGATAAAAAGGGAGTCACTAGAAAGCAATTTCAAAACATTTCCAAGGCATCGATACACACAATGCATATAACAGTTTGATGACTAGCAACCAGCAAACAAAACCGTATATGAAGCAACAAATCTACAAAAATAGAGGTGGACTCATGATGAAAATGGAATCAAAGGCTGCTAGTAGCACCAACAAGTTATTACCAGCTGTGTTATGCTCTTCAGTGACTCGGCTGCAGGTGCTCCCTGGAGCCTATCGGTTTTAGGCATCTCATATTTGTGGCTCATGCTGCTGCTGTCGAAACCGCTGCTCATGTTGGTTTGCGATTAGTTATCTAGAAATGCATCAATTACGTTGAGCATGCATGCTGCTGCACAGCTAACACTACCTGGATCATAAATAAGAAAATGAGATAACGCTGGTAGGTAGAAAGTTACAAATTCCTACTGAACAGTGAGTAATAGCAGTAAGTAAACGTCATTGGCCTGGAAAGGAAATGGCGGCATCAATGCAGACATTTAAATACAAATATAGCAAACACATGTCTGCAACTGCAAGCTATAGACCCACAGCAGAACCGACCCACCCTGTTAAGATGCATTACAAGCTCGAAATAGTACGACAAGAAATGAAAACATCAGCATCAATGGTGTAAGTAGCAAGGCAGCACCCGGTCTGGCATCCAACTGGTAAAAGTGATAAATATGCCAATTAAATAACAACAGAAATCACAAACAGGGACACAATAAGCCATGCTATGGCAAACCATATGCGAGTGCACACGAACACATAAGTAGCTTAATGCCAACGCTCACGAAAACGCAATTGCTTAACTACATAGCCTGCCTTCTGAGGGTGCTTACATAGACACACACGGGTCAAGCAAGCTCTCATATTGAGTGGCTACAAAAGTTTAAGACGATGAGAGCACCACAAAACCCATGAATTATTGCACACACTAGAGTGCTGATTATACACAAGGTAGAAGCCGGGCATGCTTACGAAGCTGAACCAGCATGCTTATGACGCTGAACATAGTTTTGCAATGGTCAGCTGGCTAATGCTGGAGAAAGCCAAGAACTCGCAAGAAGCTAGGGCACGGAGTCACGAAGGCCGCCGTAAAGCGACATTCCGGCGAGCATGCAAATCCTGCAGGGTCGGCATCTGCAATCTACCAGAAGCAAAGAATGCGTGTCAAGGCAGCATCAGGTATGAGAAATAAACCCGCGGTGTATGGCTGAAGAAGCATTCACAAAGGTGTGAAGCAACACGGAAATATTCATAAAGAGACCGTTGGTAACTGCGATTTTCTGAGCTGCGGAAACAAAGAGGTCAGAACGGGCTGCCACTAGGCACACACCATCTTCGGTCTGCCGAAGGGGCTGTGCATTCGACCACCAGCACGGTCATAAAATACTCAAAGAGAAAGCTGAGTAAACACAACATAATGTTCGAAGCTATAAAAAATGGCCACGATTCTTCTAATACTGAGGTGTTATAGCAAGAACCCGACACATTTCAACCTCTAGTGGCTAGGCCAACTGCGTTGGACCAGCATGCTGGCTGCCGTCGGAGTAGCCCAGCAAGCCTAACGCGGTCATTGGAGAAGCGAATGCTATTGAATCACAGATTTCTATTTAGTTACCTCACGGCACATACTAGACGTTGGGGGATGCGCCCTTAGCGTCTGCGAATGCGCGGCACTTTGCCATCACAACAGCCTTGCGGGCAGAAGGTCAAGGTGAACCCTTACCGCTACGTTTCTTTTCAGCTGTAGCGGCTCGCACGGCCGACGTGGGTCATGAGCGGCCGTCCGCGATAACGACACAGGACAGCATACAGTTAATATCGCATCGTGTGGGAAAGGCATCGTGTCTCAGCGGTCATACACTTTCATGCACACCGTAGGTGGTGCGGTACATGGCAGAGGCGGGGAAAACGAACGCGAGCGTGGACAGGCGCCGCAGTGAGGGTAACAATTGTCAACTAGATGAAAATCTGCACCTCACAATCATACAACTAACAACATACCGATTACATCCAAGTAGAATATCTCCTGGCAGGCGGACTCAAGAATCGTACAATTGCTAGGGCCTGCACATAGAACACACCGTCGTTTGACCCTACTCGTTTTTGATTGGCTATGGATGGGCGCTGGTGTCCCGGAACAGTGACCCTCGTGTATTGCTCCGTCAGTCGAGTGCTAATAATCCCCTCTTAGAGTGACTCCCTGATGGTTTTTATCATGTTTTATGCAAAAATTATATTTTAAATATATATTGATGTGGGCATATGACAATGCTGTCCCTGGCGAGATTAAACAGAGTTGACGACACGCCTCCACACGTGACGGTGATGCGCCCGTTGGGCGTTCGCACTTGTTCATCCGCCGCGCTTCTTTTTTAAATTTACTGAGTGCATCTCAGTACCGTCGCTGTGTCATGGCGTCGCTACCCGCGATCTCGATCCAAGTCGTGAGCGATATTATGTGTCCTTGGTGTTGGGTCGGCAAGCGTAAACTCGAGGCCGCAATGCGCCTTTCAGAGGCGAAGTATTCATTTCGAGTTATTTGGGAGCCATACTTACTCCGACCGGACATGCCGGAGGAAGGGATGGAGAAGCCGGAGACCTATAAAGATATTAAGTACGTCTGTTGTATATAGCAATATTGTTGAAGGATCTAGACGGCAGTCGCACAGTGCGTGTTTAATAATTTGATAATTTTTGTTTTGTAATTCGTATCACTAATTCTTTCTTCTACAAACTTCGTTAAGTTGCTGACATGGGAGCCGAATCGTGACCGCTGTCCACGCCCCTTCTCCAAACCAGCCCAGCTAGCTGTCCAGCCCCCCCCCCCGACTGTACACATGGCAATGGCAGAGTATTTTTGCTTCCAAGTAACCCCTGCTTTACACGAAAATTGCCAACATTGATTTTTTAGGTAAGCACGACTAACCTCTGGACGGTATGGATAGCACTGCTATCAGCATAAATAGAGAAGAGAGACAGACAGACAGAAAGTGACAGAGAGAGACAGACAGACGAGAGAGAGAGAGAGAGAGAGAGAGAGAGCCAGACAGACAGAGAGACAGACAGACAGAGAGAGAGAGAGAGCCAGACAGACAGAGAGACAGACAGACAGAGAGAGAGAGAGAGAGAGTTGAGAGTGGTGAGAGCCAAAGAGAGATGGGAGAGATTGGTAAATTGTGACAAGCTCATGAATGCACCTGCCTGTCCTGCAGTTGTAGACGACCACCAAATGACTAACCATACTTGCAATAGCCTCAATTCTGTGCATCCTCTCGGCAGCATGGACAATCTGTTAACATGTATATGTTAGTGTCTGCCCGCTAAAATGGAATGGTCTACTTATTGATGACAACGTTGACGAAGACAAGCTAGATGCATTTTGTCTGACCGAGAGATGGATGACATCTTGCTGCCGTGATTGTGTCTGGGAATACCCTACCCGGTTTGTGATTCTATGAGTGCATGGGGTCTGAAAAAATTGGGTGTTGAGTTTTCTGTCAGTTTTTGGGAATCAATTTGCTATAACACCCGAAGCTTTTCATATAGCTCATCGTTTGAATCTTACTACTAGATCTCCATAAAAGATCACGCCACCCATTGTTGAGATGTAATATATCTCCGCCTGTTACTCCAAAAAGCCACGAAGACTAAGTGGATGTTGCACATGAGTTTTCTTTAGCGCACTACAAGCTTAAGTAGCCTACAGTACGTATGCGGCAGCCAAGAGATTATCTCACGTAGTAAAGAGAAAGTGAGAAGCATAGCTAATCCATAACAGCAGCTGGGGTAGTCAGTAGTATGGAAGTAGCAGCTCAGCACGGCTGCAAAGGATGTACCACAGTCGGCAGCAAGAGAGTAGATGTCGTTGCATAAGAATTGTGGACTTGAGTTACACAGTCTAGTATCTGCAGAGCAAAAGCTTCTGTTGCCAACGGTCATTAAGCAAAAGAACAGAACAGCTAATTTGTTGCCCATAGAGGACACGAAGAGGCTGAAACTGGTGCTGCAGCTCAGCTAGGTATGAAGGAGCCAAGTCATGGCATACCTTGTCGGTAACTTTGCTCTGTATTCGTTGATCAACCGGAAGCCACCAAAGCACCTTCAGCACCAAAGCACCTTCAGCAAAGGAGACAATGATCAAACCTCTGGGATTTGTTAACTAGCCATGCAGCCATATTCATCACCAGCTGCAGTGGCCAAATGGCTTTTTTGGTAGCTCAGTCAAATTGTAAAATCAACGATTCAGCCTTGACAGAACTAGGGAGCTAATTTAATTTTTGCAAGCCACCTAGATAGACAGTCCCTAATTTTAGATAGGGGCCTGATGCGATGACCAGCTGTGAAGGCTAATGAAACTTAAAATGTAGGCAGTTGTCAAAGACGATGCCTAAATTCTGGGCACACGGTGATGGTACAACAGCATCACCTATTAGAAGAGCAGACGAAGCTTTCTAGTCCAGCCATACACCTGGGGTGTCCTATGAGGAGCAGTTCTGTTTTATCATCGTTATATTATCTGCCGACCCTCCATCTGGATGGAGGGTCGGTAGATATCCACAGTACCTTGTTCATGGAAGACTTTTGAAGTTCTTCGTTAAAATCCTTTTTTTATCTAAAGGCCGTTGTTGATTGCTGCAGATTCGAGCAATGATGTTCACGACTGGTGAGCTCATTTGTGGAGAGCATCGGCTTGGTCCACTATGTTTTTCATGCAGCCCTTATTGGTGGCCAAGCAAACATTGATACCGAGTAATTTTTTCAAACCTGGTTGAGACACAGGTCTTCTTGCTTGGCATCCTATCTCAGTGAGAGACTCCAGAGTATTGACATCTTCGACAAAGATCATCCGAGATACCTCTGAAATATGGAGCACCTCAGGGCTCTGTGCTAGATCCGGTTCTTTTCACGGTTTATATTTCCCTCTTGTTGATGTGATTGCCAAGCACAATCTAGGTATTCACTTCTATGCGGATGGCACTCAGTTGTACCTTTGCTTTGATCCCTCCCAGCCTTCGAGCACCTCGAATTCTCTCAACTCACTTGCTGCATGTATTGATGCCATCCGCACATGGATGGCAGCAAATTTTCTAAAACTGAACGATGAGAAAACTAACTTACTAGTTATGGGGAAACCCAGTGTGATTCAGAAATTGGAAAGGCTGACTCTCAAAATTGGCTCTGCCAGCATATCTCCGGTTGAATCAGCTCGAAATCTAGGTGTCATGTTCCAAAGTGACCTCTCGTTAGACGACCACATCAGCTCCACAGTCAAGTCTGTCTACTTTCAGCTACATAACATTGCCAAAATTCGGCTTGTTTAGATGAGGATACCACCTCTGAGTTGGTCCATGCATTTGTGACATCCCATCTTGACTTCTGCAACTCACTGCTTGCTGGCCTACCGGCATGTGCAATCAGGCGATTGCAGCAAAACTCTGCAGCCAGGCTTGTCTGTCGTGAGCGTCGCAGTTGCCACATCACACCACTTCTCGCCGACCTGCACTGGCTTCCAGTCAAGCAACGGATTGACTTCAAGGTTTTGTCACTCATTTGTAGGTCACTTCATTCTTTGGCTCCAGCCTATCTCTCAGATCTACTCCCCCACCAGGCCAAGCACCACCACCCGCACGTACCACCCGCTTTTCGGAATCTAAGTCTACCACTACCTCGTACAAACTTCAAATCTTTTGGAGACTGTGCATTTTGTTCGTATGCTCCCAAACCCTGGAACTCCCTCCCGACCTGTGTCAGAACATCCCCTGACCTGACCACATTTAAAAAGAACTTAAAAACACCTCTTTAGGACAGCATTTAGTGGGTCCCTGTGATTCGTCCTTTATGTGCTTATGCGTGCTGACACTGTGCATGCTGCCACTAACCACACTTGCATGCTGACCCTGTGCATGTCACCCCTAACCATGTTGTTCATGTTGTTTATCAAGCATGATATAACTCACCATTCAATTGCATTTTCCTTTGCAGCAAATGTAAAGCGCCTAGAAAGATATTGAGTTCTCTGAGGGCGCTTATTTAAGTGCATTATTATTATCATTATTATTATTATCTAGACTCTGCTGACTGCCTCGATTGTCATTGATGCATTAAACTCGAAACTTGCGAGTTTTCTCGATGAGTATGCTTCCCTAATGACTATCTTGGTACGTAGCTGTTTTAAGAAATCTGGGTCTGATTCAAATCTAGCCAGATTCAAAGGCTACATCCGTGTCTATGCGCTGAAGCTTAGAAATGCCAATGCTTCTTTATTCGCTCGTAAGCTGCAGTCTTGCCAGCCAGACCCTAAACAAATTTACAAGACGAATTTTTTGTTTGATAGGGCTAAACGACCTCGCTCCCTGGATGTTAACTATTTAGCCGGTAAGTTGTCCACTTTTAGGTTAACAAAATGGAATATATTCGTGCCTACATAAAGTCATCTCCATTTAATGCAAGCATTGAGTCGCAGCTTTCGACATACCTCAAGAAACTTTCCATTGTCTGTAGATGAAATTGCAGCCATATCTAGTACGACTTATCACTACGACCTATATAGTCTAGTACCAATCTAGTAAGACCTCCTCACTTGAAGACCGTATACATCCATCCGTCTTTGGCCTTTACTGTTGGACTAACTTAGCCCAGCTGTAACTCAAATTTCTTAACACCACTAATAGATAGGGTTTTTCAAAGTCTCAAATCGGCCATTGTTAGCTGATATTTAAAAAGCCTGGCTTGGATTCTAGGGTGTCGGCAGATTACCTTCCAGTCTCCCTCCTGTCCTTTTTTTGACCGCGATTCTTGAATATATTGTTGCTAAGCAGCTTGTGGAGCAAATTGGTAAGGATTTATTAAGAATTTTCAGTCAGTAGTTAAGCAACACTATTGCACTGAAACTGCTTTCCTCTGCTCTCCTTCTCTTCCTTGTGACCAGCAACATTCTGGGAAGCACTGATGACTCTAACGTCATTCCTCTGGTCCTGCTCGATTTCTCCAGAGTTCAATGCTATTGATCACAATATCCTACTGGAATGATATTGAATAGTACTTGGTCTGGCTGACTAGGCACTGGCATAATAATAATAATAATACATTTGTATAGCATCCTCAGATGACTTAATCTCTTTCTAGGCACTTTGCATATGGTGGAAAGGAAGAGTATGGTTCGAATAGTACCATTCCTATCGTTACCATGCAGTTTGGTAGTCAAGTCTCATTCAGAAAACCAGTCCTTATGGAGTTCTATAAGGGTCGGTTCTCGGCCCTGTGCTGTTCCCCATTTATATAGAGCCGTTTGGAAAAGTGACACGGACCCATAACATCAGCTATCACTTCTACGCCGCTAATACCCAGGTGTACTTTTCATTTCAATCGTCGGTATCAGCTGAAGTGATTGATAAACTGGATGCCTGCTTTGAAGACATTCGACTCTGGATTTTGGCCAGTTCTCTAAATGTAAACGATAATAAAAGCGAGCTACTACATGGGACACCCCAAGTGTTAGGCTGGGCTTTGCAATCCTGACTGGTGGCGCATAGTTTGACCACTATACTGTAATATATAACTCATACATAACTCATGTAACCACAACTCATACCTTATGCGTCTCTTTGACGACTGCTTGACATTTACAAGTTTCATTCAGAAGACAGTCATCATGTTTGATTCCAGTCCAAGATTTGGGGTTACCTTCTCAGGTGATTAGCTAAAAATCTTACCAGCTACCTGGTATTGTCTGATGTGGACTACTGTAATTCAGCTTAAGTTAGGGTAGCACAAAAAGCCACTGAGCGTTTACAGCTTGTGATGAGTAGTGATGCAAGGTTGGTTAGCAAATTCAAAACATTCAGCCGAGTGTCTCCTTTGCTGAAATCATCGTACAATGGATGTAAGGTGCTCGCTCTTCACGACCGAGGCCGTGGGTTTGAATACTTCTGTGGGCGATCCTTTATTGCTTACTGCAAGAGGTGATGATAGTCGTTAAGGTTTTTCTGCAGCTATACAAATGAGGCTGGTAAATCAGCTAATATTAACTATTATTATTTATCGACATATGCAGAACAAAATTCTTTCTCTGATCTAGGAGGCTCACTGTAGCTTGGCTTCTTCGTACCCAGCTACACTGTTGCACCGGTTTCAGCCTCCTTGTGCAATCAGGCCCTCTATATACAATAAATTAGCTGACAAAATTTTGTTTTCTGGCTTTAAGACCATTGGTGACAGAAGCATTTTACTCCAGGTCCTAGACTGTGCAACATATTTCCACAAAACTTACACAACGGCAAATGCTCTCCCTCGGTCGACTGTGGCACATCCTTTCTAGCCGGTTCTGAGCTGCTATTTCAATGCTACTCACTTCCTAGACTGCCATCCTGACTCAGTTATTCTTCTCACTTTCACTATATTTTATTAGATGGAGTTTGTTTGCTACTATATTGACACTGGAAGCTGCTTAAACTTTGAATGTGCTAAAGAAAACTCCGGCATAACTTTTTTATCTTTATGGAGTCACTGATGGATATGCAATGTGTAGATCCATACAAGATGGAGAGGGGCAGAGTGAAGGATGGAGTGAAAATGTATGCGAGAGAATATAAGAGAGACAGTGGCCTTGTGAAGGAAAGAGGTGAGTGAGTGAGAGATCTGGAATGACCTAAATGCTCTGCTATGATACGATACTTTGTCAGTGCATGAGGAACTTGCTAATTTAATCCTATACCTGGCTGTAAGGTACTGAACATTTCAGTGGCTCATATCTTGTAAATGAATGTGATGCATCTAGCTGCTTGTTTTAAGAAAGTGAGAGATTAGGAGATAGGTTACCGGTTGGCTCACATATTAACGCACGAGCCCATGTGAACTTACTTGGTTAAATAATTACCTCATCTCTCAAGTAAAGTAAGCCCTGACGTATAGTGAACTGTTGGAAAGCAGAGCGTTTGTTATCTCAAAGTCTGTGTAATTTGCTGCATGTTCTGCTGCAGTGGTGTTTGAACTACATGCGAAAAAGAACATTTTGGTCTTCTCCTAACTGGTGCCTTGTGGCAGCCTTAGCTTTGTTGCATGCTCACTGTGTTTGCATTCTCTCACTCTTTATCTTTCTCTCTTGGTTTTTTACGTCTCTGTCCTTCTCTTTCTTTCTTGTTATTTGTTATCTGTCTTTCTCACCTCTCCTTATTCTCATTCATCTCTCTATCCTCCCTCTCTTCTCATGCTGCATCTTCTTCTCTTTTCCCCCTAGATGTCTCTCCTCTTTCTGTCTGCCTGACTGATTCCATCTGTCTCTGTCTCTCTCTGTCTGTCTGTCTCTCTCGGCCTCTCTCTCTCTCTCTCTCTCTCTCTCTCTCTCTCTCTCTCTCTCTCTCTCTCTCTCTCTCTCTCTCTCTCTCTCTGTGTGTCTGCCTCCATCTCTCTTTAGTCACTTCCTCTTTTTTCCTTCACTCCATCTCTTCTCACTTGCAGGCTCTTCTTGCACCTATTTCTTTCTCCCCTCCGCTCTTCACAGCCATGCATTTTCCTCCCACCACCTCATCAGTCTCACTCTTCTTCTTCCTCCCTTTTCGCTCTATTACTTTCAAGCTATGCTTTATCATGGATCATAAGGCTTCTCCTTCTTTCCTCTGGTCTGGCCAGCACCATGTAGTTTAAACGATTATCATGTCTCTTGATGCTTAAACGCCGCTTGTCTACATTCATTCTACTCCCGTGCTACAGCCGAACAGCTGCCAGCAGTTAGCAAAAGAGCTTTCAGTTAATCAGGTTTAATGTAGGCTCCGACTCCAACCTGTGCCATAGCCTGCATGATAAGGCTTTGAATAGCCCCGTGCTAGCTCGTGGGTTCCTGGCAGGTGGGGCATGCAATCACCTTTGACTTGCATCGTTCAGTTATCTCACTTCGGCTCGTAGTGAGATTGCTGCTCGGTTCACACTGCCTGCCATGCAAGTCACCATCCTCTCCAGCATGTAGGATGTCATCTGATTGGCAACGACCGAACATGTGTAGATATATTCTCATCGATGCTCACTCATACTTGCAACTGCATCTTTAGTAACAAAGGATCATCAGATGTCTATGAAAAGCACAGCTGCTGTCACTGCAGTCTTGTGTGTAAGCAAGTGGGCTCGAGGATCGTGTAGTTGCAACTAATGTCTTCGTTCAGTGCTGGCTAGCATCATCACCTGCTGAACTCTCTCGGCATCCTTACAAGTTCGTGCATAACCTAGGCAGATGTACGAACTAAAAAAAATGGCCTAACCAACAGTGGGCTGTTATATCTAGGCGACTTCAATACAACTAAGATCATCAAGCCGGCACTTGATCGTCTGAGCTATGTGTCTGTTTGGTTGACTGAGGCAAATTCGACTTCTCGTAGACCTGCCATCTAATTGAGCTGCTGGCAAACCTCGATGCTTGCCGTGTACTAGGTCATTAGTGTAGTGCTGGCCCAATGGAATCTCTGGATAAAGCCCTAAGTAGTGTGTGCTAGTCCAGAATGCTTGTTGGTATGCATTTCACGTTGTATTTTTTCTACTTAGCCCTCTGCGAATTTCTGCGTGATGTGTGTTTGGATGTAAGCACGTGTGCTTGAACGAGTGCACGTAGAGCAGCAACTTTTTCAGCCACACCAGTAGCAGGAGTAGCAATAGTAGCTACATCATTCGCATTAGTAGCAGAAGTAGTAGTCGCTCAGTTAATAATAATAAGATACTTGATAAAGCGCCCTCAGAGAACTCAATCTCTTTCTAGGCACTTTACATTTGCTGCAAAGGAAACGCGATCGAATGGTGAGTGGTATCATGCTTGATAAACAACATGAATAACACGATTAGGGGTGACATGCACAGACTAAGCATGCAAGTGTGGTTAGTGGCAGCATGCACAGTGTCAGCACGTATAAGCACATAAAGGACAAATCACAGGGGGGGGGGATCAAAGGAACGAATCACAGGAATCTAAATGTTGTCCTAAATAGGTGTTAAGTTTTTTTAATGTGGTCAAGTCATAGGATGTTATGACGCAAGTCGGGAGTGAGTTCCAGGCTTTGGGACCATACGAACTAAATGCACGGTCTCCAAAGGATTTGATGTTTGTACGAGGTATTGGTAAACAGTTAGATTCCGAAAAGCGGGTGGTACGATGCTTGGCCTGGTGGGGGAGCAGAGCTGATAGATAGGCTGGAACCAAAGAATGAAGAGAATATACTCAGTTCATAGCCTCAGTTTATAGCATCTGCAATGGCATAAGCTTTAGTGCCACTACTTTTGCTGGCTCCAAATGCACAATGCCAGATGCCATCAAAACCCATGCTGCTGGTTTCCTGTGGCCACGACCTAGCACCAAGGCTCCAAGTGGCAGAAATGCGCCTGTCATATCTGTGCAGTGTATGGCACCTGGCGACCGCTGAGGAAGCTGGTGGGGGCATAGCAGGTCTGGGGCATGTAAACCAGTAAGATTGGAAGTGGCCGTAAGTAGTCAGTCACCCTTGCCATACTAGACTCCTGAAAATGGCTATCGTGTCACAGGAGGGCATGCTGAGAAAAGAGTGGCCACGTGATACAGACTGTAAGCAAAGCACGAGAGCCGAGGAGAGCTGAGGGAAGGATTACTCGGTGGCCAAAGAGAGGCAGCCACTGCGGCTGCTGCAGCTCAACTGCACTCGTCGCGGTGCCGCACTATCCGAATGATATTGACGAGAGTAGAATCGAGAAATTGCTTTTACTCATTTACTATAATTAGACTGTTCGATTAGAAATTGTAGTGTTGAGCGGTTCGGATTTAAAAAAAAAATGCTAGCTGATTTAACAGCCTTTTTTGTATAGCGAACAGAAGAGCCTTTACGGCTATCACAACTGCTTGCGTGCGCGATAAAGAATCGACCACCACAGGATTCGAACCCACGACGTCAGGACCGAGGTCGTGAAAATCAACCGCCTTACCTACCTAGTATGCCATCACGGCTCACCAACCAAGGCAGTATTTAGTAGCAATGCTAAGAAAATTGGGGGCATTGTGTCTTTCTGGCCATCTAGCCGTGTGTGCAAGATGCATCTTTTCTCTTTTAGATTGTGTACCTTCACGAGACTTCGTGAGTTGCAGCTTGATAGTCGACCCAGGTGCTAGCATCCACCTAACAACTCGGTCTTCACTATAGTGCCTCCACGATTCCTTTAAACTGCTGATGCTCCTGACTTGATCTGCATTTGTCGACTACCGGCAGCAATAGGCATGTCGTTCACAAACCCGTGGTCGGGGTGTGGCATCAGTCTCTTAACTGACTCTCTTGCTCTTTTTTAAAGAGCAGCCGGTATGGATGTTTACCCAACGGAGCCACGTGTGTAGGCCCGGTGCCCTAGCCAAGAGTGCTCCTTCGTGTGACTATTTCTGCTCGTGCTACAGCTCGATGGATTTGCACGGAGACACGTTATGCAGCTACACTGCTTCTCATCCTGCCAATTTACGGCCAGTGGCCATGTGCAGTAGAAGAAACATCGTAGGAGCCTTATATTTCTGGATACAAAGTTTGTCTTGGTCACCTCAGGCAGCAAGCAGTCTGACATCACTGCCTTTTTAATGCCAATTATATCTTATAGCAGCAGTTATCTAAGGGCAGGTTTTCGTCGAGTGATGCAGTTAGACCACTTACCCTATCTAATCAGTTGTTATCACAGCTATGCTCCATACATAGCAAGTTGTCGGAGTAGTAGTTGCACAGGACATGTAGGACATGTGGGGGTCTGTATTTGGCCAGGCTGAAATTTAAAAGCGTGGCTATGGCATGACACTTGCTGCATCGCCCCTGTGCACGAGGAGCATTATGCTTCCGTGTTTGTTATGCCACTCTATTTGTCAGCATAATAGCTTGCACAAGATCAAAATGTTGTTGCCTGTCTGAAATGTAAAGGATAGGTGCTTCAACAGCCTTATGTCTGTAGCAGCAGAAAAGCCTTTGAAGCTATCACCCTATTGGCTGTCGGCAATCAACAATTACCTGCTGTAGGACTCAAACCCATGACCGGGCTGGTGAAGTGTGAGAAAGTTATGGGTCGGCTAAGACCGAATGACTGCAGGTCTGTGATTAATTGTCACTTGCTGTCAATCGATGTGGATAGGTGTGATTTTGTATTTGATAGTCTAAGCTGCTCCTTCGTGAATTACATGCTGTCAAAGTCTCGGGATGATTGAAACCTATTTCTCCCGGATCAGATGACAGATGTTTGGCTCCCGAGATTGATGCAAGGATATTGCAGGGTGATTAGTGGTCCTGGTCACTTTTCGGGCCCTGGATCAATGCAGTTTGCCGCTGTCTTCACTTATATGGCTTGTTGTAATAGCATAGCAGCACTTATATATTGGGTAATAATAATAATAATAATACATTTGATATAGCACCCTCAAAGAACTCGACCTCTTTCTAGGCACTTTACATTTGCTGCAAAGGAAGCACGATCGATGTGTAGCGAATCCAATATAGTCTTTCTGCTCAGGCTAAACGGCGCCAACTCTTCATCATCTTGGTTCTATTTTTCTTGTAGCAACGAGAGTGCAGCAAAGCAGCTACATCCGGCTTTCGCTACAATATTAAGCGCTAAGTCGAAGTAAAAAAAAAACCACCTATGCGTATCTGCCTTGGCTATAGCTCTTACACATACCTGTACAAACCGAGCTGCCAGCTCTGCCCCAGCTAGCATAGACACGACTGTGGCTCACAGGCTCCCGAAGCAGCAAAGCAGCTCGGTGGGATTCTCGATGGATCACGTGATCCGTGTAGTTGGGCATTCAATGGGGGACAGACTGATGACCGAGCAGCAGAAGGAGAGGGTGTGGCTGCAGCGCAGCAGCTACATCAAAGGGCATCGTTGCTTGCCGGTCTTCTTTGTCGTGGCGTCGTGTGCCTTGTCCGGCTCGTGCCTTCACTACTGCTAAGATACTGATGGGGTTAAAGAGACGTCTCATTGTAGATAACTTTTGCTCTCGCTTGCCATTCAAATTCGGCTTTGGTGTCTGCTTGGTAGGCGCTGTGCCACTGATGCTATACCCAGTGTCTGTGACGCGGCGGGCATACTTGAGCTCTTGACGTGCAGGCGAGCGATCGTTGCAATTCTGGGCAGAAGTCGATCTAGCTAGTTGCCACCCAGGGCAATGGCACCCGTTTTTTGTCAATCGGTAGGCTGCTGGATGGTAGCTGCCTGCCATGTCGTGCACCCGGACCACTGGCCACCGCCCTTTTTCTCCACCTCACCCCCTCCCAGGCGTATGCCTGAGCCACCATGGGCCCGATCGCCACCGCCGTCTTATAAATGCCACTTCATGGCTGAACCGTCTGAGTCGAAGAGCTAGTCCCCTTTTGAGCTTTTAGGTAAATTTTGGACTCGTGGAACCGTCCTGAGCTTCCTTCGGTGCTCTCTGTCGAAGACACTGGTCCCAGTGTACTGCAGCTTGTCGACGTCGCAAAGAAGCCACCGAGCAACAAGCAGCGGCCGCTGCTCGAAAGCAACCACTGCTTCATGCTCGCTCGCTTCTCACGCACGCACGCACGCTGCTCGATGCACCCGTGTCTCTCCCCCTCCTCCTCGGAGTGTCTGCTGGGGGGGCTAAGCATTTCGCTGTCGCCTCGACTAGGGTCTGGGCACACGTGGTCTGACCTCAGCTAACCTGCCTTTCGCTCGATGCTGACGGTGTCCCGGCTGGCATAAATGCAAGCAGCCGATTCGCTTTCGAGACCGTTTGTTTGTGCGGCTCCCGTCAGAAGCTCCGGTCAGAAGCTGATCCGCCAGTCCGTCAGACGAAGCTCTTACCCTCCTCTTCGGCAGCCCCGGCTAATGGCCAACACTGGTCCTCGTCGCAGCCTACTTAGTCTGTCGACGCTCGGTTCGGTGTAGAACTGCCCACGCTGCGCTGCCGCTGGCTGCGTGGGAGCAAGCAGCAGCCAGACGCTTGGTGGGCTGCTGCTGCCAGTACTGAGTGGAGCAGAGGTTGGAACACCAGCTAACTGCTAGTTCTCTAGGTCGGACAACAATGGCTGCCTTTGATTGCTATTGTGGTTGGCTAACAATTGATATACCGACTGCCTGCCTCCCGGGCCGTGACCTTGGCTCGGCTGTGCAACCTCCCTACCCTCCTCCCTACTCCCCGACCAATTTTCCCCCATTGCACCCTCAGCCGAGGAGCATTGCAAATGCAGCTACAGCTTCGGGGGGGGGGGGCATCTTCTGCCTGCAGAGCAACGGCTTACGGCCCAAGGTGCACTGCAGGTTGCTGACTGCAGGCACCACGAAGGCCAGCAGTGAGAGTGTACTGCCGTCGTTTAGCTGCTTGCTTGACGGCCGATGAGGGAGGCACAGCAATGGCTAACGGCCATTTGTTTCCCCCTGTAGAAACCATCCACATCTCTACAAAGCTGGACAGGCTGCTGGCATAGACTTCACCGGCAAGTGCAGCAGGTTCCCGAACACCATTAAAGGTCACGCTTTCCTTGCATATCTCAAGGGAATGGACGACACGGGCTTCTTGCAAAACCAAGCTGCGGAAAAGCTGTTTGAGGTGAGAATGAGAGGCCAGATGATTGTCATACTGGTTATACCTAAACCATGGCAGCGGTGCTGTTTGTTTGAGCTGCTTTACCACATAAGAAAACATTGGAAAAGCTTGAAACAGTATTTCTGCAAATATCTGTCAAATATAGTGTTAATGCTGCATACTTATACCATAATTATTGTAATAAAAATAGGACATTTTTAAAGCACCCTCAGAGAACTCAGATCTCTTTTTGAGGTACTTTGCACGTGCTGCAAAGAAAGCATGTGTATATTCTTTTGGGATAGCATGCGGAGTGTCAGCACACATAAGCATGCAAGGGAAATTCACGTGGACCCAAAGCAAATGCTTTGAGTAAAAAGTGGATTTTAGCTTCTTTTAAATGTCATGTCAGGAGATATCGTAACTTCCATCGTGAAGTTAGTTCAAGGCTTTGCGAGCATGCGAACTGAAGGCACTGTAGCCTAAAGATTTGTGGTCGGTTGGAAGCACAGCTTAACGACTTGAGTCAGAAAGTAAGTATTATAATGCGATGCCTCATTGGGATTATTTTGGTATTTTATTATTTCATTTATTCGGTTTCATAGGTCTAGAGTAGGAGAATGAGGAGACCTGGAAGTGAGAAATGGAACCTTGAATTCGGTGCACTGCTTACTCGGGAGCCAGTCAATTTTGGTGAGAAGTGGTGTAGTGTGGCAGTTGTGATGTTTATGACAGGCAAGCCTAGCTTTTAGTGTTTTGAATAAAACTGTAAGCATATTATTATACGGGCAGGGAGACCTGCAATTAGTTGGTTATATGAAGTCTAGGCAGTATGTCACAAATACACAGACCAGCTTGGATGTGGTATCCTTGTCTAAGCAGGCTCTAATTCTTGAAATGGCGCATTGCTGAAGGTAAGCAGACTTGATTGGGATGCTGATGTGGTCATCTAGTGAACAGACACTTTAGAACAGGACAGGTAGATAACATGCAGATGTTATAGTAGTCTCACCAAGCCTATTTTTAGGGTTAGGCTTTTCAGTTGCTGTGTAGTGCGAGGATTGTCAGTATTTAGAAAGTTGGTTTTATCATCATTTAATTCGAGAACATTTTCTGCCATCTAAGGGCTAATGTCAGCAAAACACACTGCTGCAATGAAGGTAAAGAGATATCGACGGGATGAAAGGCAGAGAAGTATCGAATAAGGCACAGCTGTGTCATCTGCATAAAAATGGAACCCTAAATTGTGATTTGAAATTACATCTTCAACAGAATATAAACTGTGATAAGAGTTTGACCTAGCATAGATCTCTGGGGAACCCCATAGTTGTAAAGGCATGTCGTATGACTGTGGCCGGTTGAGATCTATACTATAAAATATGCTGATAAAGGACCTAAACGATTTCAGTTCAGTATCAGTGATGTCCAGGCGAGATGGTGAGTGCTTCAAAAGGACTTGGGGGTCAGTGGCATCAAGCCCTGCGGTGAAATCCAGCATAACTAGTGGGAAGACTTAAAGCAAGTCAGCATTCTAGAGACTGTCGTTATACATTTTCAAGAGTGACACTGAGTGAATAGCTGTAAAACGTGACTGGAATTTTCTATGTTTGAAGTTTCAATATAAGAGTTCAGTTGATCTGCCACAACTCGTTTTAGTGTCTTTGAAAGGAATGGCAAGAGGGAGACTGGATGGAAGTTGCTTAAGTTCTCATAGTCTAATGTTTAATTTTTAATGATTGGCCTAACGGCAACTTTTTTGAAGGATGAAGGCACAAGACCTGAGGCTAAGGACACGTTTATTGTGTTAGCTATCTAGGGCAGCTGCAAATCTATGCAGCTCATAAGAACGTTGGTATGAGTCTAGATGGCCAGTGGAGTTCTTAGACATGGGGTTGAACTTAAAGATGAGGTCACTAGTGGCTGGCTTGAAGGTGGACGTTGAGGTAAAGCAACAGCAAGCGAGTAGTCCAGTGGAGATATTGGGAATCGAATCTCAGATTTTTTTTATTTATCTTGGTGACAAGGAAGCTAGAGTAACGATCTGCTAGATCGTCTTAAGGATCGCTAAAGCACTTTCATTTGTCGCAGGGGGGGCTCGAGCCCACGACCTTGGCCATCAAGTACATTCACCTTAACCTTGGTGGGGCGAGTAACCACCGGGCCAAACCAGCATAGGTATTCTGCAGTAAAAACCTAGCAAGCCATCCTTGCAGTTAGAACTTTACTGGCATACAATCTCCATTAATGGTAAGCAGAAGGAGCAGCATACATTTACTGGGTGAATACAGGGGTGCACACGACCTAAGAAGGGGAAGGAAGAAGCATGCAGTACAGGTTTAAATAGCTTAATGTCTGTTGTTCCGAGGTAAAAGACGTATAACTGCTTTCCTGATGCTTGTTGCTTCATCTGCTACTTTTGATCTGTTCCCCACATTATTTTTCCTTCGATCTATTTCTTTCACACGTAAGTGGTTAATATCATCAGCTGATTTAACAGCCTCAATTGTTAAACAGCAGAATAGCCTTAGTGGCTGTCACCACCGCTTGCAGCTGACACTAAAGGATCGCCCACTGCAGGATTCGAACCCACGACCTCGATCGGGAAGTGTGAGCACCGTACCTCCTGGGCTATCACGGCTGTCCTAGTCAGCCATATCTCTGTTTTTACCTCAATGTGTGCTATCGGTTTATACAAATTATTTAGTACACTGTAATTTTCACATAATGCCTAACTACAACCTTGTTATTTGTTGAGCTACTGGTGCTTTGAAAGCATCAATAAGAATGACAAACATTAACATAATAGGCTGCTCTTATGTTCTTTGATTAGTGTCTCTGTAGGTCACTCTTGTGGCATGCCGGCGAGACTATTGCCGATGCCCTGTTGTTCCTACATACCCCATATGTAATTTGGAACTTCCTACAATTTTCTGGAACTTTTTAGAGAGTTTAACCCCCCTCCATTCAGTAGAATAAGTATGGTAAGATGAATCAGCAGAAAACGAGCCTCATTGTAGTCGCTATGGGCTAAAGAATTCTTAGTCCAGACCGCAGACATTTAACGTGTTAGGACCGGAGCATGGCAGGGTCTCCAAACCAATTGAGGTTGGTTAGAGGCTTAGTTAAACAACCAGAGTGAGAGGAGAAGATGGTACTATGGAAAGCATGTGGTGTAAATGTTAGCTGGAGCAGTAAAACAAAGGGACGTAAAGATGAGTGAAAGTTTTTTTCTTGTAGCTTGCTTAGTCGGTTACATATGCTTGTACATCGTAGTTCATTCTCAATGCCAAAAATCTGCTTGGAATTCGGCACATTGACAGGCTGCTGAAATGACCACAAATACTTGGTCCTTTTTTATCTGAAACGAGTTAAAGGGGTAGGATTCACCGGCGATGTATTTTCTTAATTGATGGGTTATGCATCCGCATATCCTGTGACTATTAGGTCAGATGTTGCTTGAAATTGAGTCAGCTGTATTTACTCTGTATGGTCGCTAGCCGAGGTGAAAGTTACAGTCAACTATTGCAGCAGCCGTTTACAAAGCATGTTTTTCAAAATTATATTTGCAAAAAGCCAAATTTTGCAATCCACACACCCAAAGCAAGATCAACAAAGAGCATAGATTTTCCACTAGTGCATATTCCATCTGACCCAAGGAATAAGCAAGATATCCCCTCACTCTTCCTCCACTGGTGCTGCTGTCTCCATGCCAGCCACGCATCCACGGTTGAATAATCTGTCCATAAGAGATTGGATAATCTCTTGGGAACTTTATTAAGATCGTAAGCCTAATCCTAGTTTAAGCACACATTTATTAACACTGAAGTTATTAGTTCTTTGAGTCTCCACTGTTAACCCAGATTTTATAATAAGCCATCAGTAATATAAAGACTGAGATCGATTTGTGTAATATTTCTTTGAAACTCACCTGGCTATTAATGCTCACATATGTACATGCGATTTTTTTAAAACCACTGCTCTCACCTAGTATTACTATTTCAAAGGGATCCAAGCCCTGGTTTTGCTCAGGGGCTAATGTGCTCGTCTTTGATGATCGAGGTCGTGGGCTCGAGCCGTGTGGCATATATGAAGCATTTGGTGAGAGATTAAATTCTCTTAGGGTGTTATACACTAGCAGCCAGAAGTTTTGCCACTCTAGCGGCCATAAACTTTGCAGTGCGAGTGGGGTCGATGTATCTCTGCCGGTAGCTGTTGGAACTGCTATGCATTTTTTGTAGATACTAGAGAATGTGTTTTCTTTCATCGCCTATCAAGAAGTGGTGTTTCAATCGGTAACTTATATTTCAGAA
Organism: Cristatella mucedo; assembly: GCA_009760855.2. Lineage (NCBI taxonomy): Eukaryota > Metazoa > Bryozoa > Phylactolaemata > Cristatellidae > Cristatella > Cristatella mucedo. The sequence goes on from WPIO01000012.1 coordinate 6,191,870, forward strand.
GGACTTCTGAGCACTGAATCCAACAAATCCAGAAGTAGGCATATTTATTGATGCTGTCCTTATCAACCAGAAACTGCATTACCGATGGCTGGCTGCAATTCCGGATTTCGGTGGCTACTTCTTTTAAACCGGGTGGTCCCCTACCCTGGCTTGTCACTCCTCTCTCCAGCTCGGAGCCGCTGCACCTTGGCCGTCCATTTGGAGTTAACTTTGCTCCCGTTTTCACTCATCGAGCAGCTGTAAGAATTATCCTTCCCCAACAAATCTCAGGGACATTGTCAATCAGCCGATCTAAGCCAAGTTCAGCCTACATGAGGCCTTGGATGGAGCATGCTGTAGCTGCACAGCATTGCTGTTTGGACTCAAGCCAGCAAGGGCAACTAGCAACGTTTAGATCACACACTGCTTCAACGAGAGGCTCGAGCGTTGAGCATGCCTCTCATTTCTTGCTCATCACCTTGTCCTTATGTTCCTGGCAAGAGACCATGACACTATGGGCTATTCGGTCGGGGGTCATTGACCGGTGTGTTAATCTATTACAGAAGCACGACAGTCCAGTAATTGGCCTCCGGGTTGCCATCATGCTGTCAGCCACTGTCATCTGCTTACTAGGTGAAGACAATCCAGCCAGTGGCTCAAGACCTACTTTTGTGAAATACAGCAATCTTTGAAATGCAGCAATCTTCAAGAGCTGAGTGCTGCACCGACCAATGCTGGCAGTTGAAGGTCCTAACCGAGTTGGAGTTGTATTGGCAAGCAGTGCCAGAGTAATTAGCTCATTTCAAGAAGGTGACCACTGCAAATCAATGAAACATCAGACTGCGATGCACTGACATTAGACCCACATGTACCCAGTGTTACCAGTGTTATACCAGTGTTTTATTAGAGATGCCTGATTGGTGTTTCCTCTTTGATTGCAAACCTTCTGACCACCCACTCCTGCGTTGCGATGCGCTGCTGCCCTCATTTGAAGCTGTAAAGCTGGTTGTACCGCTCGATTTCTAACCTTTTCCGGTATTGGACTCACCACACTAGTGAATTATGTCATCAGAGCCGAGATTCTTTCTATCCCATGGCCACAAATGATGGGAAGCCAATAACAGCTGCCAATCACAAGTCCTGCTTTGGGCACAGCATGCTTACCACCAACCCCCCTCCCACAAATGGCATGGCTGTCGAAGGCAACAGCCATCTAGACATGGGCAGTCTCTCTGTCACAGTTCTGTGGGCTGAGCTAGGATTTGAGACTAAATCTTGACCTGGCCTGGGCTGGTCCATCACGGCGAAGGCTCAAGCGATGTGTCTGGCACCAAACTTCTGGGATAATAATTATTCATTTGTTATAGCGCCCTCAGAGAGCCCAACCTCTTTCTAGGCCCAATGGAGCTGCAGCCCCTCGACCCCTTGATATGCTCCATGCACTAGATTGAGACAGGACTACTCTAGCCCAATTCACTTTTACTTTTTTTCACAGCTTCATTTTCACTTCACTGCCTTCGTCATAATTTGTAACCTGTGGGGGAGGCGCCAGCAGTTCAGGTTAACCTCCCCATAATGACCTTGCTAACCACTGTCAAACTCAGGCAGGCAGAAGAGCTTGCAGAAGCAGCTGTTGCTACTGTTATAGTTGTCTGCCGTGACGTGCCAGCTGATCAACAGCTAGCCGTCCTTTTTAAGTGGGGTAGTCTCGAAGGCTGTGCCATTGAAGGATGCTTCAAACTGCATCAGATCAGATGAGATGTGCGCTGGCTGCAGAGTATGTGCAAGACCCATCAAAAGGTGCCTGACAAGCCGGGTGCAGGGAGTGTCTGCTCAGGTCGTGGCAACGACAAGGCTGCTCTGCTTCTGTGCAGACAGCAGTACCATCGTTCGCTTAAGTCCGCTGGTGTGCTTTGGCTCTATGAAAATCAAGATACGTGACCGATGTATGTCGCTGCAGGGTTACTTCACTCTTGGACGCTACCCCGACGACCAGTTCATTGCCGAGGTAGCCCAGCAGCTGTCGCTTGATGGCTCAGCCGTGATCGAGCACATCAACAGTAAAGCTTGCCGTGAGGCAGTGCTTCGGGAGAACAACCATTGGAGAGGTCAAGGCGTGACAGGTGACCGCTCCCTCTGGCCTGCCTGCAGGCCAGTGCGCCTCACCCATGTGCCCTTCTTACTGCTTGAATACTTCGGGCAAGCTGGACCTTGGCAGAAGAACGATCGCTACCGGCTGCAGAGTGCTGCAGCTCATCAATGCATCCGTGCATCGTTTGGTTGCGCCAGCACTGCAGGGGTGGTTAATAATAATAATAATAATAATAATAATAATTTGATATGTGGCCCTCTACATTTGATGCAGGTTGAGGTGAAGAGCTCGTGCGGCAAAAACCAAAGTTTGGTGGTTCGTACTCGATGCTAGCCAGAGACTGAAGCTCTTAGCATAAGACAAGCTATGCTGTATCGAGTTTAACCTGCATACATGTTCGAAAGGCACGCCGCTAACGTGACAAGCCATGCCTGCTCTGCCATGTCTCATTTAGATTATCTCGTGTCTTACGCTATCCTGCCCACGACATTCCTGGAACCTGGGTGAATTTAAACCGAACCTGACTAATAAATCGAGGCAGTGAATGGCAACGTTCTTCCTTAAATCTAGAGTAGAAGGCTGAGTCCTGTGAAACTTTGTAGGACCACATTTCCCCTGGATTTCGTGTGAGTCTATTGCTCGGTTGTGTGAACGGTTTCTGGTTCCGGCTCACCTAGGCCCAAAAAACCGGCAAGAGACCATCGGGGCTCACCGCTAGGCTCCTACAAAAACATGCGCACACACACACTGGTGGGTGAAGGCAAACGTTTTAACAGTAGGTTTTTGCCGAACCGACAGTTGGCACGTCCGCCCATCACCGATCGCATTGCTTTTTACACTCTTGGGGAGAGGGATACGGCCATAGCGATCTGGGCTAATTTTAATTAGCCGGGCTTTCTTTGCCCGAGGGTAAGCTACACTGCGCTGACTAACACATCGCCGAAGTGACCATGAAGTTTGGTGCCAAAAAGAGTGCAGCTCGTCTATACAGCACCAGTAGTAGCCGAGTGCAATGCAAGAGTCTAGGTCATGACTCGGCGTTCATGCAGCCCTGTTGGCTAAGGCATAGGCACGCTTCCTGCAGGCAACCCGGATATCACCGTAAGACCCAGATACTGCTGACGATGAGGCTGCATGAGATTTCGAGCTCTCAATGCCATGAATTCTCTCAATCCATGAATTGTCTGGGTGTTCAACCCACCGTAGCCCCATCGTTGGTGGAGAGACCGGGCTGAAGTTTCCACCAACTTTGCTGCTGCTACTGCGTTGTCACCAAGTAACCGGTCAATTGTGCCGTCGAATGGCCCGGTTGAGACTAGCAAACACGAGTGTGAACCGATGGCTAAGGGTCTGCAGCTAAATGTTTGATGGCCAGCGATGCCACGGCATTTCTAATGTCCATTGTTTCGCCTCGGCTCGCAGTAGTGGCAGTAGCTAACCTAATGTTTGCAAACCTGCGTTGTGCTTTCGGATGACAGCCAACTAGTGCCGAGCAAGCCAGCCTGTGGCATGCCTGCAGCTGGCAAAAAGAAGCTGTCGAACCGAGCACCACTCTCGAGCCACCAGCCGTTGCACTGAATCAGGTGCTTAAGCACCCATTTCTGTGGAAGGTGACCTGATTGCTTACTGCAGCTGTACTTCTGCATATTGCCTGAACCCCAGGTTTGTGGCCTATATGGTACCATGGCCAATTTCGGCAGTGCACTTCGTGACACCCCACGTAGATGTGCAATTGCCGACACTGACTGCAAAACTCACCTGGGCTCATTGGTCGTGAACGTTGTAACAGCCACATTGCTTCTCTCTGGCTTCACACGAAGTAGCACATCGCCTATAGGTCATGCCACTCTCTTTTGGGTCCCTTTATTTCTCTTGCTCCTGCTCTGTTACAGATCTGTTGATTAGCTTCCTCTCAAACAAGAGATGTAGTGCTTCTAAGGCGGTCTAAAAACGTCCATTTCTGTGTCCGTGCTGCCTGATTCACGGTGCTATTGCTAAATGCTCTTTAGGAGTGATTTTTTTAGACGTAATCTACTATGTTGCCATCGGAATGTTGCACTTAATGTGGCACTGAATGCACCATTGGGTTTGCCAGAGTAATGCCTCACAGCCAATGAGTTTATTGAGTATAATGTAATATATACAGTACCCATTCATCGTACTTCGTTATAATGCACGTGCTTGTTTATCAATAACCTATTTCAGCATATGCACCATTGGAAAATGGGCTCCACGCTGTCGATACTATGCAATGACTCAAATGGGAATTTGGATCATCCACGGATTGCTCTTTCTGAACAGCTTTTTCTTGATAGATCGAACCAGCCTAAATATATACGATACCTATATAAATATATACGATACATGATATAGAATGCTGCAAGTAAGCTCTAATGACTACAGGGTGGGGCAAGGCTGACATGCATATATGGTAGCCAGTACATCGTTTCGATAGGCAAATGCTCACACAAAGCAATCAGCCAATCACTTGAAACTGGAATTCGTACGTAACTCATTGCTAAGTCATGCATTCTTCTCTGCAGGCTAAGCAACGCGATTCAGGTAGCTTTTTGCATTTGCAGGTGTGCCATTCTTTATTATGAACGGTAAACATACCTTTTCGGGAGCACAAGACCCATCAGCGTTCCTAGCGAGCTTTGAAAAAGTTGCCTTGCTCACCTCAAAACAGTAAGATGAACCACCGCTTCCGTCAATGATTGGACTTTACCACTGTGCTATGGCAAACTGAACTATGAAATAATACAAAAGTCTTGCTTACAGCCTTCCATTCTTTACATTGCCATATCGATATCCCTAAAAAGGTCTGTCTGGAGTACAGCTGCCTGAATCAAACTCCAGCCCTGCTGCGATTTCTTCCAAGAGCACTGCAGGGCGCCACCAGTCAGCCGAGTGTGCATAGCTGGAGGCATGAGACGTTCGAGTTTAGATGCAAGCCTGAAAAAAGTGACTGCCGCAGCAACTGCCAGTCGTCTCTAGCCCTTTGGCTATATGTCGTTCGGTAATGCCACTACGTTTGTTTCTTATGCTTATTAAGCTCTGCTGCCAACTCATCTGCATCAACAGCAGACTTGACTCGCAGCAGCAGAGCCACCGGTTTGCTAGCATCCAACTTGGGATCCATGGGTGGATTAGCAATACAAACAAGCGACACGTTGTTGGTACCTTGGCGAACAATCGGGATTTTGTCATTCAAGACTATGTTCAAGAGAATATTGCCTACAAAAAAAAGAGGACGAGTGTCCCTGCTAGTAGAAGACGAGCAAGCAGCTGCCGTTCGATGCATGCAGTGCACGTGCCCGACGGAATGCAGCATACCTAAGTTAGTGTCTGCCCGAAGGACAAGCTGTGTCTTTGCATCCACTTTCTTGATGAATAAATTGCCTATACCTTTGTCAACATATGAGTCATCTTTTTTGTAGAACAACTTGACTCTGCAAAGATCATTCAATACATTTTTTTAGGAAGTGCTTAACCCCTCGGCAATTGTTAAATATCAGGTAGCATGATGGAGATGTATGCAGCATCACGATTAGCAAGTAGGCTGCTTGGACGATTACTTAAAAGCTGGTAAACAGCAAGTCGCAGCAGAAATCAGGAAAGCAATTTGCCAAGTGCCAGGAAGCACACCGACCACATGGAGGCACATGACCAAGTGCAACCACTACGGCACTACACAGAAGACAGGCAACAACCTGCATGATCGGTCTTGCCGATATGGTCTCTAGTGTGGTTTCAATCATACACTCGAGCACACAAAAAACAACCATCCTAGCAGTATGGATGCTGCTGCTGTCACTCATTCCACTGAGCCCGAACTTTACTGAAAAGATCTGCTATTAGTGAAGGCTGAACACTCAGCCTCTGTGCCTGTCGCTATTGCTCCATAGTCGTTTTATGGGTTTCAAATTAGACGGCTGGCTGCGCCAAAGCACTAGAACCAAACAAAGATTTGTCAAAAAGTACCTCACTCAAGTTATTGTTGGTCAAGCAAGTTGGATATCAAAGCTTAAATACTCTGCTGGGGGTCGTTACATTTGGCAGCAAGATCACAACCCTAAGCAAATTGCCAGGCGAGTGAAGTACTGCGTGTTGAATCCTATGCCTTGTATAGTAGAAAACCCTCATTACTCGAAAGAATTTACAGTCAGAGCAGCAACGGCCATAGTGGGAGGATTTTTTGCACCTGGTTGTACAAAGCCATGTACAGCACAGTTCAAATCATGTGGTTTTCAGGTCTCATCTATACATCCGTAATCACTTGTCAGGTTCCATGAGGGAGGGTTCGTGGTCTGTTGCTGTTCTCCATCAATAAACAGCTCGTGCGCAAAAATAACACGACCTGGTTCACACCAGGCATTTTAAGCCTTTGTTTTGGGGGTACTAGTTCTTTTAGTCCCGTGTAAAAGATCCAATCCACTGTGAATACCATTAACCCTTGGTTAACCCTGGATTGCAATTGAGTTCTCTTTGGACCATATGCAATTATTATCATTAGTGACTTTCGCCTGCTGGTAGTGAGCAATATAGAATTCCTTAGGGCAGGAACTGAACCCAAGACCCAGGTCATAAAACCCACAAGGCTTACGGCTTGGCTAAGACTCAATGGCATATCTGATCGCTTTCAGCCTTAACCACACAGCACTGTGAACAAGCATGCAATCCTCTGCTTTAAAAAAAAAATGAGCCAAGCCCTCAATGCTGCAAACGCCTGGGAGCCATCAAACAATGGCATGCTCTTACATTATCATACAATGACCGGGGCTAACAGGCACGTAAGGTTCCATAAGAGTGTGTGCAAGCTTCCTTGAGCAGTCTCGTGCTTCTACTTGTATGGGGCCCCGTTGAGATGTCCACACCAGGTGGCCGAAACGTTCGACATCCGAAGCTAGGCTAGGGCAATGCTTCGTGGTTTGACAGCCGGGCAACACAAGCACAAAGATTGACAACAAGCAAAGCACAAAGATTGCTCACTTCAAGACAGCTAGGAAACCTGCTCGCAGACAGACCAATTATTGGTAAGACAATGTTACGAAAAGAAGATCATCTGTCAGCAGTAAAAGCATACTGATTCTGCTGAAATGCACAAGCAGTACCTCTTTGAGTATACAGAGCCCTCTTCTGCTACGGAGTTGGAAACTTCGGGTTTTGGAGGCACGTATTCTTCGTTGTCTTCCCCATCATCACCACCAGTGGCTGCACCGTCGCCGGTACTGCTGCTTGCCCCTGGGACGACATTAAATTGCTAGCTAGGATAGCACCGACATGTGCGCAATCAAGTACTTAATTTCTGCACGACTTGTAAGCATTGGGTAGAAACCGAAGGCAACTAAGAACCTCTCAAGGAGCAGCAGGCAGCATGTAAGGAAAGGCATGTCAAAGCAACTGAAGAATTTAGCAAGCTCGCCAGGCAACTAAAGCCCAACCTCGTAAAATTTCTGGGCAGTCACAGGTTCGCAGCGAACGAAGGTCGTAAGTGTAAAGGTCAACTTGTACAGGTCGCAGCTAGCAGCTAGTCACGACTGGAATCGAATACTATCTCCTAATTTGGCCTGCGAGTTAAGCAGCATTAACCCCGACCTTGAGAGGGGGCCGACCAATCATGGGGAGGCTGCAGGGCTGCCACATTCACCCGGTACATGCCACCGGGCTTGAAAAAATGGGGTGGGGCTGATGTCCCACAGATGGCCCTCCTCCACCTTGCTTCTCCAAACCTCATAGCACCAGAGACGACTCACGAGGCACCCAAAGAGCACGGACGGACGGGGGGGGGAAGCATTTAGACGACAGGTGAGCCAAGGAAAACGAGTCCAGACGGCAGCACGCCTGTGAGCAGTTCACGTGGTGCAGCTACGGCATGCCGCGGCTTACCAGGTCTGGACCCAATGCTTTGGAAGAGAAAACTGGTGCCCGGCTTCGATGCATCTGCTGCTGCAGCTCCAAAATCAGTACCGCTGCTCGTGGCGGCCTTGGTGCCGAACTGAAACAGTGCGCCGGTGGCACCAAAGCCAGTGGGTGCACCAGCTTTGGTGCCAAACTGGAACAGCGAGGAGGCCGGCAGTGACGACGACTGAGTGGACGGCAGCCCGCCAAACTTAAACAAGCTTGCAGCTTCACCGGCCGACGGTCCTCTGCTGACCAGACTTGCGCTGTCGGCCGAGACAGCGGCCGGCTCCTCTGGAGGGTAAAGAGAGCGAGGCGAGTGAGCCGCCTATGACCTGCCTGAGGGGCGGTAGCAGATCTGCACCAGGCACCAGCCGTCATGCACGACATCAACATGCACGACAGTGGCAACAACAAAAAAAACGGAAGAAACACACTACGACCAGCCACCTACTGGCAGCCACACAGCCAACCAAACACGATTTCCTGCAGAAAGCAGCCACGCATACAGTAAGGCAGCACAGCAGCCGACAGGTTGTGTGTGTGTGTGTGTGTGTGTGTGTGTGTGTGTGTGTGTGTGTGTGTGTGTGTGTGTGTGTGTGTGTGTGTGTGTGTGTGTGTGTGTGTGTGTGTGTGTGTAAGAGGGTGTGAGCAAGAACAACCACCGAGGAGAACTGTTATTGGTTATGACACGTCCACTAACAGTGAAGACCCAAGGCAAACATCAGGAAGGGGACATGCAGAGACAATACAGATCTTATTCTGAAAAGGTGGCAATGACCTACTGTTATTGCTGCTAGCATCCTTTGTCCCACCAGTAGACGCTGCTGCCACCGACACCGTTCCTGTAGTGGTAACATTCGTGCCACTACCGAATGCAGTGAACGGTTTCCCACTGCCAAAACTGAAAAGGGCTGGAGCCGAGGCAGTGCTGGCAGCCGTTGTTGCCGGCTTGGTGAAGCCAGCAAAAGTGGTCGGCGCCGCTGCCTGGAAAGTGAAGGTGCCCGACTTGGCTGGTGCGTCGCTGGCATCGGCGGCCACGACAGCCGATGGCTTGGCCGTGGGCGCTGCTTTGTCAGAATCTGCGCTGCTTGCCAGATCACGGGGCAAGCTGCCGTTCGAGGCAGCTTCGGCGACAGCAGCTATCGGGTACTTGGTTCGCAGCTTCTCCAGGTGACTTCCATAATCTTCGAAGACTGGCGTCAGGATGCAGTACGCGTTCTTCTTGACGTGCAAACCAATCCAATCGAGCACGGCCTCGTTCAGAGACTTCAGCTCGACAGAAAACTGCGGATCTCGGCCGCCGGCAGAGGCCGACACACCGGTGGCAGCCACCGAAGCGCTACCTCCGGCTGGCTTCGTATCGCTGGCTCCTATAGGACCCGCCGGAGCTGCGAGGGGCACACTCAATGACGACTGCGATGCCTGCGCAGATGCTAGGGTGGCCGGTGGCGGCACTGCAGCCGTCACACTCGCGACAGCTGCACTCGTCAGGATGCTCGGTGTCGAAGCGACACCGCCGACGGAATTCGTCTTCGCGGATGCAAATCCTGGCGAGCGAAAGGAAGCGAACATCGAAAAATGAGCAGAGCAGCTGCTCATTGGAGCAGCGGTCTCGAAAGCCCAGCCCAGGTGGCGTGGCCAGCTGACTTTACATACCAGCGAACCCCTGGAACACCGGAGCTGCTTTGCTAGCTTCGCCAGGTACGACGCGTCGTTTTGCACGCCGGAACTGGCGTTTCTGAAGCTCTTCCTTGCTGGCCTACAGCAACGGTTACTCAGTACTGACCGAGCCATGTCCAGGGCAACGGACTGAGAAAACAAGTAGTCAAGACTGTCTGCCATCGCCACCGACGGGACCGGTGACAGCGACTCCTCTCGTGGACAGGTGGCGCTTATACTCAGCAGAAGCTAAGAGGTGAGTTAATGAGAATTATCGACTGCTAGGAGCAGGTACTGATGAGCAGGTGGCTCTTGTACCTGCTAACTAACTGGTGGCTGTTTAAATCAAGCCTTGAGTGCGCGCTATTCGTTCCACTTACCTCTCGGAATACGCCGGCTTCCTCCGCCTCGTCTTCCTCCTCCCAGTTGTCCTGCGTCATTTGCCTATCCGCTCCTCGTTTGGCCATGGCTTGGAGCTTGCGTACCGGCCTGCAGCGACGAGCACACGCACATGACCATGTCAGTTTGAAAAAGTCCATAACCATGAACGAACAGGATCCACCGATTCCACCCGTCCCTCCTGAACCGAATTAGGTAAGCGATCTATCGTTAGATAGCGCTCAACCACTAGTCGGGCATGGCCCTAGACATACATCAAGATAAACGCTAAGCTGTTTCAAGCCCATGGTTAGTGACGCACAGCAAAACTATACATAGAGCCTGTTTGAATCCTGCTGGTTCAGCTGCAGCCTGTAAAACGACAGCCAGGCATCCCCCGTCGGATACGAAAAACCATGTGGGTGCTGCGTGCTGTACGCCGACGAAGCTTGGTATCTCGGGGTCTCGCACACTGAACAGAAATTCAGCAAAACACGCTTACGGAAACTAATCTACGAATCAATCAATCTCTAGCGTACAATACCTGCGATTCACTAAACTTACGTATTAAGTTCTTCCGGAGCGATACGCGCCTTACTGCGGCTTGGAAATACGGAAACGGATAGGGTAGATCTCTTGTGGCGGCGGCGTGAAAATTTGAAACGTGCGCGGGCTGTACCTTAAATGCCCAAGGCTCGCGTCTGCAATCTGTAAAGCTCGAGTGCTATTCCTATTGTGACAGAATTTGAAAAAGTCTATGAAAAAGTTGGGATGTGGATGATCTCAGAAAAAGCTAGTATGTTCACAGAGATGGCGTCGCGGGACTGTAACAGTATGGGGGCTGAGGTGCCGGCTAGACGGCGTTGCATAGGCTGACACTGCAGCTCCTTCCCTTCCCCACAGCGCCCCGTCGACTGCTTCGCCCTGCATTACCGACAGCTTTTATCTTTCGCCGTCTGTACTGGTCAGACAATAGCAGCACTGATCGTATGACCGTCGGAACCGCGCGGCCTGTGCAGACGCTGTCTACGGTTCTCAGACATTTGCCACATATTCCGGAAAAAGCATATCTCCGTCTCCGAAAAGCTTTCGTCTGAGCAGTGAACCTCAATAATTCCAGACTATATCTGTCGCAATTTTCTGCTGCAGCAAATGTCCGCGCCCTGGCTCGCGCCGGCACCATTGCGGGGTAAGCATCGGCAGTCGTACAGCGTAACGGCAAGCTGACTCCAAAGGCTAGCACGTTTGAGTAACGAGAAACGAACTAGAGCTACACGAAGGATAATTTATTGAGAAGACAAACTATCGGCGAGCTTAAGCGCTGAGACATAGCTGTTGGGATTCGCGGAGGTCGTGTGAACTTGGCGTGTAGTTTCAAGGCCAATAGCGGTCGGGAGCTCCAGCAGCGAGGTATGAGTAGACAGCGGGGCGCATTTGCACTCCGCGGGAGAAGCCCCGCATGGGGAGTCAAACCCCTAAACGCTGTTCTACGGCGAGAAATCCGAGTGTATTGATTGCTCCTAGCATTTCGGTATAAGGAGACTTGAGCGCCAATGGATTCTTGGCGTCCGACTGCATTGGGCGGGTCGTTATGTGCGGCTGTCCTTGAAATCGGCCTGTAGTTCGCGCCTGCGGCTTCTGCTGCTGTAATTAACGAAGCGCTTTGGACATAAATGCACACGCCTCACCTGTGACCAATAGTTAAGCCAATTACTCAATGCAGCGTCTGGCCACTAATACATGTTATATTTCGTGTCGTCTGCTGCGATTTATCAAGTTCTCATACATGCGCCCATTGAAAGTAATAAAGCAGAGTCTCGTTTACCGCACACGTGCGCCCGCTGTGTCTCCGTGAGACTCCCACTAGAACAGCCACTGCCGGAGTCAGTGTCATACAACAGGCCTTATATTGCATTATCCCGAGCAGTGCCTGTTATTTTTGCAGTGGGCGACTTTTTCCGTATCGCTTAAAATGGGTAGGTAGCCTAGCACTGCAAAATGAGACATTGGTAAATTGCTCTATAGAATTTTGCATTTTTCGTTGGACATTATGCAGTGAAGTTATTGTGACTCACAACGTTGTACGACCCTCACAGGCGAGGCATTCATGAAAATTGTCTTAGTAGTACCGCTGCACTAATTGGCTCACATTTGCAAAAGCTCCTGCTATCGCAGCCAATAGATCTGTATTATATAAGTTCCGGGTCGAAAAAGCTTCTCGTAAAAAGCCAACGACTTTATTCAAACATAATTGTTGCTTCCAGTTATGTGCATTTACACGTAAGGTCAAAAAACGAAACAAGACCCCATTCCCTACACCCTGTGCTGATTACAAGGATCAGTGCCACCGAATTTGTGACTGTCAGCCCAAAACTAAAAAGGCATTAAGAGCGTCGATTAGGAGTTCAATTTGCCTAGTTTCTTGTAAAAATTAAAAGTCGAAATTTATAATAGATTTGAAGTCGTAAGATAGATCTCGGGTGGGAGGAGAGTTGATGAACTAACTCCACAGCTTTGTGGCATATTTTTCACTAGTGAAAGATCCCAGGTCCACAATTCTACATTTTAGGGGTACACGCATGCAATACAGCGCGGTTGATAGAACTGGTCTTTCAAAGTACTTCCAGAGTTAGTCACATATTGAATTCAACCTTTGATCCGAGTTTTACAACCTAATAAAATACAATGTCAAACTTCTGTCTACTGTATATGTTTAAAATATCTAGTTATCCGAAGTGTATAAGTGTACTTTTACTTGAAAAATTATGCTATTAGAAGTCGTAAGTTCTACTTGTGAAGATTTGCATTTCATATCGAAATACAATTAAACTTAATTGGCCACCATCCAAGAACAAATGCCTGCAAGTAGCTGTTCTGCTCACTATCTCAACTGCTCTCCTGACTCTGCTATGCTTCCCACTTTCTCTTCGTTGCGTGAGATGAAGTCTGTTGCCTACCGAATGCGTACCGAAAGCCGCTTAGGCTGTGAGTGCGCTATACAAAACTCTCCTGCGTAACACCCAGGTAGTCTTTATGGAGTTACAGACGGAGATACATTACATTACATCAGTTTATGAGTCCCTTCAGCTGATTCTGGAGGCTTGGATGTTAGGTATGCATGCCCTCGGCATAGAAATGACGCCGATTAATAAAATTAAAACCTGCCTTGTCGGTCTTAGATGTCAGCCAATTTCCTAAAGTTAAACGATAATAAAACTAAACTCAAGAGAAAATTCACAGCTGAAATGAAAGTCACCTAATTTGAGTTCCCAAATCTTCTCCAGTGAGTCAGGACTGGGGCTCATCCTTTCCAGCCGTCATACTGCTGCTACTTCCATACTACTTACTTCTATGACTTGTCTTCTGATTCAGCTTTCACTTTCTCCTTGTTATGTGAGATGGGGTGGGCTAATTAAGTGCACTGAATGCCACAGAAAAGCTCTTCAGACGCCCACTTAGTCTGGAGTTACTAGTGAATGGTTTTTTTGAAACCTGTGGTTTTAAACCAACCGAAAAATCAGCCTCGGGTTTTATTGGTTTTAAACACACTCCGTCGCAGCGAGGCATTGCCGCACATCGGACGTCCCTTATTATTCACTCTCCGTGGCGAAACAAGAAAAGAACAAAGGTGGGCGCCCTGCCAGCGATGTATCTGTCCATTTGCATGAGAAGTTTGAGTCAGAAGGATTGAAGCGGTCTGCGCATCGATGCCTATATTGTTTGTCCACTTCTTAGGATTTATGTCAAAAGATGAAGCAACATCTACTTAGTTGTAAAAAGAAGCCTCCAGGAATCAGAGGAATGCCGCAAGGATTTTTCCAAGCCACTCTCCAACCCCCTCGATGTTATCGAACTTGACGGTTTTTCGTCGAAACGTTCGCCGATGAATTTGCTCATGTGAATATCGACGATGGACCGGAAAATATTCTCAATGGTGAGTTTGATGAATAAATCTTGCTTGAAGAGGGCAGTGGTTTTCGAGTAAGAACTCAACTGAACGAGCCGCCGGCCAGAAGAAGAAAGACCTGAATAGTGTCTTCGAAAACAAGTAAAAAACCAATAAAACATCAAAAACGATTTTAAACTGCCCAAAAAATCAATTTGGTTTTCAAACCAAACAATAGGAGTAACAGATGGTGTTATTTATAGAGTATGTGCGCACACAACCGATGCACGATAAGGACTATCTTATCAATAAGGGGCTGCACAACTGGGAAACATCAATGAACGACGAACAGACCCTTACAAAACTCCAGATCGTCTCCATGCCACTTAAAATGACACTTCCTTTCTCGCCCCCATTGCTATGTTACTAACGTCCACGACAGTCCCATATGATTGTGTATGTCCGTTTCTTTGCGGTGAAAGATGCAGGATGCTTGATGTCTACTGACTGTGCATCTAAATCTGTATGCTTCTCATTCAGCGCAGCACAGAAAACCCTCGAGAGCAACAACTGCAGTTTTGATAATAATATATTCGTTATAGCACCCTCAGATAACTCAATCTCTTTCTAAGCACTTTTCATTTGCTGCAAAGGCAGCATGATCGAATGGTTAGTCGTAGCATGCTCAATGACAACAAGCATAACATGGTTAGAAGTAACATGCACAAGCACACAAAGGACTTGTCACATAAACCCCTTAAATGCTGTGCTAAATAGATGTGTTTTCAATTTCTTTTTAAATGTAGTCAAGTCAGGGGATGTCGTGACGTAAGTGGGGAAGCGAGTTCCAGGCTTTGGGAACATAAGAACAAACAGCATAGACTCCAAAGGATTTGAGGTGTGTACGAGTATTGGGGAAGTGATTAGATTCAAAAAAGCGAGTACTACGATGCTTAGACTGGCGGGGGAGTAGATCTGACAGGTAGGCTGGAGCCTAAGAATGAAGGGACCTAAAAATGTGTGAGAGAACCTTGAAGTCGATGCGTTGCTTGACTGGGAGCCAGTGCAGGTCGGCGAGAAGTGGTGTGATGTGGCAACTGCAACGCTCACGACAGACAAGCGTAGCTGCAGAGTTTTACACCAGCTGCAAGTGCCTTAGTGCACAGGCAGATAGACCGGCAAGCAGTTAATTACAGGAGTCAAGACGGAATGTCACAAATGCATGGACTAATTTAGATGCGGTATCCCAGTTTAAATAAGCCCTAATTTCAGCAATGTTATGCAGCTGAAAGTAGGCAGACTTGACTGTGGAGCTGATGTGGTCGTCTAATGAAAGGTCATTTTAGAACAGGACACCTATATTTCGTGCAGATTCAACAGGAGATATGCTGGCAGAGCCAATTTTGAGCATTTGCCTTTCCAATTCCTGAATCGCACTTGGTTTGCATATAACTAGTAAGTTAGTTTAATCATCATTCAATTTAAGAAAGCTTGCTGCCATCCATGTATGCCTTTTCGGAGTAACACACGTAGACACATGCATGAACACTAAACACATGCACACGTGAATCAGGCCCAGGTTGAGATCCGACCTAGCCACTTTGCACAACAAAACATTTTTTTGCAGTGCTGCCAGCAACAGCCAATCGATCGTGTATTTGTCGGTTAAGGAATAATAAAACAGACGTGGCAATCACACTGACAACTACCAGGCATCTGCTGGATGATCCCAGTGTTCTGATTACTTCATTAGCAAAACTAAGCAGGTGTATTGTGTAAGAGCCGTACCATGTCACGACTCCTTCAACGGAGCCACTAGATATTCGTGGCTGCTATTGGTTGGGTTAGAACACATTTCGATAAGTAAAAGTGAAGACCTCATCATGCATCAAGGTTGTGACCCAGAGAATTATGTAAACAAACTGATTTTCCAGGCCACGAGACTCCATAGGAAGAACTCGGGAGGCATCGATGTAGTGTTCTTCGATCTACCTGTTGGCAACGAACGGCATTACTCTTTGTGCATTGCAGACCAAAGAGGAAGCCGAGTGTTGCCTTGCACACGGTTGCCTTGTTCCCCATCAGTAGCAGCAGCATCCAAGAAAACGACAAGAAAGATCAACCGACAGCAAAACATGGTGCAAGCCAATCCAGAAGCTGCCGTCTGGAATCTCACCCCTCCTCTGCCCGACAGAGCAGTAATCAGGTCTACTTGCATGGGCTGAGGGCAGGCAAAAAAAAGCAGAATTACTTAATCCAGTGCTGCAAATAAATCAAATGGCTGCTGCCCCGTCAGCAGGCATACGTAAGTGCTGCAGCTGCACCCGTGTCTGACTCAGTGCAGCACCATCATCAGCCGTGGTACTGGCTGCATGCACAAGGACGGTAGATATCGCTTGTCGACGCCCTCTCCGCCTTAGAACGGTGACTGTCACGGCAGCGGTTATGGCGGCTAAAAGCAGCACACCAGCGACCGAGCTGCATAACACTGGTAGCAGCGACGAAGCGCTGCTGCTGCTTCGGGCAAAAGTGAGACCCTGGGCATGCCGAGGAGGGGCGTTCGGCAGCTGTTGCTGCTGAAGGACCAGTCGGACCATATTCGTACCGGTGAGAGGATCTGCAAAAGTCAAGTGTAGGCCTTCACATAAGCTGCATGACAGCTGATCTTACCATCCGATCCATAAAGTTGCCGGATCAAGCACAGTAACAAGCACCTCCTTCACTTCGAGTGGAAGATAACAGAAACGCTGGAGCACAGAGGCCAAGCATTCTGGAGCTAACGAGGTCACACACTAACGGCTATAGATTTGCTTGGCAGTGAGTGGCTTGAAAAAGAGTTAGTAAAAGGCAGCCGCTGGGGCAAAAGCTGACAGGCAGACACAGGAGCAGAGGTGACATATTGTGAGAGTGACAGTGAGAGAGGCAGACAGAGGGTGGGGATATAGGATACATAAAAGACAGAGCCTGGTATAATAATGCTTGTAAGTCAAAGGAGGTATTAATTCAAAATGTCTGGTTCGTTTGTCAACGAAGAAAAAGCTGGACGACAACGCACACATTCAGCGATCAGCCATATACACTCAGCATAGAATCCTCGCAGCATGGCCGCAGCTGTCGTGGCTGTAAATTCCTTCGGATAATGAGGTTTTCTACTATACCATACCTTAGTTGTGCTCTGCAAGAGAAAATATTTATTGACAGCCGAACAACAAACACAAGCTCTTGGTATGTATATGACTTAGTGCAACGTTGTCCCATCCTGATTCTTAATGACCTCCCTTGTCTGACCAGGCATACAGGCCACAAGCTTATGTGGTTCTTTCCTGCTTCAGCACATTCCACAGACCGAGTTTTACTGAAACGGTCGACTACTGGTACCAACCAAACACTCCACCTCAGCCGCCTGTCGACATTGCTCCACAATCGTTCTGTGGGGTTCAAAGCAGGTGACTGGGCAGGCCAATGAATCAGCACCAAATAAGGATTAAAAAAAGTTCTCTACTCAAGTTATTGTTGGTCAATCAAGTTGGATTTCAGAGCTCAAATACTCGGGTCGTTACAATTGGCAGAAAAATAACGAATCTGAGAGCGTTGCCAGGCCACTGAAGTACTAGTTGAAGAATCTTTGCTTTAATAGAGCACCCAGTTAAAAGGATCAATGTGAGTGAGCTAAGCCCACACACGCTTGGTCATCAGTTTGATTACAGTAGTGATTGTAACAAATATACTAATACCTCACGAGAAAGTAAACCAATTGCCACCCTTGCAATTACTAAGGAACCAAGAACACTAGGTCCGAAGCCATTGGGTCTGAGCCCCAGGGGTAAAGTGCTCACAATTTACGACCCAGGTTCTGGGTTCGAATAATGACGTAGTAATTTTTCCATTGCCAGATTGAAAAAGAGTTAACAGTCTCTAAAGGCCATCTGCAGCAAAATAAATAAGGGTGCTGAGTCAGCCGATGTATATTTTTTTTGTTATAAACAGCACTTGCACGACAATGGTAAGTGAGTACTCCATGCATGTGGAAAGTTGTTATTTTTCAACAGTTGCTATCCGATGGAACAGAACCGACATCTAAGCTATGCTGCCAGCTATTCAAGAACATACCCTTCAATGTCTGTAATGATTGAGTATGAGGAGTCAGTACTGAGAAATCTGGTGGCAGTTGCTCATCTGCTCGCCTTCCTCGACTGCTTCTAAAAGAAGTCTCCTGTGATTTGATAGTATAGATGACATGCACAAACCACGGCCTCGATGGGTCAACCTGTAACATCACGATGATACAAGAGCCAATAGCATCAAAACAGCTTGATGAGATACACGAGTACATATGTTTTGCACACAGCCTTACTGCTGTAACAGACCCAATAAATATGCAAACAATACCTACTTGAAACAGGTCAAAGCCCACAGTCCATTTTCAAAGAATACGTCTTGAGGAGATACTGGACAATGCCATCGTATTAATGGCATCCCCAGACACCACACGGTAAACATGGACAAAAGAAACCTATTTTGCTGCACTTCAACCTATCTCTGATAGTAGCTATCCTGTTGTTCATGGCCTAGCTCACTGATACAAGAACTCGCATCAAAAAGTGCTTACTTGTCCTGCTTATTGTAAACTCTACTGTAATCGAGCCTAATGATAATTTTGACATCCTACAGCCGTAGTCAAAAGAGAGAGGCCTCCATGCCTCAAATGATCCGAAGTACAAACAAGAGATTTAAAATATACGGAGTAATGAGAAGGGGAGAGAGGGCACAAAGCCCCACATGCCTGTAGGCTTGTTCTAGTGGCTGAGCAATGATAGCAATGAGCTGAGCGGTCCCTACGCTTCACACACATGTCAGGGTAGTGTGCGGCAGCAGCAGCTTTAGTAAAATCAAGCAATGTAGTGAGCTTCAAGCAGGTTGGCTGGGCCTCTGTGAACGCAACTTACTGCGAACAAAGGTCTGCAGTCAAACGAGAAGCCATCCAACTCGGGTGCTGCCGGGGTGCTGCCGACCTCGTCCATAGCAAGCTGAGCATTGAACGGTACTCCTTTTGCATCCACTATGACCGTTCTGGGATCGTTTTTGTCAATGACCTTGAACTGATACAGCAAACTTGGCGATGGTGCAACACAGCCAAATTCGCTCTTATCCGGCAGGTACTTGGGAATGTAGCCATCTTTTCCAGAACACACGAACACCTGCAATTTAGACTGGCTGGTACTTTTCTATTGCATTTCGCGGCAGGGATATTGCTTTGGGGGGGGGGGGGGGCTTAGAACACCACAGGATTCAGAAAAGCTGGCAAAGCAGTGAGTTTTTTTTATATATAAAACATGAAATATTTTCATAACCCATAAAGTAGATACGTCTAAGTAGGCGAGTGTTTACAAGTTCGTCATCTAGCATTCTAGATTATATCATCACTTATACACGGGATAGATATAAAGGCAGTACAGTTTAGATGCCCAGTTGTACGATATGCAAATGCTGTCATGCAGCTATAGTCATTCGTTACTTTACTTACACTGCTATATTTACCTGAGCAAATACCAGAGACATGGCAGCCAGGCCAGGTTCGGCGACCAAATACAACTGCAAACACTGACTCACCTGCATACCTAGCTGCAAACATCGTGAACTCAGAAACTGCAGAAACATTGTCAGTTCCTATGCAAAATTAGAATGAAATCCACAAAGACACAGAACTGATTGAAGACCACACTAGCCATAGTCTGTAAGGAGACTACTAATGACCGACTTCCAGCACATGCTTGCTAAATGTCTGCTATGCTCAGCTTCATTGCTTCATACTTAGTTTGGCAAATTATGGAAATGTACTAACAGCTTACAACACGGGTAGAGATTCGACATTCACACGATAAGAAAATATTGCACATTCTGTGAGACTATGGCTGACAATTTAAACGGGAACATTAGGATGCATTCACTTAAAGACTGCCGGCGATAGAAGCTTTTGCTCCGTATGACCTAGACTTTAGAGTCAACTTCCACCACAGTTCTTATGCAACGACATCTCCTGGCTTGTCCTAGGTGTGCTTGCTTTTGATAACAAAAGTCGGGGAGCTCACCTCTGATGACCCAAGTCAAGGTGATTGCCATTGATGGCCGAGGTCGTGGGCTCGAGCCCTGATGCATATGTGAAACAAATATGTGAAGAGCATGGATAGGGATTCATTTCTCACAGGGCGCTATACAAAATACATTTTATTTATCTACTTATTAATATTCTTTCCTTCTGCCGACTGTGGCACATCCTTTCCAGCCGTCCTGCGCTGCTACTTCCACGGTAGTCACTTCCTCGACTGTCCTCCTGACTCAGCTGCGCTTCTCGCCTCCTCTTTGTTGCACGAGATGAAGTAAAGTAAAAAGTAAAGGTTAGCTGATTTAATAGCTTCCTTTATATGGTGACAGAACAGCAGTAATGGCCATCACTACCACTTGAAGTGGGCAATAAAGGAACCCCCACGGCAGAACTCAAACCCGAGACCTGGGTCGAGAAGTGCAAGCGCCTTACTGCAGGGCTAAAGCAGGGGAATGTAAAGGTTCACTAATTACACAGCCTCATTTATATAGCAGGCAGAAGACTCGTAACGGCTATCACTCTCACTTGCAGTGGGAATAGAAATTACTTGCTACAGGACTCGAACCCACGACATGGGTCGTGAATGGCAAGCATCTAGCTAAGACCTAGAGTCTGTTACCTATTGCATGAGCATCAAAAGCTGGTAGATTTCACTAGCATATCGTCGGCATATCACTAGCAATGGCCACACAGTGTTAAAACGACACACTGACACGACACAAACTCCGAAAAGTCAGACTAAGAATAATAGTACACACTGGAAAAACATAGCGAAGTGATATTGATATAGGGCAGCTATGAAACGGCGGTGAATGCAAATGGTAAAAAAAGGCAATTACGACTTAGAAGGAAGTGCAAATGATGAACAGGGAGGCCTGTCTTATCAAGTGATGCTGAGAGCAGGAATTCTCATCGAGTTATCCGATCATTACTATTTTGGCAGGCGCTCATCGCTCCTTCGAAACTCTAATCCTTCAAGTTGAAGTTCTCCGTGTGGCCACTCGTCTGTCATGCTCTCATATGAGCAGATGACAATGCTATTTAATGTGTATCGTGCAGAATTATTACAAAGCAAGCTATTTCAATGAGCAGCTTCACTTGCAATTAGATTCAACAATTTTCTTAAGTCTCCAGTAACTACAAACGCGAAAGAGCTTTCACATTAAGATGTCCATCTAAATTCCCACGAAGACGAGTCGATGAATTAGAGCGCGCGATGCTTAATAGCCCATTGCTACTTGGGTTAGACCGGCTCCACACACCGAACAGTCACACGGTCTACGGCAGAGAACTGCTCCATTTTGTTATAAATTTCATTAATTTTTACAAATGTGAATTTATCCGAGCCTCTGCATTACTATTGACATCTTCCAGATATTTCGCAAGGGTTGTAGTATTGCCTCAGCTGTTTGTAATCTACGACGGTGAGATAGTCAATAGTAAGGGATATTGTATAACAATCAAGCACAGCTATGGTTTTTCGGACACACAGTGCTAAAACGACATACTGACAGGACCCCCGAAAATTCAGATTAAGAATAACGATACACACTGAGAAAACATGGCTCCAATTTACATACCTTCTCCACAGCAACTTGGAGACCTGGTCCCAGAGACTGTGTTCTGTCAAGCAAAACCTTGCCATACATTTTTTCGTCCACACTAAACGCAACATTGCTATCGATGGCAGAGCTGTTAGCATTTTCAGCAACTGAAAGCAACTGAGCTTTATTCTTCACAATGTGGAGCTCAGTGTTGAGTGTGTACTCAGCAGGTACGGCATCAGACACTGGTTGAAGACGTATCTGCAGCCTGAAGACAACAGGCAGGCGAGGAGAGCAGCCTGCCAGGGAGGAGTACACCTGCTCTGCAGTCACCGTGCAAGGTATCAGTGACACCATGTATGTTCCAGAGTAGTCTCTCATCTACAGAAAACACACATCCGGGATGAAGGCTGCTCAGTCATTTTCCTACAGGACTCTTCATAATAGCACCTATTCCACACACCGTGAGGAATAAAAAGGGGTCCAAAGAACAGGTGTCACCAATAGCATTCGATTATGAAGCCTCAGGGTAGAGAATTCATGAGTTAAGAGTATGACCACCTTAAAAGATGAACCGAATAAACAAGAGAGAGAGAGAGAGAGAGAGAGAGAGAGAGAGAGAGAGAGAGAGAGAGAGAGAGAGAGAGAGAGAGAGAGAGAGAGAGAGAGAGAGAGAGAGAGAGAGAGAGAGAGAGGGAGACAGAGACAGACAGAGAAGGGAAGAAGTAGACTGGCAGATACGAGACTAGCAGGCAAGTAGTTCAGCTGATCACGCATCTACTAGCAATCAAAGCTCATACATCTCGATCAACATTCGAGACTTATGATGGCACTTTTGTCGTGATTCGTGGCTGCTGACAATACTTCAACCACACAATGCAAAAATAGTTACTGCACTTTCGATAATGCCTAAGGATGGAAAGCCTTTACTCTAAGAACATTTTTGTCATTGCAGCAAATGCTGGCAGCTTTTTTATGCTGGTTCTCATTAGCTTTACATTGTTACGGCAAAGAAAAAAACTTACTGTAAAGACTTTGGTGACCAGACCCTGAGGAGAAAATTTAGTGACCAGACCCAGAGGAGAAAAGAAAGAAGATCAGAGGACAGAAGAGCAGTCAATCAAATGAAATGCGGCACTGGATGCAGTGCATGCACGAATTGTTTTTTCCGTTTCCGCAGAGGAATAGTGCTTGGTGAGAGAAGCAGGGTGGCTACGCAGCAGAGGCCATGCAAACTAGAAGGAGTATAATGTTATTTAAACTAACTAACCAAATTGACCAAGAGCTTAGGTGCGATTTCCATAATTGTATGACCGGTCCACTAGAGCCAGCAGAAAGAGTTATGATAGGAAAGTAGGCTCAGCAGTGTGCAAACTTAACCCTGCCAGTGCTAGGGGTATTGGCTGATGACTATGCACAGATATCACTGTAGGTAGTCCTTGCATCATGAGGATTGCCCACGAGGCCACCCAGACGACAGCAACTGCAGCCGATGTACAGCCAGCCAGCCTTAATGATGTGATGGGCATTCTTCACAGAGCCTTGCAAAGCTAATACTTGAACGGGAGTGGGTATATTGCTGACCAGAGCC
This sequence comes from Cristatella mucedo, assembly GCA_009760855.2. Classification (NCBI taxonomy): domain Eukaryota; kingdom Metazoa; phylum Bryozoa; class Phylactolaemata; family Cristatellidae; genus Cristatella; species Cristatella mucedo. The sequence goes on from WPIO01000012.1 coordinate 6,215,006, forward strand.
TGGAAGAGTGTGATGCTGAGCTATATGCTCCATCGATAAGCTGGACAAATACTACGCTAAGCATAAATTGATTAGAGAATGGTCAGGTTCTTGTGAATTTTCATTTATGTTGTGCATGCTTACAGCTTTATTTATGTGTGTTGACACTCTATATACAGAGGCGGAGCCAGAGGGATCTGCTTCCCTTAACAGCTCAAGAACCAGCTACGAGCTTGCAAGTGCATCGTTGCTAGTACACGACCTGAGGGTCATAGTTACAATTTACTATATAACTGCATGGACGCATCCCTTCACACACATGCCCAGTAAAGCACCAAGAAAGCTATTGAGACAACTACTAAGCACTTCAGGGGGTGGGCAGGAATATGGGTGGATATAGAGTTGCCGAGTGGCCTCCCACCATTACATATACTTTCTGATGTACATGCTCATGGGCACTGCTGTTAGGCTACTACCAAGGATGAGAGTATGCATGCAAGTGAATATAGAGGTCATAGAACGATCTTCTCAGCAAGCTGCCAGGCCAATAATGCTGGCTATGACTTCCTCTATTCATTCGGTGTGTTGGTGATGTACAAGCTTCTTGCTACAAATGCCTCAACGACTTGCCACACGTTCCGGAGTGTGACCGTGCTGCATCAAGCAGGGTGCAGGCAGGCAGGGTCAGAAGGGGATGCAATTCGAAAGCAGCACGATGGCGAGCTTTCGTCGAAGAACTAGAGACGGTGCGGACGAGCATACTGAGGGGTGCAGATAAGCATACCGAACGCTCAGAGACGAACTCCCATTGCTGCTCGGGCCCATCGAACGTCGGCTGCGAGTGCAAGAGTGTCAGCTTTAGCTTCAGGTCGGGCAGCTGCTGGCAGCTGACCGTGGACACCAGGAGGCCGGTATTGCCACTGCGCTCCTCCACGAACATGCCACGGAATGCTGCATGAGATTTGAAGGAAGCAGCCAGTCGACCGTCGTCCAGGATTCGCAGGCTCAACGGATAGATCGTGCCTGAAAGAGCAGAATGGCCCGGCATCATGACCGTAGCGGATGAATTTGGACAAATGAACTGAATGCATTCGACAGACAGCGTGTGTGTGTGTGTGTGTGTGTGTGTGTGTGTGTGTGTGTGTGTGTGTGTATGTGTGTGTGTGTGTGTGTGTGCAAACACACGCACGCTTGTGTGCTGTAAATGTATTTACACACACATGCGCCCATAAATTAGGAAGGCACGAATGCCCTACCTAAGGCAATCATGCAAAATGACAATGATTCAAAGTTGTACAAAATTAGCTTAGCTTGACAGCAAACCATACAACATTACCTTGCATTTCACCCATCTGACCTGCCGATTCACACGTGATGCCGTTCTGCCACAGCATGGAAGTGTCATAGACAAAAGTGATCAGCAAGTTGCTCGACAAATCAACACTCTGCCAGCCCCTGTTGACTTTCACCGAGTAGAAAGTATAGGAGACATACAGAGGTACGACCACGGTGACAAAGGATTGTGTAGCATTGTACACCTGCAAAAGATATGCAATAATCACCATTTGGGAGCATGCAGATCATTTTTAATAATAATTTTACTAATACATTTGATAACGCACCCTCAGAGAACTCAATCTCTTTCTAGGGGCTTTAATGACATTACTATGCACATAAACTCAATAAATACATAAATAGATGGCATTGGAAGCATGCAGACAATTTTCTAATGTAATTATTCTGCGAACAAACACAATAAATAAATGAATAGATGGCACGCCGTACGATGCAATGGGAGTGGTTTTAGCAAGAAGAACATGGGCATACTGTATAACTAAACAGAAAGAATAGGTGCCAACATATAAGCAGGTCTAGTACAGCTTGAACCTAACAATTCAGAAAAGATAATGAGTACATTCACCCTGGTAGGGATGCTTACCTGACCATCTGTTTCAATCCTGGCACCACATTCATTTACCAGCTCGGACATACTGTAGAATGCAACAAACTCCCAGTGACAGGAGCTTAAATCAAGGTTTCTAAAATCAATCACAGCGTGGCAACATCGAACAACGGCAGAAATAAACAAGAATGGCCGTTTTGGCAGTAGACTCAGAAAGCAATGCACATCTAGAGCTCTCTCCTGGTTATATCTGGTCTAGCAAATAGCATTCTAAAAATAAAGTAAGGCAGCAAAGAATGATTCAGTCTGATTCAACAGCTTCATTTATATAGCAGCAGAATAGTCTAAGTGACTATCACCATGCTTGAGCACAATAAAGGATTGCCTGATGCAGGACTCAAACACGACAAGGATTAGAGAGAGCCTTATCGGTGCTGAGATGTATGGTCACTGAAGCTGTCAGTGGGAACTTTTTGAAAAACCATGTTAACTGCATACACATAACATACGTTTGGGATAATTCCCAAGCAAGATAAAAGTGGCGGGAGTAGCAATGTCCAAGTAGCCCTGCAAGATTTGTCAAGACAGAGCTCAATACACTAAGAGTAACAAGGAACATCCAGGTATTGCTATAACACAAGGCTATATGGCAAGCAGCTAGTTCCATAGACACTTGTGTTGAAAGAGTTATTGGCAGCAGAAGGCACATGCTCACAAACAGACATAAAACAAAAGGAGGGTTGAGCAGAGCAACAACGTTGCAAAAAAAGAGGGCAGTTTGGGTCATTCTATTAGTTTCCTGGCATTATATGTCTAGACCTGAAAAAAATCTAAAACTGTCTCGATTACCGAACAAACTTAAAAGTACCATGTCTAGTCCACTAAACTGCCGTGTCAGCAGACACCCTTTTATTCACAAAAACTACTTTCTCAGGGGTAGAAGCGAGTTTGTGTTAAGACATGATGGGCTTGTGCTTATAGATAATTATATTGGCAGTCTGCAGAGCTTCTTTACTTGCACCATGCTTTCAGTAAAAGTAAGCTGATTTAACAGCCTTACTTATATAGCAGCAGAAGAGTCTTCACGGCTATCGATACCGCTTTCAGTGCAAAATAAAAAAATCAATCACGGCAGGACTCGAACCCACGCCCTGGGTGTTGACGAGCGAGCGACTTACCTCCAGGGCAAAGACAACTTAATTAATGGAGGCCTGCTTAGGCAAAGAGGAGCAATATGGCATCAAGGTGTAGGGAGTATAGTGTCTTAGCTTTCTCTATCAAAAACTTGACAAAGACTTAAAAGCATATGGAACGAGCCTGCAGCCATCACGAGGCAGGCATCCCCAAGGAGGCAGCTGCTCACACGGGTTCACATTATGTAGGCTTGCACAGGATTTATATCTCCATGCTATCGTAAAGTTCTGAGGTCCAGGAATGCAAATATGTGTGGATACTCTAAAAACAAAGAGGGGCACATCTTGTCAGAGTAAACTTTTGACCTGCGAGTACCATATCTTGTTGCTCGATCATTTGTAATTTGTCCTACGTGTGCATGTACCTGCTTACACTATGCCTGCTGCTTTCGGATGTTACAACCAATCATTTGGTAATGCTTTCTACACAACATCTGTTAAGTGCTTAGAAAGAGATTCAGTTCTCTGAGGGTACTATACAAATTTATAATAATAACAATAATATTAATTACTAATGTATGCTCTGCTTGGAACAGGTCTGTAGACCGTGGGATGAAGAGTTTTCAGAAAATGAGATTATTGGCCATCTACAGTAAATATCAGTTTTGTTGTTTAAAACACCAACCCAAAAAAAGTTTAAATCAAGTGATGACACTTGGGCGCCATAGTATAATGAGAAGTGACTTGTGTAATTACAGCAGCTAAGCATTCGTGGCAAGTGTCGAAGGCTCTGGTATAATTTCAATTTTGCAAAAAGTAAAGATATCCTCAACCAGAAACTAAATAATAACAGCACTAAGAACACCTAAAAGAATATGGTAGTACAAGAACGAAAGAAGAATATAGTGTACCGTACTTGGGCATCGAACCCACGACTTTCGAGAGAAGAGGCAAGAACCACACCAACTCATTGATCCCAACAGGGTGTGCTATTTGACAATGCAGCACCTGAACACAAAAATGAGTAGGGTTGTAAGTGGCTGACAATTGCCCTACAATGAATTTCTCCAGCTAAATGAGCAAATATGGAAATTAAGAGGTAGTCGAGTCAGATTTGGTCACCAAATCCACAAAGAACTTTTTCAGACATTGCAGTTTCTAAGCATTTCCTCATAGTGGACCCAGATCGTTGGTATAGGATTATAAATGAAAAATAGCCTGGATTAATGATATTTCTGTATTTTGAAGTGGTCCTTGCCAATACCTAAACTTCTCCATAGTCGGGACCAATATGAGCATGCTTACTCGTTTCAGGTTCCCGAGCACTACAGAAAAGAAGTCTCTGCAATATCAATAAAGGTTGCAGCTTTTGTCGAGCACGTAAATTCCTTGAAGTAATAGGATCGATATTAATACTTAAACCTGATGATATTGTTTCCAAAAACTTTACGAAAGAAATACCGCTGCTCTGCATCTTTAGTCGAGACCCATTTGCTTTGATTATAGTGGATGATCCAAAGCATGACCTGTTTTGATCAGATCCCATATCAGGGGTGGCAGAGAGTAGGATAGAGCCTGCTAGTAGAAGACATTTTTCATCTAGCTCTCACTGCACTTGAAGAAATAATTCACATGTGATAAGTTTAATGATAACCAGATATCTTACAACTGTCCAATTCCAATAGACCTAACTTCTTCACTGATCAAACGAAAGCATTGCAAAAGCTGCACAGGGCTTTCTGTTCGCACACCAAGCTCAGCTGTTAGCTAGGACACATTTATTGTTGTTGTTGCAAGTATCCATCTGGACACGAACATGCTCAGTTATAGGAGTGCACACGCATCACTCTGCTGCTTCAGTAGGTCTTAGTTCCTGAAGGGCAGTGAGTGCTTGCCATCGGTGCTTTATAACTTTTTAATGTGCTCCTAATAGGAAAGGAGTCGGACTCGTGTCTTCGGAACCAAGAGGAAACAGTTTGCAACTACCCTAGTCCAATCCCATTTCAAGTTATGAATACATCGAGATTTATATTACAATGACTGTGGTCCACAGCTGGGCAGTCAAAACGGTTGATTTTGAAGCAACAGTTACCTGCATCAGGTTTTCTGCCGGTTTCTCTAACTTCAAACTTTTAAAACATTCTTCCAAACCTTATACGATATTAAAAAATTGTATCAACTCTTTCTATTGCCAAGGATTAAATTTCCAGGTCACTGTTCAGAATGTTTCACCGTTGTTCAATGGAAGTCTTTGTGGAAAGGATTATCAACAAAAATGATAAAACCACTTGCAATCAAATGGAAATTCATACATTTTCAGTTATGCCACACACTATAAAATAGTACATATTGGAAGAAATGAATTGGAAGTGGTAAGGCCATTGACGAGACGTTGCAAGTGCACTCTCTGCATGGCAACCTCAGGAGTGAGCAAGCATGGTAAGCTATTCGACTAATACTGACTGATAATTTTGAGCTGGCCCATTGGGCAGTCATCTAAAGTTGCTGTCAAAGCCTATATAAGCAAGCTACTTAGTCTGCTCGAGCATAGAGCAACTGAGGGCAATTATCTAGGATACTATATAAGAGTGAATTCAGCACACGGTTAGCTGATTTAACAGCCTCTTTATATAAGAGCAGAATAGCCTCAATAGCTATCACTGCCTCTTGAAAAAGGCAAAAAGGGATCGCATACGGCAGGACTCGAACCTACGACCCGGGTCGGGACGAGCAAGCAGATCACGCCTGGGTCTTGCCATGTTGAAAGTATCTAATGTAGGCCTAAACTACAACTATGCCACTGATTACACGATGTGCCAGCAAAACAAGGTCTCGATTAACCAAAGACGCCCAAATGGACGTGTGGCTAGACAGGAATGCATGACTATCGGATGAGGGGCATCCGGAAGCAAGAACTTGCCCATTCGGGAGATGGAATGGGGAAAACAGCAAATCTGCTATAGAGGCATAGCAGGCATGCTCGTACACGTAGGAGGCTAAAATAATCTAAAAACAACAAATGCTGACATATTTCTAGCTTTAGGCAAGATTGGTCTTATAAGGCAAAGGTGGTTTCTGCTCTACCGACGACGGGAACAACAGCACAAGGAGAATTGCACACGGTGCTGTGCAGCAGTGTGTGCAATCCACGCAACACGAGGACATAAGCACGAGCACAAAGTGAACCTCAAACAAGCTACTAAATCGATAGTGTGTTTAAGAAGGCCAACCATGCCATATCTTCTACATCATGGCTCACTAGGTAAAGCAGTTGCTTTCACGACCTCGGTCCCGAGGTCGTGGGTTCGATTCCGGCCGTGGGCGATTCTTTATCGCCACTGCAAGCAGTGGTGATAGCCGTAAAGGCTCTTCTGTTGCTATACAAAAAAGGCTGTTTAATCAGCTAGGATTTACCTTTTATTTATTTATTTACAAAAGTGCTACCATGGCACAGTTGACAGCACGAACATTAAGGATTGTGTCATTTGACTGAAAGAACTATGAGTAATCGATAAAAATATTGCAACACGATAGCTACTTTCAAGGAATAAGTAAGATAAGCCAAGAAAGAGAATCGCTTCTCTAAGGGCTCTAGATACAAAAATATAGTCTATTTTTAAAGTGCTCTAAGAGAACTATATCTTTATCCACGTGTTTCACATATGCAACAGGGCTTGAGCCCACAGCCTAGGTCGTGAAAGGTGACCATCTTACCCTTACGATAAACCAAGGCGAAACTACAGAAATGCTATATCGTTTAGGCCACCAGTTTGAAGCCGGGTAATGAAGATATTACCAATTAGGTACTCACTTGTAGAACCTTACAGCCTTGGGCTGCCGAAGTGAGGCATCGTACTGATGGGGCAATATTTCGCGTGCTGCTCGTCCCTCCTTGGCGGCTGCAGTGAGGAAACCTGTTGCTGCGACCGATCCAGCCTCGACATCGTCAACGAGATTTGAGCAGCGGTGCTGGCCGACTCGAGAACTGTCTCTCGATAGTGCAAACTCGAAATTCGACAGCCTGTGAGTCGACAGAGCGGGCAGCATGCCGTCGCGGTGAGGAACACTGACCGAAATTTTTATGGCGTTTCCACGAATGGTGTCAGCAGGGCCTAAAAGACACGACCGACACGGAGCTATATGGCTTGGCACGGGATATGGTGGGCTAAAAAGGTTATGATTATTGCACTGTTCAAAGGAGAGACGATATATAGCATCACAATTGAAACTTAAAACCTTGCTAGTAAGTTTCAGTCTGGCTTTAGAGGTAATCACTCCACAAAATCAGCATTGCTTAGGGTGTACAACGACCTACTTAGGAATGCAGACATGGGTAGAGTGTCTCTGCTTGTTTTGCTCGATCTTTCAACAGCTTTTAATACTATCTATCACAAAGTTCTTCTAGAGTGCCTCTCATCTCGCCTGGGCATCATTGGGCCTGCTCTGCAATGGTTCAGGTCCTATATCAGTGGGAGACTCCAGAGCATTGACGTCATGGACAAAGATCATCCAAGGTACCTCTGAAATATGGGGTAACTCAGGGCTCCGTGCTAGGTCCGGTTCTTTTCACGGTTTATACTCTCCCTCTTGCTGATGTGATTGCCAAGCACAATCTAGGCTTTCACTTCTATGCGGATGACACTCAGTTGTACCTTTGCTTTTATCCCTCCCAGCCTTCGAGCACCTCGAATTCTCTCAACTCACTTGCTGCATGTATGGATGACATCCACACATGGATGGCAGCAAATTTTCTTAAATTAAACGAAGATAAAACTAACTTATTAGTTATGGGCAAACCCAGTGTGCTTCACAAATGGGAAAGGCTAAAGATTGGCTCTGCCAGCATATCTCCTGTTGAATCAGCTCGAAATCTAGGTGTCATGTTCCAAAGTGACCTCTCGTTAGACGACCACATCTGCTGCACAATCAAGTCTGCCTACTTTCAGCTACATAACATTGCTAAAATTCAGGCTTGTTTAGATAACGATACCATATCTAAGTTGGTCCATGCATTTGTGACATCCCATCTTGACTTCTGTAAGTCACTGCTTGCTGGCCTACCGGCATGTGCAATCAGGCGATTGCAGCTGGTGCAAAACTCCGCAGCTAGGCTTGTCTGTCGTGAGCGTTGCAGTTACCACATCACACCACTTCTCGCCGACCTGCACTGGCTCCCAGTCAAGCAACGGATCGACTTCAAGGTTTTGTCACTCACTTATAGGTCAATTCATTCTTTGGCTCTAGCCCCTATCTATCAGATTTACTCCCCCACTAGGCCAAGCATCGTACCACCCGCTTTTCGGAATCCAACAGTTTACCAATACCTCGTGCAAACCTCAAATCCTTTGGAGACCGTGCATTTAGTTCGTATGCTCCCAAAGCCTGGAACTCACTACCGACTTGCATTAGAACATCCCCTGACTTGACCACGTTAAAAAAAACTAAAAAAAAGCCTATTTAGGACAGCATTTTGTGGGTCCCTGTGATCGTCCTTCATGTGCTTATGCGTGTTGACACTGTGCATACTGCCACTAATTACACTTGCATGCTGACCCTGGGCATGTCACCCCTAACCATGTTATTCATGTTGTTTATCAAGAATGATATTACTAACCATTCAATCGCGTTTCCCTTTGCAGCAAATGCAAAGCGCCTAGAAAGAGATTGAGTTCTGAGGGGGCTTTATCAAGTGAATTATTATTATTACTATTATTATTATTATTATTATTATTTATGACCACGTAGCCAGCTGACAGTGTTGTTGAAGAACCATTCAGGACTGTCTTGCCCCAAGTGCCACTGTACGCGATCGACTAGCAAAGAATCCTCCTACCAGCAAGATCAGCATTCGCATTTCGTGTCACTAACTACCATGGCCGCCCCCAAGCACGGCCAATGGTAGGATGCTGACATGCAGACAGATTCCGATGGTAGATTCAAGACCATACCCGTGTAACGAATCCTGGTCGTGAACGGCTCTGCACCAAAGTCATCTGCCTTCTGTGGTGGACACGGACCGCTGGCAGCATGGTCCACCGTCGTCACGGCGCTGGCTCTCTCCAGGCCGACGTCACCTTCCAGGTTAACAGCACGTGCGTGACATTGCAGTCTGCTTCCTGTGTAGAGAGTACACAGAGATCACTCAGAGAGTGTCCATTTGTTCACAGGGAGGCACCGGTAGATTAGCCACGTAAGGGATGAAAGCCAAGATAAAAAGAGTGAGCCAACCACTGATATCTATGCGATGACGAATAGCTTCTACAAACCTCCAACCCGTAGGAAAGTAAAGTCAATGCTATGAGCAGCTCATAACAACAGATACCAGGCACGGTCCCCTTCAGCTATAAGGTTCGGTGCAGCATTGACTAGGCAAGGACAGCAAGCTGAGCCTCTCTCCATTCTCTCACAAAGCATTAATAATAAAAACAATACTAATGAGACATGTCTATTTAACCTCAAGAGAACCAAATCATTTTCTAGGCACTTTATGTATATACACACACACACACACACACACATATATATATATATATATATATACACATATATGTATATACATATATATACATATACACACACATATATATATATATATATATATATATATAAGTGCCTAGAAAATGATTTAATTCTCTTGAGGTTAAATAGACATGTCTCATTAGTATTGTTTTTATGCAATAACAGATAACATGCACAGTGTCATCATGCATACATACACACCGGGAAATTCACTGGGATCCTGCAAACGCTATGACGAGCAGGTGCACTACTTAGCTTCTTTTTTAATGTCGTCAAGTGAAGGGATGTTTCGACATCAGTCGGGTTTAAGCTCCAGGCATTAAGAGAGTACGAACTAAAGACAGGATCTCCAAAGAACTTGAGATTGGTTAGAGACACGACTAAATGTGACTCAGCAGTGTGGGTGGTTTGATGCTAAGCATCAGTAGGAAGTATTTCGGATAGCTTTTCCGGAATAAGAAATTAAAAGATCTACAAGTGAGTGACAGAAACTGGAAGAAGATATGTTGCTTGATGGGGAGCTAGTGCAAGGTGTTAATGTGGCATTTTCGACGTGCACGGCATTAGCATAGAAGCAAAGTTTTGCACCAAATATGAGCATATTATACAGGCAGGAAGACATAAGAGTAGTGAGTTACAGAAGCCAAGATGGGATCTCACAAAGGCATGGACCAGCTAAGATGTTGTATTCCTATCTGAGCAGGCCCAAATTTATTTTTGCAATGGTGCATAGCTAAAAGTTGGCAGACTTGAATGTGGAGCTGATCTGGTCATCTAAAGAAATCTCACTTTGGAAGAGGACACCTAGATTGCATGCAAATACTACAGGAGATATGCTGGCCGAACCCATTTTAAAAGTTAGGCTTTCAAATTTAGCATTCACCATGCAAAAAACATGCATGCAATGCAATTACTCCTCGTCCATGTTGTGTTATAGCCCCAATCTCTCTGATGTCGGCTTTGGACCTAAATACGGCAGCAAGTAAGTACCTGGTCGGAAATATATGGGCTCAAGAGTCTTCTCCTTTGTGCCGGTAAAAAAGGTTTCGAAATCAATGAGGTGCAATGCTGGCTTTAGGTTATTGCTTAACTCGGAAGCTGATGCAAACCAGCGATAACGAGTTGCTGAGTCGTCAATTCTTTCCTTTGTGCATAACTCTGACGTTGCATGAAATTCAGGATGTCTTGGGTGACAGGACTGAAAGTGAACAAGGTAATACCATGGTAGCTCGAACATGACACAGTATGGAGCTGCAATGGCCATTGGACAAAACTACCGGGCTCGAAGAAAAGTAAGTGCAGCCAATGCTCCTAATTTACAGACGATTCTGTTTTAAGGACAAAACACACATATTTCCTTACCGATATGCAGATGACTGGATAGCCGGGAATCGGTAGCCGCGAAACTCCCGTGGCAACATCATAATCTCTCAAAGATATGACTATTGGTGCCGCAGGAAAAGTTATTTGCTTGGCAGGGTTATGTTCGTCGATGTATATTATTGCCTTGATATTCTGCGACAAGGAAAAAATGCAATCGCTCGTGGCAACGAGGCAATGGGCAAATACTGACTAGAAAGTTGATCTAATCAAATTTACAGCGCTGGCGCTAGCTTCTCAGAGTTCAAGTATTGGTTATTAAAGAACTACAGAATACCGTAGTTGCCATATCTCTTGGGTCACATCAATCAGCTGGTCAGATACATGCACCGTTCAAAAGCCACACTACAATGGTACATCGGCTTACGAGTTTAATTCGTTCCGTACCGGAGCTCGTAACTAAAATTACTCATATGTCAAATCAATTTGCTGCATTGAAATGCCATTAATCCGCTTCGGATCCCAAAAAACGCTGCGATTTTTGTCATATGTTTTAAAATAAAAAAATGTACTTGTAAATAACGAATATTGTTTTAAAAACAAAATACAATATCCTTTCCTGCAATAAACGGGTTTTATTAATCCTAATGTACAGAAATAACTTGGGGATCAGACGACTTGGAGATGTTAATAGAGTTGGAGGAGAAAGGCTGAAATGAATATCTGAATCTTATTCGCCTATTTTTGCCCTTTTTGCCAGGCTTTCCACGCTTTTAGTTTATTGGCTGGGCCTTTACTCAGATGCACCGATTGTTATCAGTTATGCAATGAACTCTCACAAGATGATATTGCCTAAATTGACTACAGTACGTACTTAGCTGTTCTTGCCACAGTCGGATTTAACAACAGAGTCTGGCGATCTTGTGCGTCCAAGCACCACGATGGTTCGCTCAATTTGTCTGGGAGAGACCAACAGGCCTGTGCTTAGTGTCACACCTTGGCATCTTGCGAGGGAACGTCGTTTGCTGCCATACCCTTATTGGCTTGAGTAACCAAACGCAGTGTGACGTTCGCTACGGCAACTAGTGGTGGAGTATCTGAAGCTAGCTCGTAGCCCGAATTTTAGCTCGCAACTCAAAGCAAAAAAATCGGCCGAGAGACAGGTCGTATCTCGAAACACTCGTACGTCGACACTCGTAAGCCGTGGTACCACTTTACTTCGAAATGACAGGTTAAATGAACTGGCCTAAGCAGCATAAACTTACCAGATGCAAGCTATCAACACTTGTTTAGGTGAGCCTAAGTAGACTAATAATAATAATTTAATAATAATAAGACATTTGCATAGCATCCTCGGAGAACTGAATTCTTCTCTAGGCACTTTACATATGTTGCAAATGAAGCAGACTAGTTTGCCCAGCAACAAAATGGAACAGCTACACTGAGACGCTCCTGACATATGTTACCAGTTTGACTATCATTCAAACAGTACCTTTGCTCAATTGTCATGTCATTCAGGAACAAGTGTTTATTTACAATTACCGTGATCTCGCCCTACTGCAACTTGTATTTTCATTTACTTAATACGATACTAGGGTAATTGACCTTCTCAAAGCAATCATCCTGCACAATCGACAGTGTGGAGCCCCCAACGATTTGATTTGTTCTCTCCCGTGCTCCTTCGAGGACCCTAGCAGGGCTTCACCTGCACCAGGCACCCTGATATTATGAGCACTACCTCTTACAGCCCATTCTGAGAATCCCCCCCAGTAGCTTCAGGTGAGCCACAGGTCACACATTCTGTACATCAGTAGACCCCGCAGCATTTTGAATCTTACAGTGGTTGCCTGATGGGCATTCACCACAAGCATCGAGAGTGATGACAAGCACGCCACCTAATAGATAAATAAATAAATTCTATCTGATTAAACAGCATCTTTTTGTATAGCGAGGGAAGAGCCTTTACGGCTATCACAACCGCTTGCAGTGGCGATAAAGAATCACCCACCGCAGGAATCGAACCCACGACCTCGGGACCGAGGTCATGAAAGCAACCGCCTTACCTAGTGTGCCATCAGGGCTCACCATACACTTCAGCACCCTATGGCACGAAGGCTACATGCAGGGGCCGAGCAAAGCAATCGTGAGGTCGTACACACCTCTTCCAATGGTGAGACCGTGCGATCCTCAATGAGCAGCAATGAGAAGAACTCCCGCAGCTCTCTATCCACATCATAAAGTATGCCAATTTCGATGCCATGCTTCGACACGTTAGGACCAAACGCTAGCTCTGCAAGCACAGTAGTAGTAGTAATAGCAGTGAGGACATATGCGGTGAAAACTCACAATGATGGTCATTGATGATACTGTGAGAAGCACAAGCACAGGCAAAGCCGGAAGTGATATGCTGCACTGAGCGCCACACCTGACGCCCGTGTTGAGATAACAATCAGCTGCAATAAATCCTTGCAGTATGGCTGCCACTGCTGAGGCTGTAAATACGTCCAGGTAACAAGGTTTTTTGCGATGCCAGGCATACTAATGTATCTCCGTCTCTTTAACTCCACAAAGCCATAAAGACCATGTGGGTGTTACGCAGGAGAGTTTTGTATAGCGCACTCACAGCCTAAGCAGCTTTCGGTACGCATTCGATAGTCAACAAACTTCGTCTCACGCTACAAAGAGAAAGTGGGAAGCATAGCAGAGTCAGGAGAGCAGTTGAGGTAGTGAGTAGCATAGAAGTACAGCTCAGGACTGCTGAAAAGGATGTGCCGTAGTCGGCAGTAGGAGAGTAGTTGTCGTTGCGTAAGAATTGTGGAAGCGAGTTCCACAGTCTAGGACCTGCAGAGCTAAAGCTTCTGTCGCCAACTGTCTTTAAGCGGAGGAATGGGACAGCTAATTTATTGTCCACAGAGGACCTGAGGGCGCCAACAGGCTGAAACTGATGCAGCAGTTCAGCTAGGTACGAAGGAGCCAAGCCGTGGTGGGCCTTGTGGGTTAGCGTACAGCTATGCACAAGTAAAAATATTTATTGACAGCCCAAAATTAGACGTATATGCTGTTAGTATGTATGTCTTTAGTGGGACGTCATCCCATCACGATTCTTTATAACTTCCCTTCTCTGACCAGGAGTAGATGCCACCAGCTTCTGCAGTGTCTCTTCTGCTCCAGCTAATCCCACAGTGCCTGAATACTGAAAAGTTCAAAAGTTCCTCGAGCAGAGTAACAAAGCTTTGAAATCCAACTTTCTAGACCAGGAATAGCTTGAGTAAAGTACTTTTTGACGAATCCTTGTTTGGTGCCAAAAACAGTGCCGTGGCCCAGCCAGTCACCTAATTTGAGCCCCACAGAACGGCCACGGAGTGATATCGACTGGGAGGTTGTTTGGAGGGGGTTGTTCGGCCTATACCAGTAGCCGACCTTTTCAGTAAAACTCGGGCTCAGTGGAATGCACTACATCAGAAGAGACAACAGAGAAGCTGGTGGCCTCTATGCCTGGTCATCGAAAGAAGTCATGAAAAATCATGATATGATGAAGTCACACTAAAATGATACCAGTTTGTTTTTGGGCTGCCAATAAATATCTTCACATGTTTAGCACAACTGTAGTATGCCTGGCATCGTAGAAAGCCCTCTTATTACCCGAACGATTTTACAGCCACAGCAGTAGCGGCCATACTGCCAGAAATTTTTGCAGGAGAGTGTAGCACACCGCTAGAGATAGGGATAATGTATCACAGCAATCCAAAAAAAAAGTCCACACTGACGTGTAAAGGGGAAGACTCAGCAGTGGTCATTTGCCTAGGGTGACCAGTCACTGCATCCTTAAAACTGATACTATGCAGCTAGTTCGGGCAACAAACTACAACGAGATGGGCAGACAATTAAAACCTTTTAAAGAAGTGAAACTATTTGTCAGACCTGAGTATAAACAGCAAGATAAAACATTACATTTGTATAGCACCCTAAAAGAACAAAACCTCTTTCAAGGCACTCTACACATACTGGAGGAAGAGTGTCAATTGGTTAATTGTCAATTGATAACACAACTGGTAGCACAATCTCAGCACACATAAGCACACAGAGGTCAATTCATATGTACAGAGCAAACGATATGATAAACAGGAGGGTTATTAGCTTCTTCTTAAATGTATTCAATTCGGGCGATGTCGTGATGCCAGTCGGAAGTGAATTGCAGGCTTAGGGAGCAGACGAACTGAAGGCACTGTCTAAAAAGGACGTGTGGTGGGTCATGGGCATAGCTAGACGACTTGAGTCAGCACAGTGGGTGATAGATTCCAAAACCTGAAGAGAAGTATCTCAGGAAGGTAGGCCAGAGCAAGAAGATGAAAGGAACTAGAAGTGACTGATAGAACGTTGAAGTCGATATGCAACTTGATGGGTAGCCAGAGCAGGTCGGTGAGAAGTTGTGTAACTTGGTACCTTCGACGTTCACGACAGACAAGGACAGCTTCAGAGTTTTGCACCAACTGCAAGCACCTTAATTGCACAGGTACATGTCAGCAGTGAGTTGCAAAGTCTATTTCGGATTTCATAAACGTATGAACCGATTGGTTTTGTAATGTATCTCTGTCTGTAACTTCACAAAACCATAAAGACTATGTGGATGTTACGCAGGAGAGTTTTGTATAGCGAACTCACAGCATAAGCGGTTATGGCATCATTCTCTAAGCAAGCCCAAAGTTTTAGAGTTTTATGCAGCTGAAAGTAGAAAGATTTGGCTGTGGAGCTGACGTGGTAATCTAATAAAAGGTTATTTTGGAAAAGATCAACCAGATTCAATGCAGAGGCTACCTAAAGGTGATATGCTGGCTAAGCCTGTTTTGAGAGTTAGGCTTTCAAGTTTCTACATAACACTAGGTTTGCCGATAACTAGTAAGCTTTTTTCTACCATTCAAGACACAAACCTGTATGTCTACTTTAAGTTTTTGTCGCTCACTTTTCGGTCCCTTCATTCTTTGGCCTACCTATTAGACCTACGGCCCCATCAGGCTAAGCATCGTATCACCCACCCACTTTTCGGAATCTATCTCTTTACCTATATCTCGTACAAACCTTTAGTTCGCATGCTACCAAAGCCTGGAACTCACTTCCGACTTCTGCCACGACATCCCCTGACTTGAGCACATTTAAAAAGCAATTAAAAACACACCCATTAATCACAATAATTAGTGGATCCCTGTGATTCGTCCTTTATATGTGCCTATGCATGCTGACACTGTGCATGCTGCCATTAACCACATGCATGCTGACCCTGTGCATGTCACCCCTAACCATGTTATTCTTGTTGTTTATCGAACATGCTACCATTAACCATCCGATGGTGTTTCCTTTGCAGCAAATGTAAAGTGCCAAGAAAGAGATTGAGTTTTCTGAGGGCGCTTTATCAAATGTGTTATTAATATCATTATAATGAATATTCAGCTCATCTAAGAACAACAAAAATGAATGCCAACGAAAGTGCCAGGCAGCATAAGCAGTAGCGGCATCAGCAGCAGCTAGAGGGCCGATAAGTCGTAAGATAGCATCTGGCTCACAACAAGAGCAACATGGCCACAAATATAAGGCAAACTTCTCAGGTCTATCAGTTTAGTGGAAAGGCTTATGACCTTTCACTCATGTTATAATGGCCATATAAGGGAATGACTAATACACAAATGAAACCAATTGGAACCAGGCTTAGATCACAGACCTTTCTAGTGCCATGAAGAATAGCAAGAAAATAATTTTAGCCGTGAGTGTGTCCAGCTAAGGAATGTTCATAACTACATGCTAGCAGAGCCAGGTATTAGTTGCATCATGCTCTTCACCATGTTTCTATTAAGGCAGTGGGCTCACCAATGAATCAGGTCGGTATGCAGGCACACCAGACCATGCTTCTACAACAGCCCAGTCTGCTCTTACATTTAAAATCAAGAGAGACTGCATTAACGGTAAAGGGCATAGGACCATCATGCAGCAGCAAACAGATGCAACAGAACACAAAATACAACAGCATACCGGTACTGAAACCAGCATAATCCTTGCCAGCCTTGGCCGAGCCATCACGTGTGTATACTCGCACGGTTGATGTTTGAGACAGATCACCATGCCTGATCAACATGAGCTTAACTTTTCGCACATCATCCGGAGCTTGCGGCTCCTTGACTTCATAAGTAGGCCTGTCGAATCGGACTGTGGGCTCTATGACAAATGTAAAAGCAGACATGAATGAGAGCCACATTTTAAAATGACACCGACCGTGCAATAAATATAAGTAAATACAATGTGCTTGCGTAGCGCCCTAAGAGAACTTAATCTCTATTCGCGGGCTTCACATATACCATAGTGCTCAAGCCCTAGATATCGGGCGGTGAAATACATTGACCTTGATCTCGGTCGCCAAAGGTAAACACCTTAACTACAGGGGGGGCAACAATCTAATATCGCCGGTTCAGGAACAGGCGAATCTTGCGACAATGCTACTATTGGCATTGGACATGCCCACGTGTGTCAAAATACATTACTGAGATCGCTTGCACTAGGCACAAGTATGCCACATACAAGTGCCGATCTGGTATAATAATGCACTACTCACTATCTGCCTCGTCTTTGATTGATATAGTTGCCGAGTTTTGGCTACCGATGGCTGCAGGTCGACCGATGGTCACTAGGCGAGCTGAACCCAGTACGACTCGGAAGTCCTCACTTTTCTCATAGTGTGTGTCTTCCACAACGAAGACATTACAAGGTTTCTCCGTCTCACCTGAATGTTCAGAAAACGAGGCAAGAAGGTGCACTGAATGCCAGTCAACTGCAAGCAAGTGCACCACAACCAGGATCATGGAGGCTTCTGGCAAGGGCGTGAATGTTATGGCAGCACGCTAATATGCATGCTCAAATGCCAATGCTACTGCGGTCAGCGCCGCTGCCAGTAGCTGCCAATGCTCAAGCAAGGACCTGGTGCAAAGTACAAGCTGCTGACATCGGAGTCAGGTCGTTCGATGTAATCCATTGAGGGGCGGGCAGACTGCTGACGCGTGTAGCAGCGAACGGCAGCAGCAAGGGTCGTGTCTCCTGTGCGCCTTACGATCGGGGACACCATGCTGCTGTCCTCGTTCACACTGTATGAGGTTGTAGTGAATTCAAACAACGGCACTGCAAACAGAAGGACACTGCGACTTTGAATGATTGAAGATTTTTAAGCTAGCAAACCGGACCGATCCGGCACATCAGCTAATAGGGTATAGACACTTGTTAAGCTCTGCTTTTGCTTTTTGAAAAAGGGTCAAGCAAGGACACGAAAGAATGAGAATTAGGATAAGATAAAGTGGCCTGACTTAAGAAGCAAGCACCAGAATTTGCAATAAGGTGCTTGGTCAAAAGAAGCATGCTTGCCAGCAGGGATATACAGCATGTAGTAGCAAGCATGGGGCAGTGATAATTAAATCCGGGTTGGGTGTCTTGAAGACGAAGCATTTACATCCGACAAATGAATGCTTACGGTCGCTAACAGAATCATCAATAGTCACGAGGCACGACATAGGATCGACGATAGAGGCATTCACAGCAGACTGCAGATGCAGATGGAAGGATTCTGGTCCTTCAAGCTGAGGAGCACTGAGGTCGTCAATGATGTACACGTTGATATACTTCGACGTCTCACCCTTGGAAAACTGCACCGTTCTGCTCACGGCTACATAGTCAGAGCCATCTAGTTGAAGAAAGCATAACATTACTTTGATCAATCAACCAACCATTATTGGGTTAACCTTACAATAATAATAATAATAATAATAATAATAATACACTTGATAAAGCGCCCTCAGAGAACTTGATCTCTTTCTAGGCGCTTTACATTCGCTGCAAAGGGAAATGCAATTGAATGGTAAGTAAAATCATGCTTGAAAAACCAACACAGTGAATAATATGGTTAGGGGTGACATGCACAGGGTCAGCATGCAAACCTTGCATTGAACAATAACAAGGAATCATTACGTTCGGCTGAGGCCGGGTTCGTTCGACGCGACCTCAATGTGACAGATGAAACGTGAGCAAGGTCGGTACCACCACGAAGTAGCCTCACGGTCAAGTATGGCTTGTTCTCGTCTACTATGTACGATGACTGCTCAAAGTAAACAAATGGCTCTGAAAAAAAAGACACTGACGTGGTTAAAACCACTACAGCAGCATGGCAAATTGTTGGACTTGTGCTAAAGACAGCTGCAGTTGCAATGGTTAATGGCGGTTCTATCCAAAAGTGATTCTCCTTTTGAGCCCTAATCTAAGCTCAATATAGGTTATAATACTAATTTCTTATAGGTTACAATACAACTAAGGGTTATTTGCTGCAGCAGAATTTCAACTCGGGATCCAGAATATTGTTGTACACAGCACACATGGCCAAAGCAGGGACCAAAACATCACATGACCTACACCTGTCGTTAAGAGCATTCACAGAATAATTGCTGTGCCCCGTGCAGTTGAAAGTTAGAACTGGAGCAACAACTTTACCATTGTAAAAAATTGTAAAAGGACCGAGGACAGACCCCTATGGGACTCCACAGGTGACTGATCTGGTGGATGAGACCTGACCTCCTTACTACACAGAGTGAACACGACCGGATAAGTACGATTTGAACCACGACAGTATCTCGTCTGCGAGACCGATCGTTGCTCTCAATCATTCAAGTAGATATCTTGATTAATAGTGTCAAATGCAGCTGACAGATCCAGCAGTAGTAGGGCAGTGACCCTCCTGTCATAATGGCTGCATGGGATTTTATTAATTATAAGGAGAAAGGCAGTTTCAGCAGAGTGATGTTGCTTGAATCCCGACGGCAATTTTTCTAAAAATTCATTCTTTTCAATGTGTACTGCAAGCTGCTAAGCGACAGTATTCACGAATTAAAAAAAGTATAAGGGAAACTGGGCGATAGTTTGCAAGGACCTCTGAATCTAATTGAGGCTTTTTAAGTAGCAATGGCAGATTTAAAAGACTTAGGTAAAGTGTTTCCTTTGCAGCAAATATAAAGCATCTAGAAAGAGATTGAGTTCTCTGAGGGCACTTTATCAAGTGTTATTATTACTATTATTATTAACCTCCTTATCAAGAGAAGCATTAAAAAATCAGTTATGGCAGGGCCAAGTTTGCAAGCCAGTGAAGACCACCGGGGGGATGGTATACGGTCTACAGGAGATGATGTCTTTTGACTAGACTTTATTAAGGTAGCCACATCACAAGCATAAATCTTGGAAAATCTCTTAATGAAGGTCACAGGTTGCGACTCAATAATCGCTTTAGTCAAAGGGGGCTTTATGAAGGCACGAATATGTGCATACTTTTAAGTGAAGACGGCTGAAAACTTGTCAGCTGAGCGGTTGTGAGCCGTGATGGCACACTAGGTAAGGCGGTTGCTTTCACGACCTCGGTCCCGACGTAGTGGGTTCGATTCCTGCAGTGGGCGATCCTATTGCTATTTGCGATCATATTGCCACTGCAAGCGGTGGTGATAGCCGTATAGGCTCTTCTGTTGCTATACAAATAGAGGCTGTTTAATCAGCTAGGATTTATTTATTTAATATCTGGGGAGTGAGACCCCTCAGATATAGCAAGCAACTTTTTCACTGTCTTATAAATCTGTTTTGGGTCTGACTGGCAGGACTTCAGTTTCCTAGCGTAAAAAGCTCTGGATTTTTCAGCTTCGGGTGTAGAGTCGGAGGAAGTCTTTAAAATTGGCTAGATCGTCATCAGACCTAGACTTCTTAAAGTGGCAGTGAGGCATGCACTTAACATGGCAAATCTTTTTAAGTTTTTTGGATAATAGCAAGAAAATCCATGACTCTGTACACGGATAGAATGTAAGGGAGCATGCTCGTCAAGGGAAAACCTAAGTCTCAGGTTTGCTGCATCAGTGAGGGTATCGAAGCTGTCGGCCGAGTGTGAGTGCAGATCAAGACTTGCCTCCGACAGATTTCAAGAATTTCTCGGGGTCAATGCTTTTTAAGTTTCGTCCCTGGACAAACTCGACGTTTGGTTGCATGTACAACAAACAGGAACAGTAAAAAAGAAGGAGCAATGATCCGAGATGGTCATCGGGTACACAGCAAGGTCAGTGGGGCAGACATCCCAAGTGATAACTAGATCCAGGATATGGCCACCGATATGAGTGGCATGATTCACGTATGGGATCACACCAAAGTTCTCTAGACCGTCAAGAAGAGCAGACCTAGCTGTTGCTAGGGTTGTCAATGTGAATGCTGAAGTCTCATGCGATGAATAACGGCCTGTCACACACAAATATTTCAGTGAGGAACTCCAAAAACTCCTCCATAAACAAGCTTACACAGCCAGGAGGTCGGTAAATCACAACTGTGAGAGGCATGGTCTTTGGTTGGGACCTGACATCAATTGATTCAACCGATGGCCCATGCGAAAAGCCGAAGGTCTCATAGCCAAACGATTCACAAACAACGACAGTGACCCACCACCCACCTTGTCTGACCGCAAGGACTGAAAGAATGAAAACCCGGGTGGGCGGTTTCAGACATACAGCTACAAGAGCAGGGCATCATCTACATCTTGGTCAGAAGAAATACATCTAGCCTTTCCTGGACAGCCTGATTGCAGACAAGAAGCCACTTGGTTTTTAGTGAGCAGAAATTTAACAGGCAGAATTTAAGAGGCAGTCCAATATTGGGTCTGCATACGCAGCACAAACGCAACGGGGAAACCTAGTAACGGCCGACGGTCGACTTTTCACTTCATGCTGAGGAACGGCGAGTGAGTTACTCCCACAATCAGTGCTAAACAGCCCTTTAAATGTACATTTCGTAGGTTTGATAGCCGAGCGGTTGATAGGGTGAACGCATGATGCAGGGAGGTTTTTACTGACCCACCAAAGAATGCCCACCGGTTGGTAGTCACTAATTGCGACATCACACCTTACGCTAAGCAAGTCCTGTTTTGAGCAGCATATCCAAGGACAGCTCATGATAGTAGATCGTAGATAGATAGTATATAGATCCGTTATGGCATATACATCAATGAGATACCCAAGAGTATCAAGAACAACTAAGGTAAACGTCCACAACTTGGATTCACCAAAGGCCTCTATCCAGGGAAGGAATCACCCTTCTACCCCCCATAGGATGGCAAAGGCCGAAATCAAAATTGTCCCCAACACGCATAGCGGCGGACTTTCGTAGAACTTTGATCGCCGACAGCTACCATCGTGCCCAGCCTTGGCTATGATCGCCCCATTGAGCTACCCCCACACCAACATCGACTCAAGCAGGTAAAAATTGGCTCCTGTGCTCAGTATTACTCTTCTAATTAGATCCTTGAACCTCTGTTGACCAAATACAATCATACTAACTCGCCAAGTACCTGCTGCACAACTAAACTATACATTTAGATAAGTAAAAGACAGTGTGACTATGACAGGAGCATGGTTCCTAACCAGGGGGCATGCCGATAGCTATTTCTTATCCCAGTGATATGACAAACTCCTAACAAAGCCTATACATGAGGTTGCACCGAGTGGTGTTATTAGCAGGGTAGTAGTGTAAGAGACTTTGACTTGTAGATAGCTAGTCCAGACAGCTAGCAGCATGTACTGCCAGCACAAAGAAGCTCGAGCTATCACATGGATGCCAGCCAAATAAAGAATGACTAATCCATTATCCCTGCTCTATGCATACAAGCTGATCAGGCAATAGCTATGTCGGAATCGGTTTTCACAGCAGCTGATTAAGCAGGCTACCGAATCAATGGAAGCAACCCTGCTAATAGTCACTTTTTCCAGGAATGGCAAAAACTGGCCATCTCATTTAACTTCGGAAACCTTCGGTGGATGAGGCTATACCACTGACCGGTATAATGAACATGCCCTTCCGGCAAACCATTGAAACCAGTGATGCCATTCAACGACATGTTCCATCTGTATGTGGGTGCACTGCCAGTCCTTAGATTATCAAGAAAATGATCTTAAATAGTGTGGTAAATATAACTCCCTCTTTTATGCATAGTTCACTGACCTGTATAATAGAAACTGTCAACAGCCGGGAAAAATTGACATCAGGGGCGGCCATTGAATACCTCATCCGTGCCCGACGTGGCTGCATGCTTGCAGGTACACCAGTTTTTACTGCAGAGCCAAGTGGTCATGCTAAAATGTGGAATCGCCTACTGCTACCAGGCTAGGCTAATGCAAGCACTTTTTGTTAGAGCAATGGTTACTTGTATAAATAAAGTGAGATACTCTATGGCCACTGATGGTTTAAAGTCATTTGCTGATGTCCCAGCTAGGGAGCCTGTCCATTGTACAGGTCAAAAGTGCTACACACACACTGAGTCGACAGGCTTTGTACTGACAATAAAGATCGGTTCTTCTCTAAAGAGCATATTCATACCTTGTTCACATGCAGCTATCCAACTTCGAGATACCCAGGGCAAATTATTCACTAATTACGGCCTTCTTCAGGAAGCCCCATGATAGTATACCTAGTTTTGGTCTGGTCTTTATTGGGTATCTGCTTTCGACCTGCCAAATGACGGTTCAAGCTGTTATGGTACAAACCAGACTGTAATTTCACCATGGCCACGTTAACAGCATTAAAAGACATAACAATGATCACACACCAGTCGGTAGCAGCAACTACAAATGAGTGAATTGCTTGCAATTGTGCGTGGCCAGGTAGTCAGTGTTCACTGGCAATGGTGGCAATTGTTAGATGCTAGCCTTTGGCACCCGGGGTTAAGGTTTCAACTCTCAAGACCACTGCGACATATTTTTCCAACATCGAAGGAATTGCCCAAAAGTTGCAAGGGCAACATTCTACCCATACACGAATGCCTGCTAGCTCAGCCTTATTTACCGTACTTTTTCGACCAAGATATCTCAGGAATTAGACACAGTTCCAAGACCAAAACTTAGCAGGATGCTCGGTGCGAGCAGCCTCGAGGAACGGCTCGGTATGACATACCAACTAGGGTCGTGACACGATATTCTGTTACAATACAAAAGCGGGGCCATGATACGATATTCCGTTATAATACAAAAGCATATTTTTCAGACACCAGCAATGAACGAAATAGTAAGTGAATCTAGTCTCAGAGGTGCTCTCACCATCACTCTTGTCGGCCAATATTGTGACCATGGCCACTTTGGGGTCACCAAGCTTGCCGCCCAATGGTGACAGCAGCTGGACCGTGAACGACTCATCTGCCTCATAAAGAGAGTCGTCGATGAGGGAGACGAGACACGGTTTCATCGTTTCATTGGCATCGAATCGCAGCACACTGTTGAAGTCAGCCGTTCGTGTTACATAGTCTGTGCCAGTCGTCAGAGTTCCAGGTACCGACCCAGTGGCCATCCCTAGTGGTGGCCAAAAAACAAAATATTTTTGAGCCAGAATGCATTATACTGCGACTGCTCATTGAATGCCCAATTGCTATCATGAGCAGAGGCATACCACTAGTTTCATCCGCTCCATTAAAGAGACGATTAGTACACCTCAGCCTAGCTGTGGATTAGTCTAGGGATGGGGTATGAAACGTTTATTTTCAATACTATCATCTAATATGCAACTGTCCGAGCAGTTGGGGCTTGGCCACCAGTCATACAATTGTCGATGATACAGAGCCAAAAGGCACAAGTCATAAGTCCAGCTTACGGCAGGAAGGAGAAGGATCAGATAATTATAGTGCAAATTTTGGAATTATTGAGTGCAAATTGTAGCCATGCTGGGGCCGTCGAAGCAGTATCGACAAGCAGCACTTTTCGGAATCCAGCAGTCTACCAATACCTCGTACAAACCTCAAATCCTTTGGAGACCGTGCATTTAGTTCGTATAATCCCAAAGCCTGGAACTTCCTCCCGACTTGCGTCAGAACATCCCCTGACTTGACCACATTTAAAAAGAACTTAAAACACACCTATTTAGGACAGCATTTAGTGGGTCCCTGTGATTCGTCCTTCATGTGCTTATGCATGCTGACACTGTGCATGCTGCCACTAACCACATTTACATGCTGACCCTGTGCATGTCACCCCTAACCATGCTATTCATGTTGTTTATCAAGCATGATATTACTCACCATTGAATTACATTTCCCTTTGCAGCAAATGTAAAGCGCCTAGAAAGAGATTGAGTTCTCTGAGGACGCTTTATCAAGTGCATTATTATTATTTATATTATTAGCGCTAAAAATAGTGACGAACAAGGGCCGAGGGGGTAGGGGTAACAAGCAACAGTGAGAGGGCCTTGATGTTCCTCATAGGCAGAACACAACCAAGAGGCCTTGGCAGTCTTTTAAGGCAAGTCCTCGTGATTGGTTTTGTGTATTCTTATTCGTGCTAACACGGCATGCTGTCACTAGCCATATTCACATGTTGAAACTGTGTGTGTAGCCTCTAACCCTGTTATGCTTGTTGACATTGTGTGTGTTACCACTAACCAACTGACCCTGGTTTCTTTACAGCATATGTAGATTGCCTAGACAGAGATGAAATTTCTCTGAGGGTGCTATGCAAACGTATTATTATTATTTTATCTTAGTTATTACCAACCATGTTTCACTGACTATGTTTCACACCAATTGCTCACGAGCGAATGACATACCACATCGACCAGTGGCTGTCCCATGCCTGTGTCGTTACAGCCTGATGAAGCTCAACTGCTACAGCCCTTTGTTAGCCATCTCAGGTGCAGTGGAACAGCCAGCTGCACAGGTCTGGTCATTGTTTGATGGGTAGCAGACGTGGCAGCTCAGCAGACATGGCAGCTCAGCAGACATGGCAGCTCAGCAGACATGGCAGCTCAGCAGACATGGCAGCTCAGCAGACATGGCAGCTCAGCAGACATGGCAGCTCAGCAGACATGGCAGCTCAGCAGACATGGCAGCTCAGCAGTAGACATGGCACCTCAGCAGACATGGCAGACATGGCAGTAGCAGACATGGCAGCTCAGCAGACATGGCAGCTCAGCAGACATGGCAGCTCAGCAGACATGGCAGCTCAGCAGACATGGCAGCTCAGCAGACATGGCAGCTCAGCAGACATGGCAGCTCAGCCGCCGTCGCAATCGAAAGCTGAGGCAGCAGGATGTGTGACTCTATCTATCAGTGGGCTCATTGCCACTGGTAGTAAGCCTCTGCTTAAGATAGTGACTCCTGCCGCTTTGATAGAAGGAAGAACAAGATGCTTGGAAGAAACATGCTAACCAAATCCATTATGCACTTTTTATTAGTAGCTCACAACTTATTAATTCTCACATAACTTTTAATTTTTGTGCATCCTCCTGGTAAACCTACTGAAAAGCATTTTTCAAGTGCAATTTATAAAAACACTCACAATTGCATATCTGCATTATTTATGGGAAGGGCACAATATGGAAGTTAGGAGGGCAAGAGTTACATTACTTGGTGATATAATGTATCTCTGTCTGTAACTCCACAGAGCCACAAGGACTATGTAAGTGTTACGAAGGGGAGTTTTGTATAGCCCACTCACAGCCTAAGCAGCTTTCGGTATGCATTCGTTAGCCAACAGACGCCATCTCACACAACAAATAGAAATAAGAAGTATAGCTTAGTGAGAAGGGCAGATGAGGTAGTGAGTTAAATGGAAGTGGCAGCTCAGGACGGCAGGAAAGAATGTGGTACAGTCGGCAGCAGGAGAGTAGTTGCCGGTGCGAAAGAATTATGCAAGTGAGTTCCACAGCCACACTAAATCTGAGGACACGAGGAGGCTGAAACTGGTGAAGCGGTTCAGCTAGGTATGAAGTAGCCAAGCCATGGCAAGCCTTGTGGGTCAGCATAAGAACTTTGCTCTGTATAAGTTGATCAACCTGCAGCCATCTCTTTCAGCAAAGAAGCCACATGGTCAAACCTCAGGGATTTGTAAACTAGCCTTGCAGCCATATTCATATCCAGCTGCAGTGGCCTAGCGACTTTTCGGTAGCTCAGCCAGGAGGGAGTTACAATAATCTAGCCAAGACAAAACTAAGGGGCTAGTTAAATTCTTTGCAAGCCACCTTAGAAGAAAGTTCCTAATCTTAGAGAGGGATCAGAAGTAATGGCTAGCTATGGAAGCAGTCTTCTTAACGGTGGATATGAACCCAGTACTTTTCGGTAATGGGCCCATGACTTACAATGCCCACCTCATTCTGCAGCATATCGAATAGCTGGCCATGTTCATATGATGCCTAATTCTCACGATGTCTTCAGATTGGTTAACACACATGCAGGTATGTGACATTGCAAAATTGTACCACGAGAGGAAGAACAAAAAGATGATACACATGCCAAAATTACTAGAAGCAAAACCATATCAAACATTCACAAACAAGAAAATCAAACCAGCAACCAGCTGAAAGTAGAATGTACTATTGGCAGTGGGATAAACTCACTGTGTAGGCACATGTTGGCATCAGGTTGCCACATTGACAGGCGAAATTGTTAACAGGACCTGATACGATAGATAGTAAGTAAAGGTGACTTACCCTGGTTTGTTGCACATACCACCATCAACTCATCTGAGACGTCTGCAAGACGGCGCACAGTCACGTTAACGAAGGCTACACTCTCTTCCACTCGTTGGTCGGAAGACTCGAAAAAGACGACTGATTCTACAAATTCAGATACTCAAACGATGCAATTCTGCACAGTTGCTATGACCTCAGACGATCAGCAGTAATAACGATGGCAGACTCTGGGCAGCCCATGTCTGTCCACGTCTACCCACACGTGTATGCACCTACCGTCTTCAGGGTCAAGGATAGTCACTGGCACCCGGCGCACACCTTCCAGGAGTGTGGTCACTGGATCAAATATCTCCACGAAAAATCGCTCATGTTCTTCGTATTTGGTGTCGTCTATAACTGTTAGAGTCCACACCTTTTCGACCTCACCAGGGCTGAACTGCACTTGTGTTTCAAAGCATCTTGAGAAGTCCAAATCGGCTCTGGCAGTGCTGTCATGGGTACGCAGTGCTGCAGCAGAAAACCAAAAGCAAAGAATTTGTAGTAGAATGCAATTCAGAGAGCTATGACATAGGCCTGTGCCAGTAGGCAGGGCACGGTCTTTGCACACACACACGCACGCACGCACGCACGCACGCACGCACGCACACACAATAAATCTAACAGTATATATGCATATTTAATCATATAATTCATTTGTATAGCACTCTAATAGAACTTAATCTCTATCCGGGTGCTTAACATATGCTTCAGGGCTTGAGCAAACAAATAATCTTGGTAGTTAAAAGTGAGCACCTTACCCAGGGGCCAAACCAGGGCATCATTAACTGAAATGGAAATGGCCGGAAACAACAACCAGATCGGCATGAGGAGCAATTTTCTGGGTGCTTTAACGGCCAGAGGATGGAGGTGAGTAGGCGGCAGCTTGCGATGCGAACTACTAATACGCCGACAGGGCCACCCAGCTCCTGCCACCATGTAAAGTAAACCGAAGCTGAATGACAGCAATCAGTACAACTTGTGGAGTCGACAATAATGCACTGCTTGCAGTGATATGACAGGAACACAACTAAAAAATACCCATATGCCCTTTCCCCTTGTAATTATTTTTCTGCTTCCCGTTGGGTATCATTACAGCACTCACCGACGAATGCAGTGTTCTCCAGATGACCTCGTCGAACTAGTTTTATCGAGATCTTCCTGTCGAGTTCGTAACACGAGTACTCACTCTGGCTGAATCGCACGAATGACCATCGAATTACAAATGGCTCTCTTTCGATAGTGTTGCCACCTATAAGATAAATCCAAGCACTATAGATGATGCACTTGCATTCAGATGTGAAAGCAAAAAATCAATCAAAAGAAGAACAAGACATGCAATGCTGACGGCTTCAGGCTATGAACAGTTTCAATTGACCACGCAGGCACTTGACAATATGCAGCAGCAAGCTGTGCAGGCCGGATATCTAAAGGCTGCCAACTCACAGACAAGCACAGGCACAGCAAATTAAGAGTGTGGAAGTGAACTCAACTCTGAGTGCCTACTAGTCTGTCATTAGTGCAGCCGATCTGTCTACACGCCTGCCTGCTTGTCTCTCTGCTCATAGCTGCTGATGCATGCTGAGCAGTACAAAGCCGAAAACAAGAGTCTAATATCCTCAATCAACAATGCCCACATCCTCGGCCCCCATCGTGACAATGCCATCCAGATTCACTTCCCTCTCACTGCAATTGGGCAGCAGAGAGATTTGCAGGCATCGCAGACCTGAAACCACAAAGAGCTTCAAGCTTAAGGTTTCCAATGTCAAGATAGGGGTAAATATAATGCAATGTATCTCCTTCTGTAACTCCACCAAGTCACAAAGACTAGGTGGGTGTTATGCACGCAGGAGAGTTCTCTGCAGTGCAGTCAAAGCCTAAGGCTTTAGATACGAAAGGCTACCGTTTTTCCAGGTCTCCCATGTTGTTCCCAAAAAAAGTGTGACAGCATTCGGTGTCCTGCTGTCTATTGGCTGGATAATGAACAGGAATGAGCACACATGTCTCGGCACATCAGAACATTGCAGCAACAGGAAACTAAGAACCTCTTATTAATCAAAAGAAAATGCTAACAAGTGAAAACTGCATCGACTTTAAAGAGATCCAGCAGCCAGCTCTGCCTTCACCAATTTGTTTTACTCTTGTCTCTCGAGACAACCAATTGTAGACCACCAGATTTGATTGTTTAGGGTGCTATAAAAACATTATTATTATTATTAATACACGTGCAATCAGACACACATTTGCACGTGCACTCAACCTATCGATCGTGCCTTGCACAGCAGGCCATGCTATGCCAATCAATAGGCACATTAAGGGCTTGTCTTTGCACTGTGATATACCATTCCAACAAGCATAATCTTTAGTAAAAGTGTCTACTGCTAGCACAATGCAGACCACAGCAGATCATTTCCTGTTCAGACGACATCCAACCGAGTATTATCACACTCTTCGAGCAAATTGTTAAGACATGAAAAACAAGCCTCTGATAAAGCAAAAAGAACCACTACTGACGATATGAAGTGCTTATGGTGTAATGCATACCAGCAAGTTAGCCATGAGCATGTGTGTGAAACAAACATCAGACAACAACGTGTCATAATAGAGATACTCAAATGAAACACCAATAATAGAGGATATGGTGACAGTTGTGCTCTATAAACGATACAAATCAGGCTCTGCTTCAAAACAAGATGACAGCAGCATTTACAATAATATGCCGGACGGTCTCTAATGCCCACCTCTGTCCGTGACGATAAAGGTAAACGAATCTTCCGTTTCTTTCACTCCGTCCTTTAATAAGTAGCAAACACTGGCACTATCGATGTCCTCTAAAAAAATCATGTCATAAGTTTAATCCACGACAGCTACAGGCAAGAATGCCAGCAACAGGTTGAGCTCCTTCATTCTGAGCTGAACGACTACAGCAGTATCACCCCCCTGCGTCCCTCTGATTCTCTCAGCACCCCAACTTAGCTGTCATTCCCTTACAGAAAACTGCTGGTGATAAAGTTTTGGAAATGAATATTTCCCTCGATTTAGCCTGAGCTTCACCTGCTGCGAGCAAGCTTTGCAAGTGAGTACGCTGAATGATCCAAGAAAGGTGAGAGCACTAGGTGACATTGCTCGTCTCTCTGCCCACATGCCCATACCACATGCCGACTAGTAAGCTCACCTCGTCTGAGCAATGCCTGCTTAGACTACAAGACCGAATGTGTCCTCGTGTGGTCTCACATAGGTGAAAACCTATACAAAATGACTAAAGTAATTGCGCTTGTTTTGTTCTTGAACTGTATTTGGCTTTGACTGTTTGCTTGATCGGATGTGCTATGCCAATCGAGCACAGTAACGAACCACTAGAGCAGTGGTTCTCAACCTTCCTAAAGCCACGACCCTTTAATACAGTTCCTTTTACAGTTCATGTTGTGGCAACCCCAATCATAAAATTATTGTGTGCAAAATGTGGAAAAGCATGTTTTCCGATGAACTTTGGCGACCTCTGTGAAAGGGTCGTTCGACCCCCAAAGAGGTCGCGACTCACAGGTTGAGAACTACGGCACTAGAGGGCAGAATGTGCTCTAGAAAACTGCTCATGGCATGCGAACACATTGCAGTTATTTTTCGTTGGCCTGAATGGCAGCCGACGACAAGTCTTGAGCAAAGGGGTCTGCAACCACATCTGCATCTCATCGCTCAGCTACTGCTGGTCTACACCGGCTTGACTGCTGAGCACGGAGGGTGAGAGAGGACAGGGGGAAAGCGGACTACTTCTATGCTGCCAAATGAAAGCATTGATCAATTCGTCATTTCTAATCATGTACACACTGTTCTTGATTTCACCAGTTAGTCTAAGTAAATCACACCAACATCATAATTTGGAACATATCAGGAACACAGCATTCTTGAAATCTTCCACTATAGCCTCCTTCCCATGTCGGCTTTTTGTAACTTCTGTTCAGACGACACTCAGTTGTACCTTTATTTTGATCCCTCCCAGCCATCGAGCACATCGAATTCTCTACAAACCCTTACTGCACGTATTGATGACACCCTCACGTGGATGGCAGCAAACTTTCTTAATTTGAATGATGAAAAGACCGACTTACTAGTTATGGGCAAACTGATTGTGATTCAGATATTAGAAAACCTAATGCTCAAAATTGGCAGCATATCTCCTGTTGAATCTGCACCTTATCTAGGTGTCCTGTTCCAAAGTTACCTTTCCTCGTACGACCAGATTAGTTCCACAGTCAGGTCTGCCTTCTTTCAGCTATACAACATTGCTAAAACTCGGGTTGGCTTAGACATAGATACCACATCGAAACTGTTTCATGCATTTTTGACATCCAGTCTCGATTTCTGTAACTCATTGTTTGCTGGTCTACCGGAGTGTGTAATCAGGCGCTTACAATTGGTGCAAAACTCTGCAGCTAGGCTCGGCTCTCATGAGCATTGCCGTTACCACATCACACCACTTCTTGCCTACCAGCACTGGCCCCCCAATCAAGCAGCGTATAAACTTCAATGTTCTGTCACTTACTTTTAGGTCTCTCCATTCTCTGGCTCCAGCCTACCTATCAGAACTACTCTTCCACCAGGCCAAGAATCATACAACCCTCTGTTCTTACTCATAATTTAGCCATACCTCGTGCGAACCTCAAAAAACCTTTAGAGACCGTTCCTTTAGTTCGTATGCTCCCAAAGTATGGAAACTCACTACCGATAAATGTTACAACGTTCCCTGACATGACATTTAAAAAGAAGCTTAAAACACACCTGTTTATTACAGCATTTAGTGGGTCCTTGTGATTCGTCCTTCGTGTGCATATGCCTGATTGCACTGTGCCAGCTGCTTGCAGATAATAATAATAATAATAATAATGCACTTGATAAAGCGCCCTCAGAGAACTCAATCTCTCTCTAGGTGCTTTACCTTTGCTGCAATAGAAAATGCAATTGAATGAAGAGTAAAATCATGCTTAACAAAAGAACAAAATGAAAAACATGGTTAGGGGTGACATGCACAGGGTCAGCATACAAATGTGGTTAGTGGCAGCATACACAGTGTCAGCACGCATAAGCACATCAAGGACGAATCACAGGGACCCACTAAATGCTGTCCTAAATAGGTGTGCTTTAAATTCTTTTTAAATGTGTTCAGGTCAGGGGATGTTCTGACGCAGGTCGGGAGTTCCAGGCTTTGGGAGCATACGAACTAAATGCACGGTCTCCAAAGTATTTGAGGTTTGCACGGGGTATTTGTAGACTGTCGGATTTCGAAAAGCGGGTGGTACGATGCTTGGCCTGATGGGGGAGTATATCTGAGAGATAGGCTGGAGCCATAGAATGAAGGGACCTAAAAGTGAGCGACAAAACCTTGAAGTCAACCTGTTGCTTGACTGGTAGCCAGTGCAGGTCGGCAAGAAGTGAAGTAATGTGGCAACTTCGACGCTCACGACAGACAAGCCTAGCTGCGGAGTTTTGCACCAGCTGCAATCGCCTGATCGCACATGCTGGTAGGCCAGCGAGCAGTGAGTTGCAGAAGTCGAGACGAGATGTCACGAATGCATGGACCAACTAGACGTAGTATCCTTATCTAAACAAGCCCGGATTTTAGCAATGTTACGAAGCTGAAAATAGGCAGATTTGACTGTGGAGCTGATATGGTCGTCTAACGAGAGGTCGCTTTGGAATAGGACACCTAGATTTCGAGCTGATTCAACAGGAGATATGCTGGCAGAGCCAATTTTGAGAGTCAGCCTTTCCAATTTGTGAATCACACTAGGTTTGCCCATATCTAGTAAGTTAGTTTTATCGTCATTTAGTTTTAGAAAATTTGCTACCATCCATGTGCGGATGTCATCAATACATGCAGCAAGTGAGTTGAGAGAATTTGAGGTGCTCGAAGGCTGGGAGGGATCAAAGCAAAGGTACAACTGAGTGTCATCCTCATAGAAGTGAAAGCCTAGATCGTGCTTGGCAATCACATCAGCAAGAGGGAGAGTATAAACCGTGAAAAGAACCGGACCTAGCATTTGTTACCACCAAGCATTTGGTAATGCTTTATATACAGCAGCTGTAGAGTGCCCAGAAAGAGATTCAGTTCTCTGAGGGTGCTATACCAATGTATTGTTATTATTAATATTATTATAACCACACCTATGCCCAGATTAAGTAATATAACATAGCAGACACGAGTGTTCTAATCATCGACATCTTTGCCAAAACTGGACAACCTAACTGCCCTCAGTTTCCATGAGTTCTGAGAGCTACATATGACATGGCTTACATTAGCTAGTAACATCAGAACAACGTAATAGAGAAAGGGAGAGAGACAGAGAGAGGAAGGGAGAGAAGGTGAGAGGGAGGTAGGGAAGGAGGAAGGAAGTGAGCAAGGTAGGGGGAAGAGGAAGTGAGTGAGAGAGATCTGAGTGCACTAACCTTGTGTCCAACTGCTTGCATTCTTCTGTGTTTTATTTATGCGAATCAATCGCCCAAATCGGGGAGGCGAGTGCACGGTATACATCAGATGTGCTGCTGTCGTATCAGGATCCTCTGCTCTTAGCAGGTGCCTGGCAAGGCAGAAACCCACAGAATTAGCACCAGCGCCTATGTCGACAGGCAGCAGCTGCAGATCGACGACACCTTTGTTGATAATGAGTCGTGGGAAGCTATCATCGACTGGTAGCACCTCAATGAACACCTACAAGAAGCACGCGACCAGCATGCAGTTAAGACCAGTAGAGCTGTGATATAAATTATGTGGACGTGATATAAACTATTGCAATATCACAGAGTACATGACAATATCATTCGTATTAGTTTAGTAGTACACCATGAAGTAGTGTGAAAATAAGCAAGCATTTAAGCATTACATCATGTACTACTTCATTAGTCTGAAAATTCCGAAATGGCATTTGACTGTTATTTCGATAAGATTGAAGCTTTGATGGCCTTTCTTACTGCTCCTCCGGCGGTTGGGAGCTACATGGTCCAAACCAATCGCCCATAATTATTATTGCAGACAGGCTTAGAATCTGATACAACAACCTTCGCCGAGTATCAGTGGCCACTAAGTTATCTGTCATTCGATTAGAAAATTCTGCTGGCAGGGACAACATTCGAACAAATTAGGGGGAGGGCAAGTTAGCCAGCTGGCTATGTACCCAGGGCCTGGGGTACTTTCATTAAGAGCAGGTAGGGTGACATTCGAGACAACCACGAAATTCGAGACAAAATATATAATATAATTCATTTGCCTAACACCCTAAAGAACTTGATCTCTATCTGGGTGCTTTTCATATGCAGTAGGGCTCGAGATCACGACCTTGGTAATTAAAGGTGAGCACCTTAGCCCTGGGCCAAACCAAGGTGGCAACTTTTGATGAAATATGGAAAGTAGAAACACAACTAGTCAAACTACAAAATGAAATTGAGCTAAAGCAAAAGTATAAGAAATTACACCAAGACTTTTGCTAATGGAGACATTTTCTTTCACTATCATGCACCATAGAAAGTGCAATAAGATTTAATTTATTGAACAGTCTATCAGTTAATAAAGTAATAATAACTTAAAAGCAACTTTTTACCCGGTCATGAGCAAATACATGCATGCACTGCTTAGAATTTCAAGATTAAAAGAGTAAATATAAAAGCTTTGGAACAAAAGTGCACCTAACTGTTTAATGGTAGAACATGCTAACTGCTGCTTTAGAAATACTTACATATGGAAAGCAGGTTGGGGCTAGGGATTAATTTTTGGAACAATAGGCACAATGTCTCAAACAAGCTTTGCAACCACTGCAGTAGGGTATCTATATGTAGCTCCATGAAGCCTAATGACAGCATCCAAATGACACGGGGCAGTTGTGTATCAAGCAGCAACACAGTCACTGGCCTTAAAAGAATCACCACGTAGCAAAGAATAATGTCAACATGCCTGTTGCGCATTCTTGGTCGGAAGGCTGCTGTCAGCAATGAAGAAGGTATCATGTGCCCCGTCGGATACCGTGATGCTGAAGCTGTCAGATGCAGTCTCTGATCCATCGTGGCGATACATAACTCTACCATTGTGCACGTCGTCGGCAGTGAAAGATTTTGGAGAAGTTCGGTCACCAACAAGTATGACACCATACTTGGGTAACTGGAATAGACAAGCAGGTTACACACTATTAACTAAAGTACACAAGGGTTGCTAGATCCCTAATCAATGCAGAGAAATTTAAACGACGTGCATAAATTAAGCTTTGCAGACACTGGTGTAGCTGCAACCGGAAGCATAGCCAGGATTAAGCCAAGGAGGACCAAAAGAAGGAACTCTTTCATGGGATGGCTCAAAGGGCATGTCGAGCAGCTTAGCAAGGCCCCCTGATCTCCCTCACCCTATGCTGATGGCTGCAACTAAGGAAGGGCATGGGGTCGATGGCAGTTTCACGGCTGAGCCTAAAAGCTTCAGTTGTTATAACTCACTTGTTAAAAGTTATAAGTCAGCTTCATTTGTTAAAATATTTTTCCATGAATCATCGTTTGTATAGGATGTAGTTAGACATTCTCCAAGCAGCAGGTACACGATACCACACAGAACACCAAAGTGGGCTCAAAGACGTTTATTCACACGGACGCCGCAGCGGGCCAGTACGCAACTGCCCGCCCAGCGTCCTCGATCTCACTCTCTGGACCTTTGCCGCCCGTTACTTATCTACCACTGCCATAGATCGCAATAGCCCATAATCCAACGTCAGAGTCATAATCTCAATTAGCCACATAGGCTATTTGCTTTTTAGGCTGCATGTTATTAGTTTAATTGGGCTGTCGAATGATCAGTAACCGGATCAAAATGCCCAGCAGGGACAAGGGTTGTGACGAGTATAACAGATTGGGTAATGCTGAGGGAATCTGACTGCTGGACTGGCAAAAAGTCATACTAGCACACAGAATGTATCAAATCAAAAATGTAAATCAAAAACCTTACAGCACTTTTTTAAACTGAGATTCTCTGGCAACGTCTGATGACCGAAGACTTATCACCGTGTAGCCAATATCTGAACGTATCTGGGAGAAGATAAAGGTGAGAAACACGATCATGATCTGGAAGGTTCTGCAAATATCTGGATATATTAGATAAAGATTGGTGAACACAGCTTGAGGACTTCCTTTGATGGCAATCTAAAATGGCAGTCAATAATCCAGCAACGTATACTGATGAAATGTGGATTATGAAAAATGACTAGATGAACAACAAAATGACAGCTAAAGCCAGAATTTAAGAAACTGCACCAAGCCTGAAAGGGTAATCTTGATGCAGACAAAATATATTCTACCCACATTTTGAGAGATGGATAGAGTAGGTAGAGAATTAGTTGTAAACTAAGCAAAGTGGACATCTGTACATTTATAACCCAAGGTTCCATACACTTCTCTAGATAACAAGAGAGGGAGAGAGATATGAGCAGCATGCTGAGCCCAAAGAGCTATAGCAGCATCACAAATGTGATTCTGCTGTATCAATGCAGCAAAGGTCCGAGTTCGTGTCTAGCACACACGAACTCTGATCATTGCTGAACCTGTGTTAATCTTGAACTTCGTGTATTCATCACTCTAAGTTGAAAGTGAGTCAGATGCTGCACGGTCCCAAACAACTGTTAGACACTAATACATGATAGGTGGTCCTGTCTCTCGATTACGATATATCGATGTTGGCAGACAAATAAAAAACAAACTTGGCGACTGCTGCACCACGACCAGTGTGCCATAGTCACACATTCTTGGGTATGGTCACGGGTAACCCAACACTAGGTCGCAGGTCAAAAGCATGCCAACAAATGTGTGCAAAAAATAGTTTATTTAAATAGTTTATTAAATATTTAAATTATTTTTACTTATTATTATTAAATATTTAATACACAATTGGAGTATTTTATTAGAGAAAATAAATACTACATACATTTAAAATCACTCCACAGAGTCAGCATTGCTTAGGGTATACCACGACCTACTTAGGAATGCAGACATGGGCAGAGTGTCTCAGCTTGTTTTGCTGGATCTTTCAGCAGCTTTTGATACCATCGATCACAAAGTTCTTCTAGAGCGCCTCTCATCTCGCCTGGGCGTCACTGGCACTGCTCTGCAGTGGTTCAAGTCCTATCTCAGCGGGAGACTCCACAGTATTGAGGTGAATAGACAAAGAACATCTGAGGTACCTCTGAAATATGGGGTACCTCAGGGCTCCGTGCTAGGTCCGGTTCTTTTCACGGTTTATACTCTCCCTCTTGCTGATGTGATTGCCAAGCACGATCTAGGCTTTCACTTCTATGAGGATGACACTCAGTTGTACCTTTGCTTTGATCCCTCCCAGCCTTCGAGCACCTCAAATTCTCTCAACTCACTTGCTGCATGTATTGATGACATCCGCACATGGATGGTAGCAAATTTTCTAAAACTAGACAATGATAGAACTAACTTACTAGTTATGGGCAAACCCAGTGTGATTCACAAATTGGAAAGGCTGACTCTCAAAATTGGCTCTGCCAGCATATCTCCTGTTGAATCAGCTCGAAATCTAGGTGTCCTATTCCAAAGCGACCTCTCGTTAGACGACCATATCAGCTCCACAGTCAAATCTGCCTATTTTCAGCTTCATAACATTGCTAAAATTCGGGCTTGTTTAGATAAGGATACCACGTCCAAGTTGGTCCATGCATTCGTGACATCTCGTCTCGACTTCTGCAACTCACTGCTCGCTGGCCTACCAGCATGTGCGATCAGGCGATTGCAGCTGGTGCAAAACTCCGCAGCTAGGCTTGTCTGTCGTGAGCGTCGAAGTTGCCACATTACTTCACTTCTTGCCGACCTGCACTGGCTACCAGTCAAGCAACAGGTTGACTTCAAGGTTTTGTCGCTCACTTTTAGGTCCCTTCATTCTATGGCTCCAGCCTATCTCTCAGATATACTCCCCCATCAGGCCAAGCATCGTACCACCCGCTTTTCGGAATCCAACAGTCTACAAATACCTCGTACAAACCTTAAATCCTTTGGAGACCGTGCATTTAGTTCGTATGCTCCCAAAGCCTGGAACTCCCGACCTGCATCAGAACATCCCTGACCTGACCACATTTAAAAAGAATTTAAAACACACCTATTTAGGACAGCATTTAGTGGGTCCCTGTGATTCGTCCTTGATGTGCTTATGCGTGCTGACACTGTGTATGCTGCCACTAACCACATTTGTATGCTGACCCTGTGCATGTCACCCCTAACTATATTATTCATCTTGTTTGTTTTCAAGCATGATTTTACTTACCATTCAATTGCATTTCCCTTTGCAGCAAATGCAAAGCGCCTAGAAAGAGATTAAGTTCTCTGAGGGCGCTTTATCAAGTGCATTATTATAATTATTATTAAAATCTAAAAAATTTCGAGTACTTTCAATTTCAAGCAGTATCAGCAATTTTCAACTACATTACGCACATCACATTATAGCTTACATCAGCTTTAAATATATTTTGAAATGCTATAGTAATAGAGAAAGAGTCAATGTAGCTTAAACTTGCCTATTTTTTAATTAGGTGCTCAGGTTACATGTGATTCCTCGATGGTCCTACTAGTAGTTCCATATGCTGGTATCAACGCCTCCATGTGTCGATTAAAGCAAACTTATTCAACTTGGACCCTTCTGGATGGCTGATTCCTGAACGAAACCTATCGATCTTCAAGTCACAACGATCCTGTTCTTGATGAGAGTGTTCAACCAGATTATAAATGGATAGGTGCTGGCAATCGATAGTTTGTTTTGAAAAGATCGATATCCGACTTTTGCATGTTGACCTCTTCGTCGTCTGCCTATGTACATATCTTTCTAGTAATTGACCAATGATGCCATTAGAAGAGGGCAGTCGTTGGCCAATTCGTCGAAAGCAGCAGGAACATCCGATAAAGGAACGAAAAAAAATACTAACTGATGCAACAGCTTCTTTTGTATAGCAACAAAAAAGCCTTTATGGCTATCACCACCGCTTGCAGTGGCAATGAAAGATTGCCCACCGAAAGATTCGAACCTCCGACCTCGGTCGTGAAAAGAAACCACCTTACCTAGCATGCCATCACGGCTCACCACGAAGCTTAGAGCTAACATCCTCTTGACGTGTATTCGCATTTTTGTCGTTACAGCATGCTGCTGCGAGATTGATATCTTGAACCTTACGTCAAAGATTCTGTCCGAGATAAAAACAAGCATCAAACTAGCTGCACTCCACGGAAGATGGTTTAACAGGCATTCTGACTGGCTTTTTCAAAATCTGACATGATATTTGCCGGATTCAGAGGTTGGCTGCTATTCGAGCAGCTTGTGAAGGACACGTTCATATACTTGTTCTGATTTGTCTGGCAGTAAGATCTTGACGAGAGGATATGTAGAACCATCGATCACTACGTGGATAGTAAAAACTTGACAGAAGATCGTTGGTGCAACTTCGAATGTTCCATCGATAAACCAATGATCGTGATGCTGAAGGAGATCCAGATTCACCATTGTATCGAACATAAAATTTTTTCGTTGTATTCCTAACTATCCCACAGCAAAAAATCTTAATTCCTCGATGTTTTTTAAGCGGATCTCGAATGGTATCACCTAAGAGAAGTCACTGGCCCATATAGAACAACACGTCGCTTTTGTTGTCGCTGGATGGTTCGTTGAGAAGTTGTCTATTCCGGAAGATGGCTGGCTACCTCCAATGAAACTTCAGCTGCGCTCAATGATCATGTGTCGAGGTTTCTCCACTGTTGTCACGGCTCGTTAATGAATTTCTGCGACAACCTTAGTTGCTTCATAATCTGACGCATGATTGTGCTCCATCATAACAACATCACCAGTATCACCAATTTTAATACACCCAGAACCATCTTTTCTGGAGCACCTCCATGAAACGCTTCCATCTGCAAGAATTCTATGCCCATGCAGCCTGTATCAATCAAGTATAAAATGATCATTTTGCTTCTGAGAAACAAATTTCTGCATGACTATTATTCTTGTTGTAATTGATCATGCTGACACCAACCAGCATTTGGTGGGTCTTTGTGATTCGTCCTTCGTGTGCACGTACCTCCTAAGAGTATGCCTGCTGCTTGCAGAAATCGCCACCAAACATTCAGTACTGCCTTATATGAAGCATCTGTAAGATGCCTAGAGAGAGATTCAGTTCTCTGAGGGCACTATACATATACACCTTTGTAGCATATGGAAGTGACTATAAAGAGATTAAGTTATCTGAGAGTGCTATACAAATAAATGTATTATTATTGCTATTATTATTATTATTATGACTGAATGGAAATAGAACTGGATATGATACTTCCAGTTGCCACGGTACCATTTTTCTCTCATTTAGATACACTAACTATTAATTAATAATTAATATAAATTATAGATTCACTTTTCAAAATTATTTCCTCATATCATGTACTAATTAAATAAATAAACTTCAAGCCAATCATTATGAAGTCTTCTCAACAATCACACTTTACGGTTCACCGGTCATGCAAAAATATTCAAATTTAATTTTTATGCTGGGCATGGACATTAGGCATTGAACTCTTCTGTCACTAATTCATTGTTTACTTAATTTGCCAACCTAAAATGTATTTGCATTTTAGGCCAACTGCTACAACCGTTACATACAGAGTTATTATTAATTTAATCTTAATAGGACTTTATTATTGTTGTATAACTGTAATTTAATTATTAATGAATGGCAAAACTGAACATACAATTGTTACTTCCACACCAACCATACAACACATATTTATTTATTCTTGGTATAAAAGTAAATGACTTGGAAGACAGAAAGCCATTTAAATCAATTAAATCGTATATTTACAAAAAATTATAGTTGCACACTTTTATCATGTGCGCATTTGATTAGTTGCACGGTTGCTAGCATTGCAAGCTGTTGTCATACTGGTTTGGCCCAGTGGTTAAGGTCCTTGCCTAGAACCAAGGTCAAGGTGAATGTATGTCATGACCGGGTCATGGGCTCGAGCCCCGTGGCATATGTGAAGTGCCTGAATAGAGATTAAGTTCTCTTAGGGAGCTATACAAATGAATTATATTTATTTGTCGCCTGCTTTGTTCTTGGGTCGTGGTCAGGACAACAGGTCGTGAGCTGTGCCATGGAAGAAATGGGTAACACAGGCACACGACACAGCAATACGAATCACGAGTAAGGTCTATATGTACCGACAGATTTATAACTTAAAGGCCCTATTTTACTGTACCTTGATAAAAGCTAGTGTGTAATAAGTAAAACATTTTTCGATGATTACGCATTAGAATGCAAGGGGCATGCAATTGGTCTGGCTATTAATATCAATGCGAAGGTGACCCAATAGGTCTACTTGCATTACGTATTCTTAGCTTTCGAAGCATTGAAAACATTCAATTAAAGCTACTACTTATTGTGATTTGTAGTAATAATAGTATTATCAAGCTCTAACCTTCTTGACAAGCCTAGTAAAAGATCAAAAATCAAGAAGGGTGGCTCAGATCCTTAGGATCTGGCAAGCTGTTTTAAAATAATGAGTTGATAAGTTTTTTGTTCGTCGCGCCACAGTGGAATGGAACAAACGTTTTGCCTAGTTTCATGAATTTAATCAGGCTAGCTTAGATTATGTTGGACTCGGTCGAAATGCCAACACATGGTGGCAAAAAATAAGTAATTGGAAAACATGAGCAACAAAAACGCTTATTGCCAATGCTGCATTCAATACTTGTAGGTAGTGCCATTTCAATCGTCTTTATCAGGTTTAAGACTTATTTTTAGTACAATAGTAACCAAATGGCCCATCTCGACTATTTTTTTCTACCCCGAGTCTTAGCCCAGGGGTAAGTTGCTCGCATTTGACTACCCAGATCGTGGGTTGGAGTCATTCACCGGGCAATACTTAACTGCTCATCACTGCAATTGTTCACTGCAAGCGATGGCAAGCCGTTAAGGCTATTCTGCTGCCATATAAATGATGCTGTAAAATTAACTAACCTTTCACACATTATTCCTTCACAAGACCATCTAGAATTGTTGTGCATACAGGTGGAGACCATGTCTACCTCTTTGCAGCGGTATATTCAATGTCTCTCCCTTTGAAATCTGGTTAACTTATCTGGCTGGTGATCCCTAGTCTAGAGACCGCGCATTCAGGTTCTATGCATATAAAGCCTGGACCTCTTTATCGACTAAAATCATGACGTTCTTGACTTAATGACATTACTATCACTTATTTCTTGTCACGCTTCATTTCCAGCCTGTGTGCAGTCGCTAGAAAGAGATTTCGTGCAGCTAGTGTTCGGAGCCGGAGGCGGTCGGTGCATGAATCGACCTCGCCCCAACATGTGGAGACTAGGAGTAGTACCTGGGTCACTGTGTAGATGATCAAACGTGCAGCTGTATCCGGGTCGGTGACATCAAGTTCATATGGTGTGACAACCTTGACGCTTCCTTCGCGGACACGCAAAATCGTCTGGTGCAGTGCTGGCAGCTTATTATTGACCGGTAACAGAGTGATCTTGAAAGCACGGTGCACAGGATTAAATCCATCGGAGACCTCGAATTCGAAATAGTCGGCAAGAGATTCGTCAGAGCCGTTGTGAATGTATCGTAGCTTGCTGCCGGCCAGGTGCATCTGAGTAAAAGTGGTGATATACCGACCTGTTACGAACAGGATAACAAACGAACGATGCACTTGAATGTAAAAA
Source organism: Cristatella mucedo (assembly GCA_009760855.2). Lineage (NCBI taxonomy): Eukaryota > Metazoa > Bryozoa > Phylactolaemata > Cristatellidae > Cristatella > Cristatella mucedo. The sequence continues at coordinate 6,258,126 of WPIO01000012.1, forward strand.
AATTAAGGAAGAAGAACAACAGTGACAGTTGGCTGCATGAACGAGGCAAGCTTGCAACGACCAGGTTCAGCAAGCTGTCAATGGCAGGTAATAAAGTCGCCTAAGTTATGTAAAACATCCCCGACCGTGCACAGCAGCACACCTGGAAAATCTGTGAGTACCAGGTATCCTTTTGTTGGTGCCTTCGTGATGGTATAGTGGAGTTGCTCCACGGGGCTATTATTGTCGACTGCACTCAAGACGTTGGTTGTAATGACAACACTGCGAGGAAAATAGTGACGTTTAGCAAATACAGCTTCAGCTTCGAAAAAGGCAATTCTAAAACAAGCACCTTAACAACAAAAGCAGTCCTTAATAATCACCTGCCAGTGCAGTAGGTTTTGTCCTATGATGCCTACAAGTGCTACTGCTGAGAATGACTACAACTTCCAAGGAAGCGTTGATATATTCTCCCTTTCTTCTTTCAGAGTATATAGCACCACGAAACCGATCGGTTTAGATTGAGACCATCACACCCAGATAATGCTTAATTTCTTAAACGATTATGGGAATATGCTAAAAGATGTCAAGATGTGCAAGATGTGCAATATGTGTATTGGTTAGATCAGCCACGTTGTTTTCTCATATTGAGAAAAAACTCGACATGTACAGTTGATGAGTACAATTTTAAACTTTCTGATAAAATAATAAAAGATCTTAATTTAAAGGATGCATAGGAACGTTAGGTCAATAGTCTAATTTGTCTATAACGATATAGCCAAATTCAACCAACACTCCTACAGCAACCATACTTCTTCATTCTTTTAGTCCCACGTGACTACCTCATGGTAAACGGGATGAAAGTGATTGCCAACACGTTACTGCAGATATTCATTAGTTCTTGCTGTCACAGGCACTTCCAGAAGTCCAAGTGTTAACGCTTGCCACAACAAACTTCACTTTGGATACATAGGCCAAGCAAGCAGTTGTGAACAACGGTATCCCTTCACACCTACTGCTAAAGAGGAGCAGAGGCTAAGCTCCAACGGCAGCCATGGCAATGAGTGGCTAACAGGAATATTGTGAACCTTGGAAAAATAAATCTGCAGTGGCTATGCATCAATCACGGCAATCAGCCTTGCTTGCAGCTCAGGAAATCATGTTACCTGTTGCTCTTTGGGAGCTCAATGCCTTTGCTTATAACATCTGGATGCGACTGGTCAATGCCTTCCACCGTTACATAAAAGTATCTGTCAACAAGCTTGTTCATGGCAGGATCATAAACATCGAATTTGATCAGATCCCGAACACCTTGACGCCCTTAAATGCAGGTAAAAGGCACGGGTTCATACGTGAGCACAGAAGTTCAATAAATGATTGAAGAAAAGAATCACAAACATACAAGCACAAACACGATAGAGAAGACAAGTAGCAGGTAAAAACATACACCCATCCAAGTTAGTTGACATAAAAGAACGAACACAGCAACCAACACTAAATACAGAACGCATACACACACACACACACACACACACACACACCTGATACATAATTATTTATTTTGAATTATCTAATTACATATTTATAACTATTCATTATAATAAAAGGCAGGGAGATTTCTAGTGTGCACCAAAATACTACAGTGTGCATGCTGGGAAGGGGGTTAATGGGCATGATGGTGAGTTAAAGCACGAGAGGTAAGCCGATGTAATTAAGAACAAGCTCCATAAAAGGGAATACAAGGTTTAGTCACACACAAAAAGATGTGAGACCCAAAGGAAAACATTGGCAGGACTGTCCTAAGAAACAAAAGCAAAATCTATCATGTTATACTGACAGCTTTCGATTACTTGCTCTAACAACTTAGGTGGCAGATAGGTCTGTGTTAGCAGGGCAAGCAATCAGCAAAAGCTCACCACATGAGGCCTTGTGACAAGTACGCAGACTACAGCTTGTAAGAGCTAGCTAGGCCAGGCTAAGAGGCAGTAGGGAAAACTAGAAAATGTAAGCCTGGGCATTCAGTCAGATTTACACTCGATTATAACACCAAATAGCAAAAATGGCAAAGTCTTCATAAGAAAGAAGGATGTCATGTCACTTCAGGAATTTGAAGCAATGATTTTGGACAAAATAATATTTGAGTCCTAACAACTCACTGATTTCCAGTCAAAATGGTAATTAGTGGTGCTGCAACACACCAAATCTATATGCCAAAAAATACACAAGATAACAAAGGCCATGCATGATACCCGGTCGGGTGGTAACAAACAAATCTTCCAAAGCTATATGGCCATACCGGCATGGACGTAGCGTATACAGTGGTCATCGATCTCCCACTGCTGGAATATTAGGCCTCTCGTGATGTTATCCCAGTCTTTACTCGCTAAGTTGAATCGCTGTAAAAACCCAAAGACTGGCTGCTGCCGAATGCGAAATGTTATGTTCTTATTGTTGGAATCGAGGTCTTCTGCCATCAAGTCTCTGTAACAGCAGATCAGCCAAGTAAGGATTAGCATGTATTGCTAGCAGCAACACAAACGCCCAACAGGTTCAGTTACACACTGTTTATATTTAACCTAGTTTCAGGCTTCTCTTCCCATGGCAAGCCAGACTAGAAGGTTGATGGTTGGTTGGACTTGTAGAAAGAGATTGGGTTCTCTGAGGGCACTATACCAATATATTATTACTATTATTATTATTACTCATCTATACTTTGTTCCTCTGTGTAAGTACAGCTCTGCGTGCAACCATCTAGGCAATGTCTGGCAGCAGTCTGTAGGTCTGCCTACAGTATTGACAGGGCCTTAAAGCAGGGACATACATGCTGCTAAACAAATGAGGCTGTTGAATCAGCCGGCATTTACTTTCTAATTTTACACAGCTAAAAAGTTGCCATTAACATAGTTAAAACACGATGAGGTAAATCGGCACTATGGAATAGCATACCTTTTTGGATCAATAGATAAGCTAAAGACTGAGCTAGCATCCAGGAAAAGTAAGAAAACAATTCTGCTCCAAAATAAGAACCTTAACAGTTACAAAGTGAAAATGGTGCATAGTGTAAACAATATTGGTTGAACTTCCAGCCTCATTTACGGGAGATATCCTAGCCATAGAAAGTAAGGATGAGTCGGGTCATAAACAGGAGTTGAACACACGATCTTTGAAATCAGAGGTATGACTTACATCATCTTATACATTCCACGAGACAACATATAAGTATTTTCAACCGATGCTGTTGCAGCTCTCTGATTTCATGCCAATACAAGATGCCATGCAAGACTAGCAATGAACTTCACATACTTGTTTGTAATAAGCTTCCATTGCGGTTCCAAAGCTCCAGGCGGTGGTTGCTCCAAACCAAGGCCATTATTTATTGTCAGTCGTGGTGTCTCGTCATCAACAGGGTTTACGACAATGGTTATCTTTTGGGATATCTTATGGATACCATCCGTGAGTTCAAGCTACAGCAATCATGATTTGCAATCGTTAGAAAGGCAAGCTGATAGTAAAACCTGCATTCGCGAACGAAAGGTATTAATAAACAATGACTCGTGGTCCTTGCTATATGGACTGCATTTCTGAAAACAAGATTATCGTGAATATTGTAGGTCAAGACTCTCTACTAAATGCATAGAATACAAGAAGCAACCAGCATCGACATGCACACTACTAGAATAGTGACAGCTTATGTCAAAAACGTTCCCAAAAAAAGAATGCCGATCCCTATAACCTGGGGTGAAGTCATGAATAAAAGCTTACCACAAACGAATCATGAACTGTTTCCGAGTTGTCATGCTCATAGAAGATACGGGAGTCATGCTCAATGTCAGACAAAGAGAACATGGACACCTCAATAGTATCAACCCCACTATCAGTGGCAATTCTGCCATGCAGTGGCACGACTGTGATCTTAAAGTTAATTTGGTCTTGTGGAACGTCGGCATCTTCTGCATTCAAGAGCGGCGTGTCAATCACGAGACGATGTCCCTCGAGCACGGTAAACTCCCGAACGTGTATGATAGGCACTTCGTCGCTGACTGGCAGGATTTTGATGTGAAGCTGCTTCTGTGGTGAGGTGTTGATCCCATCTGAGCATGACAAGGTGAATGAATCCCCTGTAGGTTCAATACCTTGGAACAAAGATCAAAGACCTCAAGTATAGCACAGGGCAAGAAACATGGCAAAGTAATGACTACTTTACCAGGAGCTCACAGACTATGACTGCCTTTCATCCATTCACTACACCGTTCCACCCACAATAACAGAATTTTATGTAAGTAGCACAACGAACTCATCCCTCAATAGAATCAAAGATATCGATTGCTTGAGACCTCATTTCAAAGCCAAACGAAACACGATGTGAACAGCCTAGTCATATGATACAATTGCAAATTAAAGCCCCAATGTAAAATCAGCAAGTATCATAGAATAAAAGAACGTTAATAGTGGTCAGAAAGAGAAATGCCTGAAAAGCATGTCTGTAATCAGTGATTAAGATGTACCCAGCCATAACTAGTGCTCAAGAATGAGATTCTTACATTTTCACGGGCAGACACAGTTTACTCTGCAATGAATATGCTGCTGCTAATAGAAAGAGGTGAACAGGCTATTGATTTATGGATTGTTTTCCCAAGTCACAAACGAGACTGTCCTTCATAAGACAGCAGTAACGTAGCTCGGCATACCTTGCTAGCAGTAAAGTAGCTCGGCACACCTTCTCTGGGCAGTCCGGATACAGTTAATGGCTAGCCACATACAGTGGTCCCTCGCCACTTTGCCGACTTTTGCAGCTTCACTCTATCGCGGTTTTTCAAATACACGTATATTTCATTAAAAAGTTGATCGAGGTAGTGAAAATGATACAGCTCGTGCTACATTCTTCGAGTAAACTATACGTCCCAGTAATATAAATTAAAATTACTGCACGTATGGACTGTAGGCCTATGTATTCGAGCACCCCTGTAAATTCTTCAACGTCTGGTGCAGTCGCTCGACCACTTCTTGTGTGTGGGCAAGAACTTTTTCTAAAACTCGGCTGTGGTGAAACCAAGTCAATTAGAGCCTGCTGTTTACTGATTGGCAATCCTATCCTCTTCCTATCCTGGCCACTGATTGGCTCAGCCTCACGCAAGACGACACATGCTGAAGATACTGCACCACCTGAAGACTCTCCTACTGAAGTCGTGCCTTCAGAGGAGCAGTAATCTTGCTCTTCTTTGCTGCGCAGTACATCTCTTCATCGTCATTCCTTCATCATCGAACAAGCTGTAATATTTTCATAGGTTAGTGGTTGTAAGAACTGTGTTGTAATTAAATGCACAATAATAATAATAAAATAATATGATATTTGTAACATCTAATATGTCTTATTTTCTCTTATATTGTGTAATGTATTGGGTAATATAAGTGCAATGGTGACTAAAGGGTTGATATGTCTAAAGGGCTCTAATAATGTTGAAAACCTTATTTAAAGGGTCGTGAATGAGTTTTCTAAGCTCTAACTACAAAAATATTCGATTTATAAATAAAGACTCCTACTTCGAGGAAATTCCAAACTTGATTCTAGGGTGGAAAAATTAACTCCTACCGATAGGCCATCCGAAGCATGTGGTTTAACAAGGAGACTTTGCTCTTCTAATTGGCATTGATATACATCGTTCGACTGCCATCATGTGAAGGGAATTTAGGCATCCTCCATGATAACAGCTTCCAAGTTTGAAAGCTTCATTAAGAAGACCGCCTCCACAGCTAACTATCACGTTCAATCCCTGCCCAAGGTTACGAACTGTCTATCACGGTGGCTTGCTAAAAATTTTACTAGCTCCTTGGTTAAGTATAGGCGGGACTACTGCAATTACGTTTTGGCTAGGCTGCCAAAAAACCCATTAAACCTCTGCAGCTGGTCGTGAATATGGTAGCAAGATTAGCCAAAAAACTCCAGAGGTTCAGCCATGTGTCTCCCTTGTTGAAGGAGCTTCAATGGCCCCCTGGTTGATGAATAAAGACAGAGCAAAGTTCTTTCTCCGACCCATAAGAACCAGTAATGCTTGGCTCCTTCATACCCAGCTGAAGTGATACACCAGTTTTAGCCTCATCATGGCCTCGGGTCCTCTATGGATAATAAACAGCTGTTCCATCAGATGCGTTTTCGACAGATGTTTTAGCTCTGGAGGCCTTAAACTGTAAAACCTCCACAATTCTCACGTAACAAATCTACAAACAGAGGCAGCAGCCTTATATATGTACAAAGAGATCCACACATTGCCCTGTTAGCAAACTATGGCCTACCAAATGATACTGAAAGATGGGATTCGTATCGCTAAGTAATATTAGGGGAGAGACTGATGAGTGTCGTCAGTAGGTTTGCTTGTGGTAAGCCAAACAGACAAGAAATAGATTTTAGCAGCTTGTGAAGCTACTTTTGGATCTTGAAATATTCATGATTTTGGGAGATAATTCTCTGTAGCATCGTCTCTCTAATGTACACAAAGATTTGCTAGACATGCCAGGGGTTTTATTTCAGAGAAAGACATGGACGGTTGGCCAGGGTAACTCTGCAACACCCGTCAAAGTTAGGAAGTTATTATGCACAAGCACAGCCATGGACAGGAAAGGATTCAAAGTGATGAAAGATATCTACAACCCAGGCAGGAAATACAATCGTACAGCTATGTTTTCTCCATATACAGTTGCTAAGAATCGGAGTGCCAAAGCATCGTGCAAGCAATCAGTAGCAGCTTATTTAGTGAGATGATAGGCACACGCCAGAGACTTCAAAATAACACATATTTGCTGTGCTGACAAAAGGCCCAATGAACAAAAACAACCAACATTGAAAAGAGAAGGGCCATTTTTTGCAAAGCTATCTCTTCAGTCAGTACACAGCACCCACAGGCCTGAAGGAGGCAGGCTGGCCGAGCCTCGGCTGTCTATACGCGAGTGACTATATACGAGGTACCATGTACTATACGAGATACTATTTACTATATATGAGATAATATGCTGGCATGTATGATCATAGAAAGGCCGTAACCTCAAAAGTACCTCGATGAATGCTCTGCACGTAATTCACCGAGCCAGCTTTGATGTCGTGCCAGTAGAAAGCGCTTGCAGGGATGCCTTTCCGTAATATTTCTGATCCAGGACCAGGACTGACAATCTCGATAAAGCCGAACCTGGGCTGCACAGTCAGAGTGCATACGAGAACATCATCTGGCGAGTCTACGTCGGTGACGGTCAAGTGGCCTGGCATAATCGTACGAAACGATCCTTCAGCTACAACAAGCAGTACTGGGTTGACCGTAAAGTCTGGCGGCTTGTTGTCGACTGGCTTCACGATGACCTGAAACAATGCGACCATTCACAGTCTGAACGTGGAGAGGACACACAGCTGATAGCAAATAAGAATCAGAAAGCTGGCACAGAAGACCAATATGCCACCTCAATTTCAATGCCTCGGAGAGCATTGCCTCCACGATCCCATTCTTCACTAAGGTCGGTCAAGGTCATCAAAAGCAAGTCGCGTCCATTGGTACGGCCTACTTCACTGCCATCATGATGATAAAGGACAGAATTGCTCTGGACTTGTAGCTGAGTGAATGTTGCTGATCTTTTGCCACCGACGGTTATGAAGCCTGAAACCATTGTGATGCAGCATTTTTGCTCATCATCAAACTGGATAGAAGGTGACACAGCTACCAGAAGTCTAAGACGGTTCTATCAGACTGATATATGTATATATATATATATATATATATATATATATATATATATATATATATATATATATATATATATATATATATATATATATATATATATATATATATATATATATATATATATATATATATATATATATATATATATAATTCATTTGTATAGACCGAGATGGTTTGAGTTTGCAAGACGGATTGTGCTTAAAAGGAACCCTCTTACTTGTACATATGCACCTGTAAGCTGGCCTATTGCTCAGCAAGCAGCAACTGGTACAGATGGGGGCAGTGCCACGTGAGTTTAAATGTTCACGTGACCTAGGTGCATACCATTAACATCATGCATTGGTCTTGTTCATCAGAGAGGGCAGATACTAGTGCAAGAGAATAAGCTGACCGTCAACGTTGGCATGAGGACATTTTTATACATTTGAGAAGGCCAACTAAACCCTTGAGTGCTTCACCCTAGCTTATTTGCAGTCGCATGCCCACAGAGTCTTCAATTCATGCCAACAGTGAGATGAAAGTACACTGTATCACAGCACAGTCTAAGGCATGGTAAAGACACATGGGACATAAAGACTGTACCGAAGAGCTGACCGGTCTACAGCATAAAATTGCTCTAAAATGAAGACATATTTGACAGAGGGAAAAGTAAAACAAAATGTGCAAAAATGGGCATTGTTAAGACTCTGGTGTAAGAGTTTGACAATATCCCACAAAAGACAGCACACAACCGTCGTGTACTCCAGTGCCACAATAACACAGGGGTGACATAGCACTGCATATGACTTGCTAACGGTTCGGTTCAGTCACACTAGAGTTTCTTCTTCAGTAATTAGTTAAAAATGCTAAGCTCACACATGAAACTGGGGGGGCTTTGCCGTGGAAAGTTATGTCACTCGTGAGGTACAGAAAAAGCAACTGATAGCAGCAGTGGCAGCAGATACAGCTACACCCTGTCTGGCAGCAGCAAGGTTCTTAGCAGGTTCGCTCACCATGCTCAGGTGGAGTCTCCACGATGAAGGTCAGCCTTGACTCGTCGGTGTCGTTATCATGTGCAGCTAGCAAGTTGGTGCCAAACAGCACTGAGCCATCTTCATCCACTGTCACTCGTAAGCCTGAGCCTGGGCCACCGGCCAAATATGGCGGCTCGTCGTCAACAGGGGTAACTGTGACCCGGAAGGGAACCGGTACTACGTGCGTGCCGTCGCTGACCTCTAGGCTAAACCAGTCCTCCATGGACTCGCTGCCCGAGTGTGTGTAGGTGATCGAGCCAGCTTCGATGTCCTTCATGCGGAACACGTTGCCAACATACATGGGCAGCCCTAATAAGCAAGATAACAAAAACGTGAGCACAGTACAAATTATAAATGTCACCTGTGGGGCCAAACTCAATGACAGAACTCAAAATGGTACTGATTTTGGTGGATATGCTTTGTCAGTGCAGGTGGAGAGCTGACTCGAGGCCTAACACGTTGCACGTATGACGATACAACCGAACTACTGTTCATAGGACACTATAAGCACATGACTCGATTAAAAGGCTTTGCTCTTCTAATAGGTGATGTGCTTGTGCAACGGTTACCGAGTGCTCGAAATTTAGGTATCGTTTTTGACAGCTGCCTAAATTTTAAAAGCTACATTCAGAAGACTGCCTCTAAAGATAGCCATCACGTCCGATCCCTATCTAAGATTAGGAGCTGTCTTCCACAGTAGTTTACAAAAAATTTAACTAGCTACTTAGTTCTGTCTCGGCTTGATTATTGTAATTCCCTTTTGGCCGGGTTACTATAAAAAGCAACTAGGCCAATGCAAATAACTATGAATATAGGCTAGTTTTCAGATCCCAGAGGTATAACCCACGTGTCTCCTTAGCTAAAAGAGCAGGGTAGATGCCGGTTGATCAACGGATGCAGAGCAAAATTCTTACGCTGAACCACAAGGCCCGTCACGGCTTGGCTCCTCCATACCTAGCTGAACTGCTGCACCATTTCAGCCTCCTTGTGCCCCCAGGTCCTATATGGACAATACATTAGCTGTTCTGTTCCTCTGCTTAAAGACCGTTGGCGACAGAAGCTTTAGCTCTGCAGGTCCTAGACGAAGTCTGTTGGCTACAGAGTGCCCACCGAAAGCCGCTTAGGCTGTGAGTGCGCCATACAAAACTCTCCTGCTTAACACCCACATAGCCTTTGTGGCTTTGTGGAGTTACAAACGGAGAGACATACATACAAAGATAGCAAAGAGTTAGTGGCCGGATCCGCTCAAACGCTGAGCAGAGCAGCAACCAAGCTTCAGGGTGGTGCAAATAGGCTCCACTTCAGCTACAGTGTCACACAAAGACAAGTCATTAATAGCCACCTGTATCTTTTTTTGAGAGTGCACCACAAATATAATGACCCCTTGAAACAGCATTAAAAAACAACGAAACACCCCCAACGAAAGCGCTTTCTGGCTGCACAGGCTTTTTGGGATGCCGGGTCTGTTTGAGCATACGGTAGACAAGAAGCTTGACTATTATTTACACCAGCGGCACATATGCAGCAGCACACACTCAGCACTAGCACACACACACACACACACACACACACACACACACACACACACACACACACACACACACACACACACACACACACACACACACACACACACACACACACACACACACACACACACACACACACACCTCATACAGTCCCGGTGCACACAGCAACAGCGGCACACAAAGCAGCTCACATGCAGAAGCACCATCACCAAATTATTTGTGCTTGCTGCCACTAACCACATTTGCATACTGACCTTGTGCATGTATGTCACCCCTAACCATGTTATTCAATTTTTTTTTATCAAGCATGATATTACTCACCACTCAATTGCATTTCCCTTTGCAGCAAATGTAAAGCGCCTAGAGAGAGATTGAGTTCTCTGAGGGGGCTTTATCAAGTGCATTATTATTATCATTATTATTGTTATTATTTATCGCTCTTACCAGTCAACTGTAGTGTGCCGTGGGATGGTGGCACGACGATTTTAAAACCAATCAGCTCCGGAGAAGTGTCAGGGTCATCTGCATATAGCAAGGTCGGCATGATGATGGCATAGCCATTCTCATAGACTGTGACTCCAGTGCTCAGCACACGTGGCGGCTTGTTATCCACTGGCTGCAGCAGCATTTGGTGACGTTGGTCTACAAAATAGCAGCCAGCCGAAGGTAACACTTGAGAATGGGCTCGAGAAGCAAAGCAATCTGCCAAGAATGTATCAGAAACCCCAAAATAACGACTTCTTAGCCAATGTGGAAATGCTAGGGAATTCCTACAGCAATATACTAATGCTAAATAATAACAGCAACATAATGTTTAATGCAAAATATTGCTTAGCTCCAGTTAATATAGCTGCACACTCGGCGCCGCCAGCTGACTAGCAGTACAAGCAGCAGGATGCTCTAGTTGAAGGAAAACGGCTCAGCAACAGGAAATAATCCAAGCAGCAGGGGGCAAGCAAAGGATATTCTGCAGTAGTTAGTAGGAGCGATGCAGCTTTTGAATTTTGTAATCGCATATGCTCTGATATTAACGCCCAATAAAAAAAATCTGACATCGCGAATTTTTATTTGTACCCACAGTCGGGCTCCCAAAGGACTCATGTGGCCTTTCTGGGCACTATAATTGCATAAAAGGTAAGTGAGTGGAGTCAGCTCAATACCAAAATAAAGACAGACTCGAGCAGCTTAGAGCTAGTATTTCAAAAGCAGCAGCAAAGCATCACTTACAAAAACAAAATCGAGCAAACGAAAGCTACAGCATACACATGCATGAGACTCGGTCACTGTACTTCAAGGTCCTAAGGCAAGCAATTGTTTATGCTACCTTGTAAATTGCACCACTTGCCTTTGCTGCAATGGCAACAGCTATGAACACTCGAGTACTGAATTTGACTTCCACACAGGGTGCAATCAGCCTTATGCTCTAAGCTTCCTTAAGCAGACCTTTGAATTTTGATTAAGCTGACATCTGTAGAATCCATATTCAAAGTAAGACATAGCACGAGGTATATTTCAATATTTTAGCTGTAGCCTTCAGTAGCTTGTCAGGGATGGTAAAATAAAGATCACCGGGAGAGATCAATAGACATATATAAGGATATGGGCTAAGTTGAGACAAAGCACTACCCATGCCAAGGAAATGTTAGCATATACATGTGTTCGAATTGCTTGGACTCCAATGCCCTTGAGGCAAGTGGAGTGGTGGCACTCCATAAAGCTACATTTTACACAGGGGTAAATGCAACTACACATTCAAATGCGATTTATGCCAACGTGATGCTCTTGTTACTCGATATTGCTTTGCAGTGCAAGGATAAATAACAGCGCAATAATGGTCAACCACAGGAAAAAAGAAAGGCACAAGATAAGAGCAATAGGTGACAGCTGCAACAGACTGGTACTGACTCGTCAGTTCATTGCCAGCAGGATCTACGACAGTGTAGATAAATTCGACTGTTTTTGGAACGATGCCCACTTCATCAAGTGGTGGCATGTATGCAATTTTCCCATGATTGACATGAGACTGTTTGAAGGTGCTTGCAATGATGGATGGCGTGTCCGTAAAAACAATCTGGCCACAATCCTACAGCATAAAAAACACCAAATATTTTCAGACAGCAAATCATGTTATTTTTGCATTTGTGAAGCAAGTCAGCATGCATGTTGCCATGCAGAATAAGAAGCAACATCAAATACAGGTAGAGGCTGAAGGACAAAGTGCTATTCTGATGAATTAGCCTCTGCCTCGTACAAATGAAGAGCTGCGGCTTTTTTGAAGCACTTTAAAGATGAGCAGTGATTCAGCGATCACATGATAATTACTTACCACACTTCATACACTAGGGAATGTCTGCTAACAAGAATCTGTAGGTAGATTAGCAGCAAAGGACCAGCATCGTTGAAGGAGCATGAGCATAATAACACTAACAACAATAGGATAATAACACTGATCGCCCATGAGATCTAACATACATAGAACAGTCACAAGATGCAATGTAAATCAAGAATAAGTCAAAGTGTGCATTGAAGCATCAAGCTGTTTTTAGCTGTCTTCTTTGAGTCTGATGCTCTAACTACATGCTCCATTCAATCTAACTCTTCTTAAGAGTTTGTTCTTCTTTCTAAACAGCTAGCTAATAACTTTTACTTATCGCCCACAAGTAATTCGTCAGCCGGTTGCTTAAATCCTATAATCATTGAACGGTATTTAACCACGTATAAGCCCCCCCTGATGTATAAGCCCCCAAATTTGTGTACCAATTTTTCGGAAAAAGTATTTTTATTCAATAACTTAATGAACTGAACGTTATCAAGATTCATAGTAGTTACTCGTGTCACTATCACTATCCTCTGCATCAGGAATGATGATTGTACCCTCTCCATCATCATCGTTCATATCAGGCTTGAAATTCGGTGGAAACTCTTGGATAGCACCAACTTACTAGTTATGAGCAAACTTAGCGTGATTCAGAAATTAGAAAGGTTAACACCCACAATCGGCTCTGCCAGTATATGTCGTGTTGAATCTGCACGAAATCAAGGTGTCCTTTTCCAAAGTGACCTTTCATTAGACGACCACATTGGCTCCACAGTAAAGTCTGCCAACTTTCAGCTATATGGCATTGCTGAAATTCGGACTTGTTTAGGACGGGGATATCACATCTAAATTGGTCCATGCATTTGTGACATCCCGTCTTGACTTCTGTAATGCACTGCATGCTGGTCTACTGCCCTGTGCACTCAGGCACTTACAGCTTGTGCAAAACTCCGCAGCTAGGCTGTCAAGTGTTGCAGTTGCCACATCACATCTCTTCTCGCTGACCTGCACTGACTCCCAGTCAAGCAACGCATCGACTTCAAGGTTCTGTCACGTTTTTAGGTCCCTTCATTCTTAGGCTCCAGCCTACCTATCAGATCTACTCCCCCACCAGGGTAAGCATCGTAGTACTCGCTTTTCGGAATCTAATCACTTCCCTATACCTCGTACACACCTCAAATCCTTTGGAGACCATGCCTTTAGTTTGCATACTCCCAAAACCGGGAACTCACTACGACTTGCATCACGACATCCCCTGACTTATCCACATTTAAAATGAAGCTAAAAACGCATCTATTTACCACAGCATTTAGTGGGTCCACGTGATTTGTCCTTTACGTGCTCATGTGTGCTGACTGTGCATGCTGCCACTAACCATATTTGCATGTTGACCCTGTGCATGTCACCCCTAACCATGTTATGCTTGTTGTCATTGAGCAAGCTACTACTAACCATTCGATCGTGCCTCTGTTGCAGCAACTGTAAAGTGCCTAGAAAGATTTTGAGTTCTCTGAGGGTGCTATATCAAATGTGTTATTAATATTACATTATTACCCTCTTCATAGGCTGCCATAGTCATCTACCATTCCATCCATTGCATTTGAAATGCCACACTTCCTGAAAGCTCTAACTATAATCTCTCACTTATGATCTCTGACTATAATCTTTGCTGGGTGGCATTCAAAGAAGGTACGTTATTTAGTGTAATAATAAAGCAAAAAAGACTATAATCTTTGTTGGATGGCATTCAAAGCAGGTACGTTGTATAGTGTAATAATAAAGCAAAAAAGTAACCTGCCTTGTATAAACCCCCATTATCTGACCCCAAATTGTTTGGGGAAAGGGGGACTTTAACATGGTAAAATACGGTTTATTCCAAAACAATAATTAAAAAGGCAGTACGATATCTCACCTATTTGTGTGCAGTGCAAATAGTACTATGTTCCTAGCAAGGACGATATAACCATGAGAACCTCGAGAAACAACATGTACAAGATCATGATCGGTTACTTCTGATAACGTGAGAGAAGTAACAAGAAGTGAATTGGGACATTCTGCCATAGCAGAGCAGCAAAGTACAGCATCCCAAAGACGATAGTGAATCGAACACTGATCAGAGTAGCTTGATGTAGTGGTTTACCTTCTCATCGATGTTGGTTGTAGTATAAGGAGGACGCGTAATCGTATAGACCAGATTGCGATCGTCCGAATCCTCATCAGCATAGCACAGTTGCTTCCTGGTGAACACTGTTGGCTCCGACTCGTTGACTGTCAGCTGTGTCAGATCTGCAATGGGGATACGTCAGACGAGGCGATAAATGACCAGCTAATGCAGTGAGAGGATTTCGAGTGAACTGGCTAATGTATCGTCATGCCGCTGCAAACGAACAAAAGCCGATGGTGATGGCGGGCTCTGACGGTGAACCGGGCTCTTGCCTTGGCTGCAGCGCTCGGGCGGCGTGAGGTCCTGCGGAAGCACGTGGACCAAGTACTCGTACACAGGTGACTCGTTCGGGGGCTTGGCACTGTCCCGTAGGTGAAACCTCACAACGTCCAGCTTGATATTGCGACTATGACGGCCAACATGTTTGTAGTACAAATGCCCTGCAAACAATGCAAGCAGTCGTTCCAGCAACACGGCAGATGATTACTGGAAGTCAATTTAGGGATTGCTGAAGGAGTGATTCCAGCAGAACTAAAAAAGGATAATTTGCATTGACTTTTTCACGGGCATCGATGCACTGCGAAGACTCTTTGACCTTATGAGCGGTTTTTTCCTGTACGGTTTGAACATAGGATTTTAAGGTCAGAACCCACGAGAGCAACAAGTAGGCAACCGGAACTGCACCAGAAACAGTCATTGGTCTAGTGGTGGTTTTGCCTTCGATGAGTGTAGAGGCAGCAGTAGTGTGTAGCAGCAGCCTGACCAAATTATAATGCATAGCAAATCATAGTGAAACTTCGGTGAAAGGCTACCTGAGAAAATTACATCACAAGCTATAATACTGCAATTCGGCAAATCCCAAGCGATAACAGCAATGGCAAGTTATTCGAAAAAATCAAGTTTGCTGACATGTAAACAACTGTTAATACCAACTCACTCTAGGCCAAAAATATCCGAATTAAATGCAAATAAGTGAAAAAGAAATACCTAAGAGAAAAAAAGGAAATGAAATAGTCAGCAATTCATTAACTATACAAATATCAACTGTTAGAAACGTTGGACTTTAACCATTTTAAAAATGTATATCAGTATATACTGTTCACCTCGGACTCCTTACTGAATGCTAATCTCTGCTCTATTCACGGCTCTGTGCATTGTTATTCAACTAATGAGTCACACTCACTGGTATGCTTGTACCAAGCTGGATACGGTATTTCAAGCTTCTGAAGCTGTTTGGTAAAGCAAACTTACAGGTTGAGAGAGTCTGTCACATTAACGGCTGCTAAGTAATGAAGTAATGAATGCTAGTCATTAGCATGTTATTAATCTGTTAAACTGCTATGAAATGCCATTCCCAATTGAGCTGTTTTTAATTAGAACCATCCATAATATTACAATCTCAGTCATACATGTGAGTGCCGATGACAATACCTTGAATGTAAGTTATAATGACCTTTCTTCGGGTCAGAGGGATGAGCGAACAAAAAGTGACATGGAGGACAACCATTTTATTCATATACTTGGCCATTTATAGAATGCTTAGTGCACTAGAAAACCATGGATAACTAATAATCTGCCCGAAAGATTGACCACTTCTCATCTAGAGAATTCCGGTACTGATCCACCTGTGACATTTATACACGGATGATTCGGCCCAAATACCTAAAAACATAAGTCGGTGCATGTCGGCCTAAACGACTCAATGTATTTTGCAACAGACGCCTTTTCAACGCTTTTCTCGAAAAAATGTCAAGTAAATACAAAAA
Organism: Cristatella mucedo; assembly: GCA_009760855.2. Classification (NCBI taxonomy): domain Eukaryota; kingdom Metazoa; phylum Bryozoa; class Phylactolaemata; family Cristatellidae; genus Cristatella; species Cristatella mucedo. Next base: position 6,274,618 of record WPIO01000012.1, read on the forward strand.
CTCTATGGATGCTCCACTGAGGTATGCTTAATCGTAATGGGTCCCAGTTTTTCGTTTCCCCTTTCTTTTCAGCACTCCTATCTCTACCACTTCACCAACCAGCCATTCATTTTGGCTTACCAAGATGTTATTCATAGGCAAACGTTGAATAAATCTCATTTTCAACAGAGTTTAGTTGGACAAAGATACTCGAAGCATAGCCAACTAGCATATCCGAGAAGCAGGGGGGACTGCATCAGCATCCTCCCAAACTCTACAAGACTCAAGAAATTGATAGCTTACCAGCTCCAGTTATACTGGAGATTAACCTTTGATAATAGACGACCAGCTCTTGGCTAGTTACTGCTATTGCATGCAACTCCATGAGCCCACTAACCCAAGATATAAGCAATGGCACCACTCCAAACACTGCGCGATGTGGGGACTCAATTTCGATCTTTGCTTTAACACTAAGAAAAATTGCTGCCACAAAAGTAGCTGAAATAGCATTGTCGGTGCAAACCATTCATTTTTAGCAACACAACATTACGCAATATGTTAGAATACATAATTGACATGGGCAAGTAATGGTAACAATCTTGCCAGAGGTTAAATCGCTTGCTGCAGGTTACAGCCATCGCTTGCATAAGTTTAACATCCTTGCTAAAATTTAACATGTTTACCTTCAGCGAAAGAGAAGAGGGTTAATTCCTCTGGATGAATCAGTCACATTTTCCCGTTTTACAAGAAAAGTACTACGAAAAGCCAAGTTGACCCACTCTTATTTAAATTTCTTTCGGAACGTAACACAACACAATCAGGTGGATATTTTATAGCGGTATCACATTTAATAAGCATACGTGTAATGCTTCATGTATGGTTGCCCAATGTTGCAATTTTAAATGAAAACACCCTGGCTTCTCGAATTTACAAGCTATTCAGTATGGACGTACTTCCTAATACCAGATAGTTAATATCAGATATCCTTTAGTTCGTATGCTCTTAAAGCCTGGAACTCACTTCCGACTTGCATCACGACATCTCATGACTTGGCCACATTTAAAAAGAAAATAAAAACGCACCTATTTATCACAGCATTTAGTGGGTCCCTGTGATTTGTCCTTTATGTACTTATTCGTGCTGACACTGAGCATGCTGCCACTAACCATACTTGCATGCTGACCCTGTGCATGTCACCCTAACCATGTTATTCTTGTTGCTTATTGAGCATGCAACCACTAACCATTCGATCGCGCTTCCTTTGCAGCAATTGTAGCTCGCCTAGAAAGAGATTGAGTTCTCTAAGGGCGTTTTTATCAAATGTACTACTGTTATTGCACACTTTCTTGAATAATACTCTTTGCGAACAGCTCCTTATTTTGATACACAATCAGCTAATGTCTCTTAAGCATTGCTGAAATGATAAGCGGTTTGATGAGGCAAGGACCAATACGTAGTCTATAGAAGAAAATGGGCAATACATAGCAAGTGTTAGCACATGTACCCCTCTGTATATCCAACTGCGTCCATTCTACCACCCGGCGCTCCCAGTAGTGTCTCACTCGTGACCATCCACGAAAGTCAGCCGGCTGAGACTGGACTCGCAGCACGATCTCGCTCACGGTAGAGTAGGGCTGCTGAAGCTCGTACACAATTGAAGCACTGGATTCACCATCAACGTCATATGCACTGTTAAAGATAACAAGGTATCAAGACCGCATGAACAACAATCCACTACCGAACAAAATGCATTGCACATACCATCGGTAGATAAATTGGTCTACAGTTGTGTATAGGCAGGGAAAGCACCTAGTGTAACACAGCTGCACCGACGAATTTATGAGAAAGGTCAGCAACATAGAAATATGCAGTTCAGATAAGTTGAATTCTGCATATAGCATATACCTATGAACGTCATCCATCACATGGCCATTCTAGATATGTACAGTCACTCAGTTTTGCACTTCCTGCCTGCATTCCTTGGGTATACATCGAGAACTATAAGTGTATGGACGTGATACAGTATGCTTAAATACATACAAATACCACTTCCACAGTTAAGACTCTTGCTTCTAGAACATATTCAGACCGAAAGCTACATAAGCTTAGCATGCAAATTAGAAAGTTCCCCAGAGTAGCCCTGACTAGTCTTCATGGTAGGGTTCACCAAATATCACCTTATGACTACCCACCATATTTCATTAGCAGATCGCTTTTCTTATTCCTAACCGGATAGCAAGTTTTCTGTCTCCTCCTTAGTTCCTTTCAAACTCTTATACTAACACAACATCTCTGATTGATTGTCAGAAATAAATTACGAGAGAACTTAATAGAAGCATCTTGTTGTCTGCATAACAGTTAAGACCACTAAAAAGAGATTACTGTGTGTAGATCCCATAACTTTTTATCTCAACTGGTAGAGAAATTAGCCTAGCAATAGCTCCAGCTGTTAAGCTTTAATCAATGAAGGGTTGTTCCTAAATCATTTAATCGTCCATAGTTTGATCAATAGTTGCAAAGCTTGGATTAATTTTTGATGTAGCTAATTACCATTTAGTCTTCCTGGTCGGTTTTAATCTAAGATTCTCAAAAAGATCCATTAGAATGGCACTGTAAAGGTTATGCACTGTAGCTATATGAAACCTCTCTATTCTCTGCAGATGGGCATGGACTTCCAAAATAGTATTAAATAGCACCTTCAGCCTCTTTAAAATGCTTGGTGGTAGCTTTCTAGAAGGGCTTCTCCCTGGCCCTCTGCTCAGTAAAATAAGACAATTCTCCCCCTATCTGCTCCTTCGTTGTACTGCTTGCTATCGATAGAATAGTCACTTCTCTACCTTTTGTACACCGTCACTTCTCAACCTTTTGTACATCATAAACTAATTGTAAGCTTTAACGGATCATCAGAAACACTTCCAAAAGTAATTGAGAATATGCAATGTTTAGGTTAAATGAATATCTCTTTGAAGCTCTCCAGACAGTTACCAGGTAATAGTCGTTTGAATCCCTTATTTCTTATAGGAATCCTAGGCACAGATCAAGGAAGATTTGGAATTATAGTCTCAGCCACCTGTGGCACTGGCAAATCAAAAAGCATATTTCTTCAACTACAACTATCTGAAACATAAGTCACACTTAATCATTAACTACTTATATTAAATGTAATAACTTAATTGCAAGGCAAGTGTGCACATCGGCAAACGAAGATGAAGTCGTTCGGTTGGTTGTCAAAAGATATAAAGTCCACATAATCTGATTTCCCAAGTTTTTCTATGGTCCTCTATACATATGATTGCATGTTTTCTAAAGCATTCCACCACAAAGCCAAAGTACTTGTATAAGAGTCAACAGTCGTAGGTATATCTTTCAACTAGTACACGGATGCAATAGCAATATAGCTAATCTGGTGAATACGTTCACTAGCTTGGGTGTATAGACCCCGAGATAATTACTGCAACGATGCATTAACAGGTTTACAATTTGCAGCATGCGATCTATTTTAGTTTTTCTGCAGCATTTGGAAAAAATAGTCTGAACCACTTAGGCAGCTTAACTATAACAATGCCCAGTCTAAATCAGATGCCTAAAGAAAGCATGTCAGAGCTAATAATTTAGGTTTTCATTTCCATTTCGAAAGGTCCTACAATCGAAGCGAGAAGTGATCCTACATTTTTAGCAAATAAAACGATTGTCTGGAGATGGCTTACAATGCTTAGAAATACTAAGCTAAAGTAAGTAGCGTGATAAAGTTGCCAAGCACATTAGGTGAACTGGTTCATTAAATGTGCCAATCAAATCTTTCAGAGGTCCTATTAAATCAGTTTATGTTGCGACGAAAAGGAATCGATTAGTTGAAGAACATGATACTACTACACTGATGTTGCACAATAGTTCAAAACAGGCCAAGTTAGTGTCCCTTAAGACGACCTGCTGCTTTGGTCTAGCTATTGCTTAGAACATTTAGTCTTTCCCTTAGCAACTGACAGACATGCATGCTCATAAGCACCCGGCCACGAGTTCATTAATGAAACATACTTTACCTGAGCTGGTGCAATGTAATTTGCTGAACGGTTCCCTCAAATATTTGCATGCCTGTGTTGGCAATCAGTTTTGGACAGCTATCGTCGACTGGATAAATGTTTATGGGCAAGACAAATTGCACCTAAAAAACAAAACTGTATGAACATTGAGATGGAACACAATACATTTCATTAGCTAAGAGCAGCAGAAATAACCACCAAGTAAAAACGGAGACCAAACCTAGGCAACAAAGAATACTGAAATTAAAAGGGCTACATACCCTATATGCTACATCATATTGGTCCCTTAATATTATAGGCTTGGCTTCCACATACTTACATCGCAAGCACGTCTCTCTACTTCAAGTTTAACAACTGAGAAGGATGCGACAATATACGTACGGTCTTTAAAGCCTAAACATCACAGCCAGCATGCTTGCTGATGCAGCCAGCATGGTTGCATGTTAACATTAATGAGGCAGTTAGGCAACTTTAGACCCAACTTCATTAAAGCATAAAGCAATAAAATACCAACGGTTAGACGATAGTTCAGTAGCTTAACTTGAGCAAGTTGATGCATTAGGCAGATATGAAGGTAGAAGACACAAGTTCAAACGTGCCAGGGAAACAAGGTACCTGAGGTTGCCCTCACAGCCTGCAACCGTCAACTTGCATTTTGCCAGAAACCCGGTGACAAATATGAGTCAAAGCATTAATCAATCAACCGCACCATGAATTTAAGATCAGCTACATCAACAAAAAGGGAGGATACCGCGCCAAAGCCGTTTCCCGGCAGCAAGAAAAACATCACACCCAAATTTCAGGCAGGCACAGCATCACGAGAGCAGACAATTACATGCAAACGACCTTTAAAAGAATCCGGGTTACTGAAAGTCAGCATTGGCAAGTCATCAATACCTATAACTACTAGTCTTCGAAAAATTACAGAATGTTCAGATACTCAAAATAACCAGTCCTATCTGTCCATCCCATCCTTACATACACTCTTCAAAGTGTCTGGAGAGCATCAACAAACAACTAAAGTTCAGGGTGGGGTCCGGACAGCTTCAAAGGCCTATTAAATTCAGAATCACACAACCTGGACCAAAGGTAGAAACGTGTTCTAAGGGTCCACTCAACTGCAATTAGGGAGACTAAAAAAGGATCTTTAAGAAATTGGAATGCCGGACTTCCACCATTTCATTTAGATGGAGCAATGGCTGGCTGACGTAAATCGGGCATGGTTAGACCTCGGAAGATCTATAATAGTTCTCCCACGTAACTTCTTATGTGCCAAATTGCATACATCGACTCATTTATTTTCTCTTGGAGCTCATGTGCATTGATCCATGCACAACAAAGGTCACACTCAATCAAATATTTCCCACGATTGTGTGCTGTCAACTCCTATTATTACCAAATTTTGAGCATCTGACAAGCAGATCTCCTTAGGTCTACAATTTGCATCCCTTCGGTATCGAAAATCATCTGCAAATCATGACATCTTAAGACCCTTGACATTGATGCTGTATATACGAAAGTGTCCTCCTTGCCTATGGAGCTCAAGCCTCCGTCCGACTGCCCCCACAGGCAGAATGCTATAATATGACACTAGCCGATGCTCTGGACGAGTTTTCGCCTCTGACTAATCGCATTGTATGCCTTGGCCCAGATGGCCTACGGTTTACTAAAGACATTAACATGACTAGGGCTATTAAGCTTGAGCAAGCATATACAAGATCAGGAATATCTTATAATCGACTTGCAATCGAGAATTAATGTAGATCATACCAATCCATCCTAGCTTAGGTCAAATCTAGTTTCTACAAAAACATAGTGGAATTGCAGATGCCGAAGCCAAAAATGCTAATACCAATCGTCGATCATCTCCACCACGGCGCCCTGGTCAATGCATTGCCTAATCATATTTATAGCGATGCAGACGATCGTTTCTTTAGCTTTTTTTGTCGGAAAGACAGATAACATCCGAGCATCTATCCCCGAGGTAACATTCCACCTGGACTTCACCCTTAGTTCTTAGCATTGCCTCAAAGTCCGCCTTCCAGCCTGCCACTAATGACCTTGTCTCAAAGTTCACCTCATAGTCTAAGGACACCAACATCCCTTTATACCATATAACTACCACTGTCTTTGTAAGATCGAGAGATTTTCTGTTGCCCAACTCAACTAAAATAATAAATAAATATGTCCTGAGGTTTAGGTCTTGCTACTGCAGCCTTTAAAAAGGCTGCTGCTAGGTCACTCATTTACAAGGCACTGGAACAAGTAGTAGCACAACAGCTAAATTTTTACATTAAAACTTCAAACCTAGAAAGTAAGATCCATTCAGGTTTCAGAGCTAATCAGCCACTGTATCAGCACTAGCAAGCTTCTCACGAAGGCAGACTTAGTTTTGCTGGATCTCTTGTCAGCACTTGATACTATTTATCAACAAGACCCTCTTGAATGCTTGTCATCTAGCCTAGGTATCACTGGCACTGTACTGCAATGGTTTAGGTGCTATTTCAGTGGGAGACTTCAATGCATTGATGTCAACAGGTAACAGTCATCCGAGGAACCACTAAAGGATGGGATACCCTAGGGATCTGGTCTTGGGTTAACCTCTTCCCACAATGTATACTTTCCTCTATCTTACCGAATCGTCAAGCACAATCTAAACTTTCATTTTTATGCAGATCATGTACATATGTAGCCGTGGTCTGATCCCTCTCTAATTTCCAGCATGTCGAACTCACTCACATCACTGGCAGCATGTATTGCTGAACCTAGACCTACTCAGAAGTTGAAAAACCGAGCCCTCAAAATGGCTACGAAACTACATCTACTAAAGTATATGCACGAAATCGAGGTGCCGTTTCCAAAGTGACCTTTCCCTAGACAGCTCCAGTCACGTCGGCCTAAATTCAGCTATGCAACAGTGCAAAAATTCGTGCATGCTTAAACAGCTATACCACATCCAAGTTGGTCCATGCATTTATGACATTCGTCTTGACTTCAGTAACTCAGTACTCGCAGGTTTTCGGGCCTGTACAATAATCTTGTCACCCAACTTTAGGTGCTTTCATTATCTTGCTCTGGCCTACCTATCCAAACCAACCAGGCTAAGCTTCCGTACCATCTGGTCGTCTGATTCGAGCCTTTTAGGCGTGCCACTGACTAAGCTTAAATCATTTGAAGATTATGCATTTAGTTCGTATGCTCCAAAAGCTTTGAACTCACTCCCCATCCCAAATGAAGTCACGACATCCCGTGACTTGACGATATTTGAAATAAGCTGAAACCCTACACGCTCGTCACAGCATTTGCAGGGTACGTGTGAATTGTACATTCGCCCCTGGGTCTTAGCCCATGGGTAAGTCGCTTGCCCTCACGACCCAGGTCGTGGGTTTGAGCCCTAACAGTGTGCGATCCTTGATTGACCCCTGCAAGCAATGGTGATAGCTACTACGGCTCTTCTGCAGATATGTAAATCAGGCTGCTAAATCAGCTAACCTTTTTTTAGTGTGCTTATGCGTGCTGACACCGAGCGTGCTATCACGAACCAATTGACATACTTTCTTTGCAGCACATGTAAAGTCCCAAGAAAGATTTAGCTCTCATATGGCACTATACAAATACCTTATTGTTATTATTATCTCATTGCTGGGCTTCTTTATACGATGAGGGAATAAGTCCAAGTGACCAAGCCACTCATTTGTCATTAACGTGATTAGATGTTATAAATGGTTTCAGCTTTAGTTGCAAAGCATGCAAAAACCCGTACATTGTACCGACTGACGTCAAGACATCTCCTTACTTGACATTTAAAAAGAAGCTAAAAACCGAATATTCGTCATAGTATTTGCAAAGTCCATTAAAATTGTCCTACAAATGCTTACCTGTGCAGAAATTGTGCATGTTAGTACCACTAATTAGCTCGTATGTTTCTTTCCAGCAAAAGCAAAGTGCATTGGCAGAGACTTGGTCATATTAGGGTGGTACATAAATGTATGATAGTAATAATTATTTTTATTATTCTTTTTGTGTGCTTAAGTTCTTCCCTACGAATGGTTGTTAATGTGCATATTGTATACGAATAAAATGCATGGTTAATGGTAGTCTACAGGTTTACATTAATGTTGGCTGTTTATGCATACTTTCTTGGTAAATCAATGATAATATGCCAAAGTGTGCTCACGTCATTCGATTGAGGACCGGTTTTGGACATGATCAATGTGCAGTACATTCAGCCGCAAAAGTATTCGCACAGTTTCAGAAGCTGCTATGACACCAGCCGATCAAGGGCGTTTTGCACAAATAAGTACTGTCTCAGATGTTAAAAGTATGTGCACTAATACCAAAATTCAAAAAAGACAATCTCTCTCTCTCTCTCTCTCTCTCTCTCTCTCTCTCTATATATATATATATATATATATATATATATATATATATATGCATACATACATATCGTAGTTCTCCAAAAATAACAAGTGGAGGAAAGTCTTACTAACCGTGCACTGTGTGTTTAGGCCTACGACACCATTCCAAGCAGCTGAAACACTGACTGTAATAACTCTCATGCTTTGTGCAACTACAAGCCGGGACTGCTCACATTTGCCGAAAATCCACTTTTATGGTAGATATCATTCGACTGCGTTAAAAGTATCTTCATCTGATTTAAAGTCATGATCTGACATGTCGCCACCAAACAGTTACTGGTCGAACAAGATTTCTACTACATTGTTAAAAATCATTATATAACATTTGTGAGACACGATTTGGGTACCTGCCTTCATAGACAGAGATATTTAGTGTTCAAAGACATTGACATTGAAATAGGGGGCCTATCCCTATGAACTAGGTCTAAACATAGCAGCTGTGGCCAGACAAGAGAAACAGCATAGCCTATGGAGTTACTGTAAATTTAGGGCTTACAGGCAGAGGCACGATTGTAACACAACCGACAAATGGTTTTCCGGTGCCTGAAAATGACCTCAGGTAACCATTTTTTAAAGGCACGTAAAGCACTTTGACAGTATCAAGCAACATTTTCAACTCAATACCTTCATTAGATTAAATTTCCATTTAAAAACCTTCAATTGATCGACTGTTTCGGTACTCTCCCACAGTTGCTTGTAAAAAAATGTAACTAGCTCAGTAGTTCTGTCTCGGCTTGATTATTGTAATTCCCTTTTGGCTGGGCTACCAAAGAAAGCTATTAGGCCACTGCAGCTGACTATGAATATGGCTGCAAGGCTAGTCTTCAAGTCCCAGAGGTTTAAGCACGTGTTTCCTTTGCTAAAAGAGCTAGGATGGATGCCGGTTGAGTAACGGATACAGAGCAAAGTTCTTACACTGACCCACAAGGCCCGCCACGGCTGGGCTCCTTCGTAGCTAGCTGAACTGCTGCATCAGTTTCAGCCTGTTTGCGCCCTCGGGTCCTTTGTGGACAATAAATTAGCTGTTCCATTCCTCTGCTTAAAGACGGTTGGCTATAGAAGCTTTAGCTCTGCAGGTCCTATACTTCGGAACTCGCTTCCACAATTCTTATGCAACGACAACTACTCTCCTACTGCCGACTATGACTCATCCTTTTCAGCAGTCCTGAGCTTCTACTTCCATGCTACTCATTACCTCAACTGCTCTCCTGACTCTGCTATGCTTCCCACTTTCTCTTTGTTGCGTGAGATGAAGTCTGTTGACTACCGAATGCGTACCGAAAGCCGCTTAGGCTGTGAGTGTGCTATACAAAACTCTCCTGCGTAACACCCACATGGTCTTTATGACTTTGTGGAGTTACAGACGGAGATACATTAAATTACATTCCTTGGGCAGTAGCTTGGGATTCAGGTCTTATTTCGCACCTAAAGGACCCATGGCTGACTATGAGTGGTAATGATTCAAGAAAAAATAACAGCCCTTGGTGGCGACAAACTTGGTAGGCTACAGGCACCCAGAAAGAACATTTTCTTTTTGTATCAAGAACATACTCTGTGTGTGTGTGTGTGTGTGTGTGTGTGTGTGTGTGTGTGTGTGTGTGTGTGTGTGTGTGTGTGTGTGTGTGTGTGTGTGTGTGTGTGTGTGTGTGATGAGTATATCGTACATATTCATCATTTAGCCTTATAGACTCACAATCGCATGCATTTAAAAAATGTACAATAAAAATAATAATAAACACTTGATAAAGCACCCAATACAGTTGGATCTGTTGAGCCATCGACATGGTTTATGCAGAGTAAGGCATAGAATTAACATGATAGGAAATACCTCGTGTCTGCCGTCAGTCATGTGGAAAATGATGTTATCGCTGAATGAATCCGAGCCATCGTGCTCATATGCCACGGCGCTGTTGTCAAGATCAGCAGCAGTGAAGTAGCCACGAGCTGGTGCAGTGGACACATACAGGCGCCCATGCTCGGGGCCACGAAGTGCTCTGATTCGGACGTCGCCAAGGTTGTCTTCGTCGGACACTTGAAGAGTGTTTGCACTGGACAGCTGGCGAGATTCGCCTTCGACTAGAGCAAGCCCTATAATCGATCAAACCTCATTGCCACATTGTGTGTGTGTGTGTGTGTGTGTGTGTGTGTGTGTGTGTGTGTGTGTGTGTGTGTGTGTGTGTGTGTGTGTGTGTGTGTGTGTGTGTGTGTGTGTGTGTGTGTGTGTGTGTGTGTGTGTGTGTGTGTGTGTGTGTGTGTGTGTGTGTGTGTGTGTGTGTGTGTGTGTGGGTGCTACTACCGACAGTCCTTCAGAAATTATAAAGGCAGGATGAGTGAGGCTAAAGGTACAGGGCACAGCTGCGCTGCTACACTATATATAGCTACAGCTGGGGGGGGGTACGAGATGGTTGCGTGGAACAGGTGATAACCGGACAGTGAGTCGAACAACTTGGCTCGATCTGCACCGTCGTCATGCATCTATGCCATGCCATACAGAAAGATCTCGTGTGGGAAAGGTCGTCGCATCGTTCTAGTTAGTTCAAAATTCAAAAATCAACGAATCTGTCTTATAAAGAGCCAAGCTAAGCCCAAACGGTTGTTCAGATGCTGCAGGACATGGTGCAAAATGGAGTGACAGGGTCAGAATGTGCATTGGTTAAAAACTCCAAAATGAATAGACCCCCATCCCTCTTGACCGTTTGAATACTCGCCTCGACGGATTGGTGATCCTTGCCTCGGTAGCCTGAGCCACCTCGGCCAGCCATTCCTCCCCTAGCAGGGCACAGGCACCGTGACAGGCACAACGTGGCTTGGTAGCTGGCTACTGCCCACTATTGCCTATTTGCTAGCTGAAGTGACCCAGCGAATCGTACTGCCCATCGGCTTTGCTAGAGGTCAATCCAGAGCTCTGCGATACCCAAGATAATAATAATAATAATAATAATAATAATATTGCACTTGATAAAGCGCCCTCAGAGAACTTAATCTCTTTCTAGGTGCTTTACATTTGCTGCAAAGTGATGTGCAATAGAATAGTAAGTAAAATCATGCTTGAAAAAACAAACAAAATGAATAATATGGTTAGGGGTGACATGCACAGGGTCAACATGCAAATGTGGTTAGTGGCAGCATGCACAGTGTCAGCACGCATAAGCACATCAAGGACGAATCACAGGGACCCACTAAATGCTGTCCTAAATAGGTGTGTTTTTAAGTTTCTTTTAAATGTGGTCAGGTCAGGGGATGTTTTGACGCAGGTCGGGAGGGAGTTCCAGGCTTTGGGAGCATACGAGCTAAATGCACGGTCTCCAAAGGATTTAAGGTTTGTACGAGGTATTTCCAGACTGTTGGATTCCGAAAAGCGAGTGGTACGATGCTTGGCCTGATGGGGTAGTATATCTGAGAGATAGGCTGGAGCCATAGAATGAAGGGACCTAAAAGTGAGCGACAAAACCTTGAATTCAATCCGTTGCCTCACTGGTAGCCAGTGCAGGTCGGCGAGAAGTGGAGTAATGTGGCAACTGCGCCGCTCACGACAGACAAGCCTAGGTGTGGAGTTTTGCACCAGCTGCAATCGCCTGATCGCACATGCTGGTAGGCCAGTAAGCAGTGAGTTGCAGAAGTCGAGACGGGATGTCACGAATGCATGGACCAACTTATACGTGGTATCTTTATCTAAACAAGCCCGAATTTTAGCAATGTTATGAAGCTGAAAATAGGCGGATTTGACTGTGGAGCTTATATGGTCGTCTAACGAGAGGTCGCTTTGGAATAGGACACCTAGATTTCGCGCTGATTCAACTGGAAATATGCTGGCAGAGCCAATTTTGAAAGTCAGCCTATCCAATTTCTGAATCACACTGGGTTTGCCCATAACTAGTAAGTTAGTTTTATCATCGTTTAGTTTTAGAAAATTTGCTGCCATCCATGTGCGGATGTCATCAATGCATGCAGCAAGTGAGTTGAGAGAATTTGAGGTGCTCGAAGGCTGGGAGGGATCAAAGCAAAGGTACAACTGAGTGTCAGATCACATCCGGGAAACCTCTAGCCAGCAACCAGCTTTGAAATGCCAAATTAAAGACGGGCCATTCCTACACAGAAAAATGCTTTACTGGCTGGGTAGATTTTATTTGCTGGCGTAGGCCGATGCCAGAAACGGGTCAAATCGTTTGATCGCATGTATTTGCTGAATACTTGCTCTAATGCTTCTTTTGTGTTCATTACTGTCAAAGAACAGTAGAAGCAACTATGCATATCCGATTCAAATATTACAAATAAGTAAGGATAGCTCAGCAAACAAAGAACGTAGGTGAACGTGCTGAGATGTGATCCTTTATGTCCTTACCGAGGTTCCGTGTGACCAATGGTGCAAGAGTGTTCATTGGATTCACAATCACGGTGAGATCAAATGTGTCTGACGTAAGCCCTTCGCTGTCAATAGCTTGAATAGGAATTCGAATGTGTCGTGGCATGTCGCTGGAATAAAAGTTGTATTACTGACGACCGCTGCCTTCCTGTGTCTGACTTGCATAAACACTCTGAGGTGGCACGAATTTAATTTCGTGCTGCTGCTTTGACATATTCAAGGTGCACAACCCTGCGTGGTCGATCGAACATTAAGCAAAACTTATTCGATACAAGTATCAATTGTGTGCACATTCATGCATGTACCATGCGCACACGCGAGAATTCATGATCTATTCACATCTTACTCAATAAAGATGCATTGCACACCTCTTAGTAACCTCACTATGCATTATAGAATTAGCTTCCAATACCGGAAGTCATGGATTAAAGATCAGCAGTTATACTTTCATTAAGTATGAAGCCGACTTGACAAGTGAGTCTCCAGCTTTTCTTAACCAGTACCACAATATCTCGTTCAGGCTTCTACACATGACCCGAAAGTCTGTTCAGTTACAGCAAAAATTTATTTTATCTAGCACTGGTCAAGAAAGGCTGAAGACTTCACAATTAGTCGGCTCCAACCTTAATGAAAATATTACTCCTCATCTTGAACCCGACATTTGTGATACACACACACACACACACACACACACACACACACACACACACACACACACACACACACACACACACACACACACACACAAATATGACCGCTTGGTTATTGGTGTGGCAGTTTTCGTAAGCACAACTAAAGCTTGTGCAGCTAAATAGAGCAGAATAGCAAAGCAAACTCGCACCTGCTGCTGGCTGGAGGTTTGTAGGCTATTCTCAAAAGCCGCACGTCCTCTTGATAAAACGACAAAATGGACAGCTCAGGATCATCTGTGCAGACAATTTGTCCTTCCTCGGGATCTAAAAATCATACCTCACTTGTAAGCAAGCCTGTGCAGCATGGCTGGAGAGGCCCACATTTATGACGAAGTAGCCATGCTACTGAAAGAGCATTCAAAATAGATTGCAGGTGAGCATAACAGCACACCTAGGTGGTGAACTCACACATTCAATTCACTGCATGCTAATCGAACACATACCACTATTTTTAAGGAAGCAATCTAGCAGCTTTGGCTGTATAGCGACAATTACAGCAGCTTGTTTGCATTCAGGGATCGGACAGTCTGAAGCTTGGTGCAGCGGTTGCATTTGGGAACCGGGCATATACAGGTGACACACCGAGACTTCTGGTCAGGTTGAACACGACCAAGTCAGTGGGAGTCTCCTTGTCGTCAGCATGCAGCACCTCGGGTGTGATTGCAGTCATGATGAACTGATTAATGTCGATACTCATCAATGCAGACAAGCTGCAATATCAAATGAAAAGGTATGGCCAAAATAATCTTACATCATTGAAGCTAGTAGCTTTTCGACGATGCGGACACGATTCATGGCCAAGCACAGTTCAGGATATCAGGCAAAGCCGGCCGACTTAATCCACACAGCACAAGGCTAAGTTAAATTGGTGATACCACTTACAGCTAAAGCGTTCGACAGAGCGAGTGACACAGAGCGTGATTATGGATAGCAAGCAGGTAGCACACAGAAAGGCAGCTGCAGAAGTCGACTTGACTGTGAAGTAGAGCACATCAGAATTGCACTCTACTTCCAAAACTGTGTCCTCCGATCAGTGCGTAGCATCATAGCGCACACTCTGACGATCTGAGACTGCTAAGACCTGTTCAAAGCATATGTATTTGCATGCCCACGGCTCGTAAGAAATTACATGTATTTGGATATTACATGCTTGCTATAAGTCCACAAGAGACAACACCTCCCTTGTTGCGTGCGCACTACCAAGGTATCATGAATGGCGAAACTGAAAGGCCCAGTCACGTTTGGAGAGAGCTGTTTCATAGAAGAAAAACTCGTGGCTCATTACGAACCATCGGTTCAAAATGAGGCACCCAAACCAATTCAGTGAGCACAGGCACACTACTGATGCAAGTACAAGGTAGAGGCGTCTACAGCACGTACATACACATGCATGTATTACAAATATGTATATAGGTCCACAAATCATGTGGTGCTATAGGTAAAGAGCTCTCCATAAAAGGTTAGCTGATTTGACAGCCTCATTTATATAGCAGCAGCAGAGGAGCCTTAACGGCTATTACCGCCACTTGCAGTGGTCAGTCAGAATCGCCCACTGCAGGACTCGAACTCATGACCTGGGTGGTGAAGAGCAAGAACCTCAACCCTTCGCCAAGACCCGGCGCAAATAGCGCAGAATCAAGCCTGAAATTGTTGGTGCTCAATCGGTATCCAACAGAATGCACACCGTATGCCACAAAGAAAATGAAAAAGCATAGCTGCATTGAGCGAGCAGTCACGAAGTCAGTGGCACCACAGTAGCAGCGAAGAATGTGACTGAAAAGAAAACAGAAGAACAAGTGTAATCTGTCCTAAGAATGAGTGCAACTCATTTCCCCCACAACCCAGAGAAAAGAGTATCTGCCACTTGCAACATCTTTCAGAAGGAAAGGAACAGATAAACTACCATCCTTAGAGAGAACACGGAAGTCGAATGCTGCTACTGCTGGCATAGGTCGCCAAGATATGAATGGTTAAGCCACGGTTAACGCGGTAGGTCAGAGAGACCTCTCGGTCTCCTCGGCTGGCACTTACTGGTGCATGCTAATGCAGCATTCCATTATACTAATCTGCACGTGCGGTGCATATGCTGCACAACCCGAGAGGCGTGTGAAGCAATCCTGGCTGACAAAATTTGTCAATGAAATTAATTAGGCCAGGGGCAGCTGCCGAGGGCAGCCAGTGCAATGCTGCTGCTCAAGTGTCAGCAGACAGCTAGCTCACCAGCGCACCGGCAAGCCAGAGAGGCAAGTTCGTGCCGTGCCAGCGAGCGACTGGTAGTGTGCACGTCCACATGCTCCTCGCTAACTACCGCCCGCGCGCCTATACGCGGTAGGGACCATGTGTCTACCACAGGGCTCTGCTACCCCGGGCTCTGCTAGCCGTGCTCTTGCAGCTGCTAGAAAAGGAAGCAGCAGGCTAGCTGCCGCTGGCCTGAAAGCACGCTAAGCCTCCGCAAGAGGCAAGCAGCAGCCCAGCTGGCATGGGCTCGGGTCTCGGCCTCGGGCAGTTAGCCAGCTGCACGTGGGTCTTGTCGACCGACAGCTGGGCAGCCATTCCCGCAGGCGACAGCTATGGCAACAGCAACCTGCAGCAGCATACACAGCAGGCTTGTGGCCCCTTGTTTTTCAGTGTGCTCCAGATATTAAGATAAGTGGGGATGGGTGGTCACACCCCTACCTTGCCGGGGGCAGTCAATCACAAGAGGGCTGAAAGTGTGGGCCAGGTAGCAAGCCAGTCGGAGGTGACAGTTAAACTAGCCTGATTACGGCTGACAATCATTATTCACGACTACTAGATAATCTATGGCCGATGCCGTATAAAACGCCTGCGCCACGCCACGAGACAGGCAGGCAGCTGTGATTCGAGACTCGGCGTTGGCATTTGAGCTGATTTGAGCTCAAGGTCGGAGAGTCGTTGCAGAGCTTACAAGAATGTATAAACGAATTCGCCCTACAAATGCAACGTTGTATGCAGCTGCCGATACCGTGCACAGGCTTAGCTGTCGGTGGAACGTCCTGGGAAACTGCTAGCTCGATAACGTTAATAGCAATCAGCCGGAAGTCTCGCAGATTGCCTCTTCATTTGCACGAATGCCAGCAGGGCGAGCTAGTCAGAGGATCAGAGCAAGTCGAAAAATCAGTAGGCAACCTATAAGCAGTAAGAAACATTCCGAAAGCCTGATCTGCTGCCTGCTATGATCATGGGCTGATTTGCTTGTGGAGAGACACTTCCGGTATGTTGGGCTTGAAGGAGAAAAAAGGGTGAACAGCAGTGCCCCTGCACCCAGCAAGCGAGGGGGCACAGCGCAGAGGTCTGCACTTCCAGCTCACTTAAACGAGGGCAGCTCATTGGGTGCCGCAAACAGAAGGTTGATCTCCAGCTGAAAGTGCTCCAGCCTCACTCCCGAGTCTCCGCTCGAATCTCTCACGGCGACCGATGCCAGCACGCGATCCCTGTCAGCAGCAGCCACTACCGTGCTCAAATAGCGCACATTGGAGCGAAGGAAATCGTCACAGTCCACGTCTGCGGTGGCTGCGGTGTCGTTGGCTATGACGCCGTACCTGCAAGAGGATGGCACTGCTGACATGGCAAGCTGCTACAGCACAGCAACTCGGGCATTGCAATGAAGACAAAGCATAGGTGACCGCAGATCACTCTCGGCAAGGGTGGCAAGCATTGGGCAGCCGTGACGACCAAAGCACGAATGACTGACTGCCTGTATAGCAACAAACGGCTCTGCTGCAAGCTGAGGCATTTCGTGAAATGCAGGGTAGGGGAGGCACCGCAGGGATGCTGAGTTATGACGAGCTCGCACAGCGAACCCAGCCAGAGCACGATGTAAAACGACCGTTAGGTACGTTTTACGGCCGTTCAAGCAACGAGCCATGTTGACGACCTGTGTGCTGCTGATGAAATGGTTGGAGATGGTCGGCAGTTTGCCACTTCAGTCTAATCACGACTCGTCGATCATCTTGCCTTGCCGAATGCCGGACAGCAAATTTAGCCGCCAGTTGAAGCTCGAAAATCGAGGCTTAGATCCATGGCCTCAGCTACTCGGCTACTTGCATCCTAACATAGCACAAAGTGTGCTCACTGCTGCTGCTGGCTAATGACAGCACCCTGCACACCCTGCTCATTGTGTTCGCATTGAGAGGCCCAACTCTCGACAAGTCGGTTCTCACTGCCTTGCCGTGTATCAAAGCATGCCGCAGAGGAGCTACCCGTTGTATACACAAGACCTCGACGTGTGCCAGGGGAGGACAGCCCGAATTCGGCTGTCGGCCAGCAGTCTGTGCAATCGCTCTCGCAGGCGATGGTAGTCAGCAAGTCCAGAATGCTGCTCCAGTTGACTAGATCAGCAGTCGCAAGATCTCAGCATCTATCTGCACGGAATAGCTTCTACATGACTAGGCTAGGTTTGTGTGTGCTTTTTAGGGACGTCTCATCACTTTACACCTACGGGTCCAAACGGGATCAACAAGTCTAGCTAAGGATACGAGGCATACGTCCGCTTCAAAAAGATACTGCTATACCTGCATAGGCTCTTATATGTTTTTGCACACATGCATCAGCAGCTAGCCACCACATGCTTACGCGGATCTTAGCCCATAGGTAAGGGGCTTGCACTTAGCGACCCAAGTCATGTGTTCGAGTCCTGCAGCCGGCAATCCCTTGTTGCCCACAGCAAGCGAGCGACAGCCGCCAAGGTTCTTCTGCTGCCATGCAAACGGAGCTGTTGAATCAGCCATCCTTAACTTTTTTGCATATGTGCATACTTGTAGATGAGGCAAAATCCTTGGTCCTATATATGATGCAGCCCACTAAGCAACCTTGCCTGTGCCTTGTAGTAGCCAGTGCCTTGCAGTAGAGCAGCTCAAGCTTCCAATAAAAGACATCCAAGCTCTCTTGAGGAGAGCTCTACCGGCTTTCCACTATCATCTACTGTTCTTACTTTTGCCTCAACCGGTGGCTCGCCTTGGGCTAACCCCTGATCCATCTCTTATCGCCTTCTTAATCATACCTCACTATACTGCTGCCCTTGCTTTGCTAATTATGAATATGCTTGCTGTTCCATTATCATTCAGACTGTTCGAAGAGATTAGCTCGATTAACTGCTTGAACATAGCTTCAGCTTCAAGAGCTCGACCATGCGACCTCCGGAAATTGCAAAACTGCAGGGCCCGGAAGGAGTCCGCATCCAAACCACGTGCACAGATTAATAACCTAGCTTGCTCAGTTGATTGTGGTCGCTCTGCATCATTCTTTACGAGCACCAACTTCGGCAGATAAAAACCAGGTCCCGTCAGCTACGCCATTAAGAGTGCTTGGAACAAGCAGTGCTCAACTTTGCTGCAAGTACATTCCAGGGTCAGCAAAAAATGGAAAACCAGCAGCAACTGCAGCCCATGAGTACCCTGCCGATCAGACACAATAGGGCAGGTGGAAAGGGCCCTACGTACATGCTGCGGCCTATTACTCAAACAGTAGAAGAGCTTTCTGCCCAGTTCTCCCAAAGCTTGCATATCTAATCCTGCTGCGGACTAAAAAAAGTCCACGATACAACTGAACAAAAAGCTGCTTAAATGTCGAGGCCAAGACAGCTTCCAACTTGTAGCTACAACTCAGCCGTCTTGAAAGATGGCAGGATAAATAGGTATAAAAAAACTCGTGAACGATCACAGCAGGGTACAGCACAAATACTCAAGGCTAAAGCAATGCAAGCAACGATTAACCACTGGATTAGCACCGGCAGATCGAAATTATAAGCCAAGCACAGACCTGAATAGCAGATGACCACGAGAAGAAACGCCAAGATGTGGGGCAGAACAATAATGGTCACCTTGCACTGATCCGGCCAGTGCATTTAGAGGGTGATGCTTAATTATAGACAAACAGCAGGCAAGGTGTGACTACCAAGCCATGTATATTTCCATTAGTGGCCTCCTTCTGAAGCCTGCTTTTTTTCAATCAGACTGACCCATTCTAATTGACCGTAACCGTAAACAATTGAATACTGAGCTTAAATCAGGGCAGCACAATCATGAACAGTGATTCAACAAGCATGGTTAGACAAAAGATCGAGAATGCTGCCCTCGGGGAGGGCTAAAACATATACAGAATAGGCAAACGGTCAGGATCCCTTCAGCAAAGCTGCTGTGGTGCCTCTAGCCTTCAAAAGCTAGCTATAGACGAGTCACGGCCCCTCCGAACTCCAGCTGGCAGCCATTACAGCAGACCGTGACCGGCAGGAAGAGCAGAGCTGTGCCTAGGAGCTAGTTCCGAGCAGGGATAAATAAACAAATCCTAGCTGTTTTAACAGCCTCTTTTTGTATAGCGACAGAAGAGCCTTTATTGCTATCACCACCGCTTGCAGTGGCGATAAAGGATCGCCCACCGCAGGAATCGAACCCACGACCTCGGGACCGAGATCGTGAAAAGCAACCGCCTTACCTAGCGTGTCATCACGGCTCACCGGGGATGATAACACATCAGCAAAGATTGACACTCCTCCACAAGCAGCCGGTAGTTGTCCCCTCATAGAACAGCAATTTATGAAAAATGCTGGAATTCTAGCGTCCAGAAAATGTCTACCTCAAGCCACTTGTGTTAGCTGCCGAAGCAGCTGGAGGGAACTAATGGGCCCCTCACACAGATGCTAATTTTCAGTCCGATCTGCATTACAGCTGAAGGGATTTACATTAGTATAGAATAAGGTCAACTCGACCTAGGTCGTGGGTTTCAGTCCAGCAGCAGGAAATCCAGTATTGCATGCTTGAAGCAAAATGAAAACCACGAAGGCTCTTGTGCCACTATATAAGCAGTGGGGGGCAGGAGGGCATTTGCCCCCCCCCCTACTTCGGGCATCGAGCTAGGGCACCCCTTATTCCTATGCCCTCGACCACCGCCAACAAAGAAATTGGGCTTTAATTTCGACCGATGAGCAATCGCCGAGTTCGTGCCGAATAAACTTGTGATTTGACGCTACAATTTCTCATTAATTGCGGGTCTGGCCCCCTCCCCGTCTATTTGAAGATCTTTCGGGTCTTGTGCCCAACATATAATTTTCGGGTACAACCCTCCTTAGATGAAAATCCTGGCTTCTCCACTATTCAACACCTCGAATGGCTTTCTCATAAAGTAGCAATTGTCAAATCAAGCCATACTGGTGCGTCTTGTACTAGAGAAGCTTCCTGTGAAATCCTAGTAACAGCAGAAGTACAAGAACAATTACTGTGCAAGAGGACCGAAAGGCAAAACTGTAGCAGTTAGAAGAGGAAGAAGTAAGAGTGAGCCATGAAGAACAACAACCAGCAAAGGAATGGTAATAGAGTGAGAAGTGAAAAAGTGGGGGAGAAAAAGGTAGGGGTGACAGAGATGGAGAGAGAGAGCAAATGAGAGAGAAAGTGTGGGACGAGAGATGGACAGAGCAAATGAGAAAGAAAGAGAGAGGGGGACAGTGACCAGGTTGCAGGAAAAAGTAAAAAGTAAAGTAAGTCACTTGGCTAGTGAGTCACCCACCGTGCTGTTGGTAGGATGAATGCCGATAAGGAAATGTCAAGCTGCTAAAGTCAATGTGGGCCAGCTCGACTCAGACCTAAAACTACTAAATCCTACTGGAGCTGCAGTTAGTGAGGATGAAAACCTGCAATGTGCAGTGCAGCTGGCTCATCCAGCTGCACTGCACATTGCTACTACATCAGGATAAGCCCACAGCTGGCAGGTAGCAAAGTGTTGACACCAGCTTTCCAGTGACAACCCGGGCATTGCTATGAGGAGCAGCACGATCAAAGCAGCCAATATTAATGCCTCTGATCCGAGGCACGTGTCTACTAATGCTCACAAGGCCCAGAATCTGTATTAGTCTTTAATTAAGATTGTGGTAGTGTAGAAGGGCAGGCTGGTAACTAGTGAAAGATAGGTACAGAGGATTAAGAGAGAGGAAAAGAAAGTCCCGAGCAATACCTGTAGTGAGGCTGCTGTCGATATTTCCTGACCCAACTACGTGGAAGACAACATTGCACATAGGTACCTTAGCATGCCGGCGCAGTCCACCTACACTAGGCAGCTACCAATGTCATGAACCACAACTCAAGAACATACGATCTCGAGACTCGTACTCGTACTCGTACAACACTACGGATCTCGAGACTCGCGAATTTATTATAGGTGTCAAAGAATGCTCAAGTAGTGACACTGCATACCTAGAGATATGTGCTCAGAACTATGCCAAGGATGGGCCAAAGTTTGACCTTGCCTAGGGCTGCTAATCACAGCAAGACTGGAAGCACGTTACCAGGCAGCTTGGCATGCCCCTTCCGGGTCTGTCTAAGGGATTGCAATGGCCCGCTGGGTACATTTTGGTAAACTTACGGGCACCTCACTCAGCCTAGATTTGCATGGCATGGTCAACTATGCACGATGAAAGACAGGCTGTCATCTGCATACAATGCCTCACTGACAGTGCTGCATTGAGTGGCTCTGCAGTGAAAGCACAGCACGCTTTCTGCAATACGACACGTGTGAACCCATGAAATCCACCCTTGCTCTGGGGCCTGAAGTGTTGGCTACCTTCCGTCGCGAATGTAACTAGCACCTAATCCGAAAGTATTTCCTTTAAGTGGGTGTTTTTTCTCACCCGTTATCTGAGCACTCTCCTGATGCCGGCGATCGATATTGATGGCACACAGATGCTTTAATTGGCAGGATTTTTAACGTTTTAACCAAAGCAGTTCACTTGGTCATGAATTTTTTCTAGCAGCTGCTTCCACACGACAGCTCCATGCAAGTGGCTAGGGATGACGCCATAGTCAGGCAAATACTAGCTGACAGCTTCTTGTGTATACCAACAGAAGAGCCTTTTCGGCTATCACCACTGCTTGCAGCAGCAATAAAGGATCGCTCACCGAAGGATTCGACCCCATGACTTTGAGACCGAGGTCGTGAAAAGCAACAGCCTTACCTAGTGTGCCATCACGGCTCAAGCAAAGCTCTCACTTTAAAGATGGCACGATCAGCAATTGGCCAAATAGCATCCTTCACGTAGAGTCAGCTTGCCGATGGCTGGGCGGTATCTTTTGGGGACACACATACATATAGTATAAGCTTAAAAGCGATGGCGGCACTGGTGATCACCTTTATCTTATCATTGGGCTTACTAAGAGTGAAGCTTGAAGTGAAGTCATCAAAAGGTTGTAGTTGTGATCCTACAGTTCTACGACGATGCACGCCGTGCAGCCTGTAGCAGTCAGAAGAGGTTTCGAACAGAAAGCGGCAGATGCAGAAATTGATAAAGAGGGAGAGAGGGAGGCTGGATTGAAGCGGCACCGAGGCTGATCGAGCGCTGCACGGCAGGTACTTCTGCACACAGAAGCATGCTCCGAAAACCCACAAGCAGCAGGACAATGACACTTACACTGGCCACTCATTTGCTGCATTCACGAGGCTCAAACGACAATCCTCCTTCGCCCGATCGTATCTGAACTGGACGGCGCGGCTGTCTATGGGGCTAGAGTGCCCGAGAGGGCGCCTGACCTCCACCGGTCTCCCTAAGCGAACGATGTCGTACGGCAGCGAGACGTCGACGTTGACGGCGACGGTGAGCGGTATCAGAAGCGTCTGCCACCTGCTGTCGTACTTGATCAGCAAGTGGATCCTGTCCCAGGTTGGGCTCTTAAGGCCGAAATGCGTGTAGGTGAGCTCGCCCTCTGAGAACTGACACGGAAACGTCGTCGGCTGCAGCCGGCCGATGCGACGAGGCTGCGGCTCGGCGGCGGCCACCGTCGCGGTGCAGCGGTCGCCCGATCGCACGTACAGGTCGATACCCCGGCGTCGCGGGATCGCGGTGTCTCTGCCGAAAGCGACCGTAAGAGGACCGGCTGCCCGCACCACGTCGCTCGTCGTGAGGAGCCGGTCGTCGGGAGCCGGCCGAGCGCCGGCGCTCGGCGCCGCCGCTGCGCCGGCGTCGCATCGGCGAGCGCTCGCGGCGAGCAGGGCAACGATACCGACCAAGACGCCTCGCTCCAGCATCGCGCTGCCGCGCTAGACCTAGCAGAGGCACTGTCAGGCGCGCGAACCGCAGCAGCACATCGCCGCCGCCGCCTAGCAGGGACGAACCACGCGCTCGCTCGCTCGACGGCGCGCCTATGCGGAGGGATACGTCGCCGGGGTCAGCGGCCACGCGCGAGGGCAAGCGACCGTCGCTCAGCTCGCCGCCCTCCTTCCCTCCCCCTCCCCCGGGGTCTTGCACCGCGACGGCCCGCTCCGGCGAGTGCACTGCGTATGCTACTGCGGAGCGGGCTTTAGGTGAACGGCGGTACTACGACTTTGCAGAGCTCCCGCGGCGACCGGACACAGACACTGGGCCGGCTTCGCTGCGAACGACGGCGGCCGCCGCGGTCTAAGCTTTTAAATTGCGCGGGTTGTCTGAGTTTTGGTAGGTGACTTAGCAGCCTCATTTCGGCGTTGTATATCGCCGCAGCGCTAGGCTCGCGCTGGAGCACTGCCGAGTAGCTATACGCAGCAAACATGGAGGCTAGTTTCTACGTACCGTCTTTTCAGAATAGACTTCGCTAAGCTAACCGATATTCAGAGCGCTCTCGCGAGCAAGCATTGAGTAGTGGCACTCGTGCTTGGGTTAGGGCGACGTCGCGCGCTGGACGAAAGTGGCGCTTGCGACCGCTGCGGGGCCGGTACCAGGCTCGACTTGCGGATTGCTCGTGGCTGGCTAGCCGCTAATGTTGAAAAGCAATCCGAGTTGGAGCGCACTCGCGATCTGGACCGATCTCTGATCGTTGTCAAGCTGAGCCGCAGCATGGAACTCCGCTCGCCGCCGCAATGGTGGGTGTGGATGTGAAGCGACAGATCGAGTGCAGCTCAGCGTCCGCGAGTCAGCGAGAGAAGCAGCCGCCGCGGAGATAGTGCCAGCGGTCAGGTCGGCAGAGCTGCCGACAGACACGCATTGCAGCGCGAGACCGGGCGCTTTTGAGCTCTTCGGCCGCTATGCTAATCCGAGGCAGCGAAACCCGTAGCGAATATAATTCCGGTGAGGCAGCCAGGGCCAAACCAAAAAATAGTGAAGATTGCGAGGATTCAGTGCAAAGACCTAGTCGAACGGGTCAGCGAAGCATATTCGTTACGAGCACATCGCGACTGGCTCTCGTGCTAGCGCGTCCAGCGTCTGCTCGAGAGTTCAGTCGCGGATGAACTCCAGCCCTTTATTGCTACGTCGGCTTAGATCCCCAAAGTTCTCAAGGGTAGTCGAGCGTTCATATTTTCAGTGAGATTATTTTCGGCGCGCGATTATCTCGGCAGGCTTCCAAGACTGATTAGCTCACCACCTCAACCAGCTCTGGCCAGACGAAGCTTCTGGGCTTATTTTCAGTGGCAGAATTTTCCTCGCCTGCCGCTTTGCCGCCTTTTCGCCTCTGACTCTGTCAAATCATGGCACGCGGATGTACGGCGGTGTGCCACAGGGCTGCATGTACCCTTTCAAAGATGAGTTTTCTAACGGTCCTACCTCCTTCATATTTTCCGTCTACTTTTTTTTTAAAATTCCCAATTAACAGCAGGGCGTTTGAGGGAGCGAAATGGTTTGTACTTCCTTCCTACGCTTTCTCACAAGCTCGACATACGGAGTTAACAAGAGAAGTGCGCTTCGAAGTGGCTGGGATGGCAGCCGACATCGAGTGCAATCTGGCTGGCGGAAGTCATTCTTTGCAATGCGGAGCACGTTGCAAGTCGGAGCTCGGAGCTAGAGAATCGCGCATCGCGGCCCGTCGCAGCTGGCTTCGATCAGCGCCGCCGCCAAACTATCGTCCGCCGGCCACTTGAATGAACGAGGGCTCTGTTGGATCGCTCGATTATCGCACCAGTAAAAAGACTCCGAGCCAAAACGTAGGCCGGCGCTCCGCTGCTTTCTGCAGCATCTTAGGTAGAGAGGCCTCCGGTCCTTGAGACGTGCGGTCGCAAACTAAGAAGGAAGCAGGAAGAAGCGCTCGAAATTCTTTTGTTCGTATGTTCCGAAAGCCTGGAACTCACTTCTGACTGGCGTTACGACATCCCCTGATTTGACGATATTTAAAAAGAAGCTGCTAAAAACACACCGCATTTAGTGCGACTGTGCGATTCGTCCTTTGTGTGCTTATGCGTGCTGCTGACACTGTGCATGCTGACCCTATGTATGTCGCCTCTAACCATTTTATGCTTGTTGACATTCAGCTTGCTATCATTAACCATTCGACCACCCATGCTTACTCTGCAGCAAATGTAAGGTGCCTAGAAAAATATCAAGTTCTCTAAGAGGGCTTGACAAACATATTATTATTATTAATTATCATCATCACTAACATTATTATTATTAAGCTAGGACCCTCGCAGCACGCGCCGGATGTATTGTAGGCTTCTCGTGCTCCCTCCGCTTCCCTACGATTAGCCGCCGAGGCTAGGTCGGGGCTCAAATCTCGCCTGTCTGCACCTATGAACTCATCCCATTGGTGAGCCATAACGGCACACTAGGTAAGGCCGCTGCTTTTAATTAATGGCCTGGGCCCCGAGGTCATGGGTTCGAATCATGCGGTGGGCGATCCTTTATTGCTGCTGCAAACGCTGGCGACAGCCTTTACAAGTCTTCTGCCGCTATACAAAAAGAGGCTGCTCAATCAGCTATTATCCCAAACTACACGCCAGCATTAGCTCTATTTTGCGTCGCCCGCCAGAAGTATGCTATTGGCTAGCGGAATAGCACCAAAAGAAGCCTCGGCATTGGTCGCACCGTCGGATGCTCAGACGCGAGAAGTCGTCGCAGTCGTCGGCGTTTCATGGAGTTTGCAATGGAAAACCCGTAAAGTGCATGTACGCGCTCGTACACGAGTACTATAACCAACATAAATAAAGACTATATTATATACTACTACATATTATATACTACAATCTATTATATATTATATAGTATACATTATTTAATATATACTATATAATATATATTGTATTACATACCCTATATTATAGAGCCTAGGCTGGGCCCTGGGGGTGGCTAAAACCGACCCGTAGGTCAGACCGAAGGGACGTGGCTGGGCTGCTGTAACGAAAATTACCAGAGTTGAAGACGCCTCTCTCTTTGCCAAAAATTACCCTGTAGCCCCTCTAGGAGGCCCGGTACCCTTTCCCGATGGCTATCAGGCTTTCAGTGTGGGCTATTGGGCTTAGAGAGCAGTTCTGGTGACTTGTCGGGCGGAGCACCCTAGTCGCGAAGATGCTGTGTCATTCGCCAGAGAGAATCTGACTTTTTTCGACGGGCTAAAATGGACGTCCTGCACGTTCAGGGTCAGTTCCCAGAGGGCTTATCAGTATTCTTGTAAGTGGGTATTCGCATTTTATGAGTTACCGAAGAACCAAATTCTTTTTGGAGCGTCTAACGGGACCGGCGTAGCTGCACACCTTCGGCGTTCAACTCTTTGTCTTTTAAATCGGGATACTTCTTTCTTTATACATGAGTGCCGGGCGGCTCAACTTTTGAGTGAAATTAGTTCCCAAAATGGGAATCAATTTCCCAATGGGTGCTACAAAGCGTTGCTGGGGTGCGCTGCTTCAAGCTTGTTTTCAGAGATAGCAATGATAAAATAAGTAATTCTTAGAGCACTAAGAGGTCAAAATCCTTACCAGAGTGTTTTAAAACTGTAAGGGACGCAATAAACAATCGTCAATTGCAACCCAATCATCGCGCTTAGACAAGCATTCAAAGTGCCAAATTATCTTGCTTAGATGTGCACGCTAATGCACTCACAGAGATACTCGGAGCCACTGGTTCATAGGACATCTGATTAATTACATGCACTTAACCATTTACATATGAGCTCGCAAAGCTTAAATAGGACACAGGGCCTCAGGCAAAGCTGACTGGGACACTTGCGTCTCTTGCTGAAACTCAATTAAACGGTGCAAAGTCAATGCATGCGTTGACAGAAGCTGGAAGCGAGTTCTGGGCTTTCGTTAAGCATAGAATTGATGGCCCTATCGCCAAAATCCTTTATTGTTGTGCAAGGAAAGACGGCTACATGACCGGGTGGTGAAGAAAAGCTGAGGCAAGAGCACACTAAGGGATTAAGGAGGTCGCATAGGCAGGTTGCAGCAAGCGAATGGTGAACTAGAAAGAGGATCTTGAAGTCAATTTGATGTGGGATAGTTATCCAGTGAAGCCCAGACAGAAGTGACATTATTGGCAGCTAGACCATTAAAGACCGACCGGATGAGTTACGGTAGTTGTGCATCGGTTGCACAGAATCAAGGGCAGCGGGAGTACGTCTTGAATAAAGGAAATTGCAGTAATTTGGAAGCGATATTTTACATGCATAACCTAGCTCGACAGTCATAATCTTGTATAAGCCGGCCCTAATTTTAGCAAGGTTTCTCAGCCAAAAGTAGGCTATTTGATAATGTAGACAATGTGCTCGTCTAATGACACGTCGATTGCGAACCGAACCACCAGATTAGGGCAGACGTAAGTGATTTGGTACAGTATTAAGGTGCTCGCTCCGACCAAGGTCTGGCTGAGGTCGTAGGCTCGAGCCCCGCGGCATATGTGAAGCGCCTGAATAGAGATTAAGATCCCTTGGGGTGCTATACAAATGAATTATGTTTTTTTTTCATTTTGTTTTAGAGAGTTTGCTTTAGAAAATGGCCTCATTGCGATACTTTTTTTGCTTGTGTATGCTTGATAACGTGCATGTTACTAGCCATTTGTTATTGATTCTCTTGAAGATAGTTATAAAAGCACTAGGATAAAGATTAAATTTTCTTCATGGGAGCTATACCAATGGCGTGCTATTATTTTTAGCAGTAGGGTGAAAACAGGCTTGCCCATAACTAGTAGGTTAGTCCTATTGCATTAAAAAGCTTCAGGAAGTTATTTAACATCTAAGTGCGAACGTTATAGATTCATGCTGCAAGGGGAATTACGTAATTTTGATGTGGAGCAAGGCTGGGAAGTGTAAAAGAATAGGCAGAGTTTAGTATGTTTGGCATAGAAATGAAAGCCAACATCGTGTCTAGCGATACAATCGGCCAGATTGAGAGTATAAACAGTGAAAAATGTTTGTCTGCCGATGATATCCTTTATGCAATTAACCCTCGGTTATTGATTCTCTAACAGCGAGTTGTAAAGCGCCTAGGTAGAGATCTAGTTATTTTATGGCGCTATAAAAATGACATATTACTGATATTATGAAAAGTTGGCCCACGTGCGAGCCCTGGAGGCACCACATACTTAAAGGATTCCCGAAAGACCTATAGCCATTTACATCTACACTCTGACATCTCTCACTGATGTAATAATTATAATAATACATTTGATGTAGCACCTTAAATAACTCAATATCTGTCTACGCACTTTACATTTGCTGCAAAGAAAGCACGATCAAATGCTTAGTGGTAGAAGAAACATACGGTTTTCATATACGATGTTCTCAAGAACTTCGGTTTTCGGAAGAGAATTTTGCAACGGACAAGAAACGCGTATATCGCGCTCTGTTTCGGGAGGCGAGAATGAGGTAGGACCTAACCCGGTTTAGCAATGTGCCTGCGATACCTAGGAGTGTCGAGAGGTGCTCTAAAAGTATGCGGCGGTCCATTCCCTCAAATGCTGCTGAGAGAAGTAGGATAACTAGCAGAGATTCTACCCTGACCAGCTTTGTTCAGAAGTTCATTGTAATCCCGCAGCATATGAATATTCTTTGATGGGTTAACATAACCCTGCCGATCAGGCAGCCTTTGGGGCTCAAATTCAGACTCCACCAATGGAATTACCGTTTCTTTCTAGACGGCTTATCAAAAGACATTTAGGCGGCGCTCCGTCAATACGTTTATTTTCAAACCTTACAAAAATATTGCATCGGTATATTTCTTTTGTGGAACTGAAAAACCTAACTTACTACTGCTCCTAAGGCAGGAAAATAGGAGTATGCTCCCAGAAAAGCCACCATTTCTTTTTTCAAAAAGTCAAAAGAATTTTACTGAGGACGAACTACCGGGGCCTTTAGGGTGGTGGTATACCTCTGACGCCAAGTTCCGCGCTTTGCCTTCAGAGCGGGACATCAAGCGTGAATTATTATACAAAGGCATGTTTTACAGCGCCCCTTTACGGTTAAGGAATTGTTCGGATATTTACATTTTAAATCAGCTCCCGTGGTCTGCTAAACGGTGTTGGCCTACGGGGTTCTACCGTTACAGTCGCCTAAGCAAGTTAAAACTCCGCCAGGTCATTCCTTGTTGCTATTGCACGGGCTCTCAGAGGGGCTAAATCAGCAGTGTCTATTGAACAGGCGACCCCCCCCCCGCACTAGCACGTTTCCTGGGAATATATCATGGGAGCTGTGTTGGCGTTGGTGTTCATGTCGAGGCCAACCCAATGACAGCCAAACGAAAGTCTCGGCGATGATGAGTGGTTCGAGGATATTGCTGGCATTGCAGACTAGATGAGGCTAGAGAAAGAGACAAGCTGTCGGGCTGAAAGTTGCATGTATTTTCCAGAGGATTGTCGTATTTAATGCAGATCACGGTTTTTCGTTTTTCTAAATAGATAACTATTTGCTTGCGGGTGTTTTCTGGAGACCGGCAGAGCGGGACCCTTTGGTGCACTGCCTCAGAATCTCCCAAAAGGGTCTAACTAATGTCTTCTTAATGTTTTAAAAGAGACTTCAGGGCGCGATTTCAGTGCGGTGCAAGCAACTTGGCACTCAAGGGTGGGGTGGGTGGGTGTTTGGCAAGTGATCTCGCCTCTGAGGAAAGGCTCACTAACTGAAGCCACTGCTCGAAGGACGGTGGGTTTTTTCTTTCCCCCACCGTCGAATTTGTAACCGAGCCTCTACGGTCATTAGGCGAGTCGCTCTGTTGGCTGCACCCAGCAGAGCGACCGCAGCGTCGGGGTATTCGGATACTCGGCGAGTTGTAAATTTGTTATCCTCGCTTCACTAACGAGAGGAGTACGCGATCTAGTTACGTCACAGAAATCTTTATCAAAGACATATGTAAAGCTGATATGTATGACATGATATCATATCATATGTAGAGCTTTCGCAGTCAGTGGTTGGAGCATCGGTCTGGGTAGCCGGATGTTGCAAGCTCGAATTCTAACCGGCGGGAGCGGTTGTACGACTTTCTCCTGTCAGTCGCATATACAAATTCTTATTTGATGAATTTTTATCCAACAGTGATCAGCTGCAGAGGATCTGATGGCTGACAAAGTCTGCATCTTTTGTGCCTCACATGTTCATTTCTGCAGCTGCGACCGTACTCTGGTTGTCCAAGCATGCCAGGATCTCGGGAAACCCACCGCTGTAGGTTTAGTTTGCTCACATACGCTTACGCGGCACGCGCTGCACTAAGGATTACTTTACCAAATTTGGGAATTTATAGGTACGTAAATACGCTGATAGAAAAAATCTTCTTATTGTCAGGATTTATAAGTCAGCTAGTTAGCAGTTATTCGTTGGTGCATTCAGCTATCAAATAAGATCTCAATCTATGGAATCTCGCCTTTAATAAAATAAAGATACACATAACGAGCTCCGCTCGCTCAAGGTGTAGATGCAGGTCAGTGCAGTTAGAAAAAGAGAGTGAATAAACTCATGCTTGCTGAAAGCTGAACGTGTGCTCCCTTCGGCGGGTTATCCACGCTTAACATAACGTTGGACATTGCAGCAATCTCCGGCTCTGCTGGCCACCTTAAAGCGTGAAATTCAAAACGACCACCTGACAGTCTGCTAGCGATTCGGCGTCTTTAGAATGGCCGCCATTGTGGCGTCGGTAAAGTTAGCTAGTGCCTTCGTGACCTTCAAGTATCGGTATCCGCTCACCTACAATGCAACTAGTAAAATTCTGTCAAGTCGTCTAAAGTGGCGGACGTCTATTTGTTAGCAGTTTCACTGATATGATTTCTTTTTCATTTGCGGATTTCGAGGCTCGGGCTACGCAAAATATTGTCCGCGTGTAACGGATGCATAAGAGTTGTTTTAAATGATGCCTTTCGGTCGAGGCTAATATACGGTAACTGGTTTAGCCGGCAACCAATTGCGGCTGGCGGACCTCGTGATTTCTCGTAGCGGACTGCTCTACACACGTTTTTCGCGCCTCCGGCGTCATTGGCTTCTCGGAAAGCATGTCGGCCATCTTACTGTGACGGAGATCAGGGTCGCTTCCACGTCTCACGCTCAACACGAAACGGCCGGTTAACAACGTAAACATCATCACTTGATATTACAATTTTGAATGCGTGCCCTCCAGTATTGGTTAGTCAAGTGCAATAAGGAAGCTTGGGGTCATGTTCTGAGCGCTTTTTTTTTTTACTGCAATAGCCTTCAGAGTTTGCAACACAGAGGCCGCGAATTTCAAGTGAAGGACGAACAAAATTTTGCACACATAGCCGCAGTGATAGCAGACAGTTCGCCACACAAAAAAGCGAGACTGTAGCTTGGTGTGCTGCTATTGTCGAACGGTCAGAAAGGCGCAAAAAAACGGACTCCTGACGTTCATCTTCACCGCCTCTTAGCCAGAAACAGCTAGCGATTACCTCAGCCTCAGCTGTCAGCAATGAAAATAAATAAAAACAATACAGCAAGTAAGACAACAAAAGTCATCTCTTGGTCGCAGATACAATTTCAATTGGCATTGAGTAAATGCAGCATATAGTAAATTAAAATTCAGCCGGTTTAAAAACCTCATTTGTATAGCGGCCGTAGAACCTCAGTGGCTATCACTCCCGCTTGCAGCGGGTAATAAAAAATTTCCTGCAGCAGTTCTCGAACCCACGACCTGGGTGCTTAAGTTCGAGCACCTTACTCCTTTCGCTAAGACGGAAGAGGCTATTACCCGCAGCCACTAAAACTGTGCATTTAGACAGACCATCCATTCGAAGTTTAACCTAACGTCGTAAGATTCCAATTAAGGTGAATCTACCTTCTACCACTACAGCCTACAGCTAGTGGAGGATAGCAACTGAGACTAGTTTTGCACTAACTCATAATTAACTTTAAAAAAGTGATATGAATTTTAAAGCAAGAAGTGCACTGATCAACAACCATAAACCAATGTTTAATTATAGACATTCAATTTTGTTTCAGGATACACCCCTTAGTCGCAGATTTCATTAATAATTTTTAGCTCTGCAAGAACACCACCTGCAAGTAGAATGAGGCTGGACTGACAAGTGGTTTCCTGTCACGATTGCTTGCCGCGTTGTAAATAATATGTTTAAATGTGCATTCAAAAGCAACCTTTACAGGCGTACGAAAAAGCTATGTTAATAAATATCGGTCGCTTGGAACTGAATTTATTGCACTCACTAGTACTCTGCTGTAGACTACTGATTCATTCAGCTTTATGGCATAGCACATGCTTATATGACACCTTTAATTTACTGTGCAAGTGCGTGGGTTAAATCGAAGGTTGCTACTTGCCTTCTGGAATCGCCGCGAGCCAGTGTAAAACTTCGTCTTTGACGGTTAGTGTGTCTAGCATGCCAGATTTTATACTCGTGAATGTATTTATAGGGATTTATGCCGGAAAACTGCAGGAGTTCCGCATCAACTGTTTACTGACTTAAATCGGCAATAATGGTAAATCGCGAGCCATACAATGTGGGATTGCGGTATGCACCTCCGAGTAAGAGCAATGTAGGATCTCACCAAATTGCACTAACTTTTTAAGTAGACGCTAAATTTGGACCGCCATGCGTAAGCTTGAATAAGCATGCAAAAGTCGGGTCTGGCATAAGAGGACTATTGTAGGTCATGGAAATTCTCCTAGGTTTATGGTCGCAGATCATGGAAGACGTAATGGTTGCATATTTACACCCAATGTGCGATTAATAAAAAAAGTGCATTTATTCGCACAGTACCTTCGGGTTCGGGTTTCGGGTTTGTAGCTCGAGGACCGAAGTGGCAATTTACATCCGGGGCCATGAAGCATAAAGCATAGTATTGAGTGTCGTCGGAGCCGTAGTCGCGATAGCTCAATCAGGAGCACTTGACCGGTAACGCAGAGTTTGCGGCATCGGCGGAGCCGAGAGGGGGTGGGCATAGGGGCATTAACCCTAGCTAAGAGCGGGGCGGGGTGGATGGGGTGGGCGCAGCGACCTGGCAGGCCACTTAAAAAACTAGATAAAAACCAAGACAAGCGACGAAATTATGTCTTGCTTCCGGTGAATGAGCATTCACCTACTGGGTTGTGAATAAACTCTACGATTGCATGCTACAATCTTTCGTTACTTGCAGGTCTTGCCTTAACTATATGCAAATTCTCGCTTTGGCCTGATTTTTGAGATTGCCCCTTATTCGAGGTGACATTCATTTTCAGCACTCAGTCCAACTACAGACTGCCTTTGGTCGTTTTGTATTTTGAAAAGAGATGCAGTTAAATCCTCTATGTCAGCACTGGCTAGCTCATCGGGAATGTACTAGCACTTCACGACCCAGTTTGTGTGGTTCAACTTGCTAAATTCAAAAAAGCTGTGCAATCCGTAGCACTTAACCAAAACTACATAATGTAACAGATTCAATTACAATACACTCTTGCACTTACGAGGACTGGAATTCTACATGAAATGTAATATGCAGAATGCATCATTTGTCAACTAGGTACAACTAAAAGTCTGATCCGCCTGCTCGGCTATTGTTTGTGGCTGCGGTACTTCGTCAGGCAGCGATGCCCATGCAAAAAAGATAAACCTTACTGGCTAGGCTCATTTTTCATCAACTAAATTTGCTTAATTCTTAGCAAATAGCTATAATAACTAGGGCTGTACCGAATAACCACTTTGAATTTGCTTCGGGGCCGAATAGTGAGCCAAACAGTTATTTGGTATTCGGTCGAATAGTAGCGGCCGGACCGTAAGCGAATCGCGGTCACGTGACACATGTTTGTGCTTGTGCGACTGCTACAGCGAGTGGATTGAAGTAACTCTTTCATTAACGTATGTTTGAGGATTATTTCGCTGGCGAAGAATGCAGTGGTTTAATGTTGTTAACCGTTTACTGTTATTTTATGTTTTGGATTTACTGACCTGCAAAATTTTAATGTTGTTGGTAAACCAATTCTGTACAATTCAAATTTGGTCGAATAGTTGGTCAATTACTCGTATTCGTACGGAAAATCAACTGACCTGTAAAGCCCTAATTACCACTATGAGCGATTTCTTAGCGCATGATTTATGATTTGCGACCGTCATCATCATCTTGTCCAGTTTTCTACGCAATCTGCTCGAACAGTAATTCAGCAGTTCTATGAAGCAATCTTTCGGAAGCGAAGCCATTGCCGGCTGAGCACTGACTGCGTGCTGTACGAAGCGACCAGATTGATAGTCAATATTTTGCTGAGAGCCTACAGATAAACAGCAGGAGGGTTGATTTTGGCAACGGAAAATTATTGTTCCGGGGTGTAGAAATTAATCGCAAGTCTAGTTTCTAGCCAAGTAAAGGCTGACAAATGTCTGCTTTCAGTAACTTAAGTATCAAACTCTGTTTTCGCTTGCTATCTAAATCATCTGTTTAATCGCCTTACGTAGAGTAAAATCATGTGGATTAATAAATACGTAATAATAAACAATCTGTTAGCACCCAGAGAGGACTTGTTCTCTTTCTAGATATGCTGTAAAGGAAGCATATCACGTAGAAAGAACCAGCTACTGAAAAAGGTATGCGTATGTCCCATCTTACGAAACACATTAGCTTAGTCTTTTCCGCTACGTTACTAACCTAGTCTTTGCAAGTATAGGCCTATTGTTAACAAAGACTTACCCAGTCAGAGCCTCCGCTAGTGCAATCCGAGGAACACCAGTTGATGAATGAAATTTCATTCGTCGTCGCATTACATGCCTGATAGCAGGCCGTAGATGGCGCTAAAGCAAAGCAAGATTGAAGTGTTAAATAAAAAATTCGAGGTTTCTGATCAAGAATTCCTTGTCACCTATCTTTTTTTAGTAATTAGCACCATCTTTTATATATAAATGCGAGCTTGAAAGAAATGATTATCCAGCTACTTAGATGCTGTAACGGCTAACTCACTCATTATCGGAGTCTTCACAGGAAACATGCATCCACGTACAAAAGTTCCGAAGGAGTTTTGAAGAATATTTGTCGGTGAACTCATAGTCAAGGTGATTGATGGTCTGCAAAGTCAAGCCCTGCCTTGTGAATAATTGACAGGAACAGAACATCTAATAATTAATTTTTTTAAATTTCCGACACAGTTTTCCTATTACAAAGTATTACATAACAATGCAAAAGTATTTTAAATATTCTGACAAATTTCTATTCCCTAGTAAAGTTTTGGCTGCAGTTATAATTTTTTTTAATGAATTTGCTCGTTTTAAACAAAAAACATGTGATCAGATGGAAATCAGACTGACTGCCGCTTGTTAAATTATTCATGAACAATAAGCATTCAGCGTCACGCTGCACGAATGAATGGTGAACCTTATTCTGGGAAATTAATTTTTGGTGATGAGATGAACAACTTTTCTACACTTTACTTATAATATCCCATATTTAGCTAGCTTTTTGAAAGCTTAATTTTATTCAATCAAGCTTTTAGAAGTCTCAGTTTTCTTGGGTCACTCTACAATTAATGATGAGTGTTGAATTAAAAATTTAAATTAATGCTGAGTATAACATCTATTGCACCCCTGTGAGCATTGGATTTTAAATAAACTCCTAAAATCATCGCCGAGCTGGTTTGGTCTAGCGGCTAAGGTGCTCGCCCCGACCAAGGTCTGACTGAGGTCGTGAGCTCGAGCCCCGAGGCATATGTGAAGCGCCTGAGTAGTGATTAAGTTCTTTTGGGGCGCTATATAAATGAATTTATATAGAGTGGTCCCTTGGTAGCAAATCACTCCAAAAAAAATCTGTAAGGATACTGCATTGACAAATAGCTTGACCGCACTTGACCTCCAAGAATGTGAAGGCCGGGGTCAAGTATTTTACTTACGCCCCGAAGACCATGTATTACTTACTCAAGAGTTAATTGCGAGTTTGCACTCTACTGAGACCGCCTTATAGCAACTAACAAGTGACAATTCGACGGTTTTCTGCTTACATCGCTACCCTTGAAAAACATCCCGACCGCATTAATCCGAAACAATGCTTACATTTTTGTGGCTGAGCTACGTACCGTTCCTGCATTTCTTTTCCTACCTCCGCAACCTAAACAAATGCGATCTGGATATGCGTTTCGGTGAAAAATAAATTCTTATTCCATTTGAGTCTTTTAGCAGAAAGCCCCAGTCTGAGCAAACCAAACACCCACCATACATGCAAGCATGTAAATGGCGCCTAGTGGCTTTTCTGGAAGCCCAGAATCTATTATTGTATACCTAATCAATGCGTTTCGGTAACGATTGGGGAGATTTAATCCTAAAAGTACTGCAAATATGCCCATCGCACCACTAATAGCACGAATTTATAAGCAACACAAGCTGCACGATGACAGGTTCGTCTACCTTGTGTGCATCTGTGCATACCAGGCGTCTGTACGTAGCGACTGTATATAAATAAACAGCGGAGGTGACATGGATCTGCCTGGTGCAACACTTTACTAGCGGGCTTTGAGGCAGTAGGATCAGGGATTCCGCCTATTCCCTACAGATTAAAGACTATTTATATTGTCATCTAAAGTTGTAGTCATGCAAACAGATTAGCTGATAGCTTCCTGCACATGAAGGCGGTTTTCAATTTCCTTAGTCAGAGTTCATGCGATTCGTAACTTCTTACAAGGCACCTTATCAAGTACGTGGATTTAATTCTTGTTAAGGATTGTCTTTATTCTGTCCGACTAATTACAGCAAATGCCGTTGAAGGTTTCATAACAATCACAACCGCAATAAGTCTTTTGTATTGCACCCTAAGAGAATTAAATGTCTAGACATGTGGTTTACAACTTACTGCAAGAGATGCAATGTTACCAAGAGTAACTGACATTGAAATTATCATGCAAAGACAAGCTTGCAAAATCACTCAAGTCATGTGCTTAGAAAAGTATGCAAAAGAATACAGGAAGACACTCACGGCCGCTGGTTATTAGGACCGAACCATGTTTAAAAACAGGCACTGAATCAGGCACAGGTATGCACTCAAACCGCACGACGGAAAAGGGCAAGTTCAGCTAAGTCGCTAACCAAAAGCATGTCGCTCTTGCTGTTTGTCACAGAGTGCACAGTTTCCGCACGCAAAAGACAATTCAATCAGACCGTATTTGTCGCAGGGATGCCCATCTTCGCAAGTGGGTAACTTGGGTTACTAATGTGATGTTTATGTATAGTGCCCAAATTAGCTTGTCTTTTTTACTGTGCGATTTGCTTATATGTGCATGAGTCAGAGCATTTTTCAAACCAGCGGTCCTACTAACCAGCGGCCATGAGTGTTTTTGTGAGCGTTTGCATGCACGTCAAAGCATGAGACCTAGGTGTTTTTGCATGATTGCCTGCACAGGATACCTCGCTTGTCGTTGACTTTTGATTACTGCTCCTCTTGCAGCGAGTTTTATAGCGTCTGAATTGAGATTCAATTCTCTTATGGCGCTATGCAAAAGACATTATTATTTCTATAATGAACTGAGCTCAATGCCTGTGGACTCTCTTTGCTGAGTCATAGAAGAATTACACGTCTATTAAACGTCACTGCCCGAAGTATTGGTCGCCATCTTGCCGAGTGACGGAAGGAAGGACGGATGTACTTTTTCGCTTTAATTAGTAGATTAATATTCGTCTAGATGTCGGGTGTGGCGCTCAGGTTGGATTTTGGGGCTTCTTCAGCACATAATCTGTAGCGGCTTCTAAAATAATGTGATTAACCCCAAAAACAGCGTTCGTAACGGTGCTAGACCTTACTGAGGTGTGACAAATACCGGTGAAGAGCTAAGCCTTGTATCACGGCTAACGGCAGCGTACGTACAGCACCATACACTTGGATACACCGACGGTAGCAGAACTCGACACCAATTAAGAGTGCCCGTACCTTATCGTCCCAAGTCCAAATTCATAGCCCAGAGAAGTTTATTCGACAGCGAGGCAGAGTCATAGGTGCCCAGCATTAGTCAAATAGTCCAGCAGCTCATACGATGCCCTCAGTAGCTCTCAGCTGCCTGAATCGAGGTCTGGAGCGCAATTAACTGCCGATGCATGACGTAGGCTTCTGCATTACCTAAAACTGGACTCTGCCATAACCGGTTCCCATCAATGATAATTCAGGAATCACGAATAATGTCTCGGCATTTATACTCTGCCTGATATGGAACTGAGACATTTCCCTCGGTCATCCGGGCACCGAACCGGTCATCCAAAAATGTCTACTGCAGTACCATGCAGTATCTCAACCCGTTTCGGAAGCTTCGCGCTTGAATATAAGGGTGACGTTTCTCATTCTTATTGGAGTAATCACCTTCATAGGGTTCACAAAGGTTTTTAAGCTTGTTGCTGTTTATCGAATTTTCCATGGAAATTGTTTTTTTTTTATAAATCCATGGATCAAGTTTTCGGATTAGGCAAAACAATGACTTCGGTAAGGGGAGCTGTAAATTTGACCTTCCGAACCCGGATCTTCATAGAATAAATCAATAGGTATATGTTCGTGGTTCAAGGTAATAATACTAATTTCTTTTTTACAACGCAAAACAAATGAACTGTCGTCTGATTTACAAATTATTATACATATGTACTAAATAAGTATCTCCTTTAATACGAGCTACATGCTTAGTTTTCCCTACTCTGCTGAATTATCAAAAATTTGTAAGGCATTACTCCCATCTTAAAAGCGTCCTAGACAAGATCAAGCACTCCCAACTCTAACCTTGAAAGTGATTCCTTAAGGTACACGACCAGAGTACCTTGACTTTTATTGTCTAGTGCAGGTTGCTATAATAATTGTAGGCCATATTTTGAAACTGCAAAGTCTTTTTTCAAATAAGGTTCCATAAATAATTATATGTTCGCCTCTGTTGTAAGCACAATACATCTGTTTATATTTAGAAAAATGCCTATTATAATGAAGATATACACCACGTGAATCAATCCAAAGATAAAACCAAGCTTTAATTATGAGATTCGATGACGATCATATAAAAAATTCTAGGCGCGCGCTCCAAAATCCGTGGAAAAAAAAACAAATTACTTGAGAAAAGAGGCAGGCCTGCACGCTATACAATCTTTAAATTTAAATAGGACTTGAATTTGTATCATACTCGCAACTATCTAATCACATTTTTGGTCGATGCTTGCAGTTACCAATCAGAAAACGAACACTATCAGGACTGATTGACATATACCATGAAAAGCGGTTGGACTTCGGATTAATATAATGAATGTCTGTTTGTTGCCGCCAAGAAAAGTGCCACCAATGGCGCCTCTACACTCCGAGCAGCTTGGGGCTGTACACCAACAGCCGCGGTTTCAATTTGCACGAGCAACGATTGTCGCCACTAAATAGCAAATTATCCACATGCCCATACCACTAATCACCACAGCTAGTCTAGGGAAATATTGAACTCGTGCGGCCAACCGGTAGACAATGACGACGACAAGCTGTACGAGCAGCATATATGCGTACAGGTATTTTGCATTCACCGTTTTCTTTTCCGCTAAGCTTCAAAGACTGTGCGAGTGGTACGCTCGAGCAAATAATGTAGCCAAAGATTTTGGCTAGCATCGCAAAGGGAGAGTAGCAACTGTGACAGTGTCAACAGGACAGTCGACGAACGAAGTAGCCTAGAAGTAGCAGCACAGCGCGGCAGGAAAGAATGAACCAAAGCGAGCAGCAAGAGAGATTTCATTGCATAAGAATTGCGTAGATGAGCTCCGCTGTCTGTGAACCACAGGCCAAAGTCTCAGCTGCTAT
Source organism: Cristatella mucedo (assembly GCA_009760855.2). Classification (NCBI taxonomy): domain Eukaryota; kingdom Metazoa; phylum Bryozoa; class Phylactolaemata; family Cristatellidae; genus Cristatella; species Cristatella mucedo. The sequence goes on from WPIO01000012.1 coordinate 6,314,980, forward strand.
TTAAATTTAAATTTAAAATTTCAATTAAAATGATCTAACTAATTTATTAGCTTGAGGGCACGATGAGGCAAAAAAAATGCGCAGTACTTTACTGTGATTTAAGTATAGATAAGTGCTGTGCAGGTCGGTGCATTACGTGAATTATTACACCCATTATTGTAAATTGGAGCGGTAATTTACATTCATTTGCTGTTACGAAATGCCGATTCAGTAACCGTAGCACGCTCGTAACCATACGAAATTGACTGCCTTGTGAAGATCACGGCATTACATACGCTGGCTTCAAATTTTACAGGAACAATCTTAGAATTAGCCTGGTAAATACACCATTACAACAAAATATTGAGTGAGACAATGAAAATACGAAGAGGAACCTAAATGTGTAGCTCATGATATAGACAACGGATCATTCCATCACTATAAAGCATCAGTATGCAATACACAGCCATATCATTGGATTGCATGTCATCGAAACAAGCATCTTCATCGGGGGTACATTCGGAGTTCTCAAGAGCCATATAATTGATAGTGCAGATTATCATCAGCAGCACTCATGCAGAGTATTGAAGCAGCTTGGCCCACATCGGAAAAGCAGTCCATCACCTTGGCAGTTTACATAGTAGGACATTCGGTGTGATTTAGAGCATTAACTTTAGGAAGTTCATATTTCAGCACTAACTTGAGCAGAGTTTGATATTGGATATAATCGGAATAGGAAGAACGACAACTTCATTCATCGCATCTTCAGTCAAGGCCTGAATGACCGACCAATTTTGGGAGAGCAACCAGCCAATTCAGCTCTTGAGCACCAAAATCCTTCACATAGTGCATGCTTTATAAAAGTCTGTATCGAATGGCCTACGGTGTAACAGTGTTCACCAACGTGATCACCGTAAAACTGGCACAAGATGGCTGCAAATGATCAAAGACTGTGGCATTATAAGCAATTATTCAATACTTCTGACTCCAATTGTTGGGAGCGCACTGTCGAGGTTTCAGCACTTTTTCACACACAAAAAACGGCGATCGTATTGGCACTATCTCTAGGGAAGACATGAGACAAATAGCGATGAAGCTAACGCCTTGAAGCAAGGCTGACGATTTGTAGCGGCTGCACCAAACACGCATGTACGCCGATGGTAGAAGGGCAGCAATGGCAACAATTAAAAGGGTACGTTCGCTAATATAAAACGCTCCTTCGGTCAGCGTAGAGCAGTCTGTTGGACAGCCGCCGTAAAGTACATTTGTACTGCCCCAACCTCAGCTTACATCCGACTGGTTAGAAGCTCAACTCGTGACCGACTAACTTTTACTTCATACACGCACCTGATTCCTATAAGCTGCAACTCAGAAAACGCAAGAAATCTCTGCGGCGGTCGTAATCTGGCTGATGTTGCACGCCAGCAATTCAACACCCTACGTACACCACAGGCATGCCCAGTGCTTAGTGTCCTTTTGGATACAGGGGTCTCGTGTTCCAATCTAGAGGCCAATGAGGTTGTTTTTCCTCCACTAGTTATCGCTAATCATAACCTGTGGTCTACAGTGCCAACGTGGCATTTGATTAAGGCTAACTAAATTAGCCGAATTTTAGCCGAACCGGCGGCCAAGTGGCTGGTGTTATGGGTTCTGAACCCTAACACGCTAGATTTTGAAGGATGATCCAAAATGTCACTTTCAGATTACGGGGCCTGAAAGATGCGTGCTCGCCTGTAAATACTTGAGAACAGCCTGATGATCCAAAACCCACAATTTATATATACCTGTATGTACCTGTAAGCAATAAATGTATACATACCCGTACATTGACCCGCATTGACAGTTGCATATACCTTGTAGATACATGTTGCACATAAAAATACATACAAATGCTCGTACATAAGAAGACCTTTTTGATTAGGTATCTAAATAAACGCATCGAAATGGCTGCTTGCTAAATAGGACAGACTACGACTGCCGAGATATGTATGAGTCGTGGTTCATGAATTATGATAGCTGGGTACCGGTTATGTGGTAATCCAAAGTTAGGCAGCATACAAGTCGAAGCTAGGTTTTAAGCAGTCAGTCAGTTGTCTCTTAGCAGCTGAGCCGAGTTGGGCTCTAAAATTGGTCACCTGTAATCCTCCAACGCTGTCGAGTAAACTGCTCTGCGCTACGGATACGGACTTTTCTTAAGGTACGGGCGCTCTTCGTTGCAGCCGTGTTCCGCCACCGTCAGCGTCCTTGCGCACATTAATCCGGCACCTAAACATCTCTAGCCGCAATTGCTTGGCTCAGGAGTTGGCCGGTATTTGTATTGTGTCGGCTGCAACTAGCGCCGTAAAGAACACTGTGTTGATGGCCTGGTTCTATCCAGACGCGGAAGTCGCTCTACCCTGCTTGTAACCGCATATGTGACGGTACCTATATTTATCTGTGCTTGCATGATCATGCCTGAAAATTAGACTGTACCTCAAGGTCACGTACGCTATGATCTTATCCAGAGATCTTGTCTAGAGATTTAGCTCTCTGAAGGCGCTATACAAATGAATTAGATTGTTCTTTCTACATTATTGTAAGCATTGTGTCATCGCCAACTTTATAGCAATGGCGAAGAATAGGGGAATTTCTTTCAACGCCAAAGAGCCTAAATGCATCGTTGGCTTAGATGATTCGGAGTAGCCTAATATTACCGATAGTGCGGTCTCGGTACCTCCGCTGCCTCTCGCGCCGCATCCGGCTCGGTTTAAAAGACAAATTTCCACGCGGCAGTCCCTTCATTGTTACGCCATTGCCGCCGACGGCGGAGCTTCAGCGAGCCAGCTTTCCTCAAGAAAACCCCAGCTCCCAGAGAGGAAACTCCAGCCAATTATCTTGAAAGCAGAGTCTCCGTTTACAAAACCCATCACTGATGGCGGGCACGAAGCACGAGTCACCTATTTGCTGTACGAAATTTTCTTGAAAGTGTTATTAAATATCTTCCTGTCAGGTACTCTCGTCCGGCTTCAAACAAACCAAGGATAGTTAGAAAGACAACTTCAAGGGGCCTATAAAGATTAACTATTGATCATGCGCAGTATCTATTCAAAATATGTACTTGGCTAGTCAATTCAAATCTACTTTCGCGTGAGAATGTTAAAAATCTCAACCAACCAGCAATGATACCTGGTCGCCCCGAGCCCAAAATCGGCGACCTTTTATAGGGCGCTGTGTAAAGAGCTGCAGCTGTTCAGCAAAGTCGTACGACTGCAGCTCAGCGAAACAACAAACCTGAGAGCCGGCGGCGTCCATCTTCGGCACAGCGAGCCGACGCGCGCGACCGACGAGCAGCCGGCTGCTCGGCCGTCTCGAGCGACGAGCGAGCAGCTGGCGATACGGATAGGAGGAGCGGGCGAATCAATGCGGCCGCCGCCGCAGCGAGGGCACAGAACTCACCCGTCGGACCTGAGAATAAAGACCGCGCCGGAGCGGTAGTCGGTTATTTTGACGAAGCCACCCTGTATGGCCTGGAAAGCCAACTGCGAGCTGCCGACCTTGACGATTGTCTGGCGGCTGCCGTCTGGCGTGACTAGTCCCTGGTACCGCAGTGAGGTCAGGTTCACGTTCGGGTAGGCAAAGTACTGTGCGACCACCGTGCCGTTGGCGCCCAACGCGGCGTCGTAAAAGGACAGCGTCACCTGCGAAGGACGGCTTGCTGGACCAGACAGCCGTTGCGGACCGGGCAGCCGACAAGCAGCCAAGAAAGCGGTCGAATCTTGAGCTTCGAAAGAAAATCTCTTACCAATCGCGAGTAGTCGGTCGCGCCATAATCCGAAATGCTGAAGTAGCGATTCTGCACGTAGGTCAACGGTAGCGAGAAAACGGGCTGGCAAGTCTCGACGACCGGGTCAGTTAGCGTCGCTACGTGCCTCTGGCCGAACATCCATAAGATCGTCCTGTTGCTATTCGAAAGCTGGAAAGGCGCGCGGCGATGCAAATCTATTGCAACGCATCTCCGTCTGTAACTCCACAAAGTCACTTAAGGACTAAGGGCATCTATCCGCAGGAGAGTTCTCTATAACTATATATACTCAGAGCCTAACTGCGGCTCTCGCTGCGCATGCGACAGCAGCAGACTTCAAAAGAGAAAGCCGGCAGCGTCCAGCATGGCTGCCGTGCTGCTCAGTCGTCGCCCTGCTAGACAACGCTATTCGATGCGCCGCGCGGCGGCGCGCGCTGTCGGCATTCGGGTCACGGATCCGGCGTCAGATCGCTCGCCGACTACCACTTTACCGACGATGAGTCCCAGTTCAGGTCGCTGTCGCTAAGCTGCCGACCGGTCACCCTCCCGACGACTGTCTTGATGTAAATTTTGAGCCGGGTCCAGCTGGGTCGCGCTAGCATGGCGGGACAGTAGTCGTTGAATATTCTCAAGCCACAGCGCCCCATAGCGTAAAGCAGGCTGCAGACAAAAAAAGAGATGTGTCCACGTGGAATGAACGCGGCTGATTTTTGTAACAGCCTCCGACAGCTTGCCGGCGACCCTTACGAAGCGAAAACCGCGCATGCCCGTATGTATGCAATGCACGCGTCCGTCATTAGCAGAAATAAGTGCGGTTTATCTTTTATTGCAGATTTCTGTTTTTATCGGTTTATGGGTTATGTGGGATTATGGCTGAATGAGTTGATGTTTTTAAAAGGATGACTCACTACCTGGACTGGAGCAGGCAGTGGGAAACAGGACCGAGGGAAGAACCGCTGTGTGGTGTAACGCTGCGAGCGTAGATGGAATACGCCAGTGTTGAAGCCCCCTCGGTGTCTGCCTTTCGTCGTTTGTGTACCGGCGCGTGCTTGGTGTCAGAGCCTCAGCTTACAATAAGAAACTGATGAGGCCATGAGGAAGCAAGTTTCTTCTACTATTGATCAGATACCACACAGTCGCATCTACGAGGACTTGATCTAACTGTGTAAGACCTGCGCCTGTAACGGCTGCGTTTGCTGCCTTCCGAAGGCACGTTGACGGCCACAACTAAGCGGGTGCTTCTGGTGCACTTTCTTGCATGCTAAGTTTTTGTCATTGCGGTAATCTGCATGTAGCAATTAGAGCGCTTCTGGAGCAGCTGAATCGTCCAGCCATCAGAAAAGTCTCTCTAAAATGGAGGACGGCCTCTAGAATCGATGATATTTCCCGCCCGCAGCTATGCCGCTTGTTAAACAGGAACTCCTTAGACCGGATATTGCCAGCCCCGACTGTTGTTTGCGAGGCACCCGGGATGCGGCGCTACTTTGGCGGGGAAGGTTTTTCTTTGCAACTCCCGGAGAGAGAATGGTCAAAGCAAAGAAGAAAGATCTTGAATAGCAAGTACGGTATATGCTCTGCTACGCTAAAGACTCGTTATCAGAATCCATGGCGGTGGACAGGGAACAGATGTGCCCGTGAAGCGCGGTGGCGACGCCGACCTGCACCATTCGCTGTATTGAGCTAGGGCAGGAGCTGGGGCAGGGGGAGTCTGCTAAGGATACGGGCGTGGGTTTTTGTAGTTCCTCTGTATTTTAAAAACATTCCTACACACGGATTCATAAAGTTAGGGATTGTGAGAATCACCGATTGCCTCACCCCCATGCGGACCTAACGGTTGATACAGGCAGGGGTTGGGGCAACTGGCATCTCAGACCTTCCCTCGTGGTTGACATGGGAAGTGAAATCGAAGGTCTGCAGGGACTAATCAATAACATGAACGATATAGTAATGTAATTTATTTCCGTCTGTAACTCCACAGAGACTATGTGGGTGTTAAGCAGGAGAGTTTTGTATAGCACACTCATAGCCTAAGCAGCTTTCGGTACGCATTCGGTAGCCAACAGACTTCGTCTCGCGCAACAAAGAGAAAGTGGGAAGCATAACAGAGTCAGGGGAGCAGTTGAGGAAGTGAGTAGCATGGATGTAGCAGCTCAGGATCGCTGGAAAGGGTGGACCATAGCCTGCAGCAGGAGAGTTGTCGTTGCGTAAGAATCGTGGAAGTGAGCTCCACAGTCTAGGACCTGCAGAGCTCAAGCTTCTGTTGCCAACGGTCTTGTAGCAGAGGAACAGAACAGCTAATGTATTGTCCATACATGACCTAAGGGCACGAGGAGGCTGAAACTGGTGCAGCAGTTCAGCTAGGTATGGAGGAGTCAAGCCGTGGCGGGACTTGTGGGTCAGCGTAAGAACTTTGCTCTGTGTCCGTTGATCAACCGGCATCCATCCTAGCTCTTTTAACAAAGGAGACATGCAGTAAAACCTCTGGGACTTGAAAACTACCATTGCAGCCATATCCATAGCCATTGGCAACGGCCTGGTTGCTTTTTCTGGTAGCCCAGCCAAAAGGGAATTACAATAATCGAGCCGAAACAGACCTAAGGAGCTAGTTAATTTTTTTGCAAGCCACCGTGGAAGACAGCCCCTTATCTTAGATTGTGATTGAACGTGATGGCGAGCTGTAGAAGCAGTCTTCTGAAGAAAGTTTTTAAAGTTTAGGCAGCTGTCAAAAACAACACCTAAATTTTGAGCACATGGTGATGGTCGCACCACAGCATCCCCTTTCTGGAGGGCACAGGCTTCTCATCCAGCCACGAGCTTAGGGTGCCCTATGAACAGCAGTTCGGTTTTATCGTCATTTAGTTTCAAGAAGTTTTCCGATATTCAAGATCAACTGTCGGCAAGGCAAGCATTCAGTTTATCTGTTGCTGCAGCAGATTCTGACGGTTTGAATAACAAATACACCTGAGTATCGCCAGCGTAAAAGCGATATCCTATTCGCTGGGCCTTAATCACTTTTCCCAGAGGTTGAGTACAGTAAATGGAGAAAAGCTACGAACCGAAGACGTACCCTTGTGGGGCTTCACACGTGACTGGTCTGGTGGATGGGACCTGACCTCCACAGACATGGATTGAATACGACCAGACAAATACGATTTAAACGACGACAGTGCCTCGTCTGGCTGACCGATTGTTATTCTCAATCGTTCAAGTAGGACATCGCGATCAATCGTGTCGACGGCGGCTGATAGATATATTTAGCAGCGCTAGGGCAGTGACATTCCCTTCATGGTTGCTGCTTAGGATGTCAACGGTTACACGGAGGAGAGCAGTTTCAGTGGAGTGCAGCCTATTGAACCCCAATTGAAATGGTTTTCATACGGACACTTCTAGCGTCCTACGGTTCAACTCTCGCCGGTTGCTTCATGCAAGAGCAGCATTCCCGATATCATCCTGTTCTACACTTTGATCGATTACATCGTCAATATGGCGGCTAGCATGTGCCAGCGGAAAGACCAGCTGCTTAACAACCAGAGATCATCTAGAACCTAATCAACGACCTACATATTGAGACGGATCATGGTTTGAATCAGGTGACAGCACTTGCTGGCTCTGGCAACATGCACCGGTCAATAATAATAATAATAAATTCGACATAGTGCCCTCAGAGAAATCAATCTCTTTCTATGCACTTTACATTTGCTGCAAAGCACGATCGAATGGTTCGTGGTAGAATGCTCAATAAACAACATGAGTGGTCCTACCTCCTACATGAAAATCCTAGCTCCTCTCCTGATCATAATCCAGAAATTTCGATATCTCTCTTCAAAAGTTTTGCCTCTTCAAAGTGCAAGAGAGAACTTTTCATTTGGCATTTTTTCACTTTAGAATAAAAGTGGGTAGCTATTTTCATGCCTGTTAAAACGCTGTTGTAGCTAGTGAGACGTTAAGGTGCGCAGGGTAATCTGATGTCGATTGCAATTAGTATACACAAAAACATAAAAATACTGACTGCTTGAAATATTTTGGTGAATCACAACGTAATTCTACAGAAGCCTCTCTAAGTGAATAATATGAATTGATGTAGATGTCGTCAACGAAGCTCTGTTCGAAAGGATTTCATGAATACCGTTGCAATATTTCAGAGATATGGGATTCTTAAACTGTTTTGCAGTCACTTGCAAGGTCTTCAAGGATATGCGAGGGGCACGTGCATTCATTTAGTATAGTTGCTTGGTATAGTAAATATATATACAGATATTTATTGACATAGTGAAACTAAGTTTTGCTGAACACTTCATTCAGATTGCTAAGATACTATTCGATATTAAGATGACCTCGCGATGACAAGACAAAGTCAGGAGCAAAATTTGACCTATCTCATCGAATTCACGTGCTATGAGCTTCTGCTTCGAGTCACGGAAATACTGCATTGAATGAACGCTTGCACCACATTTAGCAGGCAAGCGATGTAAGCCGATATTCGCCGGCCTGCTGACAGCAGCGCGGGAGAGACGAGCACGAAACGTAAATAAAACAGTAAATGAGCCTGAACCAACGGCCGGATAGTGCCAAGCGTAAAGCGGGAAAATCGGCGCTTTCCTGATCCAGGGCTTCCGGTGACTTCAACTTATTAAGCTCCCACAGGCGACACTATTCTGCCTGCACATGGCGGCAGCGCTGCTCAGGGCGGATCTGGACAAAACTTCTGAAGGAGATTAATCGAGCTAGCGCTTATTTTATGGAACCTTTGTTGCCACGACCACGAACAAGTACATTTTGTCGAGCTGCAGAAAATGCAATGCCAAGGAGAAGAAGGAAACGTAGGGAAACCGGAAATTGAGAAACACCTGGTACTGCTCGGACCTCTACTGCCTGTGCAGTGACGAAGTGATCTTGTGCAGCATTGCAAGCAGTTCCTGGAGACTCGAGCGAGTGAGTTGCGCCAGCTCACGCTGCCCGTCCCACTTGGAGAGTTTCCCTCGCGTCGCCTTCTCCACTCTCCGAGCGGCTGGTGCAGGCGACGGTTGTCAGCGGCAACTGTGCTCCTACCTGGCCATGCGGGTTTTCATATAATTCATGTCCGGTGCAAGGTTAGACGGAGAGAATCCAGTCATAAGTAATGCCAGTACTTCCGGATCCATGCATTCGGAAGTAAAGCGAGTCCAAAAAAATGCCATATTCGGGTTCATTACCACTTGGTTCGCATCCGTTCTGGGTGGCGTAAGCATGAGACACTGTAGCGGCGCCGTCATGTTAGCAAAGTCTCTCGCGATCCCTATCCAAAGCCATTGCAACAGTTTTGGTCAACTTGACAGAGTCAACTACTCTTCACAGCGCATAACAGCATAGCAATAAGAACAACCGTCCTTACTTCCGGAGCAGGCATGCGAAGCTGCGGGCGCTCGCTGAGTAAGGGGTGCCATTTCTGGCGCGTTTACTGAAGATGCCCCGGTTACGGAAGATATTTATTTCGCAGCGATGACCCGGGAGACGAGCCAGGTCAAAGTAGTCCTAGGAATCTTTAGAACAAAAAGCGAGAACAAGTAATCTTCGTACCAGTAGCTGCAAAGCGACTAGTAGTTGCATTGCTCGCTCGTGTTCGCTGGGTGGGCTGATCGCCCAGTGACAGCCGGCTCTGCGGCCGAGCTTTCCGTTCCATGCTGGAACTGCTTGTTCTAAAGTGAGGCTAACTACTCTATGGGGGCGCGTAATGCATGACCAAACCGGGCGCGGACCGTCTGCGCAGGAGCTCCGCTTACGCCTCCGAAGATCCGGGTTAAACGATCTGCGCCCGCCTGTCCGTTTGCTAGGCTGAGTGCAGTATCGATCGATCCATGCGTTAGCCATCTGATGCAAAAGCAGTGAACTTTTCCCTGACCACGGTAGTGTTGGCGCCTTTTTCATACACTGTTTCATGATCGGTGCAGAGTATCTGAAAAATTCGTGTAGCGCCAGAAATAAAAGGGGCAATTGTGATAAGGGTGAGTGCACATTGCTAGCTTTCTTTTTCAAATGTGATCGTAAGGATGAGATATCATGTCGCTGAATTTAGCGATGTGTACCGAGGGCAAATATAACGGAGATGTATGAACCATTTTTACTCCATATGAGTAAATCGCGACCTCGTTAAAGGCTCTGCTCTAAAACAGCACCTGTGCTGTAAATCGGAATTTTTCTAAATACAAATCCATATACGTGTGTGCGTGTGTGTTTGTGTTTGTGTGTGTTGTGCTGTGGGTGTTTTGTGTGTTGTGTTGTGTGTGCTATGAGTGTTGTGTTGTATTTGTGTGTGTGTGTGTGTGTGTGTATGTGTGTGTGTGTGTGTGTGTGTGTGTGTGTGTGTGTGTGTGTGTGTGTGTGTGTGTGTGTGTGTGTGTGTGTGTGTGAATTACAGTGTATATGTATATAATTGGAAATATGCACTGGACCTGCTGCAATGACGATTTGAGGTATAACTAAACGTTAAACGTGATGGGCCTGATCAAAAGTCACCTGAAGTGAGACATCATACAACTAAGTTCAATCTCGCTTGCTTAGCTCGCCGATTTCTTAGCTAGCAGTGAGCAGGCATTATTTCTCTAAATGCCTCAAGTTGATTTACATAATGAAAAATTCAATAATTTAGAGACGCCGCGGGTCACTTATTTTATTAAATCCATCGATACATGGAGAGAGAGAGAGCGATAATATGAATCAAACTGCGTAACTTTGCTATTACTATCCAATTACTATTGCTAATCGCTAGTAAAAAACTTTGAATACTACATCAGACAAACTATGCCAACCCTAATGGTCAAATTAGGTAACAGATTTTGATGTATTGGGCGTGGCACTTATTCTCCTGCACAAACTTTGCTTCTGCGGCAGCAATATTTTAGAACAATCATATTTTTAAAATCTCAGGTTTTTTAGGTACGTTGGGAATGGCAGGTGCATATGTATAGCATAGATTGTGCCACTACCAGAATTAGTGAGGGTTAGGCGGACATAACACTATAGAGTAGTTATCATTAACGTGTAACCGTATAGGCAATCAGTTTTAGGTCCATTCATTCGTAGGCTCCAGCCTACCTATCAGATCTATTCCTCCACCAGGCTAAGCATCGTACCACCCGCTTTTCTTACCATAATCGTTTAGCTGCACCTCGTACGTACCTCAAATCCTGTGGAGATCATGCTTTTAATTCGTATGCTCCCAAACCCAGAGCTAACTTCCGATTAGCGTCACGACATTCCCTGACTTGGCGACGTTTAAAAAGAGACCTACAACACATCTATTTATCACACTATTCAGTGTGTCCACTGGATTTGTTCTTTGTGTGCTTATGCGTGCTGACAGTGTGCATACTGCCACTAATCATATTTGCATGCTGACCCTGTGCATGTCACTACTAACCATGTTATGCTTGTTGCATTGAGCATGTTACCACTAACCATTCGACTATGCTACCTTTGTAGCAAATTTAAAGTGCCTAAAGAGAGATTAATTTCTCTGAGGGACCTATACAAATGTATTATTATTATTATTAACAATACATGTGCCTTAATTGAACGTTTTAGTTTATATTGTTGCAGAGTAACAGAGTAGATAATAGCCATATTTGATTAATATGTCTTTGAGAAGTTGCCCTAAACATGTGTTTTGCTACGAATGTGAACAACTTATCAACAGTTTTGGTATATTGCCACATCACACCACTTCTCGCCGACATGCACTGGCTACCAGTCAAGCAACGGATTGACTTCAAAGTTTTGTCGCTCACTTTTAGGTCACTTCGTTCTGTGGCTCCAGCCTATCTCTCAGATCTACTCCCCCACCAGGCCAAGCATCGTACCACCCGCTTTTCGGAATCCAACAGTCTACCAATACCTCGTACAAACCTCAAATCCTTTGGAGATCGTGCATTTTTAGTTCGTATGCTCCCAAAGCCTATAACTCCCTACCGACTTGCGTCAGAACATCCCCTGACTTGACCAAATTTAAAAATAACTTTTAAAAAACACCTATTTAGGACAGCATTTAGTGGGTCCCTGTGATTCGTCCTTGATGTGCTTATGCGTGCTGACACTGTGCATGCTGCCACTAACCACATTTGCATGCTGACCCTGTGCATGTCACCCCTAACCATGTTATTCATGTTTATCAAGCATGATATTACTCACCATTCAATCGCGCTTCCCTTTGCAGCAAATGTCAAGCGCCTAGAAAGAGATTGAGTTCTCTGAGGGCGCTTTATCAAGTGAATTATTATTATTATTATTATTATATTGACGAGCTGTGATTGCGGAGAAAAGAAGGCGTAAGTTTCCTATCTCAAGAGCTGTGGCGGAAACCGACTGACCATTTATCCATGGTGGGCCCTTCCAATGGTCGAACTTGCAGGAGCTTATAAAAAACTGTGCCCTAATGGAATGCAAAATGTCTCTTAAAATCCATATCATCGATGCGCATCGTGACAAATTCAATGCAATGGAATGTAAGTTATCTCCTTCTGCAACTCCACAAAGACCACCTTGGTGTTACGCTTAGGAGAATTTTCTAGAGCGCACTCAAAGCCTAAGCGGCTTTCGATATAAGGAGAACATGTGAGCTTAGCAAAGAGGAGAAGGCGAAAGCTGCCGCCGGATAATTCTGGACTTTTGACGCCGTTACCAAGGACTGTGTAACAACCAAATGACGGCAGACCATGTTTGGGGACTACTTCGAGGAAGCAATTTGCAGTACAGCCGCAAATCTGAACATATGCTCATTTCTGAACCCTTAGGAGTGGTCATTTCTTTATTAATTCAGAGTAGTTAAGTTTTAATTTTGATTCATTTGGTGTCTTTTCTGACTAAATAAGAACCAAAAGACGTGAGTTTGTCATTTTTTGCTTCTCATTGGAAATGGGTTAATTTCAAGTCGATCACTGTACTGGTCCAAAAGCAAACTTTTTAGGAATAATGGTCATATATATACTCCTGAGGCAAATGCAATTAGTATATACTTACTATCTAGCGAAAAATGGTTACATTGTTTTACTAACGGTTCCTGAACTAAGACCTGTAGGAACTGGAAATGATGTCATATGAGTTTTTCAGTTATACTCTAGGCTCTGCCAGGCAGATTAGCTGTGCTTTGACATAAAGAGATGCAAAAATTGGATTTTAAAAAGCAAATGTTTAGGCCATTTTAAAGCCAGATGGCTTACGATAGGCTTTATGCCCGTTCATGTGACCTATGCGGACCTGGAGGGATTGAACGGGCTCCTTCCGGTATGCTCTTTGGGTCGCCTGTAGCCCGCAGCATGGTGGCTTCCTTTGACGCCAGATCCTGGAGCAGCAAGCGTGCGCCGTTCGGCAGTCCCGCTTAGCCCTCCGAGAAAATGTGCCAACCTCTCTACAATACATGGCAGCAGGCTCCACTAAGCAACGAAGCCCGAATCATCTGCTCGTCGAATTCACCGCCAATTTTAACAAACACCCCTAAAAAAATGGACGCATCCCAATTTATTCTTGCCTCAAGCTCTGTACCCAAGGCTCATAGCGAGAATGCCTCGGACCCTATTCAAAGGGAAACAACGTCCGCGTTTGGTGAAATGATGCCTCCCCCATTTGAGGAAGCTGAAGCCACGCCAGGAAGGGCGCACTGTCCAGCAGTATTATTTCGTCCCATCAGCTCGGTTTTGCTCTCAACAGCAACATTTTAATCTGAGCGCCGAACGCAATCTGGCAGCCTGCTCTCCAAGCCATCTGGAAACATCGATCTACATCATTCCGTGAGAGCTCAATTTTCCGTTCGGCCTGCGTGTGCCACCCTGCAGACGGATTTTGATAACATTTGTGAAAGAATTTGGAGATATTTATACTGCGAACCGAATGAGCCGTTCAGAAAACTTATATAGACTCGGGGCTCTCTTTTAGCGCGCTTTAAAATGAAGTGGAGGCGCATCAGCGTGTCGCCGGTAAAGCTTCTGCAGCTTCTCCCTACAGTTATGTCTAAACTGGCCGTTTTACGTCATCACTTTGGCGGACTGAACCTGCTTACCCCTCCCCAGCAACCCCCGGGAGCCCTGCTGGGCACAATACTAAAACGGAACCCGGGTAAGTTGAGGTACCCAATGTAGGCTCTCATTGGTCAGACTTCGCTCAAATCGGAAAAAGGGCAGTAATCATCTATCGATGTACCCACTGCTAGCCTACCTCAGAAAGCCGACGCCTTGGACCGTTACCACATCTTGCCTTACGCAGTTGGGTAGGGGGGCTATCGCCTACGAGTACATTAGTGCTGACCGGCTGTTCGTTAAAGGATGACCTCGAACGCCCCTCACATCACGGTTTTCTTGTCTTAGTTCGTGAGACCAGAACAGCCTCAAAATTCACCCGCGAGCCACAACTGCCACTAGCCTTCCCGAAATCATTGCACCTTTCTATAAGCAACAGTACTGTAATAATAATAATGAAACATATGCAGTGGTCTAAGAGAAATAAATCTCTGTCCAAATCCTACACATACTCTGGAAAGAAAACATATCAATTGGTTAGTGATAACATGCACTATTTCGGCACTTACTAGCATACTAAGGACCATTCATGTGGAAGAAACAAAGGCTGTGGGCAACTGAGTTGTTAGCTTATTTTTTAATTGTTGAGAAATCAAGAGATGCCTTGAGATCATTTAGGAGTAAATTAAAGGCCTAGCAAAAGTTTCTTCGATACCCACAATGATCGTGCACAAACTAAAAGTAAAAAGGAAAGCCAAGTTCACCTGATTCAGCAGCCTCGTTTATTTATCGGCTGGGGAGTTTTATCGGCTGCCATTACCGTGTGAAATGTAGGATTGACTGCTGCAGAAGACTCAAACCCACGACCTGGGTTGTGAAGATCAAACACCTTACCCCTGCACGATGACCCAGGCCACCAATGAGCCATACTTTTTTGTAAGCCAAACCCATTCTGTTGTGCACGAACATTCTCTTACCCCGGAGCCCGATATGCAATCACGACGCCATAGGGCAACGTGACTCTGTAGGCTAGGATTTTTAGGCGTAAATACCTTATGCGCAGCTGACTGATGCTATTTCCCCCACATACACCAAACGGGCTCGGCCCTTTGATTAGGTGCTCGAGTTTGACGACCGGGGTCGTGGTCTCGAGCCCTGCGGCATATGTGAGGCGCCTAGATACGGATTGAGAACTCTTAATGAGCTATGCCATTGAATTATATCATATAATGATATACATACCTCTAATACACATACATATACATGTGCAATGTAACAGCTGGACCAACAGATTGGCCACGGCCTTGGTTTTGCACAGCGACGTGAGCACCGCTGCATCACCGTAGAGGCTTACCTTCGGATTAGAGAGAAGGCTGACCAATGAGAACGCATGTTAGGTCATATTAACTCATCCGGGTAGCATTTGAGAATGAAGCTACCGTACTGGACTTTTGTTGCTTCCAGGGGAGGGCTTAAGGTCGACTGGGCAGCGTATCCTGAGCGGCTTTAATCTCTTATAAAAAAAAACCAAACAACCCATCGCCCCATGCGGTCTGCTAGGCCCAATTTCAGCAGCCTTCGATTGGCCTTGTCAATTACACGCTCGACGATGTTATAATTATCTGACAGCGGATAATGTAGCTCGATCTACCCCGAGCTGATCCTACGCATTTTGAAAAACTATAGTTGGACCTTGCTAAAGGGAAATCAGTCGAGCGATCGCTGACTTTTTCGGCATTCCTGTCGCGGACCGGCTAAAGTGTGACCTTCACCTACGGGGCCAATTGTTAGACTCGAAAGAATGCATCGGTTCACATGCCCTCCTGCACGCTCTTCTGGCTAGGTCCTTGGATGAAGATGAGGATGAGCGTGAGCACAAAATTTGACCACGCTGGCTCACATGCACACAATTTGCTCACTGGCAGTGTCTAGTCCTTACTTAAATTTTATTTTACTCGTGATTAAATTTGTCGTGGCGCCAAGTGATTAGTGGCGGCACCATTCGCCCGACGGGACTGTATACGGGACCATAATCCTGATCTTTGATGGCGGCATCCTGCTACGGTGGCGTCAGATAATGTTTAATCTGAAGCCAGGTATCTACAGCCGCGCGCCTTAATCATTCGTAAACTCGCAAATGTGCCCTTGGGAGAAAGATTTGAGGCACGCGTATGCATAATGCTTACATGATGCGGTGCTGAGTGTTTCGCAAAGCTTGCGGCATTTTCTTTAAATCAGGCATCTTGCGGCTTGAGGCTATTGAACCACTCAGTGGCCCATAGCTGGTGAATAAATGCATCAAAAATGACTTGGACCGAAGCCCTTCATTGTTCACCATGAACAGAGGGTAGAAGCAGCTGTACTTAGGAGACTTTTAATCGCTGACTGCGATTGCTATACCTGCAGTACGTGTCGAACACTTTTTGCGTCTTAGCCCAGTGCACGCTCGGGCTATCCACGGACGTCCACATGGAGTAAAACGACCGCATTGCCGCCGTCACGAAAGGTTCAAAGTAACCTATAGTGTCAAATATGTCAATCATGGTGCTGGAGTTGTCGTTCATCACATATGGCATCACTCCGACTCGGGTCAGTTTCGTCACAGTCCTCTGCACGCATCTCGTCGTGGCGCTGACAAACTCGGGCCAGCGAGCGATCCCGCCGATGGACACCTGGGATGGACAAGCTGCTCCATCGTACACGCAACGCCCAAAATCTGCAACCGTAAGCGGATCACTTCGCAGAAGGGCCTCAGCGATGAGCCCAGAGTCGCATAACCTCAAAGCTAAACAGCGAGCTCTTCCTTGTCCCGTGTCCGCATCAGCATGGAATGAGAGTACTGCGGCATTCTAGTTCAAACGTAGCGTCAGAGGTTTGCCTGACCGGGCTGGCTGAGCGGCGACACTGCCCAATTAACGTTAGTGAAACCAGTCTTATAGTGCACAACTTATTAATACGGAGATGTGAGTGTGCCATTTTTTTAGCCTCCTGCAGCTTTCTTTCAGCCGAATATAGATACATTAATAAAGATGATTACTTGTAATCATTTTTACTTAACCATAAATTGGTGTCCGTTTCTTACTTATGCATTATGCCCTGTGGGATTTTAGCGGCTAGATATAGAATGAAATCTAATCTAAATTAATCTAGATATAGAATATAAATTGTGTCTATTCTTCATCAGAAACAGAAGTAATTTATTAAAATAAGGTGAATCATACAGTAGGTATTGTTCTATTGTGTGTAGTTCGTGAGTAGCAGCTTGTATCTCTAGCGTAAGTTCAAAAGAAGAGGGCGAGGAGAAAAAGCAGTTAATAAAGCAAGTGGCTATGTAGTAGTGACGGGAAGACGTAAGACTAAGTATAATTCACTGATCCGAACGGATTTAACTATAGTGAGCATCCTCATGCCGGTGCTGTGGAGAAGCTCCCACGAAGCATTTTTTTCAGTGAGCTAAATCCTGACCTTTCCAACTGGAAGTCATACAAAGCGTAATGTTAAAACATACTTATGTTTCTGTCCTCGCAGCTTAAAAATCCGAGGGCAGACATAAAGGCTTTGAAATGCACACAATTTGGTTGAACTAACCAGGTGGTGGATGCGTGAGCTATTGCATACAGTGCCCTTACTTTAGCTGCATCATGGATAAGGAGAACTATAATTGATAGCAAATGCTCTTAATATACTGAATACGCATTTATACTAGGCCTCAGTGCATGGGCTGGGTGAATGGCATTTATTGGCAACATTGGAGTGGAGGTGTCCGTCTTTCACAAAATAAGTAACTAATAATAAGTAATAAGTCCGGAACTCCTTTTGCGGCATTGCCTAATCTCGTTAGCTTGCTTTTCACACTCTTTTAGTTTGCGCTGCTCTTACAGCGACTGCAAAGCGCCTGAATATTTGGAACATTTGTATATTTGGAACCCACAGAGTGTTATACAACTACTGTGGAGCTTGCTTCCACAATTCTTTCGCAACGACAACTACTCTCCTGCTGCCGATTATGGCTCATTCTTTTTAGCGGTCCTGAGCTGATACTTCCATGCTACTCACTACCTCTACTGCTCTCCTAACTCTGCTATGCTTCCTACTTTCTCTTTGTTGCGTGAGACGAAGTCTGTTGGCTACCGAATGCGTACCGAAAGCCGCTTAGGCTGTGAGTGCGCTATACATAACTCTCCTGCGCAACACCCACATGGTCTTTGTGACTTTGAGGAGTTACAAACAAAGATACATTACATTACAACAGTTCTCATCACTTTCGTTGTCATAAAAGCAATTAATCTTTATTAAGAAGACTTGGTTATGGGCCCTCAAAGAGGATAGTCAGACCTACTCAAAATACAGCTTAGCTCGCTTAGCCAAACTGTGTTTAAAGGCTGGATAAACCAGGAGCTAAAAACATATAAATGAAAAGATCCTTAGGTAAACTGTTACGATTAGTTCCTTAGGTGTTAGTCCGTTTACGAGGTCAAAGACGTGATTCGTACGTGGCAAAAACAATTAGCTTAGCACGCACTCGTGACGCCGACTTGAAACCGAGAGCGCTCATGGAGTGGCTTCCGGAATGCCGCTTTAGCGACACTCCTGTTGGCCCATGCAAGGACTGGCGTCCAAAGAGCGAATTCCTCAATGTATCCTCAGCCCCCTACGAAAAATCGTAGCCTCACTATAGGCATGAAGTAGTCTCTTTTGGAAAAAAACTAAATCTGCTATCCAACGACACACCGCCCAAAAGGGCTGCTCAAGCGCTTCTAAAAAAGTATTGGTGTACGCTTTTTGTGAGTGTCTAATTCGTGAGTGTACATTTTGTTCATATCCCTGACGGCTATGAAGATAAATAAAATAAGCTATAAACTACGACCCTCTAAATCTGTAAAGTTAAATGTAAAAATCCGAGCATAGTGGGACGTGCGTTACTCGACCCGCAAATATCGTCCCACCACCGATCCCGTACCACCGTGCCTCGCTGAGAAGAAACGCGACTACAAGTTTGAACCACGCCTTTTTTCCGACATCCTTGTCGAAACGCGTCTTACTAGAGAAATTTTCTCCGATAATATTGCGCAACTTCGCAACCTAAAGTTTCAGGCGAACTGAAGCTAATGGTCATATTTACCGCTTCCACCTTGGGGTATGGCAACTGTATAGCTGACTGAGAAAGCGGCCGCTAGCCACGCCCACAGAAGAAGAAGCATGGTCGTCGACGGCGCCTTCTGCGGCGCGCAGCGGCCAACTCGCAACGTCCTCAAAAAAACCCAGTACTGTGCAGTACGTCAGCTTATTGTACGTCAGTACCTTTGATGGAAGTTTATGTGTATAATGCGTTGCCTTTTAAGAATTGTCGGCTCATTACAGTGGCTCCGCAGCCGCGTCTATCGTTAGCTTCTTGTGCGGAGATGCTCTATTTATTCGCTCTTATCATTCGCTACATGGATATCGACAGCCGCAAAGTAATTCAAGGGCATGTCTAGCGCATTAAAAGACATCTCTTTTTCCAAGGCACGATGCACGAATCAACTAGCCTCTGTCCTTCGACTAGCCGGTATAGATGAGTTTCCAACAATAAAACTAATGGCGACGGCCGCTGTTGGCGTGACGAGGAATAAAACTCCTCCCACGTAGGCGAGATATTTCCGCCTTTGCCTCAGACAGATTTGTTCATGTCGCGCATATGCGATAGCCGACGCTCGGCTGCGTGCAGTTATGAGTAGAACTGCATGCTTAATTAAGAGGGTATAACCGAGGAGGGGGTGAAAAGTTATGCCCCCACCCTATTAGATTTATAATAATAATAATAAATTTGATATAGCACCCTCAGAGAATTCAATTTCTGTCTAGGCACTTTACATTTGCTGCAAAGGAAGCACGGTCGAATGGTTAGTAGTAGCACGCTCATTGACAACAAGCCTAACATGGTTAGGGGTGACATGCACAGGGTCAGCATGCAAATGTGGTTAGTGGCAGCATGCACAGTGTCAATACTCATAAGCACGTAAAGGAGGGAATCTCATGGATCCACTAAATTCTGTGATAAATAGGTGCGCTTTTAGTTTCTTTTTAAATATGGTCAAGTCAGGGGATGTCGTGACGCAAGTCGGAAATGCGCTCCAGGCTTTGGTAACATACGAACTAAAGGCTTCCCGATATCACATTAATTGATACAGCCTGTGTTTCTCAAAGACTCGTGGAACGATCACCATGAAAATTGGCAAAAACAGCAAGGATAACGTAAGCTATCTTTTGAATTAACCATAGCTGTCATGTTGACCTTCATAAGACCTGTAAGAGACAAGGTCGCATTTTTCAGTGGACCTCTGCCGAACATAGCTATGTTGTAAAATCAACAGATTAAATACCAGTCACTACAGAAATAGGCCAACCCCTTCAAAAGATGCTGGACACGGCGTCAAAACATGAATTCTAAAAAAGTAATAACATTATTTGAACATGACAAATTTTAGGAAGTGTCATTAAAATCAAGTTCAAGGACATTCGGGATATGTAGCTATACTTACTGATCTTTGACGCGAATATGAGCCAAGTTACGTTTGGAAGGCATATGGTGAGGCCCGCTAACTTATATTCCAAATTCCACTCAGATCAAAGTGGTTTTAGCCAAGCTGTAGAATTGACAAGGTACTGAATACCTCTGTTGGGACTCACTCAGAGAAGACAACTGATGATGTAAAACAACATGAATGAATGATGACATCATGAATTCCCTTGCTAGTACTAAGCATGGAAATTCGTTCCCTCTTGGGTGCCAGGTACCGTAGCTCTCTCCGGATTACTAGGCATCTTCCTAAAACTTGCGTGGCCAAAGGCGTCATCAGGGCATTTTGGCTCCGGTCGATAGTCGTATTGAGTCGAGACGCGCGTCCTGTAGGAGACTGAGCTTTTCCGCGGAGTCTCTATTCCTGGTTTTCGGGCTTTTATAAAATATCGAGACATTTTTAATCTCTTTTCCACTCATTCACGTTTAAGAAGGAAAGTGCTAATTGTAATTTTCTATCGGAAAGTTGATTTAGCTGTTACTTTTAATCGTAGAAAGGTACGCGAAAAGCATAGTGAGTGCTGCGAAACGTTCGCTTCCAATTCGGCTAGTGGCGGTTCCTCGAATTATTTTAATAAGTAATAGCGGATCTATTAATATACGGTTGGGATTGAATGAAAAGCTCTCCAAAAAGGTGGCAAAACAGTTGTACTTCCATCTTCGAATCGGTCAGTTGTATATTGTGGCTCGCAGTGTGCAGATGGGACCCTCTTTGGATTTGGAAAATACCTCTCTACGTTAGGCGGTTAGACTTGTTGTTAAGTGTGTACGTTTTTTGATTGCTTCCACGCTATCTGCTGTCGTTGCCATACCTGCGCGTATCCGTGCGAATTCTACAACTCCTCAGCCGTGCTTCGAGGGAGCACGCTCCACCTGTACTGGTCAAGCATCTGCAAGAACTAGAGCCGTAACATGCACTGCGTTTAGGGGGGAGCGCTTCAGTTCAAGAGTGTTTAAAGCGAGTTCAAAACATTTGTTGTCAGATTTCAGTCCTTGCTGAGGACCTTTAGCATTCATGTGTCCAAGTCACATTCTGACTTATGACTATGAGGGTAAGATTTGTTTCTGAAATACGGCTTACTATCCGGACGATTATCTGGCCAGCGCTCTTCGTGGAACGCGGCGCCTAAAAGCTTGATTCGGCGCTTGCTCTGCAAACACTTTTGGCTGCATGAAAACAACCCGCTGAGCTTGTGCGAATTAAGGAGTGGCATTTCTATCAAGCCCAGCCGAATTTTAGAGCAGTTGTGTGCCCAACTTGAACGCATTAGAGGACCTGTGAAGCTAGAGCTTACGATCTTACCCTATAGAGTATAGACCTGGCCACAGTTAGTGTGCAGCCGGTTGGTATCTTTACCTTGGTGAAGGAAGTGATCGTTCCCGAGCCCGTTCTTGTCAAAGTAGAGCCTGCGAATGTTGTAACTTGCTTTGCTGCCGTACAAACTACTGATGTGAAAGACTGATGCTCTGATGCTGGTCAAGCTGCGCGTCCATCCGATGGCGGCTGCACTGAACTTGGGTGTGATAGCTGACAACTCTCGTCAATGTTATGTGATTTGCAATAGGAATAATAATACATTCGATGTAGCGCCCTCGGAGAACTCAATCTCTTTCTAAGCAATTTGCATTCGCTGCAAAGGAAGCACGATCGAAGGATTACTGGTAGCATGCTCAATAAACAACAAGAATAACATAATTATGGGGTGGCAAGCTCAGGGTCAGCATAGAACTATAGTTAGTGGCAGCATGCAAGAGTTTCAGCACGCATAATCACATAAAGGACGAATTACAGGGACCCACTAAATGCTGTCATAAATAGATGTGTCTTTGTTTCTTTTTGTTGCTTCATTTAATTGACGACACTGCCCCTGATCGTTGTACGAGTGGGCTGCGACACTCGATGTGGTAGGCAGTCGGGACGTGCTATTGGTGATTGTTACGACAAGGGAGTCGGGGGCACTCCGGTGGGCGAGAGCGGCGAAGCACGACTCTCTTCACCCTGCTCTGCTAGTGGAGAAATAAACTGGTGGCGTTGCTCGTCGGCTAGCATTCTGTGCTGCTCGCGACGATAACTCAAGCTAAACTTTTTAAATGTGGACGAGTCAGGGGATGTCGTGACGTCGGGAGTGAGTTCTAGGCTTTGGGAGCATATGAACTAAAGGTCTCGACAAACGATCTCAACGACGGTCGCTAAAGGATTTGAGATTTGTTCGAGGTATGAGTAATCAGTTAGACTCCGAAAAGCGGGTAGTCCGATGCTTAGACTGGTGGGGGAGTAGATCTGATAGGTAGGCTGGAGCCAAAGAATGAAAGGACCTAAAAGTGAGCGATAAAACCTTAAAGAGTTGATGCGCTGCTTGACTGGTAGCCAGTGCAGGTCGACGAGAAGTGGTATGATGGGGCAACTGGGATGGTCACGACAGACAAGCCTAGCTGCAACGTTTTGCACCAGCTGCAAGCGCCTGATTGCACAGGCCGGTAGACCAGCAAGCAGTGAGTTACAGAAGTCGAGATGGGATGTCACAAACACATTAATAAATTTAGATGAGGCATCCCTGACTAAACAATGCCCAATTTTAGCAATGTTATTTAGCTGAAAGTAGGCAGACGTGACTGTGGAGCTGATGCGGTCGTCAAATGAAAGGTCATTTTGGAACAGGACGCCTAGATTTCGTGCCGATCTAGCAGGGGATATGCTGGCAGGGCCGATTGTCAGCATTAACCTTTCCAGTTTCTGAAGCACACTTGGTTTGCCCATAACTAGTACGTTTGTTTTATCATCACTCAATTTAAGAACTTATGTTGCCATCCATGTAATGTAATGTAAAGTATCTCCATCTGTAACTCAACAGCGCCATAAAGACTATGTGAGTGCTACACGGGAGAGTTTTGTATAGTGCACTCACAACCTAAGCGGTTTTCGGTACGAATTCCGTAGCCAACAGACTTCCTCTCACGCAACAAAGAGAAAGTGAGAAGCATAGCTGAGTCAGGAGAGCAGTTGAGGTAGTGAGTACCATGGAAGTAACAGCTCAGGACCGCTGAAACGAAGCCGTAGTCGGCAGGAGGAGAGTAATTGTCGATGCGTAAGAATTGTGGAAGCGAGTTCCACAGTCTAGGACCTACAGAGCTAAAACTTCTGTCCCCAACGTTCTTTAAACAGAGGAACAGAACAGCTAATTTATTGTCCACATAGGACCTAAGAGCACGAGGAGGCTGAAATGGTGCAGCAATTCAGTTAGGTACGAAGTGGCAGGCCTTGTGGGTCAGCGTAAGAACTTTGCTCTGTATCCGTTGATCAACCGGCATCCATCCTAGCTATTTTAGCATAGGAAACGCGTGCTCAAACCTCTGGGACTTGAAGACTAGCCTTGCAGCCATAATCAGCCAGCTGCAGTGGCCTAGTTGCTTTCTTTGGTAGCCCAGCCAAAAGGGAATTACAATAATCAAGCCGAGACAGAACTAAGGAGCGAGTTCAATTTTTTGCAAGCCACTGTGGAAGACAGCTGCTAACCCTAGACAGGGATCGGACGTGATGGCTAGCTGTAACAGTCTTCTGAATGAAGCTTTTCAAATTTAGGCAACTGTCGAAAACGACACCTAAATTTTGAGTATGTGGTGAAGGTCGCACAACAGCATCACCTATTAGAAGAGCAAAGCTTTGTAATCCAGCCACTCGCTTAGGGTGTCCCATGAGCAGCAGTTCGGTTTTATCATCATTTAGTTTCAAGAAGTTTTTCGACATCCAGGATCGAATGTCGGCAAGGCAAGCATTCGGTTTCTCACTTGCTGCAGCAGATTCCGATGGTTTGAATGACAAATACAGCTGAGTATCGTCAGCATAAAAGCAATATCCTAGTCCATGGGCCTTAATCAATTTTCCCAGAGGTTGAGTATAAATGGAGGGACCGAGGACAGGCCTTTGAGGTACTCCACAGGTGACCCGTCTCGTGTGAGACCTTACCCGCACACGACACCTATTGAACACGATCGGATAAGTACGATTTAAACCACGCTAATGCCTTGTCCGCCAGACCGATCGTTGTTCTCAATCGTTCAAGTAGAACATCGTGATCAATGGTGTCGAAGGCAGCTGACAAATCTAGCAGAGCTAGGGCAGTGGCATTCCCTTCATCATTGCCACTTAGAATGTCATTGTTAACACGGAGGACAGTGCAAATGTCATCAATACATGGAGCACGGGAGTTAAGAGAATTCGACGTGCTTGTGGGATCGAGGCAAAGGTACAACTGAACGTCACCTGCATAGAAGTGAAAGCCCGGATTGTGCATGGCAATATCATCGGCAAGAGGGAGAGTATAAACCGTTAAAAGAACTGGGCCAAGCACAGAGCCATGATGACCCCATACCTCAGAGGTTCCTCGGATGATCTGCGTCCATTCAAATCAATACTCTTGTAGGCCTTCCATCACGTGCAACACAGCTCATCTGAACTCAATTTATTCAACTTATCAAAACTCGGCAGCTTGGCTTATCTGCGATAAACGTCGCAACGGTCACGTTAGGTCAATGCTCACCATTCTACATATGCGGCAGTATCAAGCAGCCTATGCATTGTATTGTCTGTGTGCATTTTGAAGATACCTGATTCCTCACCGAGGTTTCCGGACATACGCCGATACGAGCCGATTTGCTGTTTTTGTTCTAAAGGCTATCCGGTTTCTGGGTAACACTTGCCCTGCCCATATTTGGAATTGGTTTAAACAATTAAATTCAGGAATTTGCTGCCATCCGTGTGAAAGTCAGCAATACTTGCTGTACACTGCAGAATGTAGGCGAATAGCTCACTTTGGTGGTCATGGGTTTTCATTTCCGGTTCGAAAACTGTACGTATAAGGTAGAGGGTTACCTAAGAAATCCTAGATAATAAGTGATAATAGGCCAGCTCCTTCTATCAGCTTCCTCAAGATATCAATGCCAAATCTAACTACAGCAGTGCTGGCCAGGGCACGACGTACTATTACTACTGGCAGGTATCCGGATCTTCTCTTCAGTTCATTGCAACAGTTTTTACACTTCATCAAACTGGGGCTGCTTTAATTTGAGTCCCAGGTAATGTAACACCTTAACGACCCACTCATTTCACAACCCAGGTCACGGGTTGAAGTTTGGCAGCAGGCATCCCGTTATTTCCGACTGAACGAGGTTTCGATAGCAGTTAAGGCGCCTCTGCCATCATAAATGAGACCGTGAATCAGCTGAATTCTTGGCTCCTTCATAATCTTGGACTGCGATGCCTTGTAAAATTGGTTCATACTTGGCAGACTAAACAAATAATGTTAACGGTCGGGTGTAAGCTTCATCTACTGTAATGGCTGCACAACAACAGACAGCACAAACATAGATATGAGATCTTGCATCTGGATGAACCAAAATCACTGTCCTATATTACCAATAAACTGGCTTGCAAAAACTGCTGCTCCAGTAGCACACAGCCTGTGTTATTGTCTCATAGCTCCTTTGGTCATGTGGCTACAACCAGCCAACACGAACACGTAGCACATAAATTTATTGTAATAGCAAATGATAACTGCTGACAATGCTGAAAAGTCGATCGCTCTGAAGCACTAGGCAGGCAGGGAAAGGCAGCAATTAAGAAGTCAGGCAGCACGAGGCAGCCCATGCGGTTCACAGATGACAGCGCCTCACGGCTCTCTGGGCGTGAGCATGCAGTGCAGCACGGCCATGCACCAGGGAGGACCAAGAAACCCTGACTCTGGGTGCATGCCAAAGAGCGTGCATGAAAAGCACAAGCAGAGTAGTAGTAATGCAAGCAGACAGCACCTTGCAAAAAATTAGCACTATATATAAGCATCCGTAACGGAAATAATGAAGTCTGCAGGAAGCCGTTGGGTACAAAAATGTATGGACTAACTGGACACTCCCCGGATGCTACACCTTTGTGATAACTGCATTCAAAGTGGCCACTTCTGCTGTTGTTGCTGCTGCCTCCCCAACTGCCACGGCAGACCTATGACCTCAAGGTCAAGTGGTCGAACGTCTGGGCACAAGCCCATGGGCTAGCGACTAGTGCATCAGCGAGTACAACAGGGTTATTAGAACCGAACAAAGCAGCAGCATGCTTTGCTGAAGCCTAGGGCTGCTATTGCAAAAACTCTTGTGACAAGTGCATACAAGCGTGTCCGAGGAACTCGTGGAAAACTCAGCTAGCTGAGCAGTTGTGCAGCCAATCAGGTTGTTGAATTTAGGCCAGCCAACTGTTTTATCATCCCAGCAGCCTTTCTGGTACACTGCAAGACACGGATACGATAATCATGGTTGTGATAGACCTAGCAACAGCACATCAGGTGACCTCGGTTCCTTTAAAGCAGATAACAGTAAAGCCTGTACGCGTTGGAATTGTAATAGGCCACAACATGACAAAAGCTTACGTCCAAACGCCATACCATAACCCAGAAATCAGTACTATCCAGCTAACTTACGAGACTCCTCACGAACACAAAGTAAGAAGAAAACATATCTAGAACTGAACTAGTCAACAAAGAAACATATCTAGAACTGAACTAGTCAACAAAGAAACATATCTAGAACTGAACTAGTCAACAAAGAAACATATCTAGAACTGAACTAGGCCATGGCTAACAGTCAGTGACCCATTCAGCAGCTGCTCGATCGAGCCCATACAAATGTGTAGAAATATACAATTTATTTGTATAGTTCCCTCAGAGAACTTACTCTCTATCCAGGTGCTTAACGAATGCAGCAGGACTCGAGACTACGACCTCGGTCGTCAAAGGCAAGAACCTTATTCCCTGGTTCAAACTTGCACAGCAAATACAAGGTATTTTGCACAATCAATACGTAAGACAACTCGAGATTACTCTGGTATTCTTACTGAAAGGCAGAAGAATAGCCACGAAAAAGCAGTCAAAATAAAAACAGCAATCGTATGATCTTAAGTTGCAATCAATTGCTGATGATGTTATGTTGTATTCTCGCCTGCTGACACCAAGCGCTACTAGTGTTTCTTCTCCGTTGCAAAATTCCCGTCCGAAAATCGAGGTTATTGCGAACATCATATATGGAAACCGGTACAGCTAAGACATGTTAAAATCTTATCCTATGTGCCTACGGACGTATATAGGCTTACCGAAAGGCTAGACGTGCCATGCCGGTGGATAGTAACCTGCTTATGAGTTACGATCGTGTGTACCTATTATCGTTTCCATATCGTCGTTCAAATGCATTCATAGATGTTATTGCTGTCCCTAAGACCGAGAATTATGAATTAACAAAAGAAAAGTGTCCGGAGCCGACGAAAGGCCAAGAGCTGAGAGCCCGCTCGTTTGGTATTCCTAGCATTGTCTCCAACCGCTCAGCACGTTCTCCTCAAGCGCTGTTGTGAATCTCTCTAACTTAGTGGTCATCAGGCCTGCTCCAACTCCGGCAGCCCAACCTAAAGCTTGTCTGTGGAATCTTCGCTCAATGTGGAATAAACCCCTATTAGTAAGGGACCTTGTTACTGAAAAAGGCCTCGCCCTTCTCGCCTTGACCAAAACTTGGCTAAAATCTGTAAACTGCCCGACCATTAACGACACCACTCTAACAGGCTGCTTCTTTCACACCCCTAGATCAATCAAAACTGAAGGTGGAGTCGCGATTATTGTAAGATAAACCTTCAATGTCAAGCTAGTTGCAGTCCCTTCGAATCAGTCTTTCGAATCTATTGTTTTGAATTCACCTGTCAACAAGCTACCAACCGTGGCAGTAGTCTATCGAGCCCCAGGTACCTCTTTTATCTCTGATTTCTCTTATCTCATTTCGATTCTGTGTGAAAGAAATCGATCCCTTCTCGGTATGGGTGATTTCAACGTTCATTTAAAAAAATTAACTGACGCTTTCAGCACCGAATTTCGCGCACTGGCTGACTCATTGTCTCTTGTGGCTCATGTGCATGCCCTACTCACATCAAGGGTCACACACTCGACCAAATTTTCTCTTACAACTGCACACTATCACGACCAATTATTACCAAATTCTGCTCTATCTGACCACATGCAGATCTCATTCACTCTACAATGTGTGCCCTCCTTATCTAAAATCGCCTTATCTGCTTCGCCTCTGCAGCTTGATCTCCCTTCTGACCTGCTATCATTATTAGACTGCTAGAACACCACACTAGCTGATATGCTCGATGAGTTTGCACCTGTGCGCCCTAGCCCAGACGGCCTATGGTTTAACACAGACATTAAACTAGCTAGGTCTACTTAGTGCAAGCTAGAAAAAGCATACACAAGATCATGACTGACTTTCCATTGACAGGCATACACGAGAACTACAGTAGATCGCACCAATCGATCCTAGCAAAGGTCACGCCTAGCTTCTATAAAAACATTGTTGAATCACAGATTCAATCCAAAAATGCTGATGTCGACGATCAACCATCTCCTTAACCGCTCCCAGGTTAGCGCCTTTCCTAGTGATCCTTGTGGTGATCTAGCTGATCGCTTTTCGAGCTTCTTGTCAACAAGATAGACAAGACCAGGGAGTCCATCCCTTGGGTGGCAGCATTCTCCCTGGAATCCCGTCCCTTAATTCTATGCAGCACCTCGATGTCTACATTCAATGAGGCCACTAGTGACCACGTCCTGAAGTTCATATCCCAATCAAAGAAGACAACATGTCCTCTAGACCCTGTCCCCGCTGTCCTGCTTCTACAATGCACAGGTCTGCTGCTGACATGCATAACTAACATCATAAACATGTCGTCTGCCTCAGGTCACGTCCCAGCACCTTTCAAAAAGGCTGTAGTCATGCCACTACTCAAGAAAGCAACACTAGACCAAGAGAACTTAAGCAACTTCTGCCCAGTCTCTTTTCTACCATTCTTATCAAAGACACTGGAACTAGTCGTGGCAGACCAGCTTAAATCATATATTGAAACTTCAAACCTTGCTAGTAAGTTCCAGACTGGTTTTGGAGCTTATCACTCCAGTCTGCATTGCTTAGGGGGTATAACGGCCTGCTTAAAAATGCAGACTGATGTAGAGTCTCTCTGCTTGTTTTGCTCGATCTTTGGGCTTTTGATATTATCGATCACCAAGTCTTTCTTGAGCGCCTCTCACCTTACCTGGGCATCACTGGCACTGCATTGCAACGTTTAAGGTCTTATCTCAGTAGGAGACTCCAGAGTATTGATGTGAACGGAAAAAATCATCAGAAAATCCAACAAACTTCAGCATGTAACGTGTCAGTGAAAACATGCTCCAGTGTGAGCGCAACAGCCACAGTCGATCAACGACATAAGCTATTCTGAATCTCACATGTGATAGTAGGGTTCCTCACTATTTGCTTAGAAAAACACGGTCCTGGGCAGCTCACTGGCACGAGATTGGTGACGTTCTGGCACAGGTTCACACCAGCCACTTGGGAAGTGCAAGAGTAACACATTGTATCAGCACGAACACCTGCAACGAGATGCCCAAGCTGGATATTAGCACGAGTACAACCAAGTGTAAATGCAAACAGGTGTGCACCTGCTTTCCAGCATGTCCAACTCTAAACTCCTCTGCAGCAAATACTACTGGAATTTGCACTTAGGTGGCAACAAACCTTTCTCAAACTGTGTTGTTAAACCCAAATTAGTCAGGAACTGGTAACCCTTGGCTTCAAAATGAACTCAGAAAGCCTATCGCCTGCATCACCTGCACGAAATCGGGGTGTTCCAAAGTAACTTTCCACTAGACGACCACATCAGCTCCAAAGTCTTGTCTCTGCACTTTCATCTAGACAATTCTGCTAAAATTCAGGCCTACTTAGAAAAGGATACTCCATTTAAGTAGGTTCATGCACTTGTGACATCCCATCTCGACTTCTATAATTCATTACTTGCAGGCCTTCCGAGCTATCCAACAGTTTGTGCACAACTTGGCAGCTAGGCTTCTTGGTCGTGAACGGCACGATTGCCAAATGACCATTTCCCACCGACCTCAACTGGCTCCTCATCATGCAGTGTGTCTACTTCAAGGTTGTCACTAATTTTCGGTCCCTTCATTCTCTTGCTCTGGCCTACATACCCAAAACAATTCCCAGTCAGGCTAAGTATCATGTAAACCACCCTTCTGACTCAAGTCGTTTAGCCGGGTCTCGAACCAGCCTCACATTCTTTGGAGACTGTGCTTTTAGTTTTAGTTTGTATGCTGCTTAAGCCTACAACTCACTCCCGACTGCCATCACGACATCCTTTGACTAGAAATTTAAAAAAAAACTGAAACACACCAGTTCTTCACTGCATTTGCTGAGTCTGGATGAATAGATCTTAGTGCACTTACACGTGCTAACATTAAGCATGTACTCAATAATCAATTGATGTTTCCTGTCCAGCATAACTAAAGTACCTATAATGAGATTTATCTCTTAGCATGCTATATAAATGTATTATCAGTATTG
This sequence comes from Cristatella mucedo, assembly GCA_009760855.2. NCBI lineage: Eukaryota > Metazoa > Bryozoa > Phylactolaemata > Cristatellidae > Cristatella > Cristatella mucedo. The sequence continues at coordinate 6,345,713 of WPIO01000012.1, forward strand.
TTATGATTACAAAAGTGATAAGAATGTATGCACAAAATTAGTCACGATTGTGACCACGCGTGCGGCAGCCAGAGACTATGTAAAGCCAGCAGATGTTGCCAGCTAGCAGCTTACAAGGGCTGTACTGGGGAAAACAACTATCTCAGGGTTTCTAGTCCAAATCCATGGCTCTGACCGACTGAGTTTGCTGCTTCATGATTAGAGGCAATGGAATGGCGGTCTTGAACAAAAAAAGTGGTAGTTACCATAACTGCAAGCACCAAATTCCGCTAGAGCAACCAGTGGGCCTCAAAGTAACAAAAACATTCCAACAATGGTAATATGAAGACCAGAGCAGCAGGGCAAAGAAGACCAGCCAGACAAACAAGGCAAAGAAGGGCTAGCAAGTTTAGGTGCACATCAGATACAAATCCACACAACATCGATGCATTTGGTGAGTCATGATGGCACACTAGGTAAGGCGGTTGCTTTCACGACCTCAGTCCCAAGGTCGTGGGATTGATTCCTGGGGTGGGCGATCCTTTATCGTCAGTGCAAGCAGTGCTGATAGCCGTAAACGCTCTTCTGTCTCTATACAAAAAGAGTCTGTTTAATCACCTAGGGTTTTTTATGCCAAATGCAAAGCCGTTGCACTACAAAAGTCCCTACGGCAGGTACCAACTTCTGCCACGAGCTTGACTGAATAAAATACAATATACTCAACCTAAACAAAATCCTTGCAGTATGACTGCAGCTGTGGTGGATGTAAATTCATTTGGGTGATAAGCAGTTTTCAACAATGCACTGCATACCAAAGCTATGAAAACAGCATCTGAAAATATCATGATACTAAAAAACAAACACACAAGGTGTTGGTATGTATGAGTTTGGTGTGATGTCGACCCAACCTGATCCTGTATGATCTTCCTAGTCTGGCCAGGCCTAGGGGCTGCCAGCATCTGCGGTGTCACTTCTGCTGCAGCACATTGCTCAGAGCTTACTAAAAAAAAAAAGGTCGGCTACTGGTGTAGGCCGAAAATCCTACCTTAGCCACCTGTCGTAGTCGTTCTTTGTGAAATCGGGCGACTGGCAGAGCGACTGCAGTAGTACCAAACACGGATATGTCAAAAAGTACTAAACTCAAAATAATTGCTGGTCAAGCAAGTTGTATTTCAAATTCAAATACTCTGCTTGGGGTAGCTGCGTAAATAGCATAAGAGAGCCCCTAAGCACCACAATCCATGCCGGTTAAGTACTTTTTGATGAATCCTTGTTAGGTGCTGATGCAGTGGCCAAGCCATTGATTTCAACCTCATAAACGAGAATGGACGATATCGACAAGCGCTGAGACTGAGTGTTCGACCTAAAGCAGTAGCCAAACTTTTCAGAAAAGCTCAGCCGCTGTGGAATGTGATGCAGCAGAAGAGAGACCGCAGATGCTGGTGGCCTCTATGCTTTGCCAGACACGGGAGGTCTGCCATACATATCATTTGGCCACGAAAGCTCCGACACGGTTGTGCTTCTCCCAAATTCCTTGTGAGTCAAAGGGTTGTGTTAAGCATTGGAAGCAAAATTATTTTATAATAAATATATACGATTTATATCGTGAATAAGGAATACATACAAAAACAGGTAGCTCAAATTAGTGAATTCAACACATCTATGCTAGGAGCTGCTGAGAGTACCAGCCACCTTGGCAGAACCAACCACCTACAAGGTGTAAACATGACAGAAGGAAATTATTGGCAAGCATTTTTTAATTAGAACTTAATTTGACATTTCATATGCACTTTGTACACTTTTTATAACTTTCATATTCAGCATACTTAAGCAGTCTGCTGAAATGTTCAAGTGCTGACACAGCATCCCAATAGGTAGATACCAACCACAGCGTGGCATTGGAATGCCCAATACATAAGTTAAGTCATGTCTCAAAACTTCATTGTTCGAGCTGGAAAGTGCTAGCTGCTAACGTTTGGACCTCACTGGCATGCCGTGTCGAAATGCGTGAAGAAGCAACGGTGAGATTCCGGAAATAGATGAGGGCAAAAGCTTCTAGACAGCAATAATATTAACATAAGATGAGCATACATTTTGCACGACACCCCAGCTACTGCTGAACGGTCGACTATTGCTGTTGAAAGTATTAACATGCAGTAATATTACTATTAATACTTGCAAAAAATTTAACTAGCTACTTAGTTCTGTCTCGGCTACACTATGGTAATTCCCTTTTGGCTAGGCTACCAAAAAAGCCACTAGGCCACTGCAGCTGGCTGTGAATATGGCTACAAGGCTGGTCTGCAAATCCCTGAGGTTTGACCATGTGTCTCCTTTGCTAAAAGAGCTAGGATAGCTGCAGGTTGATCAACGGATACAGAACAAAGTTCTTACACTGACCACAAGGCCTGCCACGAGTTGACTCCTCAATACCTAGCTGAATTGCTGCACCAGTTTCACCTCGTCCCCTCAGGTCCTGTATGGACAATAAATTAGCTGTTCCATTCTTCCACTTAATGATCGTTGGCAACAGAAATGACATATGCTAGTAGTGAGTTTAAGGTTTTGAGAGCATACAAACTAAAGGCACCGTCTCCAAATAAATTTGAGGTTGATTTGAGGCAGGATTAAACGACATAAGTCTGCAGAGAGGGTGGCAATATGTGAAGCCTGACAAGAGGTATTTCCGATAGGAAGGAGCAAGAGTAAGGAGAGGTATAAAAGTGAGTGACAGAACCTTGAAGTCGATATGATGTTGAAGGTTAGCCAGTCCAAGTAAGTGAGAACTAGTGAGACAGTTCATGGCAATCAAGCCTAGCTACCAACTTTTGCACTAACTGTGAGCACCTTACTGCATAGCCATGAAGACCTGAAGATAGTGAGTCATGGAGGTTTAGTTAGGACCGTCACAATACATGGACCACGTGGCAGCCTTGTCTAAGCCGCCCTAAATTTTAGCAATAAAAAAATGCTGGCTGATTTAACAGCCTCTTTTTGTATAGCGACGGAAGAACCTTTACGGCTATCACCACCACTTGCAGCGGCGATAAAGGATCGCCCACCACAGGATTCGAACCCACGACCTCAGGGCCGAGGTCATGAAAAGCAACCGCCTTACCTAGTGAGCCATTACGGATCTACGTAGCTTAAAGTAGGTAGACTTGACAGTGGAGTTGATAAGGTAATCTAGCAAAAGGTGACTTTAAAATAGAACACCCTGCTGGTCTGCAGGGGCTACATGAGTTATGTTGGCCGAGCTCATTTTGAAGGTTACGCTCTCTAAATTCTGATTAACACTAGGTTTGCCCATAACTAGCATATTGTATCATCACTCAATTCGAGAAAGTTTGCTCCATCCTAGTGTAAATGTCAGCAATGTAGTTCGATTGCATGCGGGCTGGTACCGCTCCTTTTCTAAACAGCTGTTAGGAGCATCATCGAGAGGGGCCTGTGCACAGCTGTGGTCCGCTTCTAATGAGGCGTTGACACAGGCCAATAACCCGCTGGTGAACAGATGGTGGATTCACCATCGGGGTCGGCCAAGGCACAGCCGGAGTCGAGGAGAGGAGACTAGAGTGGGAAAGAGGGGTGAGTGAAGCCGTGCTCCCTCTGCTCTGTGAGTAGTAGAATAAATTGTTGGTGTTGGTTCGATGCGAGCGTTCTGTGTGCAGGGCGAATCAAAGCACAAGCAATACATACAACAATAGAGTTGAAAGTTTGACATGCTTGAAGGTAGGGATGGATCAAAACACAGCTACAGCAGTCAGTTATCTTCACCGATTTCGTGTCGTTTCTGCCGAGAGCAACTGTAGCAGGGGCTTTCAGATTGCAGCAAGTCCAAAAGTTATCGTAACTTAGCTGGTACTGCTGAATATACAGAACGCAAAAGTGCTTGCAGATTAAAATGTGCCCTACTGCATCGAACGGTTACCGAAATTAATCACTTGCATGTTTTATGACTCACTATACATCAAATACCGACATATTTACATGTGGGAAGACAAAATAACATATACCAAGAACCATGCCTTCTAATGCATGTTGCTTTCTACAAGCACCAACAATACTTTGGAAAATTTAAGGTTTCAACTCCACTATTTATAATCAGTCTAGTTTTACGCATTTGAAAACGGCCAACAATCAGACGTGTCGCAGCATGGATGGTAATAATAATAATAATTCACTTGATAAAGCGCCCTCAGAGAACTCAATCTCTCTCTAGGCGCTTTACATTTGCTGTAAAGTGAAATCCCACTTGGGTGCAGGGCCTGGCTTGAGCCTCCACCAATGGACGCTTACCGGTTACCCCTTGGCGTAGCGACAGCTGAGAATAGTCAGTAGCGATCCAGGGCTACACTTTTGTTTGTGGATGTTTCTACTAAGTAGTTCACTCACCGAACTCCCTCAAGGTCCCATCCGAGTGGGGCACTTCACCTCAACTCGTAGCAACGAAGTATATACAGGTTACTTTACAGACTAAAGTTGATGGATTCAAACCATGAGTGAACATAAGCAGCTGTTTTCGTACAAAAAAACCGCAAGCAATGGGTTCAGATGACCTAGATAGTACTAGCACACACACAATGATATGTAGGTCACACAAGTAGCAACAGGTCTCCTAGGTTCTATCCAGTGCTTGAACAAGGTATTAAAGCTCAAAATCACATGCTCTTAGTAGCATTTGCTCATCCAACATCCCTGCTTCGTGTCCAAAACGAACCGAACGAATGACTAAGCGTTGTCCCATGTTGAGATGGCGGTAGAAAAAATACAGCCGTGGGTACTTACCAACTGCTAAAATCCCAGCCATTGCAATGAAAACTGAGATTGACATCATTATCCTTATAGATCCCCAACAAATTTATAACAGTGGACAGCAGATTGTGTAAAATGCCAACCCGACTTCCTCAACCGCAATCCTTCCTGATAATGGAGAGCCCCGACCCAGTAAGAGAAGCGCAGCCCGCGCACTTGCGGTTTACAGACATCACAAGCATGCCTGTATTTATCTTATAATAAGTAAATATAAATTTTAATAAACATTTTCTTAATTTAATTTGTCAGCGAATGAGGAATCTGTTTTAGGTTTTTCGACTTAAGCCGGACCCCCATAGATATTCTATGAGAAATAGCATATATAAATTACATAGATACACTTATTGACAAGCTAAGCGGGCAAATCTGCAGACGCTTAAAGCTTCATTTACACGGCAGACTTTCTTCCTGGCCGAGGCCGACTTTCGTCTTAGTTAGGACACAACAGATTTAGTCTCGCTCACGGCGGATTTGATGGCCGACTTAGTACCGGCCACAGCCCGTGCTCTAATCCGGGAGACTGGTATGAAAGAGGGTTTACCCGAAAAGACGCCAAGCCAACACCGGCAGAAGTTGAGTTCCCCGCTGCAGTCATAATTGTAGAGTAGTGAGAAAAGAATATAAATAAAAAGGAGATACGCATTAAAAAAATCTTTTCGGGAATGGAAGCAGTAACAAATAATGTTCGCCGTAATGGGTGTGCAGGCGTATAGTGTGCGCCATTACGAGTTTGTTGGTGGATTTGATAAACAGACCTATGGGATATTCTACGTTGAAAAGGCTGAAGCATTGGTTACAACGAATTAGCATTCAATATTTAAGGACTTACTCCGAACGCCTCAATATAACTCGACCCTACGAACGTCAGCGATTTTTATTTGTTCGTGGGGTTACGCAACGAGCCCCGGGTTTTAATTAGTCGGCTGGACCAACGAGGAGCCAAAAAGCTGATGGAAAAAAGAGGTGGATTCTCCTTCTGATGAGGCTGAAGGCTTGGCTCCCCCCCCCCCAAATTTTGTGACTTGTGATGATGTAGTAGCACAAATCTGTGGGAAATATGTCCAAAATCTGTAGAAAAGTGTGCAGTGTAAACGCAGCTTGCAGCTTTAAGCTGCGTTTACAAAATATCAAAAACAGATGCATGAATGCATAGACCAGTAGAACAGCAAGCAATAAGTTTCAGAAGTCGAGACTGGTTGTTACAAATACATGGACCAATTTGGATGTAGCCTTGTGAGGGAACGTGACTCAGGAGCCTCCGAACACTGGGCCCTATTGGGGGCTATGACTGGTTTAGCAGAAGCAGGTTCTGGAGTGGCTGAATGTCTGACAGTTGCTGTGGGCAGTCCTGCACAAATTCCTGCAACGGCTGCATCTTTGGGGGACATCCATCTGCTACACACTCCGCCAACTGGCAGGGTGGTTTGGAACGACCAATGCCTCGGCAGTGCCAAAACAATGCATGTGTGGAATATATATGGGCTGCCGGAGGAGTACAAGAGGAGGAAAGAGAGGGCTAGATCCCTCGACGCCGACAGCAGTCTATAGTGAGTAGACTGGGTTTGGTTTCTTATAATAAAGTGCTTGGTGTTGGAGCCAGGAAACTTGTTGCTCGGTGTCGATATCCAGCTCGACGATAGGTCGTATGGAATGCTGTCACAAGTATCCTTGTGTACGCAGGCCCAATTTTTTTTAGACATGCTATGTAGCTGAAAGTAGGCAAACTTTACTGTTGAGCTAATGTGGTCGTCTAGTACAAGAACACTTTGGAACAGGACATCTATATTTCGTGCGAATGAAACGGGAGATATGCTGGCGAAGATTTTTAGCATTAAGCTTCACAATTTCTGAGTCACACTTGGTTTCCCTTAACTGTTAGGTTGGTTTCATCATCATTCAATTTAAAAAAGTTTCCTGCCATTCTTGTTCGAAAGTCATTTACACATGCAGCAAGGGATTTAAGAGAGTTTGACGTGCTGGAGGGCTGGGAGGGACCAAAGCAAAAGTATAACAAAGTGTAGTCTGCATAGAAGTGAAAGCCTAGGTAAGGCCTTGAAATCACACCGGCAAGAGGGAGAGTATAAACCGCGAAAAAAACCGGACAAAACACAGAGCCCTGAGGTACCCCATGCTTCAGTGGTTCCTCGGATGATCTTTTTCGGTTCACATCAACACTCTATGGAGTCTCAGGACTTAAATCATAGTAGTGCAGTGCTAGTGATTCCCAGGCCAGATGAGAGGTGCTCCAGGAGGATTTGGTAGCCAATTGCATAAAACACGGCAGAAAGATCAAGCAAAAAAGCAGAGACTTTGCCTGAGTCGGCAATCCTGAGAAGGCCTTTATACACCCTAAGCAATGCTGACTCTGTGGAGCGATATGTAGCGTTTAATGTAATATGCTAGCTGCAAAAGTCAGCCTGCTGTAGCTTGCACTAGAGTGAATTATTTGTGCATATATAAGGTTGAGGAAGAAGTTCATGCGCCGTGTTTTTCATTAAATTATTATTAAACTCGTTAAATTATGATTTCATTAAGTTATTATTATGATTACAGCGCACGAACTTTGTCCTCAACCTTATATTTCGCGGCACGGGGCGATTGCTACTGACACCGTTTTTCCCGTTTCTCGCTTTGCCAAACTATGAAGCCGAAATTCCATATAGAGCCTCACCACCAGGGCAAGAAAGTGTTGCTGCAACTGTTAATGCGATCTCGCAACTTGATTGAATATGTGATGAGTGAAAATATGTCAAAGTCTGCTAAAAGTGACATTACGTCTCGCTAGTATGTGACCGCAGAGATTTGTCGTAGCATTCCATCACCTTGAATGATGCTGAAGACTGTACCTCCAAACCATTATGTCGGTGGTTTAAGTTGATGAAACATGTGCTACAAGTGTGCTCTCTGAGACTTACTGAAACAAAGAGCACCAGGATGGCAAGCTGGCGAAGAAGCCATCTAATAGGCTACATTCGGAAATGAATAAGCCTGAGAATGGACACCAAGAGTTATGTCCGAGAGAATAGCGCTACGAACGAGTTCAGGAGTTTACATGAGCGAATAAAAGGGAGACGACTGACAGAGCTCGAGGCTGCAGCTTCAATAGCTCATTCGAGAGACTGCGTTTAGAGAACACGAGAGTTTGAACCTACGGCGACGAGCAGCTAAGTGTAACTTAAACTACGAAGTAGTGTTCCACCGGCTACTCGGCTTTTCTCTCATATCTTATTGTGCTGGACTGGTCCGCCTTCTGGGTCGAGACAATAGCTAGCAATTGCAGGCACGCAGGAGGGTTCTTATGGTCGGGCTTCTGGAGTTCGCCAAGTTGACTCCGTCAGACCAGTTCGCGCGCCGTGAAAAGCGCTTCTGTCGCTTTCGGCGCCCAGTTGGGGCCACGTGAGTTTTAACCGCACCACAACAGTACATTGCACGGTCCGCCGGTAGAGCACGGGACTAAGCCTTTCGCGGCTACATTCTTAGCGACGGGATCTATCACGTCCCCCTTATTGACTGTTGAACCATTGACATTTTCCAACTGTCCGTTATATAGAGTGCAGCGATCGGTTGGATGCATTATGAGGGGTATGAAGCTAATGTGCACTGTAACGGAGGCTTGCTGCACACCTGCTGAGCGTCCATGCAAGTGTGTATTCTACTTTTCCCTCAAGCGGTCAGTAGCCTTGGAGCTGTACTAGTACAATGGAGCAGCAATTTCCCGATGTGTTTCGGAATAGGTGCCATCAGCTAACTTTTACTTTACGCTACCGGCAAGATTTTTTAAGATATCGATAAGCACGCCTGCAAGGGCAAAGAATATCTAGCCAGGTTTCTCTGAGCTGCCTTCGTTAGCAGTGCAATGTCTAGCTTGACCAGCCTTACTCAACCAGAGTATCTTTTAAAGCTGCGATTGTGTAGCCGAGATCCCAGGGCAGAGGCTATTTCCCGCCGAGCCTCGCCATGCTCAGGCTTCGCCTCCGCTCGCCTTGCCGCTGAGCTAGGGTAAGACGAGTGGCCGTCAGGTTAAACTTCTTTATTATATCGCATGCGCCAATAACAACAGGGGAACTAAACAAAACTGCTGGGCACCCTAGGAATATGCGCTACGAGGGAGGGGGACACATGAAACACGAGGCCAACTATCCCGACGGGGAGGACAATCTCGAGCAGGAGCAATCTTGAGTACGAGCGGCAATCCACACAAGTACCAGCCAAGACGACTTTGGTACGACATTGGCAGCAGTAACGGGAATTCACTAGCACAGTACATCGCAGCTCGACGAAGGAACCAGCTCGCGGACGGAGGCCAAGGACAACTAGCTACAGTGGGAACGCAGAATATACAAGCCATAACAACGAGCACGCTATCCAGCTCCGCCCGGGCCTTAGGTACTCGTTGACAAGCGTGCGTGACCGCATCGCCGGAGCACACCTGCACCCACCCAGATGCATAACTCGGCGAGACCGGGAGCGTCCTACACCACGACTCAGTCGGCCAACTTGCGTTACCCAAGAGCCCCCACGACCTCTCGTTCTAATATATCCGGCCATGCCCATAGGTCAGACCCCGGCCTAAGCGGTGACCCTGATCGCACTACAATCGTCCTGTCCCAGCCAATTGAACCTAGCCTGGGTGCAATTGCGGCTCTTCTGTCAGGAGAAAGGCCTTCAGCTGCTCAAATCGGTAGGTAGAAGACAAGAACTGTCGTATTTTTTCCGACCAGAATTGCTTAACTTCCCCGTGAAAGATTTAGCTCTACCCTCGGCGGACTGCAGCCGTTCATTTAAGACGCTTGACGGTGGAGTACTGAGGGCGTGAACCTTAACAATGAAGCTATCGATTGGCGAATCGAGCGTTGTAGGAAATTAATGAACTGCTTAATTAAACTGCAGTTAAATTCAACTTCTAGACTGCTAAATTGCTAAATTATTTGCCTTAACTCGGTACTTTGCTTCTGCTGAAATCGAGGTAGACGCATTGACCTCATCTCTGGTTGAGCAGGCTCTTTGTTCGTGGAACAGCAACGCATTAGACCTCTGCCTCAGGGCTGATGTAGTAGCAGCAGATGCAAGAGCTAACCGCAATAAAGAACCAATAGCTAAAAAGCATGAACGAGTAAGAGTTTTGATTCCTGTGTATATTGCGATCATACAAGGGCGTCCAGGAAGGCTTCATGCATTATGAGTCACGTAGCAAGCTATAAGCATATTATCAAATGCCAATTTTAACGAGTCTCATTGTAAAAATTTGCGATGGCACATCATTCGAATTCAGCATAGCATTCGGCATCTCAACAATGCTCTCTTCCGTTAAGCGTGTGCTGCAAAAACAAGCACGTAGACTCGGTTGCCACAGTTGCCCCGAGGTTTCCATGCGCCACCCTGTCTGCTCACGGCAGAACCCACTTTATTCGTAGACTTGGCTCACTGTGGGATTTTGAAGAATGAACATGCTAAACGTTATAGGCTTACGCAGAGACACCGCACCGTTTCATCGCTAGAATTTACGAAACCAAGACCAACTAAGATACCTCGGAATACTAAAAGCACAATCAAGCTTTAACCAATTACTATTAAATCTAAAAAATGGAGCTATCGAATTCGAGGAATTACTTAGGAAAGATTATTCCCTGCTGTTTGGTCTGTAAACTATAAATATTTCACCAGCCAAAAGCACACAAGATTGCGATATCCTGAGTTGGGTTAATTAGTCATGCTTCACAAGAAAGACTGTCAAAGCCAAATGCTTGAAATAGAACAAGTAAGCTACCGGCTAAATAATATTTTACCATCATTAGAGGATGTCGTCTTCGCTTTTCTAGCTAGAAATCACCGGGTTTATCAAAATAGTAAAGGGCCTTCGGTGACATGGAAGGCAGCCTTTGAATCTTTGAGCCAATTGGCCCAACAGCAGAAGCAGCAGCCTGCACGGCATTGACGAGCCAATTTCCTGCCACGCCTGCACGGCAATCTCTGGGCTCCGGGCGGTTAAAAAAGTGGAGCCTGCATAGCCCTCCAAAGAAAATGCACGCAGCTGGAAACATGCGGGAGGCATCTCTAGGATTAGCATAATGGGAAGCACTCGTAGGCTTGTCATAGTGTTAATATCCTTAAGGTCTCACAAGGCTTGTGCGATATATAAACGAAGACAAAATACTGTTAGAGTGGTAGGTATATCCTTATGTATTCTTACATAAGCTCTATACGGTAATAATAATAATAACGATACGTTAGTACAGCGCCCTCAGAGAACTGAATCTCTTTCTGGTGCACTTTACAGATGCTGTACAGACAGCATAACCAAAGGATCGGTGCAATATCCGAAAGCAGCAGGCACAGTGTCAGTAGGAACATGCACACGAGAGAAGAATCACGAAGACCCACCAAACACTGTAATAAGCAGGTGCGTTCTAAGCCTCTTGGTACATTATAAATCATAGAATAAATGGTGTACATGTTACGTTGTCCACAAGAGCGACTTATCTCGGCTGTTTTTTTTGCCAAGTACAACCTGCCTAAAAGGTCACCGGTCGAAGAGGCGAGGACAACTGCAGTGCAGGATCTGGCTCTAAACAACCGAGAATATCTGCTGCCCGTAGTTTAGTTGTCGTCCCGTGAAGCACAGAATGTCTGCTAGTAAATTCAGTGGCGGAGCCAGAATTTTCATCCGGGGGGGGGCAGAAGTGCGAAATTTTTTTTAGGGGCGAAAACCCCCAAAATTCTCACGTAGGCGGGGCTGGAACTGCAAGTAAGTAAACATTATAGGGAAAAATCTTGATTTAAATTTGACATGAACTCGGCGCTTGCTTATTGAGTGGAATACATAAACAATTTCATCGTTGGTTACAGTCGGAGTAGTAGGAAAAGTAGGCGGCCTAGGTCGCTGCCCCACAGTTAGACGGGCCAAATGCCTCCCTCTGGCTCAGCCAGTGAGTCAATTCCACTACCAATTTATTCTTCTACACACAGAGGTAGGGGAGAGCCAAAATCTCTGCGTCCCTCTTTTCTCGTTATTCTGCTTTCTGCCACTTTACACGAATTCCACCCCATTCTACACCGATCTGCCTCTCGGATTGGACTACATTACTGAAGCACTCTTCTCATTAGTGATCTTAATCAGTGACTGCAATGCACCAAGCTCAAGTACACAAGTATCTAATAAGACATTGCTGGTTATGCTGAAAATCAGCTTCGCGTTTGCTTAATAAATTCAGTCTTTAATTAGCAATCATCCGGCAGTACCACCGAATGCTAAAGCTCATCTTAAGCTAAGCCTCCATGGTCCAGTCAAAACTTTGCTATGTAAGGCAACTTTAATTTAGGATTTTCCCAATCTTTCCTGCCAACTCCACGCAAAGGCTGTATTAGTGGACCGTGATAGCCCAGGAGGTAGTGCTCGCTCTTCACGACCGAGGTCGTGGGTTCGAATCCTGCAGTTGTGCGATCCTTTATTGCCAACTGCAAGCGGTGGTGATTGCCAATAAGGCTGTTCTGCCGTTTTAAAAAATAAGGTTGCTAAATCGGCTAATATTTTTAGGTCGGCTTTACACACATTGGAACCAGCTTCTTTCGGCTGAGACTTCTGCCGGAGAAAAGCGAGCCAATACCTTTACTCTCATATTCTCCCGGAGTAGGTTTGGCCATTAAAGCCTCTAGCTACCGCGTGACTTCCAGCGATTACCAGTAAAAAGCTATTTGACTGTACGGTCTTCTTGTTCGTGCGACTGCTCACACTTGCACAAATTTAGCTATGGCGACGAGGATATGATTGATCCATACATGTGGCGTTGAGTACTGCATCGTCTGGTACCAGAGCTCCGCCGGCATATGTGGAGCAGACCACATTTACATGGCTGAAATGATATGCCATGATAGGAATATTTAAGAGGAAACCAGACTAAATTTTTATTATCAGCATCCCGGGTAAGCATGATTCTATTCTTAGGATAAAGATAACTCCAAGAAAACCGGCGAACCTTCCACTGTAGGACCCAGTTTCACGTAAAAGGACGATTTTTCTTACTACTGCTACTACACAGTGTGATCTTGCTACATCTTCGGATGATTCCTTCAGCAAAGGTAAAACCACCAGGAGCTTTACAGCAGAACTTATTCATGGCACTAGTTGTCTTCACCTGACGCATCTGGGCAACGTTTTGGAGCTTCACTCTGCAGTTGCACTTGTGGTCACTCTGAATGACAGGCTTAATACATCCGGTGACTCATTTAATGATAAATTGATGCATGGTACAATCGCATTGTCATGGGATGTATCGACAAAACATTCATTGATTGCTCCCTTTGTGTTAAATGCTGCTGTTCCCTGTGCCTGACTGCTATTACTGGGGCGGTGGTTATCACTGCACTGGCCGCTTCTTCACTCACTGTTCACAGCACATCTTCGTTAGTCGATGTATCCGAATCGCAATAACCAACGGTACCCTCGGCATTGCCTATTCCATACACTGCACCCGAGTTTTTCCTATTTGTGGTGATTCTCGCCGAGACCTGAACTGGAAAACCTCGAATGGCGAGTGTATTCTTGGCCCATGCATATCAGAAGGCGAAACATCGGCACATGTTTCGCATGAAAGATTAGCAGTCAGCTCAGAACCTTCTGGAATAACCTATTTTGTTTCAGAACTACTATAGAAAGGTTCTGACACACGTAATGTTCCAAGTGAGCAGCCAATGGCCTGAGAAACTTGCGATTTTATCATCGAAGCCTAAGGCAGCATTGGTTGTGGGTATGTGGCAATGGGAATGCCTTCTGAATTGCAGCGTTACTTCGAGACAACTACACAGTACATGTGCTAAAGGAGGAGCTCGGATTAGCAGCTCCAGTTGTCATTGCTGTCGAGCCGAGTATGCTATAACCAGTGCGATTCTTCGACCAGTTGGTTGTCTAGCACGACTTGTCTTATCTCTTATGGAGAGAAAGCAGACCAGTGTGCACAGACCCACGGAAAATGAGACATGGCCACATTTCGAAATGGTTCCGAATTTTTTTTCGAAAGCTCTGATGCGAAACCAGGCTTTCTAGCAGTTAAGATTATCCCGAAAGCTATCACAGCTTTGCTGATCGTGCTATCCAGCTGCAGCACATTGGTGAATGGCATTGACAGTCCAGCCACCCACGATGTGCAATGAGACCTTTGTTCAATCGGCTTCTCATGAGAAGAGATGGGGAGGTCGGCTGGACACACTTTGGCAGCAGCCTCTTCCAGAAGCCACTCACCGGAGAACAGCCGGCCAATGCTTGTTCTCCTGCACTAGGGTCGGGCATCATGGCCACTATCTCCAGGGAGGCTTCCTTTGATTAGCCGTTATGGCTGTACGCTCTTCTGGCTTAAGCGACTGCTCACACATTTACAGCAACTTAACAGGCTGCTTACAGCAGCACCAATGGAAACTTCTGTTTTGTAGGACATAACAAGAGCTTGAAGCTTAAAATTGCCCTTCACTCGCCAAATTCGATCAAATCCAGTTTTCGAAAGCAGAAACGGGTTCGTGTTGCCAGAATGATATCAGTCAGTGCAAGGAAATGAAGTCAGCTAGCCGTGTCAATGCGGATCTCATTATCTGCTGTGCTTCAGCCCTTTTGTTTATCGAGAAACCTTGGTCATTAGCATAGATATTCCTACGACCAGGGCACCACAAGCTATTGGTCGCCTCATTCCTACCTCCGACAGACATTGTAGTACAAAGAGCTGCTACTTCCTCTTTCCTTGCCTTTAAAACCCCGAAGGCCCACCAATATTGGAGACGTATTTCTCAAAGCCACAAAAATAATGAGAAATTCCGAGGTGTCGGATTGAACCAATAAACTCGGCTCAATGCCCCAGCTAGATACCTGTAGGTATTTAAAGTTCAGCCAAGTGCCAAGTCTCTTCTTAAAGCGATTAATAACAAGAGGCTATGTGTCCTACTAAAGTAGGTCAGGCGCTTTTGCTGCATCTAGACTAGCAAACGCTCACAGTCGAGTCACCCTCAAACGCGTCTCGGATAAAACTAGCCAGGCTTATACTGTCAAAACTGTTAGGAGAACGAAAGCATGACGGTTAGAGGTAAGTTCAACCTTCCCTGGCAACTGGAGATTCTCAAAACTAAAGATGATAGAGCTCCCGGCTGGCAGGAAGATAGCTGAAATGCTGCAGCTTCCACCCATAAACGAATCTATTTGCCCAATACATGCAAGCAGTACATATTACTAGTACTACTACTGTATATGTAATACTACAAGAGAAGCAGAACGAGAGGTTGCCTGTAAACGTGAGTTACCATAGATAGTAACAACAGTACAAGACAGTACTGTTGTACTAATGTAAGACAGGCATACATTATTAACAATATAATGAATCGTGGCATTTCCAAACAAATAACTACTAGTTCCACACAAATGGCTCTCTACCAAGTACTTGAGTCGGAAAGTCTAACAGACCCTCCCCAAGGTGCTTCTGGCCTACAATAGTCAGCAAAGCCCACATACAACTTAATAGTTTTGCTGTCAACCTGCTATCGGAAACTTAGCTGCCGTTCATCCATAGACAGCACACTGTAGCAATGTATTTCTGTAAACTGAACTTGAACAGTGTTACACACTGTTGTTACACACAAATGGCAGCATCCATGCTGCTGCTCTGGTCAGTTTCCTCTTGGTCGGACCCCTCCTGCATAACTATGCCTCCGATATTCTATCAAAATGTAGACAGTATGGCTAGCTAGCTAGAAACCGGTCCCGAACACTGATCCTTCCTGTCACCACAAGTATCTGCCTCTTAACTGCCTCGACTGAAGAAGCAAGTCCACAGGTGACTCGACATCGAACGCTTGGCCGTCTAGATGCTGCTAATGCTCTTCCACCTGCTATCTTGCACTCATAGACAGCCTTCAATGTCACTTGGAAACTCTTTAAGGCTACACCTTCGGTTCAGCAGGTTCTGGCATGGAAGCCATCCTTTGCAATGAGGCAAACCTTTTGTCTTACTGCCGATCTGGATGTCTCTTTTCCAACTACCTGGAGTGGCTTAAAACTATGCTAACTACTGCAAGAGCAGTTCTTAGGAGCCGTAATGGCTCACTAGGTAAGGCGGTTGTTTTTCATTACCTCGACCCAGATGTTGTGGGTTCGAATCCTGCGGTGGACGATCCTTAATCGCCACTGCAAGCGGTAGTGATAGCCGTAAAGTTTCTTCTGTCGCTATACAAAAAGAGGCTGCTAAATCAGCTAGTATTTATATATATTTTTTTAAATTTTTTCCATATCTTATCTACAATCAAACTCGTTCACATAGAGGTTATTAGGGGAGAGCTTTCGTCCTACATATGCAGCATTACACTTGTCTTTTCCGGTTGTTAGTCAAGTCGGTGGTCGGATGCACAATGCCGGTCGAGGGAGTGGGCGGGGTTGAGTTTACTTATTAGGTCACAGTGCAGTGCTCATTGCTAACTGGGGTTAGCACTCAAGCTTGGCAAGGTGCTGCAGCACAGGTTTTAGCAGTTGCTCATCTTCCCAACGTGACTCATCTGCCGACATTAAAAAAACTAGCACTTAGATACGTTAACCTGCCTGATCAATGGATGTTCTACGCAGTTACATATCGAAATTAGTCAATGAGAAGTGATTACTATAACATCAAGCCTTACAGCTCTATACAGTGCCAGCGGCTCCGTGATCAGCGGGTTCTATTTTCAAGATATTTTTCTCCACAGGAGAATCCCCAAGTTCGTTTAATGAGCAAGTGCACAGAGCACACGGCAGAACCTACGCTAGAAAACTACGTGTAGAGGAAAACCGTGCTGTTGGGTCTATATGCGGTCGCCTAGCCACCCACCTGGTGCACTGGAATTAGGTGCAACCAGGTGACGAAGCTGGTGCTCGCGATCAGAGCCCGCAAAAGGGTGCATGAAACGAGGAGGCGAACATTCACGTTTGCAACAACAGACACACACAACCACACACACACACAACCACACACACACAAACACACACACACACACACACACACACACACACACACACACACACACACACACACACACACACACACATAAAAGCACACATACACACACATGAATGTGCACGGGTCCAACTGGTCCAGCTACGACACTCCTGATAGACATAGCAAGCCAGTAACGTGCTGCCTAGTAAGTCACCGAGGCCGATGCAAGGCAAGGCAACGACAGCTTTTGGCGCTATCAAGAGTCGGCCACAGTAGCATGGCAGCTGCACATCGACTGGCATCAGATAAAAGCCACTCGTGGCAGACGTGGCATGACGTGACCTCTAAGTGGAGGAGGCGTCTGCATGTCTAGGTGGAGGCGTCTGCAGCGCTGCAACGCAGCAGCACAAGCAGCAGCCGTGATCAGCTCTCTCGCTTAGGCCTCCTTGAGATGAACAAGCAGTGAGCCTTTCTTAACCGTAGTGCCGGCGATGAATGGTATCTTCTCCACAATTCCACTTCTCGGAGCTCGAATCGAGTACTGAAACGATTGCGCTCAGGCGGTTAAGACTCGCCGAAGCTCGTGCCTCCGATGGTGCGCTGCATAGCGAGTGCAGGTGAGGGGCCTCGAAAGCTCGGGGCCACAGCTCGAGCCAGCTTGCGGCCTCACAAGCCGGCGTTCTGCTGATATCATGCACGACAGTCACGAGGTACCAGAAAGGCTACAGAAAAAGAAGCAGCAGCATGATTTCCAGTTAAGCTGGAAAGCTGAAGGAGCAAGGTAAAGCAGCCACCAAATGGTGAGGCTTTGCAGGGAGAGGGTGGGGGTTGGGGGGGGGTAGCCATAAGAGGTTGGCAGGCAAACGTCAGGTCAATTTTTAGGACTCGAGTCGAGGTCACCAAACAAGACAGCACTGTTCGATGCTAGTGCTAACACAGCCCGACCGAAAGATGCCTGCGGTGCAATGCTTCAGCAGCAGCTCTGCCTTACCTCCATCTTCATTGCGATCATGATGACCATCGTTTCTCCTTCAGCGACCTGCTGGCCTTCTGTGACGCAAACCTTGTCGATCACGCCAGGCATCGGAGCAAGAGCATCTCCCACTCGGCCAACGCTCTGACTATCGGTGAAGAACTTAGGAAGTGGCGTCGAGAACTCGATGTGACCTTCCTGTTGCAAAGAAAGCATGCTGCTACACTAGTCAGAGTGTTTGCATAAAGATGACCGCATGCTTGGACTGTTTATTAAACATTCGGTCTTATGGCAGTTCATGGTGATTAGCGACTTCCTACAGCCTCATGACGGGAGTTGCAATGCATTCTGCCGGTAGACATCTTGACGAAAGCATCTTGGCAGTGATAACAGACCATCAGAGGAAAGCATTACTTATCAATGAAAACATCTACCCTCAGCAAGACTAAAACGTGGGACTCGAGGTCCACGATCTAGTCGACAACTGGGCGGCCTAGGCACTAACCAGTCGGCTACTAGGTAGCCTCAATAAACCGCTATGCAGTGAAGGGGGGGGGGTCGAAAGCAACTGCATTTATGTGTCCACCATCAAGAATGTACCCGTTGTGTCAATCCAAGTTTTCATTCAACTCAAGCTAGATATTGCTATGCCAGGCCGATTCATCAGAAAAGCTAGTCACGTGCACTTGCCTGGTCCGTGAACAGATGCAAAAAAGTGTCGATAAATACTGCATCAGCCTTGACCGTCCGATCATCAATCTCGCCTACCACTACGGTCCTGCCAGGTGTGACTCCGCAATGGAGGCGTCCTCGTACGGTCGCCTGCTTGCCCCCAGAGGCCAGCATGTAGGAGCCGTCTGGCAGGTGCTTCACGCTCACAGTGTAGCCTAAAAGGAAAGAAACCTGAGCCGGACAGGGCACTGTTCTCATGTGAACGACCAAAGCACACGTGCACGCGCGCACACACACACACACACACCTCTACATAGCAATGTGTCTGGAAAGTCTGATTGTGAACACAATACAGAGGCACCAGGGACTTAAAGCTATGCATTCGCACCGGGGCACACACTACTGTCTGAATGCTTAATAGTGTGCCTTGACGACCAGGCTTAAGCATGACACTACAACTGACCTCCACATAAGAAATCCTACATGCACAGCTGGCTTACTAAACCGATCTCTTTAACGAAGATGATGCCGTGACACCATCCTAAAAAGTGCTCATAATCTGGGTGTCTTCTTTGATGACTACTAAGCTATTACAAGTTGTATTCTGAAACCGCCTAAACAGCGAGTCATCATCTACGACCTTGATATGCACGCTCTTCACGACTCACGACCCAGGCCATGGGTACGAGTCTTGCAGTTAGTGATCCTCCATTGTCCACTGCAAGCAGTGGTGATAGCCAGGAAGGCTCTTCTGCTACTATATAAATGAGGCTGCTAAATCAGAGTAATAATAATAATAATATGATCCACGTCAAGGATTATTGATACTTGGACTGCAATGGCTAGCTCAACATTACTACCTAGCTGCTTCTCTCCCGGCTAGACTAATGCAAGCCAATATTGGCTGGGCTACCACAAAATGCTATTACACATCAAACGTTTGTGATAAGTATGGGCACCAGGTTGGTCTTTAAATCAAAGATATTCAGTCGAGTATACATTTCTTAAAGACGCTCCAGTAGTACACGACCACGAGTGGATACAAACCGAATTCCTACTCTGACCTACATGGGCCAATACGGCTTACCTCTTTCAAAGGAAGTAGATGCTCAAATTGAATGACGATAAAAACTAATTTATTAATTATGGGCAAACCTAATGCCATTCAGAAAGTGGAAAGCCAAACCCTCAAAATGGACTCGACCAACATATCTCCAATAGCATCTGCATGCAATCTGGGTGTTTTACTCTAAAGTGACCCTCACTAGATAACCACAGTAGCTCTAGCAAAGTCTACCTACTTTCAGCTACACAAATTAAAACTTGTTTGGCCTGCTCAGCTAAGGACGCCACAACAGGCTGGTCCACATATTCGTGACATCCAGTCTCGTTTTATAATTTACTAATCACAGATCTTCTTGCTTGTGCTAGAAGATGCCCATAATAGGTGCAAAACTCAGCAGCTGTGCTTCCTTGTCTTTCGGGAATGTTGTAGCTTCATTTCAGTAGTCCCAGCTTCAAGACTACACTCCTCTAGTTGATGAACTCAAAGGTGATGTAGCAGTACATACGTTAGGTTGCAGCAGCCTAACAGATTGCACAACACGGACTCATGTTCATATGACCGAGGAAAATCACGGCCTGTGCAAGCACCAGCACCACCACGTGGTAGGAATAAGCACAGGATCCACCAACTTGCCAACTTAAGCTGGCAAGTTACCACCAAATGCCATGCTAAGAAAAGCCGAATTAGACCAATGTCAATTGGCAGCATGACCTGTTGAAAAGAATAAAATAATGAAACTCCTGGTAAATTACTTGAGCAGTCCATGAAAGATGCTCTCTCAAACTTCTTTCACATAATGACCTCGTATGCACACCTATGATTAAATTAAGGCGGAATTCAATATAAGAAAGCTATCACTAGAACAAATGCTAAGCAATGGTGCTTCGCAGTTTTGCGAAGCATACACGTGGTGCGTGAAATCTTCCATCGCCATGAACACACGAAGCGGCCAGACCATCAATGGCGACGCTTGCGATTAAACAGGGCTCTGACTTTACCTTTGTCTTTGTGATTCAGTTGAACAATCTCATGCAGCACGTGATTGAGCCTCAGTGAATTGTGGCTGGCCGCCATAAAAGGCGACATGGCTGCTGGGGCTGCCTGGCTTTTTCGGCTCAGCAGTTTCGCAAGCACCGCCAGGAAGACGCTGTCGTCTGACACGGCTTTGGCACTGAACAGGCTCGCTCCATGTTGCTTTATGAAATTTGTATGCACGTGACCAGCTTGAAATTCGCTATGCGTAGCCAAACTAATAAGAAACTTTAGGTTGGTGCTCAGGCCAACAACCTGAAACAGACAGTAGCAGCAGCACATCACGGCCGGGCTGACTACCGACATGAAGAGCCGACTGCACACAGCTACAATTCAACCACATACAAAGCCTAGTTCGAGCACTGTCATAATATTGCCCCACTTTGAGACAGCATTGACACAGGGGAGTTGCGAGGCTGCCTCTGATTATCGAACAAACAGATTTGAGCTACATTCAGAAACAATCTTGCCGTGGGCGGCACACTTTCTTTCAAGAAAAAAATACTATCTGATTTAACAGACTCTTTTTGCATAGCAACAGAAGAGCCTTTACGGCTATCGGATAAAGGATCGCGCATCACAGGATTCAAACCCACGACTTCAGGGCCGAGGTCGTGAAAAGCAACCGCCTTAACTAGTGAGCCATTAAGAAGACGGCTCGTCTCTGCACCAGCAGATATATGGTTAATCAATCTAAGTGTCTTAAAACAAATAAAACTGTCCGTGAGGCAGTCTGAGACACAGTCTGTTTTGCAAGTCCACCAAGCTGACAGGCAGCCGATTCTAAAAAGTAAGTTGGAACAGTCACTTCTATTCGAAAGGAGCCACGGCTGGTCAATGCAAATACAAAATAATAACTTAATCCAACGCTGTAAATAAAGCAGAGCATATGCACAACTTGTGGAATGCACACATGGGTAGAGTATCTCTACCTGTTTTGCTCGATCTTTCGGCTTTTGATACTATCGATCACCAAGTCCTTCTTGAGCCTCTCATCTCGCCTGGGCATCACTGGCACTGCTCTGCAATGGTTCAGGTCCTATCGGTGAGAGATTCCAGAGTGTTGATGCAAATGGACAAAGATCATCCGATAAACCCCTGAAATATGGGTTACCTCAGGGCTCTGTGCTTGGTCCGGTTCTTTTCACGGTTTATACTCTCCCTCTTGCCGATGTGATTGCCAAGCACAATCTGGGCTTTCACTTCTATACAGATGGCACTCCGTTGTACCTTCGCTTTGATCCCTCCCAGCTTTAAAGCACGTCGACTTCACTCAAGTCCCTTGCTGCACGTATAGATGATGATGATCCACATATGGATGGCAGCAAATTTTCTTAAATTTAATGATAAAACCAACTTACTAGTTATGGGCAAACCAAGTGTGATTCAGAAATTGGAAAGGCTAATGTTCAAAATCGGTCCTACCAGTATATCTCCTGTTGAATCTGCACAAAATCTGGGTGTCATGCTCCAAAGTGACCTTTCGTTAGACGACCACATCAGCTCCACAATCAAGTCTGCCTACTTTCAGCTACATTACATTACTAAAATTCGGGCTTTTTTTTAGATAGGGACATCACATCTAAATTGGTCCATGCATCAGTGAGATCCCATCTTGACTTCTGTAACTCACTACTTGCTGGCCTACCGACCTGTGCACTCAGGGGCTTACAGCTGGTGCAAAACTCTGCAGCCAGGCTTGTCTGTCGTGAGTATCGTAGTTGCCACATCTCAAATCTTCTCACCGATCTGCACTGGCTCCCAGTCAAGCAATGCATCTAATTCAAGGTTTGGTCACTCACTTTCAGGTCCATTCATTCTTTGGCTCCTGCTTACCTATCAGTTCTACTCCCTCACCAGGCTAAGCATCGTAACAATTGCTTTCGGAATCTAACTGTTTAACTATACCTCGTACAAGCCTCAAATCCTTCGGAGACCGTGCCTTTAGTTTGCATGTTCCCAAAGCCTGGAACTCACTACCGACTTGTGTCACAACTTCTGCTGACTTGACCGCACTTAAAAAGAAATTAAAACGCACCTTTTATTACAGCATTTGGTGGGTTCCTGTAATGCGTCCTCTATGTGCTTATGCGTGCTGACACTGTTGCATGCTGCCACTAACCCCACTTGCATGCTGACCCTATGCATGTCACCCCTAACCATGCTATTCACGTTGTTTATCGAACATGCTACCATTAACCACTCGATCGTGCTTCCTTTGCAGCAATTGTAAAGCGCCTAGAAAGCAACTGAGTTCTCTGACGGAGCTTTATCAAGTCTATTATTATCGTGCATCCGCTGAGGCTAAGAGCTCTAGAGCTGAGCTCTAGAGTACAGCAATTAGGTAACCTTGCCCACAATGGCAAACCCCTACTACGGACGATGCTGACACGTTGCCCCCAATCATAGACACCGCGTGGAATGAGTGCAAATAACTAGTGAACGAACGAACGACGGAGAGGCAAAATCAAGCAAAGAAGCTGCAGGCTAAGTCAGGCACACATCGGCCATACCCTATAGTCTTTCAGCGCCGCAACGAGGCGGCTTAGAGCCGTCGGCCGGTCACTACCCCATACGACGAGCTTAGCAATCATGGGGTCGTAGTGGACAGACACGTCGTCTCCCTGCCGAACGCCCGTCTCCACGCGAAGCAGCGCGTCCGGCTCGACAGTGGCAGCCGACGGCGGCGACAGGTGGAGCAGGGGTCCGGCGCCGGGCATGAAGCCGCCAGCCGGGTCTTCGGCATACAGGCGCGCCTCGAACGCGTGGCCACGCAGCCTGAGGTCGCTCTGCAGCAGCGGCAGCCGCTCGCCAGCCGCGACTCGCAGCTGCCACTCGACCAGGTCGGTGCCAGTCACCATCTCGGTAATGGGGTGCTCGACCTGCAGGCGGGTGTTCATTTCCATGAAGTAGAACTTTTGCTGCAGATCCATGATGAACTCGACCGTACCTGCAAGCAGGAAAGCAGAAGAGCTAGTGTGCCTCGTCAAACAGCAGCAGCAGCAATGCGGACAGCGCTCGGTGGGCACAGCGGGCGTCAATCTAGCCAGCCAGACAGCCAGGCAGGTGCCAATCCGGCCGGTTGCCACCTTTCACAAGCACAAATGCATAAAAACACACACCACTGCCACATGCTCAGGCTCGATGCAACGATGGTCAATCACTCACCAGCTCGAGCACCGTGCACGGCAATCTGCTGCCCAGCAGCCAGCATGCCTGTGCACCCACCCGTGCACGCTCATCTAAAGAGTAACAGGCAGCAGCAGATTGTGCACGCAGCCTGGAGATGTAGCACTAGGAAGTTGTCGAGAGTCGGCACTCGCATCGATGAGCATAATCGACTAGAGCAGAGTGCACTCAGAAAACCAGCCGACAAAGGGCAGACGACTCTGTCACGAAACAGTCCAGTTGAGCAAGCACAATTAGCTCTCGATTAAAAAAAAAGAGAGACAGAGGGGAAACAGGGAGAGACAGACGACAGAAGCCGACAGAAAGCCAGTAGGAGGGCAGGCTCACACAGTTGCTAGTGCACGGGCCTTCAAAGGACAACAGTACAGCAATGGCAGATCCGTCTCACCTGCACCGACATAGTTGACGGCCTGTGCTGCTCTAACGGCTGCTTCACCGAGAGACTTCCTGACTTCGGCAGAAATGTGCGGCTGCAAGAAGAAATCGTAATGCACGAAATAGGCCGAATTAGATGATGATGGCCACAGCCACTAGCCGGCCGATTGGCATTCAGTAGCAATCAACACATGAACAGCTTCTGACGTGGCGGCTGTGGCTGCAACTACTCCGGCAAAAAGCTAGCACTAGGACAAAAGCATGCGAGTATCAAGCATTAGCCGGCCTGTACCGCCGGGGCTTCCTCGATAATCTTCTGGTGTCGTCGCTGGACGCTGCAGTCTCGTTCGAAGAGGTACACATAGTTGCCGTGCTTGTCGCCAAAAACCTGTACCTCGACGTGCCTGCAGCACATGAACAACAACGCCTTAGTTACCTACACAGCTGCAATTAAAGATCAGTTTACAGAACGAGCTCAAGAAAAGCAGACACCCTCGTTGTACAAATTGCACAAGCAAATTCCACAGTCCTAGAGCATAAGTAACTGTTACCGACAGTATACTTGCAATTGAACGAAGCAGCTAAATCGTCGACGTGCAATGACATGAGCGTAAGAAGAGGCTGACACTGTCGCACTAGTTCAACTAGGCAGAACGACAAAGTCGTGGTGAGCTTTGCTGGGTCGGACTAAGAGTCTTGCTAGAGAGTTTGAATGAGAGTCGCTCCACAACTATTTAAAGCCTTAATGGTCATAGTTAAGAGGCTTGATGGAATTTTTTGGCAGCCCACTAAACTCTATATGTACAGACTAAGAACATAGAGCTAGTGGGGCCTATTGTGAGGAAAGCATCCCTGCTTCTGGCGACAAATGTGACGACTCATGCAGGTACTAATTATACAAAATTTGTCAAAGATCACGATGTCATCACAGATAACACCTAGATTGTATGCACTATAAGATGAGGGTTCAATCCCTACATTATTGACTACAAGCAAAAAGTCATCAGTTCCAGATATATATGAGCATGTCCTAAGATAATGCTTCTACAAGTGATAGCAGAATTATCATCGATCAGTTTAAGGAACTTGGCCAAAATTCAGGACCTAATTTCTACAAAATATGAAGTTAGTTTTTCAGCTACCACATCTAACACTACAGGCAAGAATACCGAATAAGGCTATGTGTCATTTGTGTGGAAGGCAAACTATGTGTCATTGGTGTGGAAGGCAAACCAATTTCGAAGCCCTGGATTACCTGCTCGAGTGAGTAGTATAAATAGTATAGAAAAAACGCACCACCGGTAAGGGATATAGACAGAACAGGTCACTGTTGAACTTAGAAAATGACAAGCTACAAGAGACTTGACTGTCACATGATATGAACAGGACAAGGTAGAAGAGGTATGATATGACTGCTTAAGTTCCGTCCATTCAGACCATCAATTCTTCAAACTACCCTAATTTTTCCGAATCTCTTAAGAAAGATCTGGTGGTCGATGGTACCAACAAAAGAGGAATGAACATTTTCTTCTAAAAATTCTAAAAAGGGAACAAGTTTGAAGTTCGAACGAGTGGGGAGGGTGCTTCCCAGAAGTCTCGCAAGCAATAGCTAATTTCACTTGGATTTTTTGTGATGCTAACCCATCGAAGAGTTCTGCACTTTCATGCACTTCTAGCAACTTTCACTCTTTCAGCTTAGGAAGCGGGCTGGACAGGCTTGCAAGCAAGTCTGACCAGGCTTGCAAGCAAGTCTGAACAGGCGACAGTTCCAGCTCGGCCATTACAGCTAAGAGAGAAACAAGACAGCCACCTTTGTTCGGTCAAAAACAATCACTGCATTTGCCAGCCATCCTCTGTGCGCTGTGCTCATCACTCACATTAAATGAAACGCCTGACCATGGCAACTTGGTGGGTCCTCCTACTATAACGATGCTCTTTGCCTCTCAGCTGTTGAAGACTTTTACCCTGCCTTCCTCGTACCAATGTATGTCTGCCATTACATTTACTACCACAGCATGACAGTGTCTAATTGACTTCTTTTAGAAACACAGAACATTTGCATTCCTTATTCCTTATCATAAACAATGCGCAGCAGCAAAAAACCCACAGTACTGTGGGACGGTATGCATGTGACACCTGTCGCCACAGGTTTGAGACAACCGGCATAGGAATCACACCATGACGACCCGAGCGCCAACACACACAGCACATAGATGGTACTTCGGACGTGGCTAGCTCGGTAGCAAGGGACTTGGCTCTTGTGGCTTTAAGAAGCCAATAGAAGTGCCTTAAACTGAATTTGCTGCTGAACTGAAAGCCACTGCAGACGAATCAGTAGACAAGGGGTCGATTCATACCTGCTCTGGCCTTCTGGCAAGCCAATTAGTCCAAACGGGCCTCCAAGGACTGATTCCAAGGATTTCCCAGGCAACACGCCAAGGAGAAAATTGCTGCCGTCGAGTTTCAAAGTTCATAAGCTCACACAATAAGCGATGTGCAGAAAGCAAGTACATTGGCTGTGACGAGCATACATATCAAAGCAGCAGCAGCATACGGAAGTGTGCACGGGCAACAATAGAACTGGCTGGTACAATATGCCGACTGAATTGAATACTGGCCAGCTCAGGGTGGCTTCAGCCCTTTTGGCTTACCGAGGATTTTCGACAAATTTCTCAACAAGCATGACATCATCGTTGAAAGACTTTCGAGCTTCGTTTCTCGCAGAGGCTAGCTGAGACTGAAACTCTTTCTTGCTGAGTGCAATTCTCATGCCCTTAATAATAGAGAGTGTAGCGGGTAAAGACTAGCACATCACAAAACACAATAGCAAGCGACTCCCAGTGCATTGAGGGTAGCCACAATCATTCCCAGCTGTAGACTAAGACTACTAAGAGAGAGAAACTCAGAGAGAAAGAGAGAGAGCAGAGAGAGGCAAGTGTCGAGTACCTTGCCTCCACCTCCACGAACTGCCTTAATCATCACCGGGAAGCCGATGTCCTCTGCCTCCTTCAGCAGCCGCTCGTCGCTCTGGTCGCTGCCATGGTAGCCACCGATGATGGGCACACCAGCAGCCGACATGATCGCCTTCGATGTGCTCTTGATGCCCATGTCTCGAATGGCTGATGCAGGTGGACCTAGAATACATGATTCGTTGCATGTACGTCTGAGCACGGAAATGGCTGCAAGCGCTGTCGGGTGAGAAAAGAGATCACAACCTGCTGGAGTGTCTCGAGTGACTTACAGCTAGCTTCCAACAATCTCATTCCATTCACTGCTGTTTATGTAGATTTCTCATCAGTTCTTTATATAATACTTTAAATGGATGCTTGGAAAGTGCTAAGTCACGTATGCATATGCAAAAAATCACAGATTTTTAATGCATTGCCGCCCGAGTCTGCCAAGGTCAGACGGTGCATAACGACTAAGTACCACTTACATTAATTAATGTAATACTGGAGATCAATAAGGTGCACTTACCTACAAAAATGATGCCTTCCTGCTGGCACTGCAGGGCAAACTCGGTGTTCTCCGACAGGAAACCGTATCCTGGATGGATGGCCTGAGAGCCGGAGCGCTTGGCGACCTCCAAGATTTTGTCTTTGTTCAGATAGCTCTTGAGCGACTCTGCTGGTCCCACGCAGAATGCAGCATCGGCCTATTAAACGACTCGAGTGTGCAAGAGAAACGGCCGAAACGCAGGACGATTGGGGCCAAGGTCGCTGGGCTGGCAAACAGAGCGTGGCAAGGAGCAAAACTGGCCCCCTCCACATGCTGCTGAAGTCACAGTTACTGTGACCATTTGTGTGCCTACCTGGGCCACGTGAAGCGCGCCTTTGTCAGCTTCGCTGTACACAGCCACGCTCTCGATACCAAGCTTCCGGGCAGTGCGGATGACACGGCACGCAATCTCGCCACGGTTCGCTATCAGAAGCCTCTTGATGGGTTCGTATGCGCCAGGGGCGGCTGCGGTCAAACCAAGCAGAAACGATCAGAAACAATCCGGATGCCGACATGAAAACATCCCACTCCTCCTTCGGATTAGAAAGCAGCAAGTCTGGGTCTGCACGGCCAACTTGGTGAGGACAAAGCAGCATCGGATGGCAAAGGCAGACAACGAGTGCGTTCTTGCATAGAGCACACATCCGTGCAAGGTGCAACGACTAGCTAGCAAACACCGAATACCAGCTAACGATCTTAAAGAAAAAAGAGATGCTAGTACCAAAGCTAGCACCAAACAAAGTAAGAAGTATCTGTGCTTCAGACCACCTTGATGATGGACAGCGATACAAGCTAATTACGACATCCCCCCCATTCGAGCTTACCCTTGCGCTAGTTTGCTACATAACTATGTCGATTGACACATGGAGAGCGCGGTCAGACATGGAAGCAATGAGTTCAGCAGGGAGCAGCGCACCAATGTGAGCACCGAGGTGAGATTCCTACACGGTTGCAGCCAGCGGCATTGGCAGCTAGCCAACTTCCAAAATATTGAGGCAATTGCATGCACCTCTCAGCCGAGCAGTGACAAAGTAGAGCAGCTAGCTACTGCTGCTTGCTCATTTGGGATGCAACGTCCGATTACAGCACCAGCTTCATCAAAGTAAGCAGTCATCAGTGTGAACAACGCGATGCCAGTAGCACGCTAGTCAAAGTGGTACTTCTAACGACTTATAATCAATCGCACTTACCCTAGCCTCATGGCAGGTCAGTAGGCTAGAAAACTTCACGTAGCACATACCAAACAAAACAGGCAAGTGTGCAGCCAAGCCTATCGCGAGTGTCTCTGCTCAAACACAGATGCATCTGACTGCTTCTGATGAGTACCTAAATAGTAGGCTTACTTACTGAGGGTGGCTGAAGTTGATAGCTGCTTGACCTTCTCTATACTTGGTATATACCTGCCAAGAATACAGATTAAATCCGAGTTAGAATGTGTGAGACGTGACTGCATTCTTCGGCTGGCTGATCACGCAGAAGACAGGCAACATTTCTACAAGTGCTTAGGCTACAGCCAACGTCATGCCACCAAGCTCACAGTGTCAGGCTATTTTAGAGAGACACGAGACTAGTGACAGTGTGCAAGTGATACACGGTGTCAAACCATAACATGGGGTTTGACGGTAGGGAAGCCATCGACTGTTGGTCGCAGTTCAGTTCAACAGCAATTGACTGATGGGAAATTCAATCTGCTAGCTAGCACCCAAAGAGAACTAAACCTCATTTAGGCCGGAAAAGACGTGTGTCAATTGATTAGAGACAGCACTCACAGTGTCAGCAGCCATAAGCACACAAAGATAAATTTACACGGATGGATCGAATGCTGTGAGTAACATTTGGCTTTTTAGCTTCTTTTTAAATTCAACCAAGTCATGGAGATTTTGTCGGTCAGATAGGACTGACTAATTAATAATAATAATAAGTTTAAAAGAACTTACATTCAGGTGCTTTACAACTGGCTGTAAGAGAAGCGATCCCAATAGCTAATTAAAAGAAAGATATTTTGTTTAAGCAAGCATGCAAAAGCATACAATTATCATGCTAAGACAAGCATGCAAAAGTACATGTAAGATTCACAGCCGATGATCAGCAGGACTTTCCACCAATTACACCATATCCGTCGTGCACAAGTAAGCAAAGTACAAGAAAAAGAAGGGCCTACTGGAGCACTATAAAAAAGTTAGCTGATTCAACAGCCCTATTTTCATAGCAAGACAAAGACCTCATTGATATAGCAGCAGGAAAGCTTTTATGGTTATCACCATCACTTTTAGTGGGCAATATAGGATATAAAGGATTGTCCACTGGACGACTCAAACCCACGACCTGGGTCGTGAAGAGCGAGCACCTTACCCTTATGCCGCTCAGTCTTCAGCTAGGGGTAGGATGCTCACTCTTGACAACTCAGATCGTGGGTTCGAATCCTGAGGTGGGCGATCCTTTATTGCCCACTGCATGCAGTGGTGATAGCCGTTAAGGCTCTTCCACTGTTGCCTAAATGAGGCTGTTGAATCAGCTAACCTTAAACTTTAACTTTTTAAGTTTAGAGAGTTCCAAGCTTTGAGAGTACATTAAGTGATGGCACGGTCTGAGGGGATTTGATAGTTAGGAGTACGAACGATCGACGAGTCATACGAGTGAGTGGTGCGAAGAGAGGTCTGAAGTGAAACAAATTCAGATAGACGGGACCAAGAGAATAGAGGGACAATGTGAGTGACAGGATCTTGAAAGTGAAATGCATCTTGATAGGCAGCCAGTGCAGACTGGTAAGCAGTGGCATAATATGGCACCCACGATGCCTACGACAGACAAGCCTAGCTGCTGAGTTTTGCTCCAACTGAAAGCATTAACAAGGAAGACATACAAGTAGTGACTTACAAGATAGGGATGTCACTAATGCACGGATCAGCTTGGCTGTGGTGTCCTTACTTATGCAAGCCGAATTTGTGCAATGCTACGCAAGTGAAAGTAGGCAGGTGTGACCTTGGAGCTGATTCCAAGCTTTGTAAGCATACGAACTGAAGGCACAGTCTCCAAAGGATTTGAAATTGGTTAGAGGCACAGCTACATGACTATAGTCAGAAGAGCTAGCGGCCATATGTTAAGCCCGATTAGAAAGTATCTTGAATAGGTGCACCAGGGCGAGAGGATAAAGAGACCTAACAGTGAGTGACAAAACCTTAAAGTCAATATGCTGCTTTGTAGGGAGCTACAGCAAGTCGGTGAGAAGTGGTGCAAATATGGCACTTACTTCGTTCATGACAGACAAGCCTAGTTGCTGAGTTTTGCACCAACTGAAAATGCCTTATTGCACAGGTATGCCGAGCTGCAAGTAGCGAGAAACAGAAGTCTAAAGGGGGTGTCAAGAATAAATGGACCAGTTTAGTTTCGGTATCCGGGTCCAAGTACGTCTAAATTTTGGCAATAGAACACAGCTGAAAATAGGCAGACTTCATTGTAGAACTGATATGGTCATTTAGCAAAAAGCTACGTTGGAACAGAACACTCAAATTGCATACTGTATGTATATGCCACAGGAGATATATTGTCTAAGCCCATTTTTTAGGTTAAGCTTTCTGATTTATCTGAGTAACCCTAGGTTTGCCATAATTAGTTGGTTTTATGCTCGCCCCGACCAATGTCAAGGTGAATGTATTTTATCCCCTCGGTCATGGGCTCGGGCACCGTGGCATATGTCAAGCAACTGAATAGAGATTAAGTAATAATAATATTAATATAATAAAAGTAATAACAATAATACATTTAATATAGCGCCCTCATAGAAATAACTCATTCTCTTTCTAGGCACTTTACATTTGCTGCAAAGGAAGCACGATCGAATGGTTAGTGGTAGCTTGCTCAATAAACAACAAGTTCCAGGCTTTGGGAGCATACGAACTAAAGGCACAGGTCTACTTAGGATTTAAGGTTTATACAAGGTATGGGTCAACAATTAGATTCCGAAAAGTGGGTGGTACGATGCTTAGCCTGGTGGGCAAGTAGATCTGATAGGTATGCTGGAGTCAAAGTTCTCTTACGGTGCAATACTAATAAATTACACACACACACACACACACACACACACACACACACACACACACACACACACGCACACACACACACATATATATAATTATTTAATTTGAGAAAGATTGCTGCTACGTGTTTAAAAGTCAGTACCATTGACATTGTGGATATAAGGAAGGGGATGATCTTCAAACCCTGGGACCTCCTTGGACCGACCTGAAGGGGCGTTCTTCCTTTTATGATCAGCTGCCGCTGGAAAGGTCTGGTCTGTTCTTGGTTTAATCCTGATTATGCCTATGCTCTCTATCGTTTAATTGTAATTCATTTCTATAGCACCCTAAGAGAACCTAATCTCTATTCAACTACTTCACATATGCCTCCGGGTTCGAGCCCACGACCTCAGCCAGACCTTGGTCGGGGCGAGCACCTTAACCGCTGGAGCAAACCAGCTCGTTGGTAAGGTACCACTAGAATGACAGGAATGTAAGCCACCGACAAGGTAATCGTACCAGCCAAATATTGCTCATACCGTGATCTGCAAGGTAAACATTTAACTAAATTCATACCTTCAAATCACATGGCATCAACATTTAATGATTCGTAAAATTTAATGAACTGAATAAGTTAATTGGCATATAAATTATAGCATAGAGAATAAATACCCCTTTGTGATAAGACGGTACCCGAAGGTTTAGCCGTGCACAGCCTTGGCTCGTCAGTGCCCCAAATGGGTTGCTGTTACGCATGGCCAGGAGCTGGTCTCAAGGGCGAGGTGCTAGGACTTCAACATCCGGTGTCTAAGGTCAGGAGTTGAACTCTGGAGGGAGACATTACATAACCTTTTTGTCTACCGTCGTCGTCCTTCTCGTTAGTTTTGGGGGAGTTAGTATTTGTGGATGAAATCGTGCTGACAGTACGGACCCCATTCATGATTACTATGGTAATCTTGTCAATCGAAAACTTAGAATTAAACTCGAGATCTTTGAAAAACTATACCGTGGAAGCTGTCAGAACCGTGAGCTGGACCAGGTGAGTAGAAAAGCTATGACGCTGGAGTGAGTAGATTTGAGGCAGCAGAATTATGGCTGAAGCCTTCATATCAAGACCAAATTATAACGGCAAGGAAACATTGATAGTCTGGAACTCAAGGGAGTTTATCTTTGAAGACATTTTGGGTTGCAAACGGTTCCACTTACAACGCAGTACTAGGGAGCAGGGTATGTGATAAGAGTTGGCAGCTACGCAAGCCAGTTTAAGGTCATGCGCGAGATTCAAACGCTACCGGTTGATGTATAAAATTACAGAAAAACCTACCGGAACAGTGCACGCGAACCCAGCTGTAAACGAAACTTTGGGAAACGGAGTCCAGCCGCGTAACTGCGGCAGGGCGCCGCCATGTTTCGGAAGTTGTTGGCACGTGAGATCAGAACATCCAATCAAAAGTAAGCCTAAAGGTGGGCAGGGAATTTGCGTTGTCGTCTGGTGTGAGTTCAACCATGCACAGATGCAAACCGCTCTCGCGTCTTGACCGCATCGATTGGGTGCCTTTTTCTGCGCCTTAGGTGCCATTCTGCAACGGTGGTAGCGAAACTCAGCTCTGCTCTAATCGGTCCACCTCGTTCCCATTCAATACGGAAACATGTACATCCAAAGCCTGTCACGTTCAGACAGTGTGTACGATTATTAGCGATTCCTGAATTATCAGCGTATCACATAGTCGGTTCTACTAAGGACTTTCGAAGGGGTATTAATATATGTCCGCTCTTGATTGCTGCCTCGCTCGCCTGCAACCGCCGACGTACGTGCGTGTACGGTACACCACCGAAGACTCGTTAGCCGTGCTTTTGGATGCTGTGGTGTGCGCCTGCGGCTTCTGCTGTAATTAGCGAAGCGCCCGACACTAATGCACATGCCTCAGCTGTGGCCAATAGTTAAGCCATTCAAGCATCGCAGCGTCGGACCACTAATGCAGGTTATATTTCGTGTCATCTGCTGCGATTGATCGAGTTCTCATATATGTGCCCGTTGAGAGGAATAAATCAGAGTCTCGTTTACCACGAACGAGCGCCCGCTGTGTCTCCGTGAGACTCCCACTTGAGCAGCCGCCGCTGGAGACACCAATCAAACTACAAACGCTGCTGCTGGCTCTCGCTGGAGTCGGGTCGGCAGCTCGAGGAAGAGGGAGGAGAGAACAGGATAGAGTCCACCCTGGGCCGGAGGGGGAAGCGGAAAGTTGAGAGTTAGCGACGATTAGAGTCACATGACATGCGAAGTAATGAGCCTTTCAGAGCTGGCGGCTAGCTAAACGCGGTAGTGCAGGGTTGTTGGGCGTGACAGTTGACCCCTGCGACGGGCTCCAGAAAATGGACCCTCAGCTTTGGCAGCTCGGGTAAGTCCTACCCAGCCGCCTACACTAACACTGTCACGTGAGTTGCGTTTGTTCTCTAGGACTTTAGTTCAGAAGTCGCTAAATTGCGCTCCTAACATTACCGCGAGCAAACTGATCTAAGGTATTCATGTTTGTGCAACTATTTAAGTGGTAGCTTCGGTAGTAATAATACAGAGTGCGATTCAGTTTGAGCAAATTTCAGTTTGAGCACATTTTCACTTGCAATTTTTCCCTGCTAGCGCATCGTATTTTGAACTATGCTGTTATTGGACGATTAGTGCTTTTAAACCACTCCAAAACTTGCTTTATTTAACTCTAATTCTCATTTTAACTGTCCACTTTGACCGTTGCTATAACTCTTAAAACTTCTTGGGTGGTACGCCTCTTGCCAAAGGCGTACTACCTGGAAACCTTCTTCGAATAGCTTAAAAAAAATTTGTAACCACATTTTGATAACTTGAAGCTTCGCGCCCAGGACGCGTCGTTCGGCTGGCCCCTTAACATGCAGCAAACAAAATGTCACTTTAGCGATTCGAAATACATGATCTATTCAGAAAAATTAAAGTTAATCTGGAAACCGAGACCACATGCACGTCTAAGGCGCGTAGCTCTAACAGCCTATTTGGCGCCATTTCAAAAACTGGTCACTCCTTAGGAGAAACGTCGTGAAGCAGCGTTGCTCGCCAAGCAGTGAGAGTCGTCGCCAAGGATCGAAAGTCACCCGCCAAGTCAGCGCCTCACTTGGCTTACAGAAAGAAGCTGAAAGTTTGCTAGAAATTTCTTATCTGACTACTCCACTGTGGACTCCACTTTGACTCCGCTGCTAGAGCAATCATGGGCGACATACCGTAGACACAATTTAGCATCGTTGGGTGACTTGCTATAACTGGTCCCCTGGGCCGCAGGTCATCACTTTTGAGATGTCTTCAAAGCCAATTCATTAAAACTTTGAGCTCTTTAGGTCAGTTGCCTAGGCGAATGATTATATACGTCTTTGGCCCTCTCCCCACCCATACGGGTTCAACTCAACAGTGGAGCGCTGAAGGGGAGCCGCACGAATTGCTATTCCAGCATCCTCCCGTGGCACCGTGCGGCCCTATGGAGACAGGCCGCGACGCTCCAGATCAAAGCGCACAGCTTGGCAGGCCTCGATAGCCTGCCCCTTCTTGAAGCAACCCCTCCGCGATTAAGCTGCACGGCATAGGAGCGCTGAGAGGTATAGATTTACAGGTACTCTAAAACGCAGTGAACCTATTAAGCGCAGTTAAGCACCAACTAAGAAAGCCAGGCAGTCAGTATCTCCAAACCCATGTAGTGGCTCACTGAAGCAAGCCTCTTTGGAGAATGGCAAACCCGTTTGGAGAGCCTGTAGTGGCGTTCTAAAGGATATCTTTCGGCAGGCTCATGTGGTCTTATCTGAAAAAACTAGCAGTATCAGCTGGAAAAATGTCTTAAAGCTTTGAGCCTAAGGCACTTCGCCCGGATTGTCCCTCCGGGCCCTCTGCAAACGGTTTCCTCTTTTGAAAGCACCTGCATTTTGAAAGCGCCCGTGGCAAGCCACTCGACAATATCTTTAGCTCACGCCTGCAAAAATTAAATGTGTGCCCCAATCTGGAAGCTGAAAGTAGCCTAAAGCTGCTCACCGAAAGCGGCACTTTAGACCTGTCTAAAAACAGAGTACCTCTTTAGAGCTTCTAAAAGTATGAGTTCCCGCATCTAGAAAATATCTCCAAACTTCAATCGTGCAATGGCTTTCTCAGCAAAGTAAATGCTACACACACACACACACACACACACACACACACACACACATATATATATATATATGTATGTATGTATATATAAAGTCGTCCCTCGTTTATCGCGGTTAATCAGTTTAGGACTCTGCCGCGATAGGTGAATTTCCGCGAAGTACGATTCTTTATTACTAAATTGAATATTTTCGTAACTAGAGCATAGAAAACCTATTAACGACCCTCCAAACTGGTTTTAACATTATTAAAGCCCCCTGGACATGAAATAACACCCTTTTGGTCACCATTTCACCCATATTACCCAATATATTAGACAAAGTAAGGAATAATAAGACGCATTAGACGTTACAAATATCATATTGTTATTAGTGTAAATTTAATTACACACGAATTTTTACATACAACCGCTAGCTTATGAAAATAGCGCAATTTATTCGATGATGATCAAGTGGTGTACTGCACTGTAAAGTAGAGCAAGGTTACTGCTCTTAATGAGGCTGACCTGACGTTGAAGAATTTGTGGGTGTGCTCGAATACATAGACCAACAGCCAAATACAGCAATTTTAATTTTACTTGTGAGGCAGGGTTGTGTAATCGACTCGGACAACCGAGTGGGCGCTGTATCATTTTCACCATCTCGACCAACTTTTTAATGAAGAGATTTGAAAAACCGCGACGGAGTGAAGCCGCGAAAGTCGAAGCGCAAATTGGCGAGGGACGATTGTATACGTATATATGTATATTACATTATATTTTTATTATATTATATTATATGTATATATGTATGCACTGCATATTTTCCGACCGTCGCGGTATTTCGGTTTTGTGTCTCCTTTCTTGCCTGTCCCACCCACCTCCTGATGTGAACTGGCTCCCATTAAATAGCTTTTCGACTTCAAGAATCTGTCACTTACTTTTAGGTCCTTTCAATACCTCATACCAGCCGATCTCCCTGAATTACCTGTACTTCCTAATCAGTCTTCTTGAAGCACGCGTTCGTCTGTCTTTGGTCTTTTGGATCAGCCTCTTGACGAATCTCAAATTCCTTTAACACTATGCCTTCAGTTCCTATGCTCCCAAAGCCCGAGACTCATTCCCGAATGATATCGTGGCATCCGTAATTTGAGGAAAGTTAAAAAGACCATAAAAACGCACCAAATTCTTGTAGACTTGGCTCCATTAAAGTAAATTGTCGTTTGATGGTTCTCGCGTGAAAAAATGGTGCTTTTAAACGAGCCAATCAACATGCTTCCTATGTAGCATCCATGATTGACAGACAGATTTTTGATTAATTATATACAATACGTAGATTTGCTAAGGGGGACTGTCAAGAAAATACTTGTAAGACTGTTTCTGCAATTAAATATTTTTAAAGGGTACCTTTCAAAAGACAATCATTTTCTCAACTTCCATATGGAAGAAACACTGATTATGCATACCATATCTAAGCCGGACGCACACTGGAAGCAGTCTATCTACAAATAAAAATTTACCGATGTCTATATCATATAGAGTCCTGTATCCCAACTTGCTGAACCTTGATAGGTCGAAATACCTGCGTTAAGCTCATTGAATAGCTTTGCTTATAACTTTTATTCAGCTTCATTTTCAGGAAAGGTTGATGCTTTGTACATTCCATAACTTTGCTGATACTTTATATATCAGAGAGTGAGAGAGAGAGAAAGAGAGAGAAAGAGAGAGAGAGAGAGAGAGAGAGAAAGAGAGAGAGAGAGAGAAAGATTTGAAACGCAAGGTCAACTTGATCTACATAAAAGGGCAACTGTCCAAGGCCATTAGCAGAGGCCGATATTTTGAGACAGCTAGTTTAAGAATGATCTCTCAATGTCCATCTGGCTTCTAGTTAACTGTCACGTGGTCGCTCATGGCTTGCCGTCCAAATCAGATCTTCAATTAGGACTTTTCCATGGAGTTTGCTTGTGTGGTACCGCCGTATTTTTATGGGACAACCTTGCACTTAAGTAGCCAATGCAAGAATGCTGCGAGGGGCTCTTTACAGTGCTCTAGCCATTTGTTAGGAAGTAGTACGTGAGTGCTCTCATTAACCTTTCCAGGGCTGTCTCCTTTTTGGCATCTTTATACATTTACCAGGATTTCCTTCTTTCATGTTCCAGGTACTAATTCTAATGTTCATGTCAGCAGTCTCCCTATTTCAAGTCCTATCATAGTCAGTGGAGCAAGTAGTGGCAGACCATCTTACCTCTTCATCACTTCCAACAGAGCAATTTAGTCCTAGTCAGGTTTAAGAGCTAATCACTCCTTAGAGTCAGCACTGTTGTGGGTCTAAATTGACCTCCCTTGGAACGCTGACCTAAGTACTATCTCTACTTGGTTTCTCAACATTTCACACTTTCGATCACTTAGTCTTGCATGCTGGCAATGCTTTTGTCACCCCTAACCAAGTGATGCTTGTTGTTTAATCAGCATGCAGCCACTAACCATTCAATTGTGCTTCCTTTGCAGAAAATTTAAAGTGCCTAGAAAGAGATCGAGTTCTCTGAGGGCGCTATATAAAGTGTATTATTAATATTAACTCTTTTTGTACATTTTGATGCTGGAGTATTTCTGATCTGGTTAGAACCTAGTTTTCTCTACATTTCATTGAACATTCTCGAGCTTTCTTTTGTGGAATCATGTCCATATGCAGAACATTTTTTAGAAGCTGAGAAAATATTTTGTCATTAATTTTATTATCCATTATTTTATTAAATAAAAAAGAATACGAAATTAAAAAGGGAGGTTCCACCGAGATTTGAACTCGGATTGCGGGATTCAGAGTCCCGAGTGCTAACCATTACACCATGGAACCGCTACATTATAGTGTTAAAATATAAATTTATATAGATTACCATAATCGGGCATGAGATTGTCTAAGTGGGAATATTTTGAACGCTGATACTTTATTACTTACAATTTTAGTCGATGCTTGTCAAAGTAGCTCATCAGCCTTAAAATTATGACGCTCATACCCTTAAACTTCGAAACCGACCATTATCTGGCCGTGGTCGTCAAGCTGTCACTAATGGATACCTTGACTTAAGTGATCACCGTAGAAATTTGAAAAAGGAATACACAAGTCTATTGGAGATCCTGTGCCATTACCACTTTTTTTGGTTCCCGCATTATGGTCACCTGCTATATGTATATATCTATGATACTGTTTGGCCAGGG
The DNA here is from genome assembly GCA_009760855.2 of Cristatella mucedo. Taxonomy (NCBI): domain Eukaryota; kingdom Metazoa; phylum Bryozoa; class Phylactolaemata; family Cristatellidae; genus Cristatella; species Cristatella mucedo. Next base: position 6,384,610 of record WPIO01000012.1, read on the forward strand.
GCGTTATGGTCAAGGTTACACAGGCGGGACTAATGCTGGTCGAGGCTGCATAAACCCTAAGCAGATAATAATAATAATAAAAATTGTAATACGTCATTTTTGTAGTGGCCTAAGAGAACTCATTCACTGTAGGTGCTTGGCAATACGCTACAAGAGATTGAGTACCGAAGGGCTACTGACACGAACGGTTTGTAAAGCCGCGCTTAGATTGCAAGTCTTGCCTCTTTCCTGTTTAATAATAATAATAATAATACTGCACTTGATAAAGCGCCCTCAGAGAACTTAATCTCTTTCCAGGCGCTTTAAATTTGCTGCAAAGTGATATGCAATAGAATAGTAAGTAAAATCATGCTTGAAAAACAAACAAAATGAATAATATGGTTAGGGGTGACGTGCACAGGGTCAGCATGCAAATGTGGTTAGTGGCAGCATGCACAGTGTCAGCACGCATAAGCACATGAAGGACGAATCACAGGGACCCACTAAATGCTGTCCTAAATAGGTGTGTCTGACCCACGTCTAAAATTCTTCTTATGTGTTTCAATATTTTTTCTTGTAGGTAAGTTATAGGTCAGTCTTCCTCTAAGTCTTGCTTCCCACTTGCTCTGCGCCCAAAGTGGTCATCGGAAAACTACTTTTATTGAGTGTTAGGAAAAGTCTGTACGTGATGCACCTATCGGTGTTTTTGGGGCTTCCACAATTGCTTTTATCGCCCACCGCTTCAATATCTATTTGTATATCACGAGCCCGTTGTGTCCCATAGACAGGAACTCTCGAGGAGCGCTTCGAGGATTTCGCTGGTCGAGTCGTCGTCCATGCTTTTCAAATCAATCAAAGTGTTTCCTTGATGAAAAAAAGTTAGCTGACTTAACAGTCTCATCTTTGTAGCAGCAGAAGAGCCTTAATAGCTATAACCACCGCTTGCAGTTGGCAATAAAGGTGGGATGATTCATTTATAGTGCTGTTCAACCTTAGTCAACACCGCAGCAGTGTCCTGGACTGCCCAGTCATGGTGACGTTTACACTAAAAGAATCAAGCAGGATAGAAGTAGGAAGGAAGTAAAACTGTCCATGTAAACGCAGACTAACAGGCCCTGATTTTGCCGATGTTCCGTAGCCGAGAGTAGGGCGACTTGACTGCAGGAAATTCGCTAGTCTAATGACCAGTCATTTCGGAATTGTTCACCTACATTACGAGCAGACGTCACAGGAGTGCTGCAGGCACTAAAGAGCGATTATTAAAAACACTAAATAGCACAGGATGATGGTTGACGCCCCTATTTACATATATCGTGATCTCTACAGTGGTACAACAGCCAATATAGTCCCTGGTATAGTCAAACAGTTTTTGCCGATGCTTGTCATACCAACCTTTGAGTCGGCTACATCGTAACAATAACCTCTGCACCGTCACATGTGCGTAGTACCTGTAGATGGGCGATATTATAATTGTAATTTCGACATCGGTTTTCATTGCAACTTCAGCACTAGTCGCAGCAATGACATCCCTGCTCAAATGGAAACCACACAGTCACTCCACATACGAAAAAACCCGGAAAAGGCTGTGCAATAGATCACAGATACCCTCTCGTTCTATAAACATTGCTATTGCTATCACGTGTTGGCCAAGCAGCATTAGCAGCTCTTGAAAATTAAACCAACAGCAGTAGCAACGAGCTTGCCAAAATTTGTCACTTGGGCAATAAGCCAGCACGAATTTTGTACTTGCAATCCCATGCACTGCTGGCAACCTGTAAGGTCTGGTTATAAGTAAAAGCACTGAAAATTGGCACATTGGTCGGGGTTGCACATGTGAAGATGTTTACAATGCTATGGCACCAAGATATAATAAATATGCAAATACAAGTTCTGACTTTAATTAACACAATCGTGGCAACGACAGCGCCAGTCATGCAGTACAAACAGGTATGGCAACATCATCAGCTAATTAAATCTCACAAGCCAGAGCTGGCACAATCAAAACCACTACAGAAGTTTCACTTAGAAGCAGTTTATAAATCATAAGCTGCCTTATGGCTTACTACTAATTGCAGCTGCTTCGTCATTGAACCAGCAGTCATTAAATTACAGAACAAGTCAGAAGGATGCCTGACTAGCAAGCCGAGCCCTTGATTTGTGCAATCCGTCGGAGTTAATGCTAGGTAGTAAGCAATATATCCCGATATCACAGCTGTAATTTCGAGGACGTACTCGAGAATGTGTGCACTGTTCTCAGGCCTTGCCTAGCTTGGTTGCAGCTGCTATCCATGTGGTCGGTTTGGTGCGTTGTCATAGAATGCAACTTCCGAATAGGGACCGCGAACTGACCAGTAGTTCACAGCACGAATCCTGTAATAACAAGCAGTGCCGTTTTCACTGATATGGTAATATGACAGGAAAGGAAAATCCTGCTCGTTGATTTGCACAAACACAGTACCGTCGGGCGAAGCTTCCACCTCATAGCCAAGCAGGCAGTTAGTTCCGGCATTGATGTCACTCCACACTATCAGTACGATGAAAGGTGAGACATACTCGAAAGTCGGCCGCCCAGGCTTGCCCGGACGGTAGCCGCCAACATCAGAGCTGCCATTTCCACTGTCTGTGCAGCACACATGCAGCAGGGCAACGCCAGGCTGCGGCAGTCGAACTGTCACTGACCCCAACACGTGGTGACGACTAGACCCAACATCCAATAGAAGCGGCCCGGCACTGCGCACGGGCGGCTCCGAGTCACGGAGCCTTCGCAGCTCATCGAGATGAGGAAAGCTCGGCCGGCCCATACTTTTCCATACACGATACGGATCGCCATGCTGCCGGTCGATCTGGTACACGGCATAGCGGCAGCGCTGTGGCTCGGTTGCAGTAGCGGTGGCAGTGCCCGTGGCTGCCCGACCAATGTGCAGCCTCACGACTACTGCCTGCCGCTGGCTGCCACCTCCGGCCGATACGGTCGACTCGGCATCGCTGTTCTGCAGGAGTATGGCCAGTCTCGTGGGTTGCTCAGCTCTGCCATTGCTGCTTCTCTCGACCGTGGCCAGCATGCTCAGGCTGGTCAGGCCTTTGGGCTTCCCTGTGACGCTCAGCCGTCGGCTGCCGAGCAAAGAGAGCAGACCCATGACAGCGTACACTGGCTTCTTCACCATGTACGTGTAGGCAGGCTGCGTATCGTTGATCTGCAGCCGCGCAAGCAGCGTCCGCTGCGTGAACTGGTAAGGGTAGAGGCTGAGGAAAGCGTTGTCGTTACTCAGCAGTGCATATCGAGCGAGCAGGCCATTGCAGGCCGACGTTGCATGGGCGACGACCACGCGAGCCACGAAGGCTGCATAGCCGGCTGTGGCAGCAAACGACAGCGACTTGTTCCAGCCGGAGATCGGATCGGCCTCGTCGTTGTACAGCGGCACGCCCGCGAGCATCGGGAAGTGAACGCTCAACTGCTGGGCTGCCTCAGCCTCTGAGAGCAGCAGGTAGGTGGCGTTCCCATAGCTGCCGCTGCCACCCTTGATGTGGAATGACAAGAAGGCCGGTGGTGCTGCGCGGCGGGTCGTGTGGTCGAGAAATGCGAAGCAGAAGCCCGATCGATCCGTGAAGTTGCAGTTCATAGCAGGACCGCCGAGCCTTAGGCTGGGATTGGCGGCAGCCAACCCGCCAGCGCATGCGTCGTAGTAGGAAATGTAACCGCGTACGGTCATGTTCATGCCTCGAAAATAGTTTGGCCCTGGCTCGTTCCAGGTCTCAAAATTCCACCGCGACACGCTATCGATACCGTACCTACGAACGTACCTCATGGCCAGCTGCTTAACGAGGTGAAACCAAGCGGCAACCTGACTGGGGTTCTCAAAGTCAGTGAAATAATCAGATGGGTTGCCCATCAATTCGAAGCCTACACTCAGCCCGCTCTTATTGAACATATCAAGAACAGTGTCTAAATGAGAAAAATTGTAGGCTATCTTATCAGTCAGTGAGAAATTTAGCACAGTCACTAGGTCAAGGAGCCAATGAACTCTAACTTGTTCAATGCTTTTACGCGGTAAGGAACTAATGAGAAGCAGGTTCTGTCGCATGCCGCTGCTCGTAAAATAGCCCAAATAGGCGCTTTTCGGGTCGGGAGGGCAGAAACCTGTACTTCGCCAGATAGGCCTCACAGCACTACAGCTCGAAGGGTGGCTGGGGTTCACTATCAAATCAACGGTCAATGGATGCTCTAAAGAGAGAGAAAAAGTCAATATTTCTAAAAGTACTGCTTTCCAAAGCAATCGTTCGGGAGAAAATAGCAATCGAGATTCAGCTGTGACCGTTGCCCTACGCTCCGCGGCCACGGCCGGCGCCATAACGTCGAATAGACGGATGTTGCTCAGTAACCTACCAACGCTGAGAGCCAGCTCCTCGTAGTGGCATGTTCTTGCACCTTTATTTAGTGACTTTTGTGGTCAATTTTCTAATTCTTTTAATTATTAGATGATTTAGTGTTGTTACTTACTAATAAAAGTAAAAATAATTTAATCTGCTGTCAACCCTTTTGGTTGCACAGTTAGCGCGCATAAACAAGATGGCAGGCTGGAGGATGGGCGAGAAGAAAAATGGCATTGAAGTGCTCTTAGCAGCAGGTAATTCATTTTTTGGACACCTAAAGATCTCCGAGATAGGTTTTCAGGAGATGAATACCGGCTGAACTTCCTAAAGTGCCTCCCTTTCGCCGCTGGCCTCCTTTCTTCAACTCCCGGAAGTGATATCCAGACCCACGCGCCTTTCCCCGTCCGTTTCCTGGTTGCGCTGCTCCTGAAATCTCCGGGCCAGTCTCAGCCAAGGGCATTAAATAATGCGATAGATTATCTTAAACACTTATATCCTTGATTTTTTAAATTCTTTACAAGCCAATTTCTGCACTGCATTTGTTTTGGAACCTAGCGATCGATGAGATCAAGGTATAGCAGAGGACAGTTGATTGCATTATGTCATTCTAGGGCACCGGGTTACCTCTGACCGATAGCGTACATTTCTTAGAAATATTCAAATGAACAGTTCGTTTTATACTGGACTTGCCCGACCGGTAGCTTCGATATGATTAAGCATCGCATTTGTTGGTTAAAGTGTACAAAATACGCAGAACCATACCTTAGTATTGATCTATTATTTGACTTGCGAACGTAGGAAAATTACTGAAGCTCAAAGAGGCAACCTAAGTTTAATTGTTTAGCTCCAGCAGGAGGGTCTTCGTGGGATGCTTGCGTTTGAGATGCCGTAGTTCGCTGAAACTATAATTTTTTAAGCGTATAAGATATCTAAGTGCTCTTAATAGGGCTGAACGAAGTGTTTTGTTCCCCAGCCTCCGAAGCCGTTCACTTCAAAAAGAGAAGCAATTGTCGGTAGGGTAATGAGCCGCCTTACTTTTGTGGAGCTCTAATGTCACCACTCACGTAAATTGTCGACTATGATTCATCTTTTCCAGCGGCCCTGAGCTGCTACTTCCATGCTACTCACTACCTCAACTGCTCTCCTGACTCTGCTATGCTTCCCACTCTCTCTTTGTTGCGTGAGATGAAGTCTTGAGACGAAGTCTTGCGTGAGATGAAGTCTGTTGGCCACCGAAATACGTACCGAAATCGGCTTATGCTGTGAGTGCGCTATACACAACTCTCCAGCGTAACACCCACATAGTCTTTATGGCTTTGTGGAGTTACAGACACTAAGTCTGCCAGGTGTGCTTTATTGTCTGTGAACCAGATGTCGGGTGCCGGACACGAATGATCACATTGTTTTGATTGGTATCGATTGGCAAGGAGCAACATGGCAATGTCAATTCAGGTCACCCACATCACCATCGAATGGGATCGTAGCATCATTGATGCCTGGCTTCTGAGATGCTCGCCTTTAGCGACCACGGTCATGGGCTCAAGCGCTATGGCAACGTTTGTAAAGCGCCCGATTGTAGATTAAGTTCTCTTAGTGTGCTATATAAATAAATATTGTATTCTGGTGTTATCTGTATTTTATCTGAAGCAAAGGCCTAGCACCCTCGTCCGCAGAGTGGCTAGCCAGTAGTAGGGCGAGGGATGATTCTGATAGTGCTGGGTATGTGTGGGCACCCGTGCATGGTTCGAATATAGTTCGAAAACTTGCTGGCCCTGAGAACAAGATAAAACCTGAAATTGCGCATATTTGCTTGGTCCGTAGGCCGACAAGTGCCACCAGAATGCGGGATTCTTATGACGAAGCAAGGTTTTGTAAATAATACATGCAGCTATATTTGTTTGTCTACCTTAAGTAAAAAGCATGCCAAATGAGCTTGTTTGGATGTTTCTTCCAGCTTCTGACATGCGTGATTTTGAAAGATGTTTTGCTGCTGTACCATTATTACAACACAAAGTAAGACTGACTGAATTTTTCAAGTATCTCTCTTTAAAAAAAATACGTCATACCGAATTTAGTTGCAGTCTTAGTAATGGGAAAGGTTTGATGCACATATGCAGCATGAGAGGTGAAGTAACTGCCTTTTCTGATTAAGAAGGGTCTATAAAAACATTTCTGAGTGTTATATGGCCTTAGGTAGCCTCAGAGATATTTAAACCATACAAAAATCAGCAGGTGATGAAATTACGGGTAGATATAGTGTGAATGGTGTACAATTTAGTGCATACTGTTGGCATACAAGCACGCCAAAAATTAGGTAAAATATTAGCGGTTGTTTTGTTTATCATTGATCAGAAAGGAGCTTGGTTGATGTTTTTGCTGCTCCGGGAAAAGTTTCTTGCATATTGTTGAATCGTCTCTGGGTCCTTCATATGCAAAATCGCTTGCATGCATCAAGGCTTGGCAATTGGTGAGGAAGTACCTTGTGCAGTCATGATGTTATTTTTGGAAGAAGCCTACTTGGCACACTCAGAATATCTTATTGCACTTGGATGATACTGCAACAAAGTATTCATCGAAAATGGCAAAAAGTCAAGACGGCGGAATTTGCTCCACTTGCATGGCTCCCTGCCTCCCTCTAACCAGCCTGAGACCAGTATCAAATGGTGGCGGTCCACGGGCTGTTTCCAGGCCAATCAGCCTGCTTCAGTTAGGATCCGAGCATCTTCCAAGAGCTGTGGCAGTTTTGGTCTCAGCCAGAGGCTTCAGCCACCACAACCTGCAGCCGTCCTAATGTCCGGATGCTGCTGTGACCATAGTGATTATTTTGCACCTGCTCATGCTGACTCTATTTGCTAAAATCAGAGGCTCACATGTAGCTCAATCGATGTGTGCTGGGCAGGCTGGCTGATCGGCTTAGAAGGTCAGCTGCCAAACGGTAGTGGAGCATGTAGTTTCGGCATGCCAATGTCCAGCACAGGCAATGGATGGTACCGAATACCCACCCAACCGCCTGCTGTCCGGATATTATTGAATAGAAGAGAGCTTAGCTCGAACCATCTTGATTTTTCCATTCTTAGTACGGCTTGGTGTGGGCCGACTTCCTAAACCTGCATAGCATAGACACAACAAGCTTATTTTGTATCGGCTCGGCCGTCTTGTGCCATAATTTGTAAATTTATGGAAGAGCCCCCCATTGAAGAGAGTGAGCCGCTGTTTCTCAGTCACCCATGGAGGTTACTCCAGAGATGATCAATCGACTTGAGGTCCGATTAGTGGCTAGATCACTACTTGCATGAGTTGAGAATTAATGACGGTCTTGCTTAGCCGGAAACATTTTCTTGTTCAAATATTTGAACCGAACCAGGTAAACATCCTGGTTTAATTTATTGGAACGTTAACTTCAGCAGCACCGAAGCAGCTGCAGTCAAGGGTTAACTTTCCTCTGTATTCAACTTTAGGGATACTTAGGTGTCGTTTTCGACAGGTGCCAAGATTTTAAAAGCTGCATTCAAAAGACTGCTTCTGCAGCTAGCCATCATGTCCGACCCCTGTCTAAGACAAAGAGCTGTCTTCCACGGTGGCTTGCAAAAAATTTAACTAGCTCGTTAGTTCTGTCTTGGCTTGATTATTATTGTAATTCCCTTTTGGCTGGGCTACCAAAGAAAGCAACTAGGCCAATGCAAATAGCTGTGAATATGGCTGCAAGGCAAGTTTTCAGGTCCCAGAGGTTTGAGCACGTGTCTCCTTTGCTAAAAGAGCTAGGATGGCTGCCGGTTGATCAACGGATACAGAGCCAAGTTCTTACGCCGATCCACAAGACTTGCCACGGCTTGACTGCTCCATACCTAGCTGAACTTCTGCACCAGTTTCAGCCTCCTCATGTCCTCAGGTCCTGTATGAACAATAAATTAGCTGTTCCATTGCTCTGCTTAAAGACCATTGGCGACAGAAGCTTTAGCTCTGCAGGTTCTAGACTGTGAAACTTGCTTCTGTGATTCTTGCGCATTGACAACTACTCTCCTGCTGCCAACTATGGCTCTTTTCCAGCGGTCCTGAGCTGCTACTTCCATGCTACATACTTCCTGCTAACTAACTGCTCTCCTGACTCTACTATGCTTTCCACTTTCTCGTTGTTGCATGAGATGAAGTCTGTTGGCCACCGAATGCGTACCAAAAGCCGCTTTGGCTGTGAGTGCGCTATACAAAACTCTCCAGCACAACACCCACACAGTCTTTGTGGCTTTGTGGAGTTACAGACAGAGAGACATTACATTACATAATGCTTGTTTCAAAAATCCCCCTTTCTGGTGACTGGCAAACGTTTTGTGTTTGCTTCTTAGATAATAATAATAATAATAATAATGCACTTGATAAAGCGCCCTCAGAGAACTCAATCTCTTTCTAGGCGCTCTACATTTGCTGCAAAGGGAAATGCGATTGAATGGTGAGTAATAGCATGCTTGATAAACAAACAACACGAATAACATGGTTAGGGGTGACATGCACAGGGTCAGCATGCAAATGTTGTTAGATATACTTTTACTTTGGTTGGTCCATATTACTCTAGCTTGGTTTTTCGTAGTAAGATGAGCTAATACCATTTACGTGTATGCAGTATGCATATACCTGTATATACTGTAGAGTTGTCAGATACTAGCAGGTGCCATCATAAGTTTAAGCAAGCTGCCATACTTATCGGATAGGGCATCACTTTCAAGGTAGATTTTCCTTGTACTGCTTTCACGACACTTTTGTTTCGTATATGCCTAATTCAAAGTCTGAATTAAACCCGTTTTGCTTCAGTTTTTACTGACTAAAAGACCTACTGTAATATGAGGTGACTCTACCACTACGTTTAATCACTTCGTTTCGGACAGTTTGAATGGATTCCACTATCTGACATAATCGAGAGCGATTTCTCACCAGCAGTGACTAAGAGCCCGAAGTAAAACATATCCTCAGACTATATGAATAGTCGGCGACAATACACTTCACTCCAGAGCATCCAACAGGTTGGCTTCAGAACAGGACTGACACTTGGCCATGGGAGTATAGCTGGAAGAGAATACTATTTATCCGGACCGAGGAACAATTCTCTTATTGACCCCATGATGAGTTTTGGATCGACGACCTGTCAATCGTGCTCTCTCACAGTCTAGGCGTTCGAAATACTGACAGTTTGTAATGTTTAAATCTTACTGCTGCATCATATAACTTCTATGCAATAGATAGTCCCAGCTATAGCTGGTGCACACCAACCCCCCCTCCACTACCAGAACTACACCCCCGAATTCTGCTGAAGGCAGTCACATTGGAAAGCTTTTCGTTAATATGCTGCATCTCCTGTTGAAAATGAGCTTCGATTCAGTTGTCTTCATAACTCTAAGGCAATGTTCACTAGCCGTGATCTACCTAACGAAGGCAGATGACTTAATGTTGCTGTTTAAAAAATATGTTTATGCTGGCTGGCTTTAGAGTATATCTTGTTGCTGTGACCACTGCAAAAAGTTGCTCCAACCTAAGCCTCGTCGTCAGTTTGATGCTTAAAGAACACTTTGGAAGGAGTATATCTGTTCCTCAAAGCTTTCATTTAATGGCCTTACAGTCCTGCTCGTTTCTTGGCCCAGAAAGACCACACTGCTTCTTTACTATGATTGTCCCAGTCGAAATTGCTATTATCATTGTAGCCTATGCACTGCTTGGAAATTGAGCATCCTTGCAATGCCTATATGGTTGTAGCATGGTTGTATTCACCTCCCTCCCCTCCCCAAATTTTTGTGAAAGTAGGTATTAGCTCAGGGATAAAGCGCTTGCTCTTTACTACCCATATCATGGGTTCGAGTCCTGCGGTAGGCGATCTTTCATTGCCTATGCAGGCGTTGGTGATAGCCGGTAATGGTCTTCTGCAGCTATGTAAGTGCGGCTGTTGAATCAGCTAACCTTATCTTGCTCTCTGTGGTGATTAGCCATGCTACCACCTCCAAAATTGGCTGGAAAGGAACTCACCTAAGCTACTTCTCTGGCACGTATCAGTGGGCCGACTAAAGTGCTTTTACATTCAACACTGGCACCACTTTTAGTGCCAGATACTGTAACATTCGTCAGATGCATTTCGAATTGTATTTTCTCTCTCTGGGACCGTATGTACTTTCTGGTCTTGCTCCTATATGTGGATGAAACTACTTTGATAGTTACGGACTGATACACTTACCTGCTCGGTTTTTAGAGGCAGCCGAGACTGGGGATGCCTTAGTTAGTGTTTGGAATTTCTCGATTTCTAGTAATTGCTTAAATAAAACAAGACTTCCGATGGTGCCTCATAATAATACTAATACTCTTGGTATAGCACCCTCAGAGAACTCGATCTCTTTCTAGGCACTTTACCTGAGAGAGAAAGAGAGGTAAAGAGAGCGAAAAGAGAGGGAGGGATAGAAGCCATGATTTGAGTGCATCTGAGATATTTCTATGCTGTGACCTTCCGAGGTCGTTTAGCCCAAAACATTAATGTGAGTGGCAACATGCTGCTTAGCCCAGTGCACTGACCGATGTGCGTGACCCCCATCTTGGCTTATTGATGCTACCACGGAATTTGCCTGCTTAGATGCTCTACTGCCCTCGTTTTTACTTCTGAGGAAGGGAGCTGCATTGTTATGTTACTTAAGTTTCTTTCTGTGCTCATGCTCAATGACCCTGTAGAAAGAAGCCTGTGGTTATGCAAGTTGGCCAAACGCGTGTACTTTCGGATTTGATGCCTCAATTGAGATTTTTACCAGAAATGGCATGTACAAAGGACGGTACTTTTTGGTATGTAGCTTGTCGCAACAGAGACAGAGTTGGTAGTCTGTTCAGCAGCTTCGGCCACCTACATTTGGTGACCCCCGGCATGGCAGAGAGTTTCAGCCACGCAGTGCCGGCTCTGTGCTGCCTCTCAAGCATTGGGGGCTGAAGTAGAAAGAAACTGGTCCGGTGGCCTACATTTGGTGTGATTATGCATGCTTGCATACAAACTCTATTACCATCTGTGTTGCAACATCAGCTCTTGTTGCTCTGATTTTACCACTAAGCGCACCGAGGAGTCCACTTGAGTGCACAGCTGTTGCTAAGTCATCATATTCTATTCTATTGTGTATCACTTTGCAGCAAATGTAAAGCGCCTAGAAAGAGATTAAGTTCTCTGAGGGCGCTTTATCAAGTGCAATATTATTATTATTATTATTATCTGAGCAGCTGTTGCTGCTCCTGCTGCCTTAGTGGCCCAGCCCTTACAAATCACCAAGCCCAGTGGGTGCTGCTGCTTGGTGTGTTACTGAGATTTAGCTAACTCAGCCACCGGCCCTGTATTTGTGGCAGGGGTGTGTGTAGCAATCCCTGGCTGGTACAGGGCAGGAAGCACTCGTATGCCTGGGAGGCTTTAGTAGCATGAACTGAATGCTTGCCTATTGGCTAGAGCACTTGGTTTCTGCCGGGTTGCACTTTCGAACTGATTTGCCATCATCAGAATGCATGTTTTTGTAGCATAGCAATACGACAAAGCAGGAACTGAGTCGTGTCATTTCATGAGCCAACAAAGCCGTAAACATATTTAAACACTCACTGTGTATGTAGGCTTATTGAGAAATTTATTCAACTATGCCTTGTGGCTACCCAGCGGAACAACAAACGGCTTACACAAAGGGAGCATTGTTGCACACAGCATTGTGATATGCCTCGCTAGCCTAAAGCAAGCTTCTACCATGAGTGAAAAACCTATTTCTGCTTTGTATGATTTACCTACTGCTCATTGCCGCCTGAAACCGGATCTGCACTCATCAGCTTCGGTCTGGTGCCGACCTCTTTGCAGAGCTAGTTATTTGAGATGATTAGCTAATGAATTGCAAATGAGCGAGAGCTTCTAAAAAATACGCCGTGTGTCTTCACTGTCAGTGGTATTTTTGGTGTACACTTACTTATAGGGTTGTTAAAATTGTGTGTTGAACCTGAGCACTAAAGCTGAATGAAGGAAAATGAACTTGTGTAGCCCCTCAAACTCAGCAGGCTGTCTAGTGGCATTGAAAACTTTAGGGCACATTGCATTTTGCTTAGGCAGTCAGTGACCACACCTAATAATAATAATAATAACAACACTTGATGAAGCGCCCTCAGAGAACTCAATCGCTTTCTAGGTGCTTTACATTTACTGCAAAGGAAACAAGATCGGATGGTTAGTGATAGCGTGCTCGATAAACAACAAGAATAACATGGTTAGGGGTGATATGCACAAGGTCAGCATACAAGTGTGGTTAGTGGCAGCATGCAACAGTATCAGCATGCATAAACACATAAACGACTAATCACTGGGACCCACTAAATCCTGTCATCAATTGGTGCGTTTTTAATTTCTTTTTAAATGTGGTCAAGTCAGGAAATGTCGTGACGGACATCGGGAATGAGTTCCAGGCTTTGGGAGTATACGAACTAAAGGCATGGTCTCCAAAGGATTTGAGGTTTGTACGAGGTATAGGTAAACGATTAGATTCCGAAAAGCAAGTGCTACGATGCTTAGACTGGTGGGGGAGTAGATCTGATAGGTAGGCTGGAGCCAAAGAATGAAGGGACCTAAAAGTGAGCGATAAAACCTTAAGAGTCGATGCGTTGCTTGACTGGTAGCCAGTGCAGGTCGGCGAGAAGTGTTGTGATGTGGCAACTGGGATGGTCACGACAGACAAGCCTAGCTGCAGTATTTTGCACCAGCTGCAAGCGCCTGATTGCACAGGCCGGTAGACCAGCAAGCAGTGAGTTACAGGAGTCAAGACGGGATGCATGAACCAAGTTAGATGTGGTATTCCTATCTAAAGAAGCCCGAGTTTTAGCAATGTTATTTAGCTGAAAGTAGGCAGACTTGATTGTGGAGCTGATGTGGTCGTCTAACGAAAGGTCACTTTGGAACATGACATCTTGATTTCGTGCAGATTCAATAGGAAATATCCTAGCAGAGCCGATTTTGAGCATTAGCCGTTCCAATTTCTGAATCACACTTGGTTTGCCCATAACTAGGAAGTTGGTTTTATCATAATTAAATTCAGGAAAATTTGCTGCCATCCATGTGCGGATGTCATCAATACAAGCTTATCCAAATATTCAGGAAAAGACGGCCTGGCTTTCTTCTGTAATATGTTGATGCATAGCAGAAAAGATGGCCTGGCTTTCTTCTGTAATATGCAAATGCATAGCAGAAACACAAAGCACTAAGTGGTGAAATTTTGCCAATAAGGGCAAAGCAAGCACAGGTAGCTTGGGTTAGAGACTGTCATCTCTGTAGACGTCAGCAGGTGAGTTTTGGACCTTCTTTTTAATTTTACTGTGTGTAAGTGCCTCGAAAAAATACCTGCTGACTTAACAGCCTCTTTTGTATAGCGACAAAAGAACCGTTACGGCTATCACCACCCCTGCAGCGATAAAGAATCGCCCACCGCAGGATTCGAACCCACGACCTCGGGAGCAATGTTGTGAAAAGCAACCTCCTGACCTAGTTTGCCATCACGGCTTACCGTTAAGAGAAGAGAGCAAGAAGAGCTTCAAGAAGAGCAAATGACAAGAAGAGCAAATGGCAATGTAAGCCACAAATTAAGGACCCAGAACCCGTGTAAGTGCTAATGATAATAATAATAATAATGTAGTACCCTAAGACACAGTTGTCTGTTCCAGCGAGATGTGTCGCTAAGTATGCCAGGTGTGCTTTATTGTCTGGGGACCAAATGTTGGGTGCCGGGCACGAACGATCGCATTGTTGTGATTGGTATCGATTGGTGAGGAGCAACATGGCAATTACCCATTTATATAGTACCCTAAGGAAATCAAACCTCTTTCTTGACAAGCACTTGCTATATGCTGCAAAGGGTTTACTTGTCAAGCTGGGTAGGCAGAACAAGCAGCCTTAAAGGCACTTGCAGATATAATCTCCCTCGTTGGACTGTAGCCCTAGTACCCCATCACCTCCAAGAAACTTATCAAATTTTATAGAATGCTACATAGTGCGGTTAAATTTCAGCAGTACGACTGGTCGATCTGAGATCGATCTTTATTAAAAGCAGGATATTTTGTCAGACCTTGATGCAGTGCCATCACTTGGTTCTATCCAGGGTGCTGTAGCAGGACCTGGCTTGATGGTAATGGTAACAGGTAATGGCCAGTGCCTCACTGATGCCTCATGATTAGGCCGGTGGTATGCATAGCATGTACCATTAGTGTTCGAAACCATATTAGTTTCCAGCACGCTCTGCAGCGAACTCCATTTATGTCATTGGCCTATCATGTAGAGCACCCCAGGATAACTAATTCACTTTCAAGGCTCTTGAAATATGCTGGAAAGGAAGGTGTCAATTAATCAGTGATAATAAATTGCAGACATTTAGTTCGCACAAGCACATAAAGTTTCCAATTCATATGTACTGAGTAAGTGCTGTTTGGAACAGGCAAGCTTTTAGCTCTTTTAAATGCTGTCAAGTCAGTGAATGTCGTGATGTAGGTCGATAGTGAGTTCCCAGGCTTTGTGGCATTTGAACTGAAGGTCTCGATGGTTTGGCCCAGTGGTTGAGGTGCTTGACCAACCAAGGTCAAGATGGATGTATTTATTAACCGAGGGGTCGAGCCTCGTGGCACATGTGAAACATCTAAATAGAAGTTTTCTTAAGGTGCTAAGCACATTACTTACCATATTTTACCGTGTATAAGCCCTCTTTTTTCTCCAATTTTTGGGGGTCAAATAATGGAGAGGGGGCTTATTTATGGAGTTACTTTTTGCATTAATATTTTGCTAAACAATGTACCTGCTTTGAATGCATTATGGTATTTGAACGCACTTGGAATGTGTTGTGGCATTTAAATGCAATGGATGGAATGGAAGATGATGCAGTCTATGAAGAGAGTGATATAACAATGAGGATAATGGAGTTTCCACAAATTTCAAGCTGTGATATGAATGAGGAAGATGGAGAAGGTATCATCACCATTCCTGATGCAGAGGATAGTGATATTGACTTAAGTGATTATTGTTAGTCTTAATATTGTTTGTTCATCCAGTTATTGAATACAAATATTTTTTCCCAATTTTTTTTCAAAAATTAGGGGGCTTATACACGTATGTATAATTACGTACGACATTGTCTTATAAGGATTGATCTTTGAGGTTGGTTAGAGGCACAGCTTCACAGCTTAACGAACCAAGTCAGAGGAGGGGGTGGGGGTTGCTTAGTGGTAAATATTTTAGATACTCAAGCCGGAGCAGGAAATAAAGGGGTCTTAAAATAAAAATTAATATAATTCATATTTATAACGCCTTAAGAGGACTTAATCTCTATCCAGGTATTTCGAATATGCCAAAGGACTCGAACCAACGACCTTGGTCAGTGAAGGCAAGCACCTTGACTCCTGGGCCAAACCAGGGCAATTGTGACAGCCTTGAAGTCGGTGTGCTGCTTGACGGAGAGCCTATGCAGGTCTAAAAAAGCGGCAGATCCGACGTACCTGCCGACGTTCACGACAAAAAGATATGCTGCATTTTGCACCATCTGTAAGCATCTTATTGCACAGACAGGAAGACCTGGAACTAGAGAGCTTCAGAAGTGTAGATGGGATATCACAACGTATGTACTAACGTTGCCTCGGTATCGGCACCTAGGCATCTCCGAATTTTTGCTATGTTATGCCATGGAAACTAGGCAACCTTGGGGAGGCTCACTTTATTCAGCTTGCGTTGCCACGATAATACTTCTTGGCTTGGCTTTCATCCTGTTGCTGAGAGCAGGTGCACATATTTACATCTTTTCTTCTGACCACCAACCCAGCCAGCTCGTAATGGTGCTTGAACGAAAAAGTGAAAAATAGAAAGCAAGGCATCGTGGTCATACTTGAGTGAAATGTCCTCACGAGCTGTTGGAGTCGAACAGGGGGATACTTAGCTCCTAGGTTTCAGTACCAGTCTTTTAAGTATACATGAATAGGAGGCCAGTCCAAACCTTTAGTACTTGCTATACTTGGGATGAGTTTGTGAATCTGTGCTGCTGTAGAGCTGCAAGGCAGGCAAACTGCAGCAGCCACATGCCTGGCAGATGCTGTGAGTCACATACGCACGCACACGCACACGGGCTTGCAGTACCAGACATAGGGGAACCGTTTGATGGCCTACGATTTCTCAAAATTGATGATATTCTCTTTGGCTCATGATTTCATCACTACTTTGGCCTGGGTTTTGCTTTAGACTTCCGCCGTTTGGTTCGACACATCTGTGCGTAGGCATGGATGGTGAGGGGCTGCACTGTTTGCTCTAGTATACTCTCAGCTAGATCTCTGATTTGCATATGGTCTATATCTCCCTCCCCCCCTCCCTCCCTCCCTCCCTCCCTCCCTCCCTCCCTCCCTCCCTCCCTCCCTCCCTCCCTCCCTCCCTCCCCCTCTCTCTCTCTCTCTTCCTATCTTTCCATTCCTTTCTCTTTCCTACTCCCTTCCTCCAACCTCACTGCCTAGTTCTTTCCCCTCCCACTCTCCTTCCTTTCCTCCCACTCTCCCTATTTCCCTACCCCTCGCTTCTTTCCTGCCCCTCCTTTCTTCCCTGCCCTTCTCCATCCTTTTAGACCTCCCTCCTTCCGAACTATATCTTTCCTAGGGTATGTGCACGTGTTTATATGTGTGTTGTGTATGTTTGTACACAGTGTGTATGTTTGTAGTGTGTAGTTTGTGTATGTACATGTGCATGCATATTCGTTGGTGTGTGCGTGCTGTTAGCATGTGTGCTTGTGCCTGCATTTGTTTGTGTGTATGTGATAGGACTTTTAATGTGTATGTGTTTTACAGCCCTACATGCCACACCAACCTCGGCAGAATTGATGGTCCTTGCACCACATGCTTACTTTTTTGTAGTGGTTGTACCCTAAAGTTTGCACGAAGAATCCTGACTGTTATGCTCCTAGCTGTGAGGTCACAGAATGATAGTCCTTAGCCTTTTTCCTTGAGATCTGCTGCGGTACCTGCAGTTCAGTCTGTTAGCACGAACTTATTGTCCCCTGTGCACATCAGTTAAACTAACCGAACGAAACTATTTTTTCGTGCTTGCTTTCTTCTTTCCTTGTGCCACGATCACCAGTTGCTTGTCTTAAGCAATGGGACCCCCCATTGGCGCTACTGGGTGAGATCCTATCTGTTTGTGCCTTTCGAATGCCCAGAGTTAGTTTTCCTTGTAAGTCTAAATCATACCTTCAGTGCCTCATTGTCCGACTTCTTCACTAGATTGTGCTATTTGACATTCTGTAATAATCCCATATCTCATATCATATGTTTTGTTCAGCATGGGGCAGTGTCTGTTCATGGCACAGCATCCACCACAAATGTCTGAAAACTTCACACAGTTGTGCTTGCAATAGACTGGTTTAGCTTGGACTTTATGTCCATGATTCAGTATCGCTTGTTTTTGAAGCAATGAGCTTAGAATTAGCGGCATACTTGGTGTCTCGAGTTCTGTTGTTCTACCATGGAGCTTTTTAGTATACACTGGCATGAGCTGCTTACAGAAACATCGAAAACTGTTGCCGCTCCAAATTCTACGAAACTAGCCAGAGATTGGCAGTACCCACCACCTGTCAAAGCTAGGAATCGTGCCGTGGCTGAGCGATCTTCACTTCTTTAACTCGAATGGTTTATTCGATTAAAAACCACAGTTGCAGCTTTTAAAAGGTTGCAAGGACCGAGACGGTATTTATTATTTGTCGAATAGAAGATGTCACATAGGAAACTCAGATAATCAAGGTCCTCTATTCAGCCCTCCTTCTAAGCTCAGATTTGAAGATCGTTCCTTTTCCAGAGGTTCCATAAGCTGCGTTCTTGCTTAGACTGTGATCCTAAATAACAGAACAAACAGCAAAGGTGAATAGACATGAATTGATATAGGAAAGAGACCAAAAAAGCAATACAAACAGTATGATATGCCTTGTTATTGCCTCTGTCTCTGGTTCATTCTACCATGTCAGCTCACGATGTTATTTCATATCGGATTTTATTTCAGATCAATGTTGTTTTCCCAGATGCCACTTGAGGTACTTCACGATAGTGCTTAAATCTGGTTTTGTGTGTTTGTTTATTTCGGCAATAGTCCTGTTTGCAGCATATGCAGCAGCTTGCCGGTTCAGTTGAAGTACAGCATTAATTACTGCTCTTATGTTGACTGCCGAGAGCTCTTCAGCGTTGGGCTTGTGGCATGGAAAGCAATGACCAACTGTGGTGAGGCGATAACCAACTGTGATTAGTTGGTGTTTGCTGGTCAGCAGTAGTAGCTATTAGATGAATGGTTGTTAGGTTTGTATATGGGCTGAGTGTGTGTGTGTGTGTGTACGTGCGCGCACATGCTGTAGGGATAATAATAATAATGATTAACCATTTCTTAGGGCCCTAAGAGAACTAATCTCTTTTAGACATCTTATGTTTGCTAGAAAGGAAGTATGTCAATTGGTTTTGTGATAACATGCACAATTTTAGCACACATAAGCACAATTCAGACAGAGGGAGAAAATGTGGCAAATGTCGTCAAATCGGGGGGGGGGGGGTGTTGCAATGTCAGTCGGGAATGAATTCCGGCTTTGGAAGTAAAGGAAGTGAAGGCACGGTTTCCAAAGGACTTGTGATTCATTAGAAGCTCGGAGACTCGTTAGAAGTGCAGCCAACCAAACAGTCAGCAGAGCCGATGGTATGATGAGGAAGCCTTGGCTAGGAAGTATTTCTGATTGTTAAGCTGGAGGAACAGAATGAGAGGAATTTAAATGAGTGGTAGAACCTTATAGTCAATACACTGCTCGATTGATGAGAAGTCGGTGTCCTGTAGCCTTTGCTGTGTTCACGACCGACAAGCCCGGCTGTAGTCTCATGCACCAAGTGTAAGTGTCGTAATGTACACTTAGGAAGGCTGCAAATAGGGAGTTTGCAGAAGTCGAGATGGAATGTCACAAATGTACCAACCAGCTTCCTTACAAATAGTAGCCAGAGAGGCAGATATCGTGTCTTTTTGAGTCCTCCCTCTTCTCTCCTGGCTGAATGAGTATGTGTACGCATACATGCACGTGTGTGCTGTGTCCATGAATAAGTTGGTGTGAACATACGTGCCGTGCCTGCTCGCAGCAGAATAGGCAACCAACAAGCCTCACTGCTGTTAACTTACTTCAACACGGTTGATTCACAAATAGTGGTCTCAAGTTGCTTTTCAAAACTGCATGAATGCATGCGCATTTGCCTAGTTTATACCCGAAAGTTAGCTGGAATGACCTCCAGTTCAGAGCATTGCAATTTGTCCCTCGCCCACACTCCCCGAACTGTTTTACCATCGATGAAACCAGAAGCATAGGTAAATGAATAACTAAGGGGGCAGCAGCCTCCTCATTAAGCCTGCCGGCATGCACCAAACAGAGGTCTCACCTATGATCTTTAACTATGGTCTGTTGGGAGCCCTAATGGCTCACTAGGTAAGGTGGCTGCATTTCACGACCTCGGCCCCGAGGTCGTGGGTTCGAATCTTGTGGTGGGCGATCCTTTATCGCCACTGCAAGCGGTGGTGATAGCCGGCAAGGCTCTTCTGTCGCTATACAAAAAGAGGCTGTTAAATCAGCTAGTCTTTTTATTTATTTGGGCAAGGTCAATGTTCAGGTTCTTATTAGCTACCACTACTCATTGGCATCAGCCTTGTCTGTTGCCTCGTTTAACTTTCACTTGGACCGTTTTTGCCGATATAGCTGCACGTCGGTGTTTGACAGTATGTGCCAGTCACCATTATGGAAGCCAGTTTTTGTTAGCCTGTGACACCAGACACTAATGCATGAAACCTGGATGCTACAGTCCTTTCCTGCGATCTTGCAATGTTCAATTATGACTTTGAGTCGGTTCAGTGGATTAGTGGATAGTTTGATTGCTTATTGTCTAAGTTTTGGCTCAGACCTGCTCGAAAAAAGACTTCAATGACTTTCCCGTGTGTTTCCCGCACTCAAAAATTTCATAGAGCTTTTCTGAGCTCACTCGGTAAAAAAAATACTAGCTGATTTAACTATGTTGATTATGCTGAAAGTATTATGCTGAATACTATGCTGATTTAACAGCCTCTTTTTGTATGGCGACAGAAGAGCCTTTACTGTTATCACCACACTTGCAGTGACGATAAAGGATCTCACACCACAGGATTCGAACCCACGACCTCAGGAGCCGAGGTCGTGAAAAGCAACCGCCTTTCTGTAGCTGTAGGATCGGCGTAGCAACTCTGGCCGGCCCCTGTACGTTGAACGGCTGCAGGGAAGATGCAATGTGTACGAGTGAGGGTGCTTGCTGAACCAATGTCTTTTTCTGGATAAGCTATGCTTGTTGCGTCTGTGCACCCGTGTAAGTGAAGCTTGCAGCAAGCCAAACCCCAACGAACGATGGCTACCTCTGCCGTTGAACGGTAGGTCAACCGGTGGCGTGGCGGCTGTTGTATGTTTACTCATCATTTCATGGACCTCTTGGGCCCACCCTACTTCATCCCTAACCCACCGGTTCATCTCCCTCCTTGACCAGATAAAGGTGTGGATAATGTGACATGCCGAGGTGCTGCTTTGGCTTGAAGCCAGTGCAACTAGTGGCACTGTGCCAATGTAATAAATAGGGGCCTGGATTGCCACTTCTTCGACTCTCTCACGAGGCACAAGCAGTGGCAGCTGTCAGTGGATATCAGCAAGCTGGTGGGGGGGGGGCCTGGCCTGTGCAATCAGCTCTGGCGGTGTAGTTCTGCAGTATCGGTTCTCAAAAACTGCTTGTGTTCGTGTAGCTATGTCAGCTTATGCTATGCCAGTCCAAAACCACTCTTACCAAGGAATGGTGATCTGTGGTGCTGCTAGGTGCTCCATGGACCTGGATAAGTATTTTACTATATGGGACAATCGTTCAGGATAACGTCGGCACAAGCCAGTTTTCCGCCTCTACTTGCTGCGGTGACGGTGTTGGGCTCACAATATCCCTGTCATAATAGAAACAACTCAAGGCCTGCCAAAATATTACCTACCGTTGGGTGCTCCGAGCAGAAGGCCAAGCTCAGAAGTGCTTGTACTATACTATCCATAGCCTTCAACTGTCGAATCCAGTCGGTAGTTCGTTTTTGCTATCAATGACAGTGCCTGTTCTTATTGTAAATTATAAACGTTTCGCGTTTTTCGAGGTAGGGTAAATACAAGGTACCATACCTGTGGATGGCCATGCAGACCATGCCTGTGGATGGCCGTGCAGACCATACCTGTGGATGGCCGTGCAGACCATACCTGTGGATGGCCATGCAGACCATGCCTGTGGATGGCCGTGCAGACCATGCCTGTGGATGGCCGTGCAGACCATGCCTGTGGATGGCCGTGCCGCTGGCTCAGCTGGCATGACACGGCTATACCCACAAGCCTTTATTACCAGACCATTTCTGTTATACTGTTGTCGTGAAGGTTCTTATTAGTTGGAGTTGTGAGGTATTTTCTAGCATTCAAGGGGTGACGACATGCCGGAATTGACAATCCCTGGAATATTTGCTAGCGGAAAGTATACATGGCCTTCGAATGTGCAGATAGCAGTGGAGTACTGTTTCTCAGGTGACTCTCATCAAGTAGCATATTGACTTAAAAATTCTGCTACTCACTTTTAGGTCCTTTCGTTCTCTTGCCCTTAAACACCTATCCGAAGTAATTCATTATCATGCTCACTCGTCTGCCTTAAGTCAGTTAGCTGCGCGGCCGACCAATCTCAAATTCTTTGTAGACCAGGTCTTCATTTGGTATGCTCCCAAAGTCCGGAACTCACTCGCGAATGACATAACCACATCCACCCGACTTTGACATTTAAAAAGAGCTTAAAAACCAACCTGTTTCCCGCAGCAGTCGCTCGTCAATTTGATTAGTCCTTTCTGTGCTTATATGTGCTGACACTATATATATATATATATATATATATATATATATATATATATATATATATATATATATATATATATATATATATATGTATATGTTATCACTAACCAACCGAAACGCTTCCTTTACGGCGTTTATAAAGTGTTTGGAAAGAGATAGTTCTTTTACGGTGCTACGAGCAGCTCACTGCCTGTGGACCTGCTTCGCTGAGTCGTTGCAGTTCCATCACGGAAGACAGCACTGTGCCATCTTGCCACTTGACGGAAGTGCGCCATCTTGCCATGGGAAGCAAGTGCTCCATCTTGTGGCGTGACGGATTTTCTCACTTTAACTAGTAGAGATACAACTGTTTTATTCTTATTACTTATTGCCCAAATTTTGCAAGCAGATTTGATTTACAGTTTCTAAACTGTATCACAGAAATATGAATAAGGCAGAGTATATGAATGACAATATATTTACTAAGGAAATCCAAAAAATGGCAACTTCTAAGTCAATGCTGAAATCTTCAAATCATCGAAAACATCGCCACGTCTTCAATATCTGTACCGACAGTCAGACCAGAGTCTGTGCTTCCGGTAGCCAGTGAATGTCAGCCTCAAAAGTCTATCGGAAGTCAGGACTCATTCTCTTTTTTTTCACACTGAGTAAAATATAGCACTCACGAATCCAGACTATCGCCTTATTCTCTCGATTGTGACTGAACGGAGGCCTTGGGGTTTATTTTAGTGCAAAGTAGCCACATCTTTCTTGTTTTCCCCTTATGTTAGTCATACACTAATGCCTGTTCACCTTTCAATTTTAATTTGAGAAGTAGTTGGCTGTTCCTCTTTATTCATTAATTTTTGTGAAAAAAATTTCGTCAATTTCGGTGCTGGTTCTCATTGTTTAAAGTGTCACATGCGAATCTCCCTTGAAAGATATAGGCTGTGGCTGATCGCCTTTGTTGCTGCCGTAGTCGTAGTACTTCAGCATGACCTACAGGCTGCCCTTTCCTCGGTGATCGCTAGTACCACAATCTGTTTCGTACTGGATAATGTCAGGGATTCTGGTCCCTGAATTTGTGGTCTTGAATCCTGTTGTTTGTTTTTCTCATGGTTGCTTTTTAGCATATTAATTTCCAGCTCCTGAGCTGTTAAACAAGCCCTGTGCAAATCCGTTATCACCTCACACCGAAACGTAAGCTACATTGCCTCGAATCTCTATGGGCAGCATCAAAGTAGAAGGTATCCTCACAATACTATAACAAGAATGTGGACAGATGCTGTTATGTTGTCTTTGAGCTACATCTAAAAAAATACTAGCTGATTTAACAGCCTCTTTTTGTATAGCGACAGAAGAGCCTTTACGGCTATCACCGCTGCTTGCAGTGGCGTTAAAGGATCGCCCATCACAGGATTTGAACCCACGACCTTGGGACCGAGGTCGTGAAAAGCAACCGCCTTACCTAGTGAGCCATTACGAAAAGTTGCTTATCAAAAGAGAGGAAAGAATAAAAATACAAAGTGAGAGTAGGAGCAGGTAAGTTTCGAGCGAATAGGGCATCACTGATCTTGAAAACCATGGATTGAATGACTGAAACATGGATTGCTATTCCGTACTCCACAGCAGAACGGAATACATCTTGCAGCCCCAACCTGGTAGAGACTTCAACTCTGAGCTGGTTTGGTCCAGTGGTTAAGGTGCTCGCCCCGACCAAGGCCTGGCTGAGGTCGTGGGCTCGAGCCCTGAGGCATATGTGAAGCGCCTGAATAGAGATTAAGTTCTCTTGGGGCGCTACACGAATGAATTATTTTAATTTTTTTTAAATTTTAATCGTTCAGATCACGAGGGCTAGATTGCTGCTGGATCTTTGTATAATACCTGATCAAGGCTGTGGTGAAGTGGATTTTAGCTGGTAGGCAATGATAGGTGATCAGTTCTGTAGCTACCACGTGCAAGAGAACGTTCGAAGGCAATATTGGCTGGTCATGACCCAAACAAGTGAAAGGCTTTCAGCTGCTAGTACCCGGACGAATTTATTTCCAGCTCATTTTATCTTTTGGCATGCTTGGCTGCCGATGAAAACCGTATGACGAATGATTAGTCAAGTTACACTAAAGCTCAACACACCATGTTAATTGATCTTACTCTGACTGCCGATATGGTGGAGCAACGCATCGATTGCCAGAGTAGCATGTACTTTTTTTTTTAATTCCCAGGCGGTCGCTGAATGCATGCCGTTACGGAATTTTCGAGTTAGTGAAGCAAATGTCCTAAATATAGCCGGCTGTAGTGGCAAATCCCAAGCACTGTCCTTGGTGGGGAAGTTTGGAGTGGTAGTGACGGTGGTAGTAGATTGTCATCGTTCCGATAATTCTCATCGTTCCGATCGAACCATGACAGACGCACGACCAACTCATCACTGCCTCAGGAACCCCTGCTCCCTCTACACCAAGCCGAGCAGTGATGGGCTGCTACTAGGCCAGCAGCAGGCGGTGCAGTGCTAGAAGGTCACTGCTTTCTGGAATTTCCGTGCCCTCAAACTTATGTGGGCGGTGTATGTTTTTTGCGTTCGATCGACGCCTGTTTGCAGACCTTGGCAGCTAGTGGGGACCCTGTTGTCGGAGCTTGCAGCCAGGGTCCCAGTATCCATTCGCTGTTCTGTTACAAGTTTCGTACTGCTATCGCTTGAGAGGTGTAGCACTTTTTGCTGGTGGTGACGACCACCTGCTCAGCCGGTAGCACAGATTGAATTCCCAAAATGTGAATCCTGCTAAATTGTCAGCCGGATTTGTTCGGAGCTGCCAGCACTCCTACCTCAGACCCAACTTGCTGGGCTGCGTCAGCGAGGCTAGTCCACACTTGCTCCGGCAAAGTGCTTTTGTTATTGGGCTAACTCTTCGGGATCCTTGAAAGCTCTGCTGCCTGCCAGTGGATTTGTGAAATACATTTTTCTTGTGTTTGCCTCCGAGGCTTTGCAGACTGACACACGGAGCCCTGCCCAAGCAATTATTTACCTAGCACCACCATACCTGCTGATTGATGTTTGAAAATACAAGCCCAAAGCAGCAGCTGATACATTACTAAGCTGGAAAGAATTTAGTATATCTAGATTACTGAGGCAAGTGACTTCCGTAAAGGACATGTGTGAGAGAGAGAGAGACACACAGCAAGAGAGAGAGAGAGAGAGAGAGAGAGAGAGAGAGAGAGAGAGAGAGAGAGAGAGAGAGAGAGAGAGAGAGAGAGAGAGAGAGAGAGAGAGAGAGAGACAGGCGTCAGAGAGAGGTGAGGGAGGTAGGGAGAGAGGGGTCACATGCCGAAGGTTGATGCGCACTTATCCATGTGCAGCTTAGCCAGCTTGCATGTGGCCTGTGACTAAAGATCTGCCCCTGGTGCTGCTTGCTCTTTTCAAATCTGCAGTGTGTGGTTTATTCAGGTCTCTCTTGTCTATTGCTCGGGTGTTCGATGTCAAGGCCGACTGACACTTGCTCTGGCTACTCTCTCAAACCTTAGTCAAACCTCGCAATGAAGCTCGAATCTTAGTAATAACAATAATAACAGTAAAAAAAACTTGCATTGCACCTTAAAAGAACCTAAACTCTTACGTAGGTACTCTGCATCTGCTGCATAGGAAGCATGTCAGTTGGTTTGTGATAACATGCACACTGTCTGCACGATTGAGTCTGCAAAAGACAATTCACGCGGACCCAGCGAATTCTTGAAGGAACTGTTGCGTTTTCCAGCTTTTTTTTAATGTCCAGTCAGGAGATGTGACGTCACGTGGAGTGAGTTCCAGGGTTTGGGAGCAAACAAACTAAAAGCACTGTCTCGAAAGGATTTAAGATTGGTTAGAGGCACCAATGAATGATTTGTGTCCGAATAGTGGGCAGTACGCTGCCTAGCTAAATAGGGAACTAGTTCTGATAGGTAGGCTGGAGCAAGACATTGAAGGTACCTACGAGTGGTTAACTACATGGAAGTCGATATGATGCTTGATAGGGATCCAGTGCAGGTCAGTGAGAAGTGGTGTAGAGGTAGTGCAAGTCAACAGTTGTGACGTTTTAGACAGGCAAGCCTAGCTGCCGAGTTTGTTTTACAAACTGGACGCCTTATTGCACAGGCCGAAAGACGTGTTCGTAATTATTTACAAAAGTAGAGAGGATGTCACAAATACATGGACCAACTTGGATACGGTATCCCAGACTAAGCAGGCCCGACTTTTTGCAATGCTATGTAACTCCCAGTAGGTATGGGCGACTTTAAAGCTGATATGGTTATCTAGTGAAAGTGAAAGGTTTGGAGCAGGGCACCCAAAGAGCATATAGATGCTACAGGAGATATGCTGGTCGAGCCCATTTTGAGGGAAAGTTTTACAATTTCTGAGCATAACGAGTAAGTTGGTTTTATCGTCGTCTTCGTGGCATGTCTTCAACAGTCTTGAAGCCATCGGCTGCGAGGAGAGTGGAGGGGGTAGGTTGCAGTTTGTTCTTTTAACTTTTGCAGCTGCGTTTGTTCTTCCTTGTAAGTCCCCTGTGATGCCCTACGACTGCTCGGTAGTATCTCGTCCCTTGCATTGCATGGACGTTCAAACGCATTGCTGTGCCACTCACCACACTGCACCACTGGTCGCGTCTGGTTGTGGGGGGGGGAGGCTTTCGAGCCACTTATGTGGGCAGACTCCCTGCAGAGGAGAGCTTTCTGCGCTTTCTGCTCCCAATGAAGCAGCAGGCGTGAGAGGATTTATGCACTTCTTGCTGTTTGTGGGTTTGTTAGCCTGCTCGGGCAGCTGCTCCCGACCTACCACCACCAACCGATGATTCGTTAAAAGCTCAATCGTCTATTCACTGTGCCGTCTAGTCTACTAGGAGCTGTCGCCTGTTAGGGCGTCTTTGTGACCATTGGGGGTGGGGTGAAGCATGCTGCACACGTATTCAGTATCTTATCAGTGTCTGGATTCAGTATTTGAAGTGTTCTTTATTGTTAGTGGTGAGGCCCATCGATGGTCGTGAATATTTCAGTAGACTCTCGTCCCACTGCGGTTAAGGATGGCTACCTGCACGGGTCTGTTCTTGCCGGCCATCACTGGGTGCTTCCATCTAAAAACAGTGGCTCTTCCATCTCTTACACGCCAGCTCAGCATTGGTTCGTAGTGAGATGGTAGGTGGTGGTCTCAGCCAGTCTGTCATTTACGAGTCGTGGGATCGTAAGTGGCTCAGCTGGAAGCCACCATAAGCATCTGCTATATTCATACAGCAAGCCCAGTTGGAGTAGGTAGTTCTGACTGGCTGGCTACTCCATAACCACCGCCCTGCTCTTGTTCCTTGCAAGTTCATCGGCTGTCCCGCAGTCTGACCTGGGAGGTCGGGCCACTAAAGTGTATGGCCCTTCGTGCTGCTAAGGACGCCTTTGCTATTGAGTCCCTTGAAACTCGTGCTGCTTGCTATGTATTCTGAACTCACGCGGTCGAGATCCACATGTAGCACCTCATGTGCTGGCAAGTGAGCTGCTGCTAAGCAGCCTTTGTGAGAGCCAGCTGGTGAAACTGCGCCAGCTTCCCTGGGAGAGCAGTGGTACTAGGGCTCTGCTGAGTCGATTAGCTGGTGGCCAACTGGCTGCTTGAGGGCATCTGCCATGGGTCTGAGTCTCCTGTGGATGGCCGACCAACTCTCACACAGAAAAACTTTGGCATACTTTTTTTGTTATTGGCTGTTGTACGATTGGCATCTGGTTGAGACTTATCATTTGAGGTACTAGTAGCTTAATGCAGCTAATCCTGCACCATTCCAGTCCAGCTTGGCAGCCTTGTCGACTGCCATATAGTCAGGCAGCTGTTGTGCCGATGAGCATTACCCAACAGTTTGTTCTGGCTCACTTTGATTACCACCCAGCTGGTTGATGAGAGTAGCCTGCAAGCTGGTGGGTAGAACCTTCTGGTTGGTTGTACGCTGGGGAATGCGTAGCTGTGCTCAATGAAGTACAATCATTGCAAAACTCGTACTTCCTCAAGGGATCCAGGAATAAGAATTTGAAAATGTCGAAATTAATCCCAAGTTGTAGCGATGTTGATCCTTTGTGGGAAATCTACCTACAGGCAAGAGTCCTAGAAGAAGCCGATTAATGGAGACAACCCCCTTCTGTACTCGGAGAGAAAGATTATGGCAAGACTTGGCTGGCTATCCGGATAGGCATGAACCGGACCGGCTTGCCTTGGCTAGTCATTCCTTCCCTGCAAGTGTGATAGTGCATGAGTTGTGGCTTGCACCATGGTTTGGCATCTGGAAACCGATCGAAGCCGGTAAACGTGACCCTTTGCACAAAGTGACAGAGCTAGTGGAACTGCTGCCCTGTGTGGCTCACTGGCATGGCCAACTAGTATGACATGCCGGGTGCCCACCTATAGTCGGCGCATATCCCCCGACCTGGGTCGTGAAGTTCGAGCACCTTGCCACTGAACTATGACCCAGGGCCAAATGTTAAGTGCCCAGAAAGAGACTGAGTTCTCTGAGGGTGTTAAATCAAATGCATTATTATTATTAAGTATTACGATATGCTCCTCATTCGTTGTTCTGATGCTGCACTCGAATTGCAGCACTTATGCCAGCCACCTCTATTGAGACTCATGGAACAAAACCGTCATCATTAACTGTAGAAAGCATCGAATGACTAATCGTCTTATAATTCACCCGGGTGTTTGAGGCCGGCAAAGTACTATGGTTGAAAATAACAAGAATTGGGATATTGAGGCAGTGATAGGCAGTAATATTTTTCTGTTTTGTAAGTTTATATGTACTTGTTACATTATGTACATTCTCAGTTGAAGTTTCTTATAGTAAGTGTAAGTAGTGATTATCTGTCGAAATAGATGAGTTGTTGTGACTTTTGCCTCTCGTTTCAGAGTTTGTAAGTTTTCCTCCAAGTAAGACAATGGTAGCATAACATTTCTCCTCTTCAGCTTACGATATCATTGTAGGCGTATTTAGCTCCATGTTTGTCCGACTGACTGTTCAGCTACACATTTGCTATGGGAGCCAAGTACATGCGGCCGTTAATGTGTAAAGGTTAGCTGATTCAACAGCCTCATTTAAAATAGCAGTAGAACAGCCTTAACGGCTATCACCGCCACTTGCAGTAGGCAATAAAGGATCTCTCACTTCCGGACTCGAACCCACGACCTGGTTTGTAAAGAGTGAGCACTTTACTTTTAGGCCAAGACCCAGGGCAATGGACGATTTTGTCACAGGCAGGCATGCCTATGCAAAGGCAGAGAGCTGTTTGCTAGCCACTGCAAAGCCGAGTTGGGTGGGTGGGGGGGGGTCAGTAGGCACCATTTGTCGTCTGGCTACCACATTCGGCCACCTTACAGCAGCTTTAGGCAAGTAGCCCCGTGATGGCATTGTTGAGACTGCTGTCCACTAGGGGTCAATGCCTTGAGAGGAACCAGCTTACACCAGAAGCAGGCCCATATGCACTACTACCAATGAGGTTTGACCGCTGTATACGATCTAGCTGTAGGTCCTGTAGCCAACTTAGTGGCTGCTAATCGATCCTTCTTGAATTGACTTAATAGGCCGGACCCCTACAGCTGCACTGGTCGTGCCGAGCAGGCCATACTGTCAAGAGTGCTATCAACTGTAGGGAACAACATAACCACAATGGGCCATTGGAGGATATTCCGAGCTGCATTGGAATATGCTCCGAGGTGAGCCGAACTGGGTTTTGCTTGGAGCTTCAGGCAAGAAATGCCAGCTTCAAGTTGTTTCAGCACTTTGTCACAAGGTCGACTGTTGGAGCATTGCTACCACAAGAGGGTTTCCCAGCCTAGCGAAAAAGATGGCTGTGGTAAACGACCTGCAGGTACGCATGAACTTGCCCAGCCGGGTCAAAGTTGGTGCACCTAACCGTAATTGTAGCCGGTCTTTTTAAGCTGTGGGCTGCCCAAGTCTTCTCAGGACTACAGCCATGACTGATGGTGCTGGTAGAAAGTTGGACAGAAAGGCCAAGAGGGTGACAAGATGGACAAGCAAGTCGAGATCAGAAGCTCCATGCAGAAGCTGCTGCTAGCCAATTCATGTGTAGGAACCGGAAGACTGATAAGAAGACTCGATTTCTGGCACACCTACATACCGACATGCCATCCAATAGTGACTCTAAGCCTCTGTCCGACACATGAGGCAGCTTACCCTGAGGATGTACTAGCACTTTAACGTCACGGCACGTGACCAAAGCAAATGGTCAGACAGGTTAGCAAGGAATTCCAATGTATGGACAACGTATCCAATATGGGGGGCTTTGGTTTGAATTCAGTGCAGGCCGAAATTGTATCAACATATAACTAGATTCAATGGTAACTAGTACGGAGTCTCTATGTGCCTGTCTGTGGCTGGATGCAGACATGAATGTTAAGTAGCCGGTTGGATGGAGTAAGCATGAGGTCGATACATGGGTTTTGAGTGTGGTCTGGATTGTTCCCAAACTTTCACAACCGACTTAGCTTTGGAATGATGTGCCAGTTTGGGGGAGACTCGCTTGTCCACAGGATTATGTGATGGTTGTGCTTTGTTGACCTGCTGGCTGCCTTAGCCCTTCTGCCTCATGGTACCCGGCTGGAGGTTACTGAAGCGTTTTAGTGTCCTCCGAAATGGCTAGGCTCTCTCATTTGTCATTAGAAACCGGCACAGGCCCTTGCCCTACCTCGGCAACTCCTATTCTGGATGGCACTCGGTGCCTGTCACCACCGAGTGAGCTGCTTGAGCCGTTATGGCTCAGTGGCTCCCATCTTTTGTGAAGTCGGCTATTCATTACCCATAATGTCTAAGAAAGCAATTAATCACTGCCACATATACAGTTAATGGGTTTGCATGTGTCAGCTTTTCCTGTCTGCCGGGCTGAGCTCCATACTGCTGTCGATGGCATTTACCAAAAGCTACCGTAGGCAGGCTTTCATGTTGTCCGGGAGGTGGTTCTATGGCAGGCCATCTGTCCACCCTCCTGTCGATAGCGGCAGCAACTCTCCCATCCTTTCTGTCTCGGATGGTGAGTTGGGGTGGGAGGCTTCAATGCCTGCATTCTGCACGTGGCTTCGCTTGTGCTTCACTTGACTCCCAAGCTGCACATCCGCGTATACTGTGTATTGTACATTGCACCTGACCTGGCACGTCTAAAACTGTACCTATATAGTTCCAGTGATGGTTGTCTCAGCTCAGTGACATGGGGGTTCAATAGACTATCCCTGTTTGTTTCGTATCGATGGTTCTGTTGCTCCTATGTGGGGAAGCTGTATGAATGGGTGGAGCTAGGATTTTGTGATAGCACACTAGGTAAGGCGGTTGCTTTTCACGACCTCGGTCTCGAGGTCGTGGGTTCGAATCCTGTAGTCGGCAATCCTTTATTGCAGCTGCAAGCGGTGGGGATAGCCGTAAAGGTTCATCTGTCGCTATACAAAAGAGGTTGTTAAATTAGCAAGTATTTTCTTCAGGCTGGGGTAAGGTAAGGATTTTCAGGTTGTGGGCAAGGTACACTGCTGCTGCCCCTTGGTCATGGGGAAATTTACCCTAGGATCTAGGTATTTCCCTCTGTCCCTGGCGAGGAGGAATCTCCCCCTGGCTCCACCCCTGGCTGTATGTCTGTTCATTAGGAGAGATAGCGACAGCAAGAGCTATCAAGAATAGTGGCAAAACCTTGAATACCTTAGCAGTCAAAGAAGTATGGTTCGAGTAATGCTAGTGGTTGGGCATACGTGCTGACCTTTAGGCCTTTAGTTGGTTTGTGAATTGTTCATTGAATACCCGGGCAGTAATTCCACAAGGCAGGGGGCCACCGGAACTAGTATATATATATATATAAATAAATATATATATAAATAAATAAATATATATATATATATATATATATACTAGTATAATTTATTACCCATAAAATTATATATATGTACTTCCATTTGCACTTAATTAAGAAATACTCTAAGCTAGATATTGGGAATACTTCATTTGCTATAGCAAGGATATGCAATAGGGAATGAGCAAAGAGCCACCTTCCAGCTGATTCTGCTTATCCTGTGCCTAATTATCAATCGGAATAAAACATATATCGTTTATTATCATACCTATATTTTGCTATATGTATCGAATGCTCACTTTGAGTGACCAAAGAGTCGCACTGAATGCAATGTTCATAACAGCTTGCATCCATTATGCTAGTAAAATGTTGCTCTAGGAGCCCACAGTTAGGGCGATCAGCTGCTTAGGTTACTGTTGTCCAGTACTATTCACTACCCCTCCTATGTTTAAATGCACCAAGTCTGCCTGTAGTTTAAGGCAAAGGAGCCCTGTTGGCTGCATTGTAAGTAGATCACTTCACATGATAGCATGCAGCAGAATTTTGCTTGTGGTCATGGTATCCAACTGAACTTGATTTTTTTCGTTTAGGCCTTCCATATTGGGCCACCTGTTGAGAGCCTTGAGCAGCACCGAGATTAAGATTAAAGCTGAGCCTTCTACCAGAATCCTGACAGCCACGATCTATCTTCCCCTTGTGTGCCCATTTTTGTCTCTGATCTTTGCTGTGTCACGATGAATTCTCCCGATTCTCTCATACTGCCGTCTCACTCTGCTTCACTAGTTGTCACTCTTAGCTCTATCGCTAGCTCACTTTTTTGTTGGTGTATGTGTGTGTCTGCATAGTCTCTATCTCTCTCTGTCTTCCTCCCTCTCTCCTCTCTCTCTCTCTCTCTCCCCCTCTCTCTCTCTCTCCCCTCTCTTTCTCTCTCTTTACCTGTCCTTAACCCCTATTAGATGTTGGCTGCGTGCTTACTGTTCTACAAGCGTGCTAGTTGGTTGAACTAGCTGGTTGCTGGCTGGGGTATACGAGTGACGTATTGGACTGGTACAAGATTCGTGACACTCGAATGTAACATTAGGGTTATTTTATTTTGCGAATTGGGAAACTTTAGCCTTATAGTTATGGAGCATAGTGCCACGAAGTTGCCCTTTGCAGTAGCAGTTGGAGTTGGTCCGTCAACTCTGCTGGCACATGCCTGTGCGAATGACATGAACGCTAGCACCGAAGTCGGAACGGCAACCTGCATGCACCTGCCTGACGGCCTGATCCGTTACTGGTCGTCAAAGCCGCTCGAAAAAAGGAGAGTGGTGATCGGTTAGTTAAGTAACCCACTTTACGAATTCGTTGTTTGCAACGACTTCATCGCCCCACCAAGACCTCTCTAAGACCTGCTGTGCTCGGCTACTGGTTGCAGCCTCTCTTAACCGCATCGGCGAAATGTCTGCTTTCTCTACGGGTCAAGCCTAGCAGGTGTAGCTGTGACCTGCTTTTGCTGCCTCTAACACGTGTTGGCTTGTGAACCGCCCAGTCTAGCCACCACTAGCTGCACCTGGCTCGTTGACACGTCCGGACACGCCCACCGGTTCTCCTGCCTCCGACTTGATCTGGGCGTTTGCGGTATTGCCCGAGGCCCTTCATTATTGCTCTGTGCGATCAAGCCGTCTGCTACCCGTACGATCTCCCGGGTCGGATGGAGTGCTTTACTGCACCAGTCTCAGCTATGCCGACATGGGTTCAAGGGATATTCGACCTATCCAATGGCGAAGGCTCTCGAGCTAGCCTTTCAAACGTTGATCGGTGCCGGCTGCTCGGCCACTTCCGAAATGCTATTGCGGACGTCGTAACCTCAGCCCGGTACCAGCAGGCGCGACGGTGGCAATACCGATCGCGGAAATGAGCGGCCGAGCGGAACTGATACCGGCTGTCGCCGACGACCTCCCGCCCGCCGGTGCCCCACCGGGTCAGAGACCTCGTGATTCAAGCGCTCGGCTGATTGGATAACGGCGCACCTGGTATGCCACTGATCACTTCCTCCACTTGTAATTCCTGGCCAGGTATTCATTTCGGTCGCTGGCTTGACCGTCACTTCCGCGATCGCCGTCGGCTCGGTCGTCCTGTAGGCGGCGCTCAGCTTGCCGACTCGGCTCGAAACCTGCTCTCGTCGGAGTGTGGTGAGGTCTTCCTCGTAACCGTTGTGTAAACGTAGCTGAAAGACGGCTCTCCCGATGGCTAATATCGAACTGTGGAGCATGCTTTCTGCTGGTGGCGTTTTGCTGCCACCGCCGACTCCCTACGTTGTCGGCCCGCCGCCGTACTACCGCTATCGCTTTGACACACCGTTCGCGGCGCTACCAATTGCCGAACCTGCATCTGCCGGTAACCTGACGCCAGCTGCAGATGTTGCGGAGCCGCAGGTACTAGATCTGAGCTTGAAGAGCCGCCG
The DNA here is from genome assembly GCA_009760855.2 of Cristatella mucedo. NCBI lineage: Eukaryota > Metazoa > Bryozoa > Phylactolaemata > Cristatellidae > Cristatella > Cristatella mucedo. The sequence continues at coordinate 6,419,149 of WPIO01000012.1, forward strand.
AGATGCAACAGCCGCCGCTCCGTGCCCGAGTGTGCCGTCGGCTGCGGTTTCGCTGCCTCATCTGCGTGTTGCAACAACGACGGCTGGTGCGGCGGCGGCTGTCACGTGCAGAGGCAGTAGTGACATGGAAAGCGGGGACGCTAGCCAGCGTAAGGGGAAAGTGTGCAGCCGGCGAGCTGCCGCCTTGCCGCTGCTCGTACGGTCGCAGTCTGCCGAAGCCGCTGCCTCCGGCTCGTCGTTGCACTACGGCGTTGGCCTCGCGGCTGAAAGTGGCAACGCATCTCCGGATCCATTGTCGGGCTTAAAAAAGCGCTTCCTCAAGCGATACATGCGTAAGTCATCCTGTGAAGCTAACTTTGGGCTGGCTCGGCCGCAGCTCCTTTCTCGTGCTGGCCGTGGCTACAGCGGTGGCGTCGGCTCATTCGCAAGCCGTGGCTGCTGCTTCGGTGTCGAATTTCTTGTTCAGCTCCCGGTGCAAGTGGCTTGCCGTGGAACTTGAAAGCCTGCCCATGGGCCGAACATGCAGCTGTTCCAGACCTGCGGGCCACTTTCCCCCTCCCCTCAACGCAAGCAGGCGTATCGCCGACCAGCATGCCCCTAGAGGTGGGGGGAAAGGCTGACTTTACTGCAGCTAAGCTAAGCTCATGTAAGCGTTTGGTGAGTGGTTTTCTTGTCGTGTTGCTGCGAGCACTTCAGTATGGAACGCTTGGGTATTTCTGCCTGCTTGCAGCCCGTGCTCGGCTTGCTCAGGCTGAGTCGCTCTCCCGGACAAGCCGGGTGCTGCTGTTTGTTTATAGGGTTATCTCTTGGGTGCCTGGTATGCGACCTCTGAGCTGTTTGCTCTCAGCTCGTATCCGGGGAGTATCAATTGATACCGGTCGTAGGAAGTGCTTTGTGCTGGCCGCCGGCCATTGTGAGCTACCGACAAACCGTCGGCCGCCCGGCGACAATGACCAGCAGAAAGTGCTGGCGTGCCCATTGTTTTGTCATTGACTTCGGGACACAAAAACGGCATTGGCCGTCTCGGGCCACTGTCAATAAAGGGAATACCGGCCGCTTCCTAAGAGTCCTGTCCGGCACAAAAACACTTTTGTGAGGGCAGCCTTAGTGTGCTTTTTTTGCCATAATGGACAGGGGTGAAAGTAAACGCTGAGTAGGCCAGGCGAGGTGACACTGGTGCAGCACAGTCGTCCTTCGTCATCGTCTGAGGGGGGTTGCTTCACGACAGCTGAGTGCACCCAGCAGTGTGCATGCCTTTGCGAGCACTGTTTTGTGTGTGTGTGTGTGTGTGTGTGTGTGTGTGTGTGTGTGTGTGTGTGTGTGTGTGTGTGTGCTCGTGTGTCGTTGCAATCCCACGTGCACTTGTTCTATAATGAGGGGGAAAGCCGGCGCACAGCCATAGTCATCTCAGTCAGTTAAGCAACCTTGCCGTCAATGTCTGGTTTTGGCCGTGGAGGGAGCATGAGTTTTCGTTCCATTACTACTGCTGTCACTATTGTTTCCGCTCCTTCACTCTTAGTGCTTGTGAAAAGGCAGTGTATCACGCCTCGAGTGCTTCGCTCGGCAAATCAACCTGCATAATTTAACATTAGTCCCGGGTGTAGTTTGTTCCGAGAAGAGAGCCCGTACAATTTGCATATGTAAGTGCAAATGGCAAAATTCACTCTCGTGGGTGAAAGTAAAGATTGAATTGAAAATTCAAAGCACGTCCTTGTGTCCCATTAATGGTAGCAATTGTTGATTTACTAGCCGGCGCCGACCAATGGGGAGACAGTCTGTACTAAGATAAATTCGGCTTGCAAAATGCACTCATGGGTTGAAAAAATTTCATAGGAAAGACCAAAAGTGAAGAAGTACACAATTGTGATGGCAGTGGATCTTTAACAAACGAGGCAATGTGACTGCTGCATTATACATTATGTTAATTTATTTGATAATAAATTATTAAGAGTTATGCTAGACTTTTCTTTTTCTTCCTGTAAAGATTTTACTAGAGTAAGAAAGAACTGTGATTGCCCGTCAGTAGGGCAGGCTCACCTGCTAAGTCAGTGGATACTCAGGCCTGCCTTCCAAAGCAAAGCCGAGTTTCAATAATTTTATACGGGTAGAGGCTAGTTTTGTAATAATTTTCCAGCCTTTCAATATGCAGCTGTTTTCTTTCCCTTCTTACTGACTGTCCTTTGCTCTCGGTGCTTCGCTTTCAACTGTTATAATTAATTAGATAATAGATATAAGCCCCTAGCAGCGACCGGGAGTTTAGTGCTAGCGGGAGCTGTGGTGACTGTCGTGACCAATGCTTTTTTGTTCTGAGTCGTTTATCCACTCTCTATTCGGTTCTGAACTCAGCTTTCCCGTGCTGGGAGCTGGCTGACTCCGTGAGCCACCCGCTGCTGTGCTGCCGATTGTGTCGATCGTTCCAATTGCACTCCCGTTTTGCAAGTGTTACAGTCGAAGGCTGCCTTCTGCAGCAGCACTTGCAGCTTAGCTTGGCTTTCACTGTGTGCCTGCCCACCTGCTGCTGGCTGAGCGCTGCCTTTCATGCCTTTTTCAGTGGATGCAACCGGCGATCGGGAGATGGCTGCACATGTGCTTTTGTCGATGGACTCACCTGAGCCGGCTAGCAAAGCCTCTTTGAGGCCTTTCTTCCAAGGGGGCCTGCCGTCGGTGCAGGTGAAGCCAGGTGCGTTGCACCAAGGGGCGACTTTGACTGGCTGGCCGACCTGCCATCTAGCCGGAGTCGCACTAGCTTGCTTTTAGCTCTTAGCTTTGCAGCAGTTGGCCCTTCGCTTCATGGCAGCCCGCTTTGCCCAGCCACGATGTGTGGGCGCGTGCGCGGGCAGCTGCTGTCTCCCGCTGCCTGAGCACCTGACCTTCGAGATGGCATCAGTGTTTGCCGGTCGAAAGTGTGGTTGTCCCCAGCCCAGCGCCCTGCCTTTGCCGAAACGACAGTTCTCCAGCAATTATGATCGTGGCTGCTGGGAATTGTTCGTTAAGGAGCCCCTTACACCCCTCCTCCTCCTCCTCAGTCTCTGCCTCTCGACTCCTTAGTGCTCGGCCCATGTGTGCACGCTTGCGTCAACGCTCTGCTTGTGAGCAGCTTGATGCACTGGAACATGCCCGCGAACGTAGGCAGTAGCAGTATGAAGGGCAGAGTGCTGCTGCCGGGTTCGGCTGTGTAGACTCCGGCTCGCTGTTGGCAAGTGCTTACATCAGCTATGCCAACGCCCGGCACTGCCGCCCACTCCCACTGCTGCTGATGGCTCCACACTTGACCTGCCGCCCCCTCTCACCCCCTGGCAGTAGGCCCTTTTTTGGCCTTCAGCATGCCATGCCAGCGCTCGCCCACACTTGGCTAGTAGCCCGGAGAGTGCAGGCTTCTCGGAAACAGGATGAAGTAGTTGCAGCCCGGACCACCACCGGCTTTCAGCAGCAGCAGCAATCGGTGACCGGACACCTGCCGGCCACCCTAGTGCCACGGGCTTGGGCTTGTGCTTACAGCAGTGGGAGTGGAAGCCGGGCCTGAAGGCATGCGATTTGCGAGCCATTTGCGAGCCATTCGTTTCACTGCTCGTTGTAGCTGGATCGCTGCCGCCAAGCCCTGCGGACAGTGGCGTCTCTGACCTAGAAGGTGCCGGAAGTAGTGACGAGACCGCTAAGGCAGTTCGAACTTCCACTGATGTGATGGGTGGCTCGGTGAATGTGCACCTAGGTACAGCAGCAAGTTGCACTGCAGGTGTTAGAGGGAGATGTGGAGACATGACACACAAAAACAGAAGGGTTCGCATGCGTAGTAGTGCATTAGATTAGAGGAGCCGATCTATTTTGTGGCTTACAAAGCTGGCGCAGGCTGCGCTCCGTTGGTTTAATCTTTGTCGAGATAGGAGAAGCCAGTTCGGTATTGACTCAGGCTGCCTGATTAGTTGCTTTGGCCTTCTGGCCGTAGGCAGCCTAGTGGTCGGCATGCCTTCCCCTTGGACTTTGCACGTGCCTTCAACATATTTGCTGTTGGTTGCTCTCAACAAAGCGAGGGGTTGGGGGAGGGTGGCAGATTTTCTACTGCTCCCTCTGAGCCTAAGCTGCTTCCGGTGTGCATGACCGAGAGACGGCCGCGTCAGCCACTGCGAGGCCTGCTACAAGCTGGAGGGACACGATCGGCGTCAACATTGTCGCGCGATTCTCGAAGCTAGCCAGATGTACGAATGCTCACTGTGCAAGCAGTGTGAATGGAAAGAAATTTATAGACAAGCAAAGAATGAAGGTCACAAACAGAGGTTAATCACTGGGCAAGACAGTCAGCAGAGCAGTAGCACAGCAGCACGATATGTCACTTCTCCTCGCTGCTTGGCTCAGCTTCATATGTGACTACCACAGTCGGAGTGAAATGGTAGAAGCAAGAGAAACGGAGAATGGACATCGTCTTTAAAGAGATGGGACACGTAATAATAATAATTATTATTAACAATAGCAATAATAATAAAACATTTAAGTAGTGTCGCAAGAGGACTAATCTCTTACTGGGCTCTTTACTTACGCTAAAAAGGAAGCATGTCAGTTGGTCAGCAATAACATGCAGGAATGAAGTGGCAGCTAAGAATGCTCGAACGAGAAGTCTTGGTATCGGTCCACCAGTATTGCCTGGTCAGTTGTGTCGTGCCAAGATCCACGAAGAGCCCCGTCGGTCGAGGGGCAGGCCTGCAAGTGGTGGCTGCTGCCGCGGCTGCTGCCGTGCGTTAGCTGCTGCCAGCATGGGTGCACCTACTGCTGCTCACGCCTCTTTTTTCCACCTTGCAGGTCAACAGCGTGCCTGCAAGTCGGAGCCCGGAGCTCCTCTGTCGTACGCTGCTCCGACTGTCATGACCTCGACCCCCATTTCCGGCTTCCAGTGCCAGGCCTACGGCAGTGCCATGGCTCACGCCGCTGCCGCGCCGCTCCTGCTGGCTTTCGCGGAATACGGCGGAATGACCAGGCGGCTGGCAGCAGCTGCCGCTGCTGCTTCCAGTCATGGCGGAAGCCTGCCCGGCAGCGTCCACGATGGCCTCGCTGGCTGCATCACCGGTGCGTGCCCGCTTCGCAAGCCGGGCCGGCTGCTGCTGCTCGCCTCCTGCGGCGCCTGGCATGGGGGGGGGCACGTGTGTCCGCCAAGCTAACCTGGCTGCCTTCGTCTGGTTCATCGCTTTCGTGTCTGGGCCGACTGTCCTTCCTGCGGTCGTCGCCCACGGCTAGGCACGGACCGTTTTTCATGCCAGCCCGGTTGTGTAGCCGTTTGTTAGCCCTTTTGTCTTTATCTTAAGCCAGCCGATCGCCTGTTGAACGTCTATTGGCAGTTTCTTCTACCTTTTGTGCTTCGAGTGCAGCCGCCTGGGCTGCTATCGCGCTAGCTGGCTGCCTCCGTTGTAGCTGTTCCCATGGTTTTGAATTTTGCTAAACTTGTCATTCGCATGGCTGCCGGTTTGGCCTGCTGTGGTGGGATGTACTCTGTCGTCCATCCACTGGCACTAGCATCATCAGCAGCCTGCCTACTGCCTATATCCCTGCCTTACTCATTCCTCCCTGCCTCCTCTCCTTCCGCTGGCAGCACGGGCTTTTTCGCCTTTTCGGCAATCACTGTCTGAGCCCCTGTCTGCCGTTTTACGTGCCTGCGCCTGGTTCACCTAGCCGCGGGCACTTCGAGCGCTCCACATTGCCGGCTCGTCGTGTCTTACAGCTCGCCATCAGCAATCATATGCTGCAGCCAGCTTGGCTTGCTCGTCACCTCCGGCGGTGCCGTCGTCGACGGCCTCGTCGTTCCTGCGACCGTGCATGCAACGCCAGTTCTCGTCATCGACCGGCGTGGATGAGGACCGGAGCAACGACAGCTGCGACCCCGGCGGCGAGGACGATGCGGATGGCAACAGCCACAGGATGAGGCCCTCGAAAAAAGGTGAGCACTGCCCGGTGTATTGAGTCATTCGGTCATTTGAGAGGGCTCGACCCTTCGAGCCTGCTAAGTTGTAAGTGTGCCTCTGTGCCCGGTCTGACACGGTGTTCGGTCTGACGAGTGTGCTCGAGTAGCCCACTTCGATAGCGTCTTGGCCGATCTTAACGTGATCACTGTGCCTTGTACATTGCAGCTTGTCGCCAGAGGGAGGGAGAAGAGGACGAAGACGGCTCTGCGCCTCTGAGCAAGCGGAAGCGTGACAGTAAGACTGGCCTGCTCTCGCAGTCTTTAGCGCTGCACGATCACGCGATCCGGCATGCTTCGTGTCTGCTTGCCACTCATGTCCTAATGGATATTCCTCTTTGTCGTTAAATGTAGGTAGTACCACCTACCTGTGGGAGTTCCTCCTGCAGCTACTGCAGAATCCCGATACGTGTCCTCGCTACATAAAGTGGACTAGCCGAGAGCAGGGCATATTCAAGCTCGTTGACTCTAAGGCTGTGTCGCGACTGTGGGGACTTCACAAAAACAAGCCGGACATGAACTACGAGACTATGGGCCGTGCTTTAAGGTGATGCTCCGCCAAGTGAAAATGTTTAGGCCATGCTGCTCTTAAGGCCACGCTTGCTGGCCGTAGCTGCCTTTTGCGCCTTCAACCCGGACAGCTACTGCTTCTAAACCCTACAGCCCATCCCTCCACTGGCCCACTGCCAATAGCTGCTACCGAAAGTGCTTACCCGGCCACCAGTCAGCCATATTTACCCGATGAGGGCACTTGGTAGTCAGCATGAAAAGAGTGCTGCTTACCGAGAAACTGCTGGGCATAAGAGGGGCTGCATTCTGATGCGACCGTGCACGTATTTGTTTGCACGCGAGCAAGCACATTGCACTTATGAACAAAATGTCTTCACCCCGGAGGCAAGGTGCTTGCTCTTCACGACTCAAGTCGTGTGTGAGTCCTAAAGCAGGCAATCCTGTATTGCCCACTGCAACCGTATGAGGATGTTAAATCAGCTAGCTCTTTAAGTGAACACCCTGCTGGTGCCGTTGTATCTCCAGCACAGTAGGCGCAGTGCATGAAAACCGTCTGTGGCATGTAGTTTATTAACAAACATGTGTGTAGCATTAAGGAAGCAGCCCTTCTATTCATCCGTTGTCACGGCGTTTTATGAAGGAGAGGCACGAATGACTCAGATCCTGCTGAAGCAGTCAGCTTCGGTCACTTTCGAATGTCGATTTTAGAGCCTATACTGCGAGTACCCTTGTTGGCTTCTCAGCATCAGTTGGCATCAGTTCAGAAGTCGTCGTGGGAGCAGTGAATAACAGTGGGGATGATGATGGCACGTTAGGGGATATAATCAGAACTCTCAAGCAAGAATGCTGGTTAGGCATGCGTCGCACCTCACTCCACCAAGAAGTGAAAACCTAAAGGGAGACCTTTTCCAGCCTAGGGGGCAAGGATTCTCCAATCCATCTTTTAGCCTGGAGAATGCTAGCCCATTCTGGAGACAGTACCATTTAGTATGGGTAGCTCTTAGCTCCCAATGTCCAGATTTGTGGGGTTGGTGGTAATTAATTTACCGACAATTTGGGTGATACTTTGAGGGCACACGTCGACTTCCAAGAAAGGTTGTTTGATCTGTAGCTCAAGAGTAACTTGCCATTCTCCTGGTGAGCCGTGATGGTACACTAAGTAAGGCAGTTGCTTTTCACGACCTTGGTTCCGAAGTCGTGGGTTTGAATCCTGCAGTGGGCGATCCTTTATTGCTGCTGCAAGCGATGGTGAGAGCCGTAAAGGCTCTTCTATCGCTGTACAAAAGAGGCCGTTAAATCAGCTAGTATTTTATTTTATTTACGATTGCTTGCTCGTTCATCGACCGACCTGGTAAGGCCACCAGCCATATCGTTACTAGGCATGTCCCTCTGAAAGCAGTGCCGCTATTATCGCGATTGCCGAAGCTGATGGCGTATATCTGTTGCTCGCTGCAGATATTACTATGCTCGAGGCATACTGAATAAAGTGGACGGCCAACGATTGGTTTATCAGTTTGCCGATGTGCCACACGACATTGTGGAAATCGACTGTGGGCACACATAAGGGAAACTCGTTTCTGGACTGCTCGACGACTAGGGTGCCTGTCGCCGATGATATTATGCCGCACTTGTTCTCAGGCAGCTGCCGACCGAGCCAGGATGTGACCAGCAGCTGGGCCTGTTAGTTAGGCCATGCTGCTCTGCTGCCCGAGGACATGCCCTTCTCTGGGCTCCGAGTGGTAGCAGTCTCGGCATTGGCTGCCAAGCTGGGAGATTTCTTTCGGTGCCTGTCGTGACTGAATGCAGCAGCAGCAGAGGCTTTTGATTCTGTTGCATGTCACCGGGTTTCGTGTGTCTCTCACGATGCAGTTTGCGGTTTTGTACTCTATTTTTTGGATCTAGAACCGTAAGGCTAGCCTCATGCGTTCCCACAATTTTTGAACGTGGTGCAGGTGCCCGCTCAACTTATTATTGGTCAGTAGCACTTCGGCATCGTTGGGGTGCCGTTTTTTTTTGCTTCTCGCTGCCTGTTGAGAAAGGCCGTCGTGTTGAGCGAACGGTCCACAGGTGAGCGACGTCCGCACCTGTAGCTCGAGCTGCCTGCTGCTCCTTCGACGCCACGTCAGCAGATTTGCCTATCGGGACCTTGCTTCCCCCGTGGGGCGGCAGCCTGGGAACCTTCATCAGCGTGCACCCAGTGTCGACTCGTTGCCGACCGATGGGCAGAATTGAGAGGAGGTGACTAATCGTCGAGCACCCGGTTGCTTGGATGCTGTCGTCACTGCTGTGCTGGGACTAGCTGTGTGCTCTCCTGGCGATCGTTACAGATAGCCTTGGCGACCTTTGTTGGCTGTACCCAGAATTGTTTAGCTGGTCCTTTCTGCTGATCGGCTGCCCGTCAGGCACAGGCCATTTTTCTTTGGCTAAGCCTCGGTTGTCCTTGATCTGTGGTCACCTGCCTGCAGCTTACTTGGTTTGCTTGGCTGCATACTAGGAATGCAGGGTTGTTGGCTTGTACAGCCACCACGGAGGGTTGTTGACGTAGGCTGCATGGAATCAGTACTGAGTACCGTAATAAATGCAAGTTTGTAAGTGATGTGCAAGTCGGAATCTTTGCTAGCAAATGTGTAACGATCTTCAATCATCCATCTCACTCGTCCTGAGATGCACAGCAGCCTAAACCGATGCTTAGTAGATAACATGCTGACACTGCATGTTATTACTAGCCATTTGCTCATGCTTCTTTTACAGAAAATGTAAAGTGCATAGACAGATTTAAGTTCTCAGAGGGCACTATACTAACGTATTGTTTTTATTACTATCACTATTATAACAGTGCAATACAGCTGCTCTGCTTCAGTAGGTCTCAATGTGAGTCCTGAGAAGGAGATAGTTTGTTTGCTGCTGCACAACCGACATATTAGCACCATGGACCAAGATGCAATTTAACCTTATGAGTAAAATGCCATCTATTGTCATTTATGTGCATGGCAGCTGACCTAACCGTAGACTATTCAACATGAGTCGGTGAAGTGCAGGAATAAAAAATATATGTATATATAATTCATGTATATAGTTCCCTAAGAGAACTTAAAATCTATTTAGGCACTTCACATGTGCCATGGCGGGATAGGGGGCCCACGACCTCGGTCATCCGATACCTTAACCCTAGTCGGGTGAGCATCTTAACCGCTGGGCCAAACCAGCACAGCTACACTCTTGCTCAACTGCTGTGCACCCTAGTGCTGCAACACGGAACCATTATATTATTTATATAGCACCCTAAGAGAGCTGATCGTATTTCTGGATACCATGCTAGAAAAGATGCATGTGAACTTATTCGAGATAATAACAATAAGTTTCAGCACATATATGCACATAAAGAACATTCCCCCCCCAGCAAGTAGTGTGAGGGGCAGATAAGTCTGTGTATGCTTCCTTTCAAAAGTCGTGAAGTCGATTGTATCGGGCTCTAAGACCCTGGAGCATAGACACTGAAAATGTGGTCTCCACAGGATTTGAGATTGCTTAAAGGCACCGAGGACATACCTTGTAAAGACTGGACAATCTGTGGAACATACAGTGATTGCTGATTGCTTACCAGTGCTGATTGCTTACGTTCGATGGGCAATTAAGCGGCTTGTGACATGGGTTCTATTTCTTAAGTCAGTGGTCTCCACGGCTATTACAAGGGACTAGTGTGCATTCATCAGGTGAGCACCCCGCGGGCTACTCCCGACCCGGGCGCTTTACTATCGTACCTATGGCTTTGTTGGTAACATGCGGAGGTGAGCTCGCGGAAGGAAAAACGCACCAGCAGACAATATTGGGGCTGCCGTTGCGGTACCGAGAGGCCAGCAAAATAAGAGGCAGTAACTGGGGCGAATCGAATCGGCTTACAGCTGCCCAGCCCCTTCCACCCATAAACGAGTTAGTCTTGGGTGGAGCACTAAAAGATAGGGATAAGCCGACTCGTTTCCGGATTGTTGGCTGGTTTCGTAATTTGGCTACGTAGTTTGGTCAGCATTCCGGCTCAGTGTCAAGAATGAAATGCCACGCCCCTTCTATTAGCTCCACGATTTTTCAAAATCGCCACTACCCGTCCGGCGGGGCACCATTGGCTTGCCAAGACCTCTGTCCATCATGGCCGCTCGATGTACCCTGATGGCAGGCTCACAACGTGCTTGGCCAAAGGCAATTTCATTCAAGCAACGCAGCTGTAGGTCTAACATAATTCTGGGAACGATGCAGTCGGCTCCGTCTGTTTGGGGGTAGTGTCGATGATGTGCACTGCGACCCAGCCAAGTTGTATGGGGTGGCGCCTGGCTTCGAGCTGTAAGACTGCCGCTCGTTAGATGCTGGGCAAAGGGGATCGAAGGCAGGCAGTGTGGGGCCGTCTGGATTTGGGCAGGCAAGCATTCCAAACCGTCACGACCGGAGAAGGCTCCGGAGCCGTTCAACTGGTATCATATATATATATATATATATATATATATATATATATATATATATATATATATATATATATATATATATATATATATATATGATACCAGTTGAACGGCTCTGGGGCGCTATGCAGATGAAATATATTTGAATATATATATATATATATATATATATATATATAATTCAAATATATTTCATCTGCATAGCGCCCCAAGAGAACTTAATCTCTATTCAGGCGCTTCACATATGCCTCCGGGCTCGAACCCACGACCTCAGCCAGACCGTGGTGGGGGGGGCCAGCAGCTTAACCGCTGGACCAAACCAGCTCGGCGTATCACACTTTAAATATACCGACACAGTATTTTGTCATGTGTAATTTACGCCAGACTCCTTGTTTATGAACGTAGTAATACCGAGCATCAACCGCGCTGGGGTTCCACGTCATGTTAAGGCTCGTTTCACGTCAGCACTAGAATTAATCTGCATGTCAGGCCTTTTGGCCATATGGCCTGATGACCACCCAATTTTTCAGGTTAAAGCCTAACTTCCGGTCGGTCCACACGAGCGCTCTTGCCCATCTCATCAGCTTATAGACTGTCTGCGTACGTATTGATACTTATTTTCGGCGGGTCGTTGACGTTCCTTTCTTTTGAATGGGCTTGTTTGGTTGGGTCTTGCGCATTCGAACTACTGATAGTTTTGTCTCGAGCTGGTAAAGATCCCATCATCTCTGGATAGCGACATAGTTAAAATTTCGAAGGTGTCTCGACTCCGACTGTGTTCGCAATATAGATCCAGCTTTACCAATCCAGTCTACCCATTCTACCGAATGAGCCGCAGGGTAGTTAACCGCTCTCTACGCAGCTCAGCAAAGGGTTTGAGGCACTGGCTTTATATTTCCACTTATGCACTTTAGAGCTCAGTGTAATACTTGAACTGCAACTCAGGTTTACAGCCTGAAGCATGTGCGTGTTTTAATAGCAGTCGGTTGGCAAACTCCAACCATGACATCTGCTGGGACCTGCTTCTTATTGTTCCGCTTGCCGGCATTTCTGAGTCGCCTATTTACCGGCTTACAGGCTTAAAATTGCTCTTTTTTGAGCAGAAGAGCTATACGGATCGATTATAAGCCTAAGAGAAGACACTGAGCAATGGGTAAAGGCACCTTGTTCTCACTCAGGCTCCCTCTTTGTCGACCGGTCAGGTTTTCAATGAATTTTTTCCTGATGTTATTTGAATTGCTCGTGTTATATTGTTCATCTTGTATTCACCCAGTTCGCCAACCATTTTAATATGCTTTCTGTACGGCACATATAAAGTGCCTAGAAAGAGATATAGTTCTCTGCTGGTGCTCTACACATATATTATTACTATTATTTTCAAATATTGACAGCTAGCGCTGCATCATCAATCTAAGCGGTTATTATATTCTAGACAACTCTACAGCCTTTAATCGCCAACAAAAAACTATATCTGGACAGCAACAATATTTCTTAATTCAATCGAAAAAATAAGTCTTCTATTTGAAAAAAATTTAGCCAAGGGTCCCAGCTGCTGAAAAACTTTAAGGTCTTCCAGGAATACCGAGACAAACTCTCACATTTAAATTCCGTACTGGGTTTTTAACTGACCAGCTGTATTACTGCTGCTATCTTTTTTGGTGCTCGATTTCTTGCATGACAGTACAGACAGATTAGCTGTTCCATTCTTTTCTTTTGTGTAAGATAGAGCCGTAATAAAGGGGAGTAAGAAAGGGGCTCCGGTTCTCTTGGACGACTCAAATAGAATGTGTCGAGCGGCATGGCTTTCCTGCACTGATTACCAATTGTATTTACACACTGCGGGTGGGTGAACCTCCGACACCCCTATAGTAATCTTAGCTGATTTAACAGCCTCATTTGTATAGCGGCAGAAGAGCCTTATCGGCTATCACCACCGCTCGCAGTTGGCAATAAAGGATCACCCAACTGCAGGATTCAAACCCAACCTGCATCCAGGTTGGTCTAGCGGCCCAGAAAGTAAACGATTAAAGTCGGAAACTGTCCCCACCTTTGAGCTCTAAGAGCTGTACGGGCTCCAGGAGCACCTTAACAGAGGATATGCTATAGTATTGACCAATTCAACCTAGAGCACTATTTTTGTAAACCCACAAATTTTAAGAATAAGGCTGTGCAGAATCTAATTGTGAAAATGTTTATGCGCGAGAAGAGCGTGGGGGGTTTTCGAGAAATGCCCGCCCCCTAGTCAGCAGCTCGTCCACCCGTGCCGACTAAAGCTTTCTCGCAACTGCGAAATTCCGTAGAATAAAGAACGTGCGTGTTCAATAAGGATATATATATATATATATACATACATATATATTTGCTCTAGTCATTCCCATAGAACAAGCGCTGGTCTTCAACAATCCAGTAGGCGTGGCACTTAACCCATTTCATCCTGCCTAGAAGCGGCCCAGGTTGCCCCCCTCCAGGGCATCTTTGCAACTCTATCAGATGGGAACTCCACTGGAATGAGACACTGTTGATATAGCTGGCTACCTGACTACCAATAAGCATGGAAGCAATTACATCTGTGTCTTGACGGATTACTTTACCGAGTGGCCTCTAGCCTGTGCGATTCCCGACCCGGAGGCCATGGTCGTAGCAAGCGTTACATGCAGTGGCGGACCCAGGGGGACAGCGGGGCAGCAACCTGGGCCATCCCCCTTTTTTATACTCTCATCCGACCGTCACCATTGACGAAGTTATGTACTCATTCACTCGATGAGCAAACGCCGAGTTCTTGTCAAATAAACACTACGATTTTTCGCTATAATTTTCCATCAATTGCGGCTCTAGCCTCGCCTGGATGAAAATGTTCCGGGTCTTTCCCACTTAAGAAGATTTTTCTAGGTTTTGCCCTCCCCCTAGATGATAGTCATGGCTCCGCCACTAGTCGCATGCGATTTGTTTTTGTTTTGGCATTCCGGATCAATTACATTATAATCGGGCAGCAATTTTGGACCAGCTGCAATTATAAGCCATTGGGTATCCGTATAGCTCAGACTAAGCCACCTGCATCCCTAGGCGGATGGAATGGTGTAGCGATATAACGGTACGCTGGCGCAGGGTATTGCAGAGGACAGTAGCAGAAAAGCAGAATAGTTAGTATCTGCTTTTGCCGCATTTGCCGATGGCACAGAGTTCAGCGGAGCATGAGTCTGCCGAGTTCGCTCCCGGCCGATTGCATGCTGGGTACCGAATGGACGGACGTCTCAGGTGAATCAGTTGACAGGAATGCCACCCTATGGGCAGCCTGAAACTAGTGTTACAGACCATGTCCGAGGAATGCAAGAGAGCTTTTAGACATCTACAGTCATATTTAAAGAAATGTTGCCGTCTCAGCAGATAAGATGAAGCAGCGAACTAATTCAAAAGCCCGCGAGGTTTCACTGCAGACCCGCGATAGGATTAGACTTTTCAACCCCCGGAAAAAGAAGGGACCCTCGACCAAGTTTTCGAGTCATTGGGAAGGTCCATTTCCTATAACAAAAATCGACTTTATACGGGACCTCTTGAATTCGCTCTCTACAGCAAGTGAAACCAAAAAATGTTGTTTAGTTGTCGTCTTTTTCCAAATGCCACGAGACTGATCGTTTCGACCAGTGGTACACAAGGCAGCGATGTAGTTATAGACAGTTGCAGTTGTAGACAAGTTGTAGTGAAGGCGACGATGCGAATCTCACCGACGGTGAAGATGACGTCTAAGTAAGTCAGTACCACCAACGCACGGCAGCAAGAGATAGCCTGCGGCTGCAAGATTCTGCTGCTGGCCGGCGTCGATCGAAACGAACAGCTGCACCAAAATGGACGAATGCCAGTGTGGCGAGTGGTGATTCGGAATGACCGGTGGCATGCCCAGTGGAGTAAATGCTGTGCATTGCTGGCGACGACGTCGTCTGCATTCCCACTCCTCACATTCTGTGAGAAGCGCTCGGTGTGTCAATGCGTTAATTTTGTCGTGCTTTGTCATTTAGCCATATTTTGTGGGTGTGTTTGTATGTGCATGCACGGCTGAGTCTGGCACCTAGCGTGTTTCATGAAATTGGTTCTCAGAATCTGTGAGCTGAAGAAAGCCAGCATACGTCGGGCAGGTATAGGTTAGGTGATATGGGTTCACATGAAGCATGCTTACGGCGATAACTCTGCGGTAACCGTGGTGCGATTTGTACGAAGAATTTCTAGAATGCGTAATGACACGTGCCAAGCTGAGTGATAAACGACGATGACTCGTTCCGAGAGAGGATAAATGTTCATCTCGCTAGAGAATTCTCTCTCCAATTTTCAAGTTACCGCATACAGAAATTTGAGGAGAAGATCGGATCTCGTTACTTTGATGTTTTTGGGTCCAGACTTTGTTGGGCTTGCATATAAAACGGATGTTGGTTCATGATCTTAAAGCTTTTGGAGCAGCATTTTTGTGATGCTCGTATCACTCTTGGATTGCGATATACCGAAATGTTGAGCTGGGCATCTGTGGTGTGGCCCATTCTTAGTTACTGGATCTTTTTTGGTATTCGAGCGATCGATGTTGTCGGTTACAGCTTACTGTTGCAAATCTTTCAGAGTTCCCCTTTTAAGTACATTGCTGCACTAGATTGAGCTAGTCGGCTTGATTTCAGATTCATTTTTGACGATTTAATATAGGAGTTTAATGGTTTGCTGTTGCAGTCAGCTTTGAGGTGCTGTATTCTGCCAGGCCTGCCTTAGTTTTTTGCCAAGACCACGATTTGGATGTGTTAATTCGCGATTTATACGGCTATAAATGGTGCCTTAAGATAGTGTTCCTCTATCTTGTAGGCCAGCTCTCAAATTCTATTGAGTTGATTCATACGTTCTTAAAGGGAAAGCTTATCTCTATGGTTTATGGAGCTGTTGGGTTGGCCCCGAACAAGGCCAGTTATTATGATGTACACGGGCTTCGTACTTACCAATTTTTGAAAGGTTCGGTTCTTGTCGTAGACCGGTTCAAGTGGCTCTCATTCATTTGCCAATATACTGGTCACGGAATATTCTCTTTACCCGTGCTTAGATAGTTAGGCTGCGTTTTGATAACGCTTTAAGTGGCTCTCATACATTTATCGATCTAGCGGTCACGGGATCCGTTCTAACCCTGTGCTTAGATGATTTAATCATGATCGGAGCCCTGCTTAAATGTCATTCCTATAGCCTTTCAATATAATTCGAACAGAAAACTTTTCCCCCCGAGGTTGGAGTGCTTGCACATGTTGCAAATGCTGTGCTCCCCAGTCGCGACTGAGGCACGAGTGCAGTTTAACTAGATTGGGCACCTGCCAGTCAATGTCCGGAGTCGCTTGACACGATTCTAGTTGGTCGGCGTCGAGGACTACTGTCAAAACTACAGGTTCGCTTATTACGGGAGATAGAGAGCCATCTGTTTGCACCTTTAGTAGTCCCTCTTGGGTGGACAGAGAAAACATGATGGGCATTAAATCCCTTTGATTGAATCGTTAATGATCGCCTGGAGTCGTCATCTCTCCAAGATTATAATCATAATTCAATTCAATATGAATTAAACGGGGATAATAGTCCAGATATAAATGCTTTGTTGGTAGTCGGTATACCGTCCGGGGGACATGACATTTGCTCGAGCGTGCTATCGCACTGAAACGGCCGAACCACTTGGAAAATTATGCTTTTTTGGAGTATGGTACGCATGGCCCAGAAGGGCTGATTGGCTGGCTTTGAAATTGAAATAGTAATACTAATAATGCACCTGATAAAGCGCCCTCAGAGAACTCAATCTTTTTCTAGGCGCATCACATTTTCTGCAAAGGGAAATGCAATTGAATGGTGAGTAATATCATGCTTGATAAACAACATGAACATGAATAACATGGTTAGGGGTGACATGCACAGGGTCAGCATGCAAATGTGTTTAGTGGCAGCATGCACAGTGTCAGCACGTATAAGCACATGAAGGACGAATCACGGGGACCCACTAAATGCTGCCCTAAATAGGTGTGTTTTTAAGTTCTTTTTAAATTTGGTCAAGTCAGGGGATGTTTTGACGCAGGTCGGGAGGGAGTTCCAGGCTTTGGGAGCTTACGAACTGAATGCACGGTCTCCAAAGGATTTGAGGTTTGTACGAGGTATTGGTAGACTGTTGGATTCCGAAAAGCGGGTGGTGCGATGCTTGGCCTGCGTGGGGAGTAGATCTGAGAGATAGGCTGGAGCCATAGAATGAAGGGACCTAAAAGTGAGCGACAAAACCTTGAAGTCAATCCGTTGCTTGACTGGTAACTAGTGCAGGTCGGTGAGAAGTGGTGTGATGTGGCAACTGCGACGCTCACGACAGACAAGCCTAGCTGCCGAGTTTTGCACCAGCTGCAATCGCCTGATCGCACATGCCGGTAGGCCAGCGAGCAGTGAGTTGCAGAAGTCAAGACGGGATGTACGAATGCATGGACCAACTTAGACGTGGTATCCTTATCTAAACAAGCCCGAGTTTTAGCAATGTTATGAAGCTGAAAATAGGCAGATTTGACTGTTGAGCTGATGTGGTCGTTTAACGAGAGGTCACTTTGGAATAGTCACCCGAAAAGGTCGACGTCTCTTGGTTCTCGTCCATCGCTGTAAGATGAGTTTCTCTTTCTTTTTTTCGCAGTCGCAGGTCGACATCCTCTGCAGCTCACTCAGCAAGGTCAAGTCTCAAGGCCGCCGGTCGGTCTCTCGGTGCTCTGCTTTCCTTCTCTGCGTGACATGTGCTGCGGTCTCACTTGGTCCATTTTAGGTCAATCGATGCTGGGTCATGAGAAGTGTTACTTGGCGACAAATGCAAATTTTTTCCGGACGTTGCCCAACAGCAGCTACCGGCAGCTAAGGAAAGCTGGAGGCGGACGGAAGGATTAAACGCGTCTACGACTTCGGAGTTCGGCGACTAGCGGCAGAGAGCGGCGTGACGATGCAACCAGCGGGAGGAAAAGTTGGCTCCATGCCAGCATGACGCCAACTCTCAGTGGACATAAGCAATCTAAAAGACGCCGGGAGGCCGAAACCTCGGCTGCGTCGCAGTCGAGGGCGCCTGTGCGAAACGTGGCTATGAGCTATCTGCTGTGCGAAACGTGGCTACGAGCTATCTACTGTTCAAATGCAGACTTCAGTTTTAGTGAAGGACAGTGCAATGCTTAGCGATTGTTGGACTCAAAGCTTGGCCGCTGACTTTCAACTGAAAAACTCTAATGAATTAATCGAAATAAGCCGAGACTTGCGAGCAGCTCGATAAATAATTGTGTTACACGAGATTTATGTATGACTTCCGACCTGACTAGTATGTAAGGCGTGAGACTGGACGAGCCGGCTCACTTGGAGCAACAGGCTGCTGGCCGTTGACTTACAGTGGACGATGGGAACTACTCCGAGCTATAATCCCAGAGTCTCTACTCCGTTTGATAACGACGAAAATGCTCCGGCGAGGGCTGCATACCGCAAGGTCAGTGAGTACATAGATCATTAAGTGCACTTGCATCGAAAATGACTTTCTTTCGCAATTTCGAAAGGCAGCAGTCGTGCTTCCTTTCGTCGTGGGCATCTTCCTTGAGTCGTTGATCAGTCAGCGAACGACAGCTGCCTCCTCGGTGCTCTTTGATTGCCACCGAGCAATTGGAGGCTTTTCCGAAAGCTCCATGTCGGTGATCTTCTCTGGCGAAGGCACTGGCAAGCCACCACCGAGCCCGAAGAGAAGGACGATCAGACACCCGAAACTCTCTAAACACTATATACAGCCGTAATGAAGATAGCGGTTAAGGTGCTCGCCCCGACCAAAGTCTGACTGAGGTCGTGGGCTCGAGCCCCGAGGCATATGTGAAGTGCCTGAATAGAGATTAAGTTCTCTTGGGGCGCTATATAAATGAAATATAGTATTATTATTATTAAATGTATGAGCCTTAGCTGCTGCAAGCTTGTAAACGACTCAGTCGGAAGTCGCCTTCCCTAGATGAAAAGTGCTTAGAAAGAGATTGAGTTCTCTAAAGGTGTTATAGACAATGCATTATTATAATAAACATCATCTTAATAACAAAATATGTCATTCATTTGTATAGCGACATGAGAGAGCCTAATCTCTATCCAAGTTCTTCACATATGCCGCAAGGCTTGGGCCCACGACCTCGGTCATTAGAAGCGAGTACGTTAACCAAAATGTAAAGGCAATCAGTTATACTCTCGCTATTGCAGCGTTGCTGATAGCACCGCTTGCAGGAATTCGAGCACTGCGTTGCCACCGTTTGGCCTACTGCGAGCATCAGATCTCAACAGCCCTGCAGGCATGTGGGGTTACCACCTAAACGAGTGCCGATAGTCGAGCAGACACAGCGAAACGCGGGAGCGTGGCCTATTCGAAAAAGGGCATGCTGTAGGTAGCACTTCATGAACAAGGCATCGGCAGCAGACATGACGCTCTTCTTCATGGGATGAGTACGGGCTGCGGCCGATTTAGCGTAGATAATTGCGTCCGGTTGGGAGCAGGTCAAGTTGCCATGCTGCCCCATGTGGCCCCTTGACGAGAAGTCGCAGCGCGGCGGCCTTTCGCTGGCGAGACCTGCTGCCTGCACTGCCCCCTGGGAAGCCTAGCTCGGCGCCGCTCTCCTTTCGGGTACCGGAAGCCTCTACGGTAAGCAACGGCAGTTGGCCGAACTGCGGTGAATCGCCCAATGACTTGCCAGTGCGAGGACCTTTCGTCGACTTGGCTACAAGGCCGCGCGGCGGCTGAGTAAAGTGGCGGCAAGCCGGCGGCCTGAAATGCAGGGGCGAGTGCCGCACGAACTCTTGTACGGCTACGGAGTAGGACTCGTTATCAGTTACCCATAGTCCAACTCTTTCGAACTTGCGACGGCGCCCCGCCATCATGCGGCACCGGCTGCATTATACGAAATGCTCAGCCGTATCGCCTTGCACTCGTGCGAAGCGCGAGGCGAAGTTGTAGCCTCTTTGATTGGATGCCCGCGAGGCGCTGCGGGCCTCTCGGCGCCGGTAGCGGCGGGATGACGCCTTCCGAGAATCGCTGTAGGCACCACTCGCAGCTGTTTGATTTGTCTTTGCAGAGTCGTCAGCCTCAGCTACCTCTACAGCGGCGCGCTTCTATCGTCCTACTGCAGCGGCGGCAGAGAAGAGAGAGGGGGAGAGGAGTAAGAAGGAAAAGAAGGGAGTAGGCTGAATACACCGACATCTCCTTTACTTTTTACAAGGACCCGCCCGCCTCGTGCGGCAGCTTTAAAAGCTCTCGACCCCTTAAAAGCTAAGCACAGCGATAAAAGCTGCAACTCACCCGTCCAACCTCCCACCGGTCGCGCCCCCTACCGGTCGCGCCCCCTACCGGTCGCGCCCCCTACCGGTCGCGCCTCCTACCGGTCGCGCCCCCTACCGGTCGCGCCGCCTACCGGTCGCGCCTCCTACCGGTCGCGCCGCCTACCGGTCGTGCCCCCTTACGGTCGTGCCCCTTACCGATCGCGCCCCCTAATGGTCGTGCCCCCTACTGGTTAACCGAGCTTCGTTGAGTTTGCCTTTGGCACAAATGCCATATCTCTGCAATAAGAATAATAATAAAATATTTTCACGGGCCCTAAGAGAGCCAAATGTCCTTCCATGTACTTAACGTACGCTGAGAAGGAAGCACGTCAATGTGCTTTATGATAACACGCTCAGCCTTATCATGCATTAGCACACAAATGATTGTTCACCTCAGAGGGAGCAAATGCCGCGAGGAAAAAAGGATTGTTAGTTGTTTTAATGTCGTCCATTCAGGGGTTGACGTCGGTCGGAGTGAGTTCCAGGCTTTGGGAGCGTATGAGCTAAGGTGGCTGTCTTCAAAGGATTTGAGGTTGGTTGGAGGCACATTTAAATGGATCGAGTCAGAAGAGCGGGCACTACGTCGCCTAGCCAGATTGCGAATTGGTTCTGATAGGTAGGCTGGAGCCAAAG
The DNA here is from genome assembly GCA_009760855.2 of Cristatella mucedo. Classification (NCBI taxonomy): domain Eukaryota; kingdom Metazoa; phylum Bryozoa; class Phylactolaemata; family Cristatellidae; genus Cristatella; species Cristatella mucedo. The sequence goes on from WPIO01000012.1 coordinate 6,440,026, forward strand.
AATTAAAGGACCTAAGCGTGAGTGACAGATCTTTCTAGTCGATGTGCTGCTTCACTGGGAGCCAGTGCAGGTCAGCTAGAAAGGTGTGATGTGGCAACTTCGCCGCTCACGACAGAATACCTAGCTGCAGAGCTTTGCACCAGCTGTTGGCGCCAGATTGCACTACCCGGTAGGCCAGCAAGCAGTGAGTTATTGAAGTCGAGACGGGATTTCACAAATGCATACCCTAATTTAGATGTAGATTAGATGTAATTAATTCAGATGTAATTACCAATCTTACGATCCTAATGAAGGCAACGGACCATAAGAGCGTTAAGTATGCAGACAAGCGCCTGACATTCGGACCCAGGGGCCAACGTCGGCCTCGGTCTTGCCGTTCGTCGTAGGAGCTCTCTCGGGTCGCTGTACCCGGGCAGGGAGCGGTGCCTCAACGCACTCGGCATCAAGTCAGCATACCGGAGGCAGCTAATCTGGAAGCAGCGCGTGAGCGATGCAGTGAGTGACAGCATCGTGGTGTGGGCCCAGTTCTCCGAGGGAGGAGCGAGGTAGCGCTCAGCCAGCGGATGGGGGAAAGGACGGCACGCTACCTTCGCTTGCGTAATACAATTATATTTTACGATTCTGTAATACGGTTATATTTTTGCTGTCTAAGCAAGCCCGAATTCTAGCAACGTTATGTAGCTAAAAGTAGGCAGACTTGACTGTGGAGCAGGTTTGGTTTTCTAAATAAGGGTCACTTAGGACCAGGATACCTAGATTTCATACAAATTTCAACAGAGGATATGCTACCCAAGCCCATTTTTAGGGATAGGTTTTCCGATTTCTGTTCTGTCATTTAGTTTGAGAAAGTTTTTGCCATCCAAGTCCGAGTGTCAGAATTACGTGAAGCCAAGATGTTTAGAGAGTGTGCACCGGCAGCTACCACTACAGACAACGTGCCTGAACGCATTAACTGATTGGATGGGAGAGAGGGCTACGGCTGATTGGATGGGAGAGAGGACTTCGATGCTGCATCTTCCTGTACATGCTACGATCACCAGGCTCTTTACGTGCTTGCTCCAGCCCGCGTTTACTCGAGATTGGTTCATTAAATAAAAATTTATTTGCCACATCTTACTGAAGAAAGAGGCATCGGTAACCCGAGTTGGAGTTCCGGTCGCATTACGTGAATGTAGCTGCTAATTCAGCTTCCCAACGTTTTGGCGTATATTTCCACACGCATCACGTTGAATGCGGATTTGAAAACCAACTCGAGGTCAGGTGATAGCTGCGCTTTCAGATTTGAATCCAAATATCAAGCGGGCGAACACTGCTGACATCCGGATTGGTGGTGAGCGGTTGCCTCTGAAGCGTGGAACTCATGACGCACACCCTCTGCCAAATCCAGCCGACCGACGGACGTCCGTGCGTGGCGGGGCATTCAGCTCCCCCCACCCCGCTCGTGAGCCGCCGCCGGATTATAGGATGTCCGGTCAGTATTTTCTGTTGTGTGCATCTGTTGCAATCGGGCAGTTCCTGAACTACCATGACATGCCAAACCCCTGAGATTGCTTGACGATCGCAGACTCTCGTACTCGTGCGGATTGACACCGCCCCGAAAATGGCACCCTATCCAGTTCGACAGGTCGCCTTGTGTCCATTTGGCACTTAACGTTACTGCACGCTAACGTTAGTGCCTGTTCCGCCTTTCCTTTGCAACGGCTACCCCTCAAAGTGATTGTCGTTTTAGCTCGGTCACGTCATCTCGCATACAACAGCTCAAAGGGCGCCATAACCCCCTCCCCTATGGGTGTGTGGTGCCGCGTCCATAACTGCCAGTGTCTGCGATTGTATCCCCGATCGGAATGCGACTATTTCTTCCCGGTGCAGAAAGGCGCCACTGCCGAACGGCCTGCGGAGTTGCAATCTTTGGCCAGCACCCAGCGGAAACTGGCTCAAAGAGGCTCCCTTTTCGCCTCAAGTGCTGCGATTCTGTTATTTTACTCATCACCCTAGTACTCAGGTACATTGAAGACCATTCGTGTCGGCACCTGGCGAGGTGAGACATCCGCTAAGCAAGCGAACACCTGCTAGCAGCGGTGGCACCAATGCTAAATCACGTTTACACTGGCTACTAGTTGCAACGTTCATTAGCAGTTTGGACTCGAGAGCTGCCATAGTTGGCATCTAGTATTTGACCACCGCGACCTGCAAACCAGCAGGGACCTTCCACGTGGCTTCTTTATGTTTAAGTCTCTAGCCTTTCGCACTTGACGTTGAGGAAATTCAAGACCAGCTCGCAGGTCAATCGGACCTACGCTAGCTACCGAAAGGTGATTTGTCATTTTTTCAGTTACTCCGGCTCGCTGTTGTTACAATGAAGGCTCCAGGAAGGGTGCTGGGGATGGAAAGAGAGAGGGCAAATAGCTTCCGTTAGTCTGACTGACGGGGAAGAGGCCGACCACCCCATTCAAGGCTGAAACCTGTCAAGCCACCTCCCCTTTGCTTGAGACGACCCCTTAAGACCCTCTCTAAAAGCCCCGTAACACCCTCCGTGGTGGTTATCCGGCTTCCGCTGTGGGCTACCAACTGAGCCACGTATAAACAGTCCTTTTCCGTCCGTTTTTAAGGCTTACATCAACTTCCAGGAGCGTTCCGTTCTGGAATCCGGTGCGTGTTAGACGCATAGAGCGCAGTGCGGTTCTGATTGTAGGCCCAGATAAACTGAAAAGAAGACCGGACGATCAATTACAAGCTCCTTCAAGTGATCGCCTGTTTTGCAATGAAAGAAATGGTAAGAGTATAGCAAAGGGTATGCATATCAATAATGGCTTGGCTGTTTTTACTGAGGCCTAGCTCGAGAGTTTTTGTCGATGCGACACAATCGGTTAGGATCGCTCTAGTAATACTTACGGGAGTAATATACGCTATATACGTTCGGGGTTGGGCGACCGAAGACATCGAAGACAAGTATGACGGGCGACTCCTCCATAGGAGCTGTGCCTATCAGACCACGGACGGACGGCAAATGGATGGTCCCCCAAGCCATCCGTCAAATGGCCGGACGGGCTGAAAGCCGGCAGGCTCGCAAAACTGGCAGCACGGACGCGGCTTTAGGGTGCGGCTCTACCGGCTTGTCAACAGGCGCGCCCTCGTCGAGGTAATTCTGATTACCAAGGTCTGACGAGGCCTGCCGTGCGACGCTCGCAAAGGCGTGGGCGTGGGCGCAAGGCAGGCCTCTGGCTCTCCAATGGGAGACCGCATTTCGATGTACACGGACGGGTCTAAAAATGGTTCTGGGCGGCGGGTCTTTGGCGCGGAGTTTCGAGCCCTCCCAAAAGGAAGGGGTAGTAATTATCTTTTTTTTGTCGGGGGTTTAAGATTTTTTCGGGCGGGAACCTTCGGAGAGCAGCTTCAATGCCCTTTTTCCTAGAAAGCTAGCCGATTCTTTCTCAGAGTGGCTCAATAGAGCTGCCTGCCGGAAAGCTTTCGCCACGCTTCAACAAGCTCTCCAACTGGGGGCGTCAATCTCTTTTCTTTTTTATTAGACGCCTCGAGGCTGTCGGGCGAAGTTCCTTCGGCGGGGAGATTCCGACCCTCTTCAAACGATTTGTAGCGAGTTTCGTTTTCGAAGCGCTGACGAGCCTATTTGGGCGGTGGTCCTTCGGCGAGCGTAATTAGAGTCTGCTTCCCGAAGAGTCTATTTTCCTTTTCGAAACAATCATATTTAACGGGAAGGGGGTAAAGAGGCGTCGTGCCGACGCGGAGCACCTCTGGCGGGCGGGCAGCGCCGCGGCCCGTCCCCGGAGGCAGCAGCCGGGCAGCTGGGGGGGGGGGGATATGCTAGGAAGCATCGCGTGCGGCTGCGGCGGCGGCGGCATCTGCAGCAAGCGCTCCAGCTCGCAGCCCATCTCCTGGAGGTAGGTCCAAAGGCGGCGTCTCTGCAGCAAGCTCTCCTGCAGCAAGCTCTCCAGCTCCCAGCCCATCTCCTGGAGGTAGGTCCAAAGGCGGCGTCTCTGCAGCAAGCTCTCCAGCTCGCAGCCCATCTCCTGGAGGTAGGTCCAAAGGCGGCGTCTCTGCAGCAAGCTCTCCAGCTCGCAGCCCATCTCCTGGAGGTAGGTCCAAAGGCGGCGTCTCTGCAGCAAGCTCTCCAGCTCGCAGCCCATCTCCTGGAGGTAGGTCCAAAGGCAGCGTATCTGCGGCAAGCTCTCCAGCTCGCAGCCCATCTCCTGGAGGTAGGTCCAAAGGCAGCTTCCGAAGTCAAGGACGACGAGCTACGGAGTCGATGAAAAGCTTGACTTTCTAAACCGGCTCTGCAGGCTACCGCAGCGGCAGCCACCCAAGGCACAGGTACTAACCGTTAAAAGTCGCATGAGGAGTTTAACCGTTTGTCCACGCCGTTTCTAGTTGCTCTTGCCTGGGACCACGGTCGCATCTAATCAGAAATATCTATTCAGCCTTTGGCCGCCCCTCGAATGCGCGTGCTAACCCCTCCAGGGTATCTTCCAAGGGGAGGCAAGTAAGCGCGCAGAGAGCGAAGCGAGACACTTTTCGGGTGGCGCGCCGCCGTGGGCGCGCACCTTTTCCAGATGTTTCTCCAGAGGAAGCCGCAACTGTTTCCTCAGAGTGTGCTAAAACAAAAGTATACTGAGCTCCGCCTTCGGCGTACGCGCACGGGATCGATAATTTTTTAAGCGAGTCGCCATATTTTCAGAGTTACTCACGAGGCGATTCTGCTTGCGTAGCTCAGAAGAGGGCTGCCGAGCGGCGCGCATTCGGCAAACGGCTTCAGGCGTTCCCAACGCTGCTACAAACAATTCTTTCAGACAGGTCGGCATCAAGAGACTGGCGAGCGGTGCGCCTTCGACTCGGAGCTTCTGGCTCTCCCAGCCTGGAGGAAGGCCACAACTTTAAAAGGGGCTGAAGAGCTTTTCCGGGTAAAATTACGAAAGAAAGCCTTAACCTCTACCGCGCCCTTCAAGAGGCTGCACCGCCTCGCACCAGAATATTGGCCACGCCCGCCAAAGAGAGCGGCGACTTTCCCCCGTGCAAAGGCTCTCTCTGTCTCTCTGTCTCTCTGTCTCTCTGTCTCTCTCTCTCTCTCTCTCTCTCTCTCTCTCTCTCTCTCTCTCTCTCTCTCTCTCTCTCTCTCTCTCTCTCTCTCTCTCTCTCTCTGTGTCTCTCTCTGTCTCTGTCTGTCTTTCTCTGTCTCTCTGTCTCTGTCTCGGCTATCAGCATGCTCCTACCGTCTGTCTGTCTCTGTCTGTCTCTGTCTGTCTCTGTCTGTCTCTGTCTGTCTCTGCCTGCCTCTGTCTGCCTCTGTCTGTCTCTGTCTGTCTCTGTCTGTCTCTGTCTGTCTCTGTCTGTCTCTGTCTGTCTCTGTCTGTCTCTGTCTGTCTCTGTCTGTCTCTGTCTGTCTCTGTCTGTCTCTGTCTGTCTGTCTCTGTCTGTCTCTGTCTGTCTCTGTCTGTCTCTGTCTGTCTCTGTCTGTCTCTGTCTGCCTCTGTCTGCCTCTGTCTGCCTCTGTCTGCCTCTGTCTGCCTCTGCCTGCCTCTGTCTGCCTCTGTCTGCCTCTGTCTGCCTCTGTCTGTCTCTGTCTGTCTCTGTCTGTCTCTGTCTGTCTCTGTCTGTCTCTGTCTGTCTCTGTCTGTCTCTGTCTGTCTCTGTCTGTCTCTGTCTGTCTCTGTCTGCCTCTGTCTGCCTCTGTCTGCCTCTGTCTGTCTCTGTCTGCCTCTGTCTGCCTCTGCCTGCCTCTGCCTGCCTCTGCCTGCCTCTGCCTGCCTCTGCCTGCCTCTGCCTGCCTCTGCCTGCCTCTGTCTGCCTCTGTCTGTCTCTGTCTGCCTCTGTCTGTCTCTGTCTGTCTCTGTCTGTCTCTCTGTCTCTGTCTCTCTGTCTCTCTGTCTCTGTCTCTGTCTCTGTCTCTCTGTCTCTGTCTCTCTCTCTCTCTCTCTCTGTCTCTGTCTCTCTCTCTCTCTCTCTCTCTCTCTCTCTCTCTCTCTCTCTCTCTCTCTCTCTCTCTCTCTCTCTCTCTCTCTCTCTCTCTCTCTCGGCTATCAGCATGCTCCTACCGTTCGCGTGAACTGCGTGGACTGACGATGCGTCCCCAGTCGGGATTACGACATGACCATGCTGTCAATCTGAAAACGTCACCGTTTTAATGTCTCAGTTGCTAGCCTGCAGGCTTGAAAATATAATCGAGCGTAATGTATGCAATGGAAGCGCCAGTGCCCCTCAAAAATTAAATTGGAAGGCACAGCCATCCAATAAGCGATAAATCATCAACGGGCACGGACATGACGCAAGAAGGTAGCTGGGGGAGCGAGTTCCCTCGCAGTTTTCGTGGGAGCGGCGAATGTACCACGCGAGCGGCAGAAAGGATGTTTGCTGAAAGGTGAGCCGACAGGCGCCACTTCCTGCTAGGTAGATTCAAGAGGCCTTCTGGGTACACTGATTCGTCCTCGTGCTTCTGTTCGATCCATCCAACGTCCCGCTAATGAACAATGACCTTTGGAGCACACACACACACCCACCACCACCCCGTGGAGGTAACTAGGCGGCAAGCTGGGGCATATGCAGTACTAAGCCGCGGAGGAGGGGGGGGGGAAACACCTTGTGCTTGCTGATTAAACAGCCTCGTTTTGTATAGCGACAGAAGAGCCTTTACGGCTATCACCACCGCTAGCAGTGGCGATAAAGGATCGCCCACCGCAGGAATCGAACCCACGACCTCGGGAACGAGGTCATGAAAGCAACCACCTTACCTAGTGTGCCATCACGCCTTCACTTTGCTAAGCATAGGATGAATGAAAGGGAAAGGGTACGCAATTCCCACGTCGGACATAGCGGTTATGTCTGACTTAGCTATGCTTTTCACTTTCCCTTTGTTTCGCAAAGTCCGTTGGCGGCCGAAAGCCACTTTGGCTTTGAGTGCAAAACCAAAAAGCCTCCAGCGTAACATTCACTTCGTCTTTGTGGCCTTGTGGAGTTACGGAACGGAGATACATTGCATTACATTGTGAGCAGGCGTCTTGGCCTAGGAGTAAGGTGCTCGGCGCTTCGCAAACCAGATCGTGGGTTCGACTCCTGCAGCAGACGATCCTTTATAGCCCGCTGAAGTGAGAGTGACTGCTCCTAAGACTCACATGTTTCGATATAAATGAGGCTGACGAATCACTTCTTTTTATCGAGATGAAAGCAGCTTGGTGCAGGTCTGGTCTTGAAGCCATGTAGGCGAAGGTTAGCTGCTGACGTACCTAATCAGGTCAGCCTGTTAAAAGCGGCACCGGAGGTAATGGCTGTCGTACGAGAGAAACGAGAGACCGCGAGACCTTGGGTAGAATACGGTATACGCTCGAGAGTATACAACAACTTGTCGCTCACGGCTCCAAACGTTACGTTCTTCGGGCTTTGTGTGACCTGATGATATGAAAGCTTTGGCTAGTGCATCCGAAGAGGGTGAGTCGGCGATAGCAGAAACTTGTTCGAGCTGAGGACGCGCCTAAAATTTCGTCGGTGCGGGTAGCCGACGGCCGGTCTATGGGGCTTCAAATATCAGCCGCCATTACCCGAAATATAGGCAGTGAAATATGAGTGGCCGGGGAAGAGCTCAATCGCTTTCATCTGCCTCACGGAGCTGATTAAAGCACCATTATCCTTTCGCCCACCGATGAGTCATCAGCGATCCGAGATGAGAACCGTTACGGGTGGGGTTATGCCCATTTTTCAACCTAATCAATGAACTTGACTGGCCACAGCTCTTTCCTCCACGCCTGCTTCACCATGTCTGGCCGACAGTTCATAGTCAAAAAAATCCGCTCGAGAGGCCCGAGGCCAAATTTCTTATGGCTTGGTCAAAGGTTAACTTAGCAGTGACCAAATAACAGCGGAGACGATGCCGCTGCTGAGGTCAACGTCGTCGTTCGATCGATCGATCGGTTACCTTTGTAATGTTTAACGTGGGGAACATTAGTCGTGAAATCCTGACATTTTAGTTCAAAAGTATTACTTGAATGTGGTAAAATCGGTCAGTTAAAGTAATGTTCAACTTGCACTGTTCTTTTAAACAAATGTTATTGGTATCGTCTTTTTAGACTCACTAATTATACAGCGTTACAGCGAGCACACTTTTTAAGTAAAGGACGACGACCTGCAATTGTTATTGATAAGTTTAAAAAATTAAGGCTGATAAACTGTATAGAGTCTTCACTAAAGTAAGTTGCCTGCGGAACAGTGGATGCAGAATTCCAGCGTTTAAGAGTGAAGCTGCCTCTTGACCTCGAACGACACTGCTAGGAAGTTTCTGAGTAGTAGCCGCCCCCTGGACCAACTCGTAAGGGGAGAGCCGCCAAGAGCTCTCGGTGAGCCTTTTCCGATCGCCTGGCCTTGGTCAAGCCTCAGTCTCTCTTCGGCCGTGCAACCGCGAAAGAGAAGGAGAGAGAGAGAGAGAGAGAGAGAGAGAGAGAGAGAGAGAGAGAGAGAGAGAGAGAGAGAGAGAGAGAGAGAGAGAGAAAGTGCAGTCATTCTAATCGTGTGTCGGCTGCTAGCCTTCAGCCATTGCAAATCTTGACGGCTGCAATAGATGGCGATGTCAGAAAGGGGATTCGAGAAATCATTAGCGGCTCGACACCCAAATTAGGAGTCTTCTCTACGATTCTTACAAAAGTGAGACTTGTCATGTGCAATGCGGCTGTGCTATTAAGTGCTTTCAGACGGGCGCATAAATAGTATCGAGACACATTAACGATGAAACTTTTCGCCGCACCAGCCATTTATCAGACTGTGGGCTCTGAAAGAAGAAGCGTTGCGATGGATACCATTGAGTAGACGCATAGGAATACCGAAGGGGAGTAGCCAGACGTGGCCCTTGGGCTCGGCTCGAAAAGCTGCTGTCCGGGCGGCTTGCCTCCTGGCTTGCTCCTGCTACAAACATGATGTAGGGACCAAATCCCGAAACCTAAAAAGCCGCGCTCGTCATAATGGTGCACGTCCGTGCCGACACGTGAAAGATACCAGGGAGCCAGCACCTTGAAGAGCGGCTAACGAGTTCGGCGATGATGACAGGCCGGATGAGCTGCTGAGTTTAGCACCACTAAAATAAATAAATAAATAGATCCTAGCTGATTAAACAGCCTCTTTTTGTATAGCGACAGAAGAGCCTTTACGGCTATCACCACCGCTTGCAGTGGCGATACAGAATCGCCCACCACAGGAATCGAACACACGACCTCTGGGCCGAGGTCGTGAAAGCAACCGCCTTACCTAGTGTGCCATCACGGCTCACCAATGAAGATGGCTAAGGGCACAAGCCGGCAGTCACAGAGACCAAGAATTGTGAGAATCAAGAATGATTATGAACCGGTTCATAATCGTCGTAATACAGGAACCGCAAAGAACCTCTCGGAAGTCAGTATTTTTTTGGCTGACGGAGCTCGCTTGCGAATCACTTGACTCCAGTCATTCTGCAGCCCGCCATAAGAAAACGGCTCGACATTGGATCATTTTGCCGCCACTTTCAAGTTGGCCCTAATTGAAGCCGAGAAACATTAAAAAAAATCAGGGCCTGAATAACAAAGAGTACGAAAGCCAAAGTAGCTCATGTGTTTGTTGCATCGTGTCTATATTACTACAATTCTTGGTCTGTGACTGCCGGCCTGTGCCCTTAGCCGTCGTCAGCGGTGCTAAACTCAGCAGCTCATCCGTTCTGCCATCATCGCCGTATTTTTCACGTCGCATTATTTCGGCCTCAGCTTCACTTGTTCTATTTCAGACATCGAATCGAACGCACCCTCCGAGATCTACAGGACACTTCACTCGCTTTCGCCAGCCAGCCTACCCGACCTGCTTGCTCCTCAAGGACCTCAGGGTCATTAGTTCGAGACATTGAGCCCCCTGGCCACCTTATTGACAACAACTAGACTGCGTGTTGCAAGACGAGCATTCTGCTCTTTCAAAAGGGTCACATAGTCTGTCAGGTGACCGGAACTGCTAGTCATACGTGACGTCATGCAGAGAGCGGACATAACATTCCCATAATACGACAGAAGCATGCCAGCCGAACGCCACCGGAAAGAAGCACAGGCTGAAGGCAGCAAACTACAGTGGCTGCCAAGCTCAGCTCTGCAGTCGGGAGGTCATCGGGGAACGAGTTTCCAAGAGCTGCCGGAGAACCGTAGAGCACTAGGCATGCGGGCTTCGCCGCCATCAAAGCCAGGTCCGATCGCAGCAGGTTGCTGAGGAAACGTACATGCCGCGCGGCACGAACCGGAAGCGCCTCCCTCGTTTGTGGCAGCTAGATCGTTATTCTCCATCGTCCGGTTTCGGTTGTTTTGGAGCTCTATTGTGCACTAGAAGCTATGCTCAGTCGCCCACGCCCAGGTGCTCTATCGGAGGTCTGAACATTCGCTCTAAGCCTGCACGCACGGCTACCTATATTTACGGCACACCTATCCGAGGCACGCCTACCTACACGGGTAGCTACGGCACGCTGCCTGGCCTACCTGGTGTCAGCCAGTTAGGTACAGACGGTGACTCCTGCGTCTCTACTAATGGATAGCAATCTCCGTGCATTTTCTGCTTCACTTTTCATATATCTCTCACTATTGCTTATTCCCGGCATGAGAATCGGGTGATTACCTTCAAGCTAACACCTCCAGGAAGCATTCGAATTGGGAGTTTTTCATGTTAAAATGCAATTGGTTAGACATTAGTTAAGCATTGGCGCGAGCATTTAAATCGCAGCTAACACCCCAAAGGAAAAGCGCAGCGCTGCAGTGAAAGAGAGTCGTGGCTCGTCGTCCCCGGAGTTGAATCTGGAACCCCCCCCCCGAAGACAGAGGCTCCTTAGTCCTACTTACTCCTCCTCCGCTTCTGTGGACTTTTTCTACATGCGTAAACACCGTTTGCCAAAAACGCCTAGCTGCATGCTCGAAGTGGCATGGCACAGGTACATACAGGTTAATCTTGATCGGAGGCCTCGGTTTCCGAAGGGCAAAAGCTACTCGATGTACTCACGCCGGCGAAAGACTCGCCGCCAACTTCAACCTGCTCAGTCATTGCTTTCGAAGCAAATAGAAGATGATTAATGGTCGGTGCAGGTGTTTGTCTGGCAGCCGGCGTCATATTCGTGGCAGTCCGTCCTTTCGTTCCACGGTGTCTGCAGTGTCAATGTCAACTAGCCCTCGTCTTGGAGAAAGTAGTGTATTACATTGTTATCAGCCTATATTGTCTGCATCGGGCTTCTGCCCGTTCCAGAACGTCAGCATTCTGTCTCGGCAGTCGCAGCAGTTTGGCTGTAGTAGACGGCCAGCTATGAACGAGTTGACAATACTTTTTGGGCGATATTTCCTAATTACGATTAAATCTACGTACCTATCTCTCGAGTGGCCATTGATTCTCCCTACAGCCGGATATTTTAGTATTTGTCTCCCTCTGCCCTACTCTCATGAATCGTCTGGGGCCCAACGGCACCCTAGAGCCATTCGGTGCAATGCTTGTTCTCTTATGCAATTTTGCTCAGCAGCTTACTTGTTGCCGATTCGCCTCTTTTTTTTCAAAACTTTCTTCTCGCTGCACCATCTCCACCTCTCTCTCCTTTCTCCCATTTCGCACACTGTTCTCTCTCCTTTGCCTGCTCCCACTCGGTCCCCCCACGAAGTTTCGGATGTGTATAGGCATGTGTTCGAGTTCTATCGCTTACGCACAGCACCATCTTCAAATTCTTCCTCGCCGCCCCCCCCCCGTGCTCGCTCTTTACCTCTTGTGTCTCCATTGGTCAGCTAAGATGCACATCTCTTCCGTCTTTGGCTGCTCTCAGCTTCGTTCCTGTTCTTTTTCTGCTACTACAGCGTGGTTAAGTGAGTCTCCGCCTTCTTTTTGTGACCCGTCTCTCCCTTTCTTAGCATTTTGCCCCTCTCTCTAACGTGCGAGATAGTACCTTGCCAAATTGCTACGTCCCTCTGCGATTGGCCATTACTACACAGCACACACACACACGCGCACGCACGCGAGCACACTCTTTTTCTTTTTGTATATGTCTCTCTCTCTCTCTCTCTCTCTCTCTCTCTCTCTCTCTCTCTCTCTCTCTCTCTCTCTCTCTCTCTCTCTCTCTCTCTCTCTCTCTCTTGCGTGGACCAGGCTGGTAGAGTCTTTTTTGTGTGCATATCTTTCTCTCTTAGGAACAGCAAGGGAAAAGCGCGGGATTGTCTGCCCACGCTCTGGTCTGACTAGTGCATCTCCAGCCCAGAAATATTTCGCAAGAGTGGCTTTCGTAAGGAAGGAGAGTACGCATAAACCGCGCTCCGCTTCTTGATGCTCTTCATCGTCTATAATAACATTCTAGACAAAGGACCACGTTTTAAGTTATCATTCTCCATGACCGATTGCTTCACTAGTGTTCGAGCACCCGAGCGAGGTCTCCGAACCTCGCGAATGAGTTAGAGAGGTTAAATAACATAGTCGACGTTTAAGCCCAAAACTGCCTTGAAATCTCGCTGATCCAGACAAAGTCTTGACTCCTATAGAGCTCGATTATGCTGCAAAAGCCGTGCCCGCAAAATCAGTGCAATTTAATGGTGAACCCGACGAATGAAGAGCTTGACCTAAACATGACGTGTTCGCGTTGTTCTCTTGGCCTTCCGACACCTCCAAACTTAGGCCAGCTATCGGAAGGCGCACACAGGAGCCGAGATGGACACCGTCGATACATGGAAGCTCTCGTTGGTGTCAAGTATGCGACGGGAGCATTCGAGCGCCCAGCCACCAGCAGAGAAACTGAGCTAGCGAAAGCTGATTGCTCTCGATATCGAGTGGCGCTCTGGGCCACCCTCGGATGAATCATTCGGCTAGCCGAACGGCGCACGTTCGGGCGCGCTAGCTAGCGATCCGCCATGCAGGCTGGTGTTGAGTAATTAAGATCGACGAGGACCAGCCAGAGAGCCCAGGGCTTCAGGCGCCGGCCATACAGCCTGTGGCCTCCGGTATCTCACCGCGCATACCTTCGGCGAGGCGACGGACGCAGCAGCTAGCTGCGAGGTATGGCGCTAGCGCAGAGTCGCAGGAGATTTTTTCGGCACTTCCACCATCCAGGCTCGTAGCAGGGGTCCGCGGCAGGGCTGCAACCCCTCGCGAGAACGACCCGGAAGTGATTCGCCGGCCCATTTAACCAGCAAGCCAGCCGAGTCGCTCCTCTGGCGGCTGCTGAGCGTACTGGATGGAGCTCGGTAGCCGTAGCCGCTCCCCAGACCTTCCCGGAACGGAGCGCCCGCTCCAGCAGCCACCGACCCGGCTTGCGTCAAAGGTCCGATCGATGCAGGCTTCGGGGTAGGGCAACTAAAGAGGTTCGCGAGCTGCCGCCCACTGCAGCTTCCGGAGAGTCAGCCGCGACCCGAAGGTGTGCTTTAAGCATTTAAGCAATGCGACGAGACTCAGATCTCCACGAGCGCTATGTGCCTGTTCGCTTGTATTATAATTATTAATGTCATCAATGCACAAGGTTCAGGATTGAAGTTTTCATGCCTTTTTAGGATGGTAGTCTCATGCACTAAGTGCAAGAGTTGCATACGCCATCTGCAAGTACTAAAGAAATATACCTAGAAGGATAAAGAAGAATGGGTGCTTACGTATTAATTGCTTACATATAAATAGCTGGTGCTATGACTAATCAATTGACATGCTACCATCCCTGCACACGGAAAGTATCTAGAATACGATTTAGTTCGTTTTGTGTGCAATGTAAATGATGTTTTTTATTATTATTAGTCTGAATGCGGGAAAATTCACGGACAAATCCAAACTTTAACAATAATAATAATACATTTGTATAGCGTCATAGAAGAACTTAATCTCTTTCTAAGCATTATACTTTCGCATGTAAGGACTCGTGCTTCATATTTTCATCATTGAACTTGTGAGACATATTAAAGTTTTTGGCGTATTTGACGTGAGATCGTTTTTCAATTTGCATCCATGTTCGCCAGATCTATCTTCCCATTGGTCAGTGCCCTCTCGTGAAGTAGCAGTGACATCTGTTTGCTGGATGTACGCGTGACTTTTTTCAAACTATAGAGAGAAACTCCGGAGCCTGTCTGTTGTGGGACTGAACGCCAAAAAAAATTATTTCGCCATGAGCGAAGAACGATTCCGCAACCTCTGGGTTATCAATCCAGTGCTCTGAGTGATTGACCTATTTAGACTACTCTTCCTACGGCATTCAACGCGGCGCTGTAAAGCCTCGGCTTTAAATTGCCTCCTACGTGCTCGAGCCGAATCCCGGTGAGCTGCTTAGACAGTTTAGTGCATATGTAATTGCAAATTTTGGTGCCAAGTGCAGTCAGCGCGCCTGCTGCAGTCGGTGACCAGCGAAAGCTACGCCGCTTACACCAAGCTTAGGCGATTGGCAGAAACCCACCTGAGCGGTTCGCCACCTGAGAGTCTTTGCAATCCTTGGATGGCTGAATGTTCAACCGCGGCCTTTGGCGGCTGCTGCGAGGTATGCAAGTCGAAATTACGTGGGCTAATGTCTGACCCGTTCGGCAAAAATCAGTATGCTGCGATCGCACCCTGCACCAGGCTCACCAGACCTTTTCTCAGAGCATTAGCGATGTGCAGGAACGAGCAAAGAAATGCCGCCCTCGTGCTAAGTGCATCTCTCCGTGAAACGGCGACCTAGCATTAATTCCAGATACCGATGCACGTAGCTCTCGTCTTTCAGATACCGATGCACGTAGCTGCTCGCTGATCAAGCTATAGAGCCGTCTGTCTGTCTGTCTGTCTGTCTGTCTGCCTGTCTGTCTGCCTGTCTGTCTGCCTGTCTGTCTGTCTGTTTGTCTGTCTGTCTGTTTGTCTGTCTGCCTGTCTGTCTGTTTGTCTGTCTGCCTGCCTGTCTGTCTGTCTGCCTGCCTGCCTGTCTGTCTGTTTGTCTGTTTGTCTGTCTGTCTGTGCAGGCGCATCGAGAGGGCTTTCTAGTTTACTCCTGCAATGATACGACGAGTGGCTGAGGCTATCGTTTCGGGTAAGAGGGACACAAACCAGCGCTCTTCATGCTGCTCTATGATTTCCTGTCGGATCACAATCAGTATTAAGACTAATTTATGCCAACCGATACTACCGCTCAAACTAAATCTTCGCAGAAGCGCTCGCCATTGACACGGTGCACACTCTAAATTCACTGTAATAATGTTTGAGCCTACTGAAAACGCTTGTCCCACTCCGCGTGGTTTCCTGGTTGGTGTCTTGGCATAGATAGACAGCCCTTCGGCGAGCTTTGCGCGCTCGTCGAGTCTCTATTGCCAGTACCCTAGGTCATCTGACTGCACACACGTTTGCCTAAAAACTGGTTCTCTGCAGCTGTAGCCCAGCTGAGCTCCATATAGGTTCTGTATATGGCTGTTGCAAACTTTTTCGCCGAGTCAGCCAGAGGAGGAAATTCTCAGCCGGAGGAGGAAATTCCTCCAGCTGAGACTTCTGACGTCCATTCCCTGCTAAAACGGAAAGCACGAGGAGCTGATATCCGTAGGGTCGAGTAGAGTGGCTTGTATCAGTCGCAGACTACCTGCCTCTTCCTCTTTGGAGCTGTCTCCTCCAGCGAGACCGGCAAGGACGCTTGCAAGCGGCCGCCTTCGCGTCTAGCAAAAACAAGTCGTGAATATTGGGGTCAACTCCTTCAATGAAATCGTGTCGACATAGCCGCACGCATGCAATCTCTCAGCTTAGCAGGCCGCCTAGCCTGGCAGCTGGGCCGTCGGGCTATAGCTATGCGGTGTAGAAGAAAAGAAAAGGCCTACACCACGAGTCCTGTATTACTTCCTGTTGCCAGAGGGATGAAAGTCGCCGAGGAGCTTCTGCTGATATGTAAATGGAGCCGTGTAACTGTGCCTCTAACTATCATTGAATCCTGTGGAGACAATGCTTATAGTTTGCATAGTCCCAAAGCCTGGAACTCACTAGCGACTCACGTCGTAACGCAAACTGTCTTGAAATTTAAAAAAAGGAGCTAAAATCAATTTATTCCCCACAGCGTATGCACCGGCTGGTGTGAATTGCCATTTGCGTGCTAAAATTATGCATGTTGTCGCTAAAAGTTGAGATGCTTCCTTTCAAGCACGTGCAAAGTGGCCAGACAGAGATTTAGTTCTTGAAGGGTGTCGCTTCTTGTTGTTATGATTATCTTAAACTCCGTTGTTATGATAATCTTAAGTCCGTTATTTTCGACGAGCTCGTCGCTGCTCTCGTATCCCGGACATGGATGTCTGTCACACGACGGTGCAGTCGCGAGCCGGCTCGATCTGACGGTTGCGCAGGCGCGCTGCTCCTTCTGCCCCCAGGATACGCGGCTGCAGAGTGTGCGGCGGCGACGAAGTCGGTGCACCTCGACGGACTAATGCGAACCCGAGCGTCTGCGGAAATTGGGCCAATACTGGAAAGAGCACGGCGGGGCCCGGTCCGCGCTCGGGCGCGGAATGCTGACGCGGCGACCGCAGCTGGGACCGCTGATTATTCGTTTAGCTCAGGGCGACTCGCCGGCGCCTGGGCTGTAGCTCGCTTCGCCGCCGCCGCTCGGCGCGGCTGTCGCTTAATCGAGAGCTACGCGGCCGGCCTGCCGAGAGCGGCGCCGCGGCTGCCCAGGTCAGAGGCTGACGTGCGAAAGTACCCGGCCAGAGAGGGCGGGGGGCAGCAACGTCTCCGCCCACTGCCGCGTGCAGCAGCCGCCGACTTCCTGGCGACGGTCGGAGAGGCGCCGAGTTACGAGCCGATTGCGCAGCTCCGAGCCTGTCGCCGGACTCCTCTCGCACCTCTCGAGCGAGTGCGAAACCCGTGCCAGCCGGCTGCCGCCATTCGGCAGCCGACGCGTTCGTACTTCCTACCGCTCGTCGCCCCTCGCTCGAGCGAGCGGCGCAGATGCAAGGCGGGCGCCCCCACCCTATTTAGTTAAGAAGGTGGCGACGGCAGTCGTGCCGAATTTAGTCGGCCGAGCTTCCGGTCCGGGCCAAGACTGGGATTCGACAATATTCTCTGTCTGTCTGTCTGTCTCTCTCCCTCTCTCTCTCTCTCTCTCTCTCTCTCTCTCTCTCTCTCTCTCTCTCTCTCTCTCTCTCTCTCTCTCTCTCTCTCTCTCTCTCTCTCTCTCTCTCTCTCTCTCTCTCTCTATCCTACTCTCTGTCTGTCTGTCTGTCTGTCTCTGTCTCTCTCGGTCTCTCTCTGTCTCTGTCTCTCTGTCTCTGTCTCTCTCTGCTCGACAGGTCCTCGCTTATTCTCACCCCCGAAAAGACACTCGAGCAGAGAGAAGTCGCGTCAGCGTCAGCAGTAAGTTCGCGCAGTTGAGGCGCTGCTGAGCTCAGCGAGTCCGCTCAGCCGGAAGTACACTTGAGAGCGAGCGAAGCCTGGAGCTGCGCTCAGAGGCCCTGACGGGAGCTCAGCGAGCCCTCGTTGAAAAACACCCGGCGACAGCGTCGGGAGCCGCCAGCCTGTGTGCAGCACCCGCGCGGCCCCTGCGTCCGGCCGTCGAATGTTCCCAGAAGCACTTTCCCAGTTCCCAGTTCAGCCGCGGCTGTCGGCGTGCCCAGCCGCGGCTGTCGGCGTGCCGCTGAGAGAGCGAGCGGGCGCGCGCGCGCGCGCCCCGAGCGCACTCGGACGACCGCGTCTCGCGGGCCAGAGGCGGACCAGCCGGCGTATCGCTTCTCTCGCTTTTCCTTCGTCCGCCCGCTCTGCTTCGCGCTACCGCGGCCCAGACGAATACCGCGCAGCCTCGCCGTCTAATTAAGGACTTCCTGCTAGCCAGACGCTACGCGGGCGCATGCCGGTCGCGAACCGCTGCCGCCGCCGGTACGCCGAAACCCTCGCGCTGCCCCCGACCGCCTGCGTCGCCCTCTCGGACGTCGCTATGAGCGAGCGAGCCGGCGCTGAAGATGTCCCTTCGACTGTTCAGCAGTTTCAGCCGTAGGCGAGCGATGCGCTCAGCTCAGCAGAGACGCGGAATCGGGAGCGCCCATCCACACACACCCCAGGCCCCCCAAGCCTCGAAGACCGGCTCCCGGTGGCCCGCTTGAAGTGGCCGCTGCGGTTTCCTGCAGGCCGCCGGGCGGGGACTTTTCGCACGTTTAGCCGTCGTCCCGCCGCTGCCAGCGGGCGGTGGGGCTCGCTACAACTTCCGCAGTCAGAAGCGGGCTGCACAGTTGGCACCAGGTGCATCGATTATCTTAATTTGCGGCGGTATGGGTCGGTCGCGCCTGTAACCCGACGCGGCGACCGGCGGACGTCGTCGCAGACAGCCAGGCTGTTCCGTCCTGCGCTCGCGCGAGGTCGCACCGGATCGCTTTACCGGGTGTCGCTGCAGGAGATTTCCAGAGCCGATGCCGGGGCGTCGTGGGGTGCGGAGTGAGTAAGAGTCCAGTCACTCGATCGTCCTAGACTAGACAGCCCCGTCTGCTGACGTCGGCGGCGGTGTATGGGGGCCGCATGCCCAGCAGACAGTCACCGCTGCGCATAGTTAATTGCCAACAAAGTTTCTCTGGGAAACTGTTCGCATTAACGAACTTTCGCGCATTAGGAGTAGCGTTCTGCTTCAGTATGGCGGTAGTCGGGAGAGCACTTCCGCCGGTGAATAGCCCGACGCAGTTGCTGCAGCCAGGCTTTGATGTATTTCCGCCGAAACTAGCGTTTAGAGTAATATAATTGATGATTGGACACATGCCCTAACCTCGCTACGCTTATTGTCAATGAGCATGCCACCACTAGTCATTCGATCGTGCTTCCTTTTTAGCAAATGTAAAGTGCCTAGAAAGAGATTGAGTTCTCTGAGGGTGCTATTTCAAATGTATTATTATTATTATTTCCTCTGCGGTGACGTTCTCACTTGCAAGAGTGGAGCAGGTATAACGCCAACTCGTAAGGCACTCGATGGCCGTAGACCGCCTTCCAGTTTGCTTATTCATCGCGCCGGTGTTGCTACATACTTGCGCAATCGGAATATAAATCTATTTTGCATAAATAAGCATCTGGCGAGATGGCCCAGACCAAATTCTACCGAAGGCGTATTTCAAGGATGCATCCGGAAAGTGAGTGCAGTTATTCATGGTGACAAATGTGTGAGTGTCGGCATTTGTCCAGCAATCAGGCAATATTGACAGATGTCGTATATACATGGGGGATGTGAATTGATGTCGAATCTGATGTTTGCGCAGGTACAGTGCACGAGAGATTTGGCTATATACGTCATCAAACGTCCTGGAGGTTTTTTCCTTAATCGTAGACATATAGAGCAGAATCTACCCAGCAGAAATCAGAGTTTTTTTTAGCTTCAGTTGAAGCAAGCAGAGCTGAACCTGCGTTTCAAATTTCACTCCGATGCGTAAAGTATTAACCGAGTTATGGAATTTACAAGACACCAAACTACCCTGAAAAGAAGCTGTATAAAAGTCACAAGAATACACCTCAACAAGCTTCAAGCATGTATCTCGATCTACCAAGGTTCAACAAGTTGGGATACAAGTCGCATATGATGCAGATTCCGGTAAATTTTTTGTTTGTAGATTTGTTGCTTCCAGTTTACATCCGTGTCAGACGTGGTTTGCATAACCATTTTTTCTTTCGTGTGGAAGTCGTCAGAACTTCCGATCCCAGTTCAAATATATCTTTTGAAAGGTACCCTAAGCAACTATTCGATTGTCGGACAAATTGTATAAGTATTTTCTTGACATTCTCCCACGATTTAGTATTCGTGAGAATGGGACGAATTCTTCTAGAGCGAAGCTTCCAGAATTCGCTAAGGACGAGTCACATCAGCAGTACGCCGATACTGATATATGATAAGAGCGCCATATACATGCACGTAGCGGCCACTCACTATTCAAAACTCCAGTAAATGGCCTCTACGGATGCCTGGGCAGTCACAGTCGGATGTCAGGCGATCGTTGTGTGGATGCCTGTTGAGCCCGACGAACTGGACCCACGTGCCAAATTGCACAGAGGATGTGCTCCGATATAAATTTACAATCTGAAGCGATTATGGGCACTCGACGATTAAGTTCGACAGAAGTCGACAGTGCACCTTATAGCGGTAGCCTCGAAGGTGAGATGACGCTCAGGTGTAGAGGGTTTCACCGGACTACTCGTTCTGGAGCTGAGAGGGAGGTGGGTGCACTACAAGTAACCCTTACTTGGAGGCAAAGAGTAGGCAATCGATATCATGCCTAGATATGTACGAATCTACATGCTGACCGTGTGCATGTCACATCTAATGATACCATGACTATGGTAATTGCAAAGCGTACCGCTAACAATAGCCTGCGAATGATAACTTTTTATCATCAACTTTTTATTGGTTGTTTTCAACCTAATAGGTGATTAAAGTAAATTTTGGGATGCTCTTTCAGAATCTGTAACTCTTTTTTAATCCTGTACGTCAGGATTTCTTTTTATAATAATTTGCATTTTTATTTTAAAATACTTTCACATGCAGTACATACAGTTTTTACAATCGCTTAATAGCGATTTCATCTAGGTTATTTAAAATTTAAGTGTAAGTCCTCGACATTCTGCTATACTCGACAGCTGGATTGTGGCGCTTCACGCTCCAACAGTAATATAGCATCAAATATGCTTATTTCGTAAGATAGAGGTACTTGTTTGCGTCGTTAGTGACCCACATTGAATCAGCAGTGAAACACCAAGGGGTATTGACTCCATTCGGTAAATGCCAAGGTGCTGACTTAAAGTCTTATCTCTGCGATCGTTAAAGAGCGATAGCGGTTTAAAGACGAATTCACTGCAGCGGCAGAGGAGCATTTCTGGCCATCACCATGCTTGCAGCACGCAATAGAGGATTGTCTGCTGAAAGAATTTAACCTACCACATAGACTGAAAGCAACAAAGTTGTAACGGATTTGTGGACTCACATGGGAGATAACTACGTGCCTGCTCGAAAACATTGGCCACGTGCTCTAGCCGCCAAAGACGAGTTACGGCCAGCGGCTCGAGCACAACTCTAGCGTACACATCTAATTTGTTGCGGGTACACTTTTAGCAACTAACTATATAACTATATACTCTCCATAACTATCCGACGAGTTCCGCATTAAAAGGAGCACAATGTCGACTTATGCTTGAATATGCAAAGGTCTTAGAGAGCGAGTCTAAATGGTCCTA
Organism: Cristatella mucedo; assembly: GCA_009760855.2. Taxonomy (NCBI): domain Eukaryota; kingdom Metazoa; phylum Bryozoa; class Phylactolaemata; family Cristatellidae; genus Cristatella; species Cristatella mucedo. The sequence goes on from WPIO01000012.1 coordinate 6,461,143, forward strand.
GCATTCACCCCTCGCAGGACACGAATAAGTCGCTTTTGTTAACTGTTTGTTAGCCTGTGCTCCAACCGTTGAGGTAGAATGGTCACTGGTTACACCACTCCAAGCACCTGCAGTACCACCAACTCGTTAGCTCCGCCTCTACTCAGGGCTGAAGTCGAACGCTATGATGAGTTTTTAAGAGCTCGCCCAAGTTCTAGCGGACGGCTGCTGGATTTTACGAAGTGCTTTCTTAGGTGCTGGTTTTTTCTTTATCACCTATGCAGCCTATGCTTAATACTTACCACTCGCCGCTAAACTGAAGAGATAGTGGTAGATATACTAAACTCTTACACAAGAAATTAACCTAGCAAGTGAACTCTAGTAAAGTTTTAAAGCAAATAACTCAACAGAGTCAGCATTTCTGAGAATGTATAATGACGTTCTCAGGGACTCTGAATTTTAAGAGTCTCTGCTAGTTCTGTTGGATCTTGATACTATTGGTCGCCAAGTCTTTCTAGAATGCATATCGTCTCGCGTGGGCATCACAGCCAATGTGCTGTGGTGGTTTAGGTCTTATATCCTGCGGTAGGTGATTCTGCACCGCCGCTGAAAGCGGTGGTGATAGCTGTAAAGGCTCTTCTGTCGCTATACAAAAGAGGCTGTTCAATCAGCTAGTATTTTTTATTATTTTAACCTCTTGGATGACTTCAGAGAGTTGATATCAATGGTCAACGATCGTCCAGTATGGCTTTAAAGTACGTGGTACCCCAGGGATCTAATTTAGGTCCGCTGCTTTTTATGATTTATATTCTCCCTCCTGCCGATTTAGTCGCCAAAAAACACAGGGTTTCATTTTTATAAATTTGACGCACAGCTGTAGTACTCGTGCTTTGATCCCCCTGCCTTCCAGCATTTCACGTTCTCTCAGTTTCCTTACAGCATGTCCTGCTGAAATTTGCACTGGCATGGCAGCAGCACATTCTCAAATTGAATGATGATGCCCAACTTGAAAAACACGGAAAAATGTAATGCCACCCAGAAACTAGAAAGCCCAACCGTCAAGTTAGGTTGTCCAGCGTATCTCCTGTTACTAGTGGACATCACTCCCTTGGTATACCTTCTACATACATACCTTCTATTAATAATTATTCGTGTCTCTCTCTCACTCTACATTTCTTTCTCCGTGTCTCTTTCTGTGTATTACTTACTGTCTCTTTCTCTGTTCTCTCTTTCTGTCAATCTCTCTCTCTCCATTTCGCCCTCCCGCTCCCACTTCCTCTCTCCCTCGCTCATCTTAGCTTCCTCTCTCTCGCTCCTTTGGTATTTAAATATCTTTCCCTTTCATTTTCTCTTTCAAAGCCACATCTCTTGTCTCCCCGTGTCGCCTCCTATCCCTCCCTCTTCCTCTCCAACGATCACTGCCTGTCCTCTTCCCTCTCTCTCTCTTCTCTCTCCATATCACTCTACCTCGATCTCTTTCCCCGCTCTATCTCTCCTCTCTGTCTCTCTCTTCGTTCTCTCAATTTCTCCTTTCCTTCCCATTTTCACTCTCTCTGATCAGTTCTATTTGAGCTGAACGATGCCTTGGCCACATTTGAATTTTTTTGCTAGCGGAGGACATGGTTTTGGAACAGGGAATACCCTGTCAGATTTCTTGCCAGTCGGATACCAGATCGACGGGATGCTGTAAAAATAGTTGTGTAGCTACGTGTAAGATCATCTGTTGCTTCAAATTATCACTTATGTGTGTTGGCTGTAAAGCGAAGGGGTACTAATCCTTCATTATTTTAGGAGTTTAAGAGTAATTAGACATATCTTTTTACTTTTGACATTGTCTTTGTCGCTGCATAATTCAAGTGACTACAATCATCATTCGCTACTTGGGTTCTGATACTGAAATCAACTAGTGAGAACTTTATATTTATTCTATTCCCGCCATTTTCAGTGCTTTAACTTAGATTTTATCGTCTGCATTAGCAAAATACGTTCGACGAGCAGTTATAAGTTATAGGCAGTTATATATATGTAGCTGGCGACCAAAATGAGCAATCGATACTTTTGAACATTAGGAATGAGGCTATATCGTTCAAGTTTAATGTGAAAACTGTAATTTGCACAAAATGTACTTTCTGAATATCCTTAAAATGGCTATTTTTCGCATTCATCGCGTCGCAATTCATATACTCATCAAATTTAAATACAGCTGCTAAAAGCAGTTCGTTTTAGTATAGCAACGCTGGAAGACATCGCTTTTAATTACTTTAAAGAATGATGCTTCCAGAATTTTGAAAATAGCATTTAATGAAATTACTATATTGAAGTCACAATAACAGACAGCTCAGTCAATACGCTTCGATCCCTGAAAAACTATACACGTTTAACTGTGCATAGTAAAACAGTCTTGTATGAATTTACGTAGACAAAGACTTAAAATTTAAGGGTTATTTTTTCAAGTCAGCAACCATATCAATATGATTTAATTATGTGAAAATAAAAGTTGGATTAAATTCACTTGAGATCATGAGAGATTTGACAAGCTGCTTGTGTAGGCAGTATTTGCACGTAACAATAAATAAGGAAGATCACTCCTCCGGTTGAAACTAGATAAGGTGCTTACATTTTCAAAATCTTTTGATGCCGATGCCAGCACAATATTGCATAGTGCGATTATACCATACGCATGAATTGTTTATAGCAATCGTAAGTATAGTAATTTAAATTCACGCATTTGTTAAATAAAATTAAGATCTCTCGCATACACTCACTGGGGACTTCGATGTTGCGAGGGACACAGGCATGCAAGAAATGTCCCACTTGTAACTGGGTACAAATGGGTACATAGTGGTGAGTGACTTTACGCAGCCGCTGTAATGGCATTTAAAAAGGTTTTTCCCATGTCTTTACTAAAGAAAAGTTGGGTTATTTCATAGAAATCTTCTGCCGCACTCGTCACCGTAAAGGTTTTAGCCTAGTGCGGAAAATCCCTGCTTTGACCTTGGACTGCTGGCCACGAGCAAACGCTTGTAGTGCACTCTAGCTGATAGCCATACTGCGCCAAATTTAAGAGCTACAATAATATTAGCAAAGCTTAAGAAAAATTTAAATATGAGTTGATAGGAATGTTCAGTGGTACAAATTACCTTATTTTTACGTCGGTGTATTGCGTACTCTTCAAAGATGTTTTCCAAGGACGCGAGCGATGATGACTGCTGTTAAAACTTTAGAATAAAATTGCCTGCCATTAGTTGCTTTATTATCTGGCCTATTCCTGGCCACAGCAGTTTCATTAAAGCGTAATCAATTCGCTTCTCATCAACACGTTTTTCTATATTTATTGACATCAATAATTTGCTTAAAATCTGTTGATACATTAGCTGTCCTTGGTGTTAGCACAATTTTTGGTCATAGCTTTGCGAAAAGAACCTGTACTAGACTAGTGATAGGTAATATCTAGCAACAGTGCATAAATCCATCCCTAATTATAAAAAGGGCATTTTATGGAGCTTAGAGGGGAATAATTTAAAAGAAAATGAGATTTTTCCGGCTTTTGCTGTTCGAAGGGGGTTGAAGGGAGTGAAGTGGTATTTTACTACTTAATGACTTGACTGCGATTGTAAACTTCGAGCAATCAAGGCGTAGTCGATAAGCTCTCATTAAAGACCACATCAGCTCCACAGTCAAGTCTGCCTACTTTCAGCTACATAACATTGCTAAAATTCAGGTTGTTTAGACAGGGATACCACATCTAAATTGGTCCATATATTTTTCACACCCCGTCTCGACTTCTATAACTCCCTGCTTGCTGGTCTACCGGCATGTTCACTCAGGCGCTTACAGCTGGTGCAAAACTCTGCAGCTAGGCTTGTCTGTCGTGAGCGTCGCAGTTGCCACATCACACCACTTCTCGCCTACCTGCACTGGCTACCAGTCAAGCAACGGATCGACTTCAAGGTCTTGCCGCTCACTTTCAGGTTCCTTCATTCTTTGGCTCCAGCCTGCCTATCCGATCTACTCCCCATCCAGGCCAAGCATTGTGCCACCCGCTTTTCGAATCTAACTTTTTACCTATGCGTAGTACAAACCTCAAATGCTTTTGAGACCGTGCCTTTAGTTCGTATACTCCTAAAGCATGAAACTCACTCCCGAATTGCGTCACACCATCCCCTGACTTGATCGCATTTAAAAAGAAACTAAAAACGCATATTTATCACAGAATTTAGCGGGTCCCTGTGATACGTCCTGTATGTGCTTATGCGTGCTGACACTGTTGTATGCTGCCACTACCCACACTTGAATGCTGAGCCTGTGCATGTCATCCCTAACCGTATTATTCTTGTTGTTTATCGAGCATGCTACCACTAACAATCCGATCGTGTTTCCTTTGCAGCAAATGTAAAGTGCGTAGAAAACGATTTAGTTCTCTGAGGGTGCTACATCAAATAAATTATTAGTATTATCATTATTATACCAAGAGGCTTTTGAATTCTTGGGCGGCTTTTTGAAGGTCCAAAGAGACGACAAGCCCAACGCGACAATCACGCCTACAATCTACTCCTTGCCAGAGCTCTTTCCGATAGCTCTGCTGAGAAGGTTCCGTTCCTTCATTATCTTCCCTTGTCTGACTGACATTTAGCGATCCTGATTTCTTGGTAGTCCAGTGTCCTTTGTCGGCCAATTCGATCAGCGGTCACTCGGTGCAGAGTCTGGACGCACAGTAGGTAATGCTGTTCCTGACGGCTATTCTTCGTTTCCATTATCATCCGAGTGACATATGCGGATAGTCTCAGACTATTAGAGGCAGCACGTAAGGTAAGTTCTTTTATTGATCTGATTAGTGCATCATTGCTCGCATCAAACACTGATGCTCTTTCAGCTCTTTATAGCATGTACGCTGTATTGGCCTACTGAAGAGGATACGGCTCTTGCTGCATTTGAACCAGCAGTTGTAATACCTACATCTAAAAGCCGATTCTCGAATGAGAGATTACCTCTCTGTCTTAAGTGATTGAAAGTTATCGGTAATTTCACTTCTCTATTTTCTGTTTCCTAGAGGGCTGTTTGAAAACTGGTCAACGATCATTGGCATGCCCTTTACGATCTACTGTTATTGTTCAATCTGGTTAGAGATCTCTTTACTCTATCGAGACGGCCCTGCTGCGGACTCGCACTAACACTAAATCAAAACGACTCAGAAAAAGTGGATACGCTAGTGCTGCTTGACCTTTTGGCTGCTGTACACATCTTGGGCTCCAAGATTCATCTGCAGCGATTTAGCGGCTCCGTAGGAGTCTCCGATCGGCAATAAACTGTTTCCTTCCTTTCCCAATGGTTAAGGGGCTCGCCTACGACGACCGAGGTCAAGGTTATTGGATTTGCTGGCCGTGGCCATGGGCTTGAGCCCTGAGGCATATGTGAAGCGCCCGGAGAGAGATAAAGTTCTCTTAGGGAACCATAAAAATTAACTATATTAGTTACATTAACTTTTTAATTTGGAAGGTATAAACCGGAATCTTGAGCGGTTCATGCGTTTATCCGTTGTCTTTTGCTTCCGGATACCAAAAAGATTATTTCTCGAGGGGCACTCAAGGGTTAGAATAACCACCTTACGCTTATGGATAAGGAAATTAAACTACTTTTAAGTGCGTTAAATGGGATTATACAAATAAGTTTAAGCAAAGGTGCGTAAGGGTATGGGCTCTAGTTAGACCCACCCGTAGGCCCGTCAAAGTCTAGCCCTCCTTTATTTTGGCAAAGTCCCTGATTAATTGTTTTTAAGAATTAATTCTATAGTTCAGAGTCTTACTACTGGGATGGAGGACGTTGTAGAACAAGGATTCTATTCAAAATCTGCGTTTAGCATTGATATTGTGCTTAACTTTCAGGCATTTATGCAGTCATCGGCTACTGTTACGATGCTCTACTTACTCCAAACCTAGCCGCAGATGTAAGACAGGCAAGAGCGCAATAAAACCAAGTGTGGTTAGTTCGTGATCTATTGATTGGCAGAACTATTGCTACTTGTTTCTCTAGGGGCACTCAAAAAACAGAAAGCGCTCAGGTACACGTACCTTTTCCGAAACTAGCTAGCTCTACTTCAAGTTCAGTGCTAGCGTTGGAAGGGATTATACATCAGTTCTCAATTAGCTCTACTGGCTGCTAGTAGAGTACAAGTAGTCCCTTAGGATCCTATTTTAATGATGATAATAAGAATAGGTTACTTGCATAGCGCCTTAATGGAACTAGATATCTATCCAGGCGCTTTACAGCTCGATACAACAGAAAAGATAGCTACGGGCTAGTGCAGGGCAAGGTATCGTGCTTAGACAAGCAGGAAAAGGCGCACAAGAAGACGCTCAAAATCACTTGGTAGCAGGGACCTCTGACTAGTAATATGCACTGAATCAAGCGTAAGTAAACCTTAAAAGCACTCTGGAAAAAAAGACAAGTTCACTGGGGCGAAGGGCAAGCTGAGAGGGAACAAGTGCACCTTCAGCACCACGTGACTCAAATGCTGCAAAGTGAATGCAGGTAGCTAGCTACAGAAGGAAGAAGCGAGTTTCAGACTCTCTGTACCTACGGGCCGAAGGATGTATCATGAAAAGATTTGCTTTAGTGCGTGAGAAGACCGTAAGCCGGGGAGCGAGTAGTGCGAGAGCACGTGACTGGAGGAGCAAGCCGGTCGGATAGGTTGGCTGGTGCGAGCAAGTGAGGCTAGCTACAGACTCAGGGAGGGATCTTGAAGTCGATTCAATGCTTGAAGGGGAGCCAGTAAAGCTTATATAGAAGTTGTGCGATGTGGAAGTTAAAACCTCGATGACAGGCCAGCCAAGCTGCTGATCATTGTACTAGTTGCACATGGTCCAGGGCGTACGCCGAGAGTCCTGAACAAATGGAGTTGCAATAAACTTGATGCAATATCGCAAATTAGTTTTGCTGTCTTGGCTTTTCTAAGCAAGCATAGATTTTGACAGTATTTTTCAGCTCAAAATAGGCCGCCTTGCCGTGCAAATGGGGCAAATGCCATGACGAAGTCATTTTGGAATAGTACGCCCACCGGAATGGGGTGATGCTAAATGAAACTTCAGGGTGAGGCCATGCAATGCAATTTGAGGGTGACAGCAGGCTTGCCCGTGACTCTTAGGTTGGTCTTATAGTTTTGTGTCATAAAGTTGTTGGTCATCTAAACATGAATACCGGCAGTGCAGACTGCAAGTGCCTTTCATTTTAAACCTGAAAGTCGCTAGCAGTCCAAAAAGATGGTCGCGATCTATTGTTTCGTATTTTAGTTTGCTGTATCTGCTTCTAGGCATTGTATGGTCGGTGAGAAGTGATGTAACGGCATGCTCTTCTGAGCGACATTGAATTGCTACAGCTATTGAGATGAAGGAAGCACAATATTTTCCTTCCGAATCTACAACATACTTTAGTATTGGATATAGTCTAAATTTATATTCTCTAAGGTTGTGGTCATGATATCATCTGGCAACGAAGATAATAACAACCTTCCATTAGCGCGAAGCAACACTAAATGCAGCCCTAAACTTTAGACCCTGAACTGCTGCTTTTCGCTGCCATAGGATCAATATTTCCGAGATTCCGATACAGCTAGTGCTGCGACAATTTGATTGTTCAGGATATTTTTCGGTTGATACAATTTGATTGTTCAGGATATTTTTCGGTTGATAAAATATTAACATCAACCTCTTTGGGGCGTAATATCACGATGCAATTCCAAATGAGAGAGCGTAAAAAAGCGGCAGCCCATTTTTTGCAACCATCCGGGCTTAGAAAGTTGGCTTAACGGATGCGCTTAAACAAAATGTTGCAATATGCCTACCCGGAAATCGAAATAACAGGATTAAAGTAAAGCAAAGAATGGCCGATTTGCAAGCCTCTCTACTAAGAGCCCAACTTTCAAGAAAAATAGCTACGGTCTGTTTTGGCCACAGAATATGAACATCCAAAAGATATAGCAAGGCATTTGCGGATTAAGCAGTAAGATTGAGAAATGGTGACCCATACAATTTAAGATTTTGCATGTTCAGCATAATGACTTAACGGCTGAGGGGTCGAAGGCGCCTTTGCTGGTTTGCGTTTGACGTTGACGTGCCTCACAGCCAACTCGATGGCCTGCGCATGCCCTGCTTCTGCTATAGTAAACACATGAAGGTCAGCTACACAGAATTAGGCGGCGGTGACGTTTGGCGAGACGAAAGCCCAATAAGTATCCAGCGTGTTGAGAGGGATAGCTTAACCACGAGGCAGCATAACGATAGAACTTATGGGTGCTATTACCATCCATTGATCAAGTTGGAAGCGGTTTGTCAACATCGCAACTCGGTGCACGGTGCACGTAACGAGGTTTTCGGGTGCGGTCCTCCGATAATGATTGCCAGCTGGTAGACCGTCAACCAGTAGCAAAGCCCGCCGAAGCAGCTCTTTTTGAGCTCCCATAGGTAGGTGCCATCAGAAGCCTCCGTTTCAACTACATGAAGGCAAAGATTTAATTGATCGGCTGTATTCTTTTCAACTAAGCCCAGATTCACATGTCCAGCTAAACTTTCATGGCGAGCATCGCATCCTAGGCATTCTTACCGATCGCCATTCCATTTCGCATTGAGCAACGCAATGTTTTGCAGCAGTTTTTCTTACGGTTTAGTCGGTATCTGTTGTAGCTATTTTCGAGGCATTGTGTATATAACATACATATTTTATGTCTTTTATGCTCTTTCTGGGAGTAGGTGAGCCGTGATGGCTTTTTCTAGAGAAGGCGGTTGGTTTTCACGTTCTTGGTCTCGAGGTTGTGGGTTCAAATCCTGTGATGGACAATCCTTAATCCCTGCTGGAAGCGGTGGTAATAGCCGTAAAGGCTCTTCTATCGTTATACGAAAGTGGCAGTTAAATTAGCTATCTGGACAGCCTCTTAAATTCCGCCTATTAAATGTCCGCTTGGTAAAAACCAAGGGGTTACTTATCTGCGATCATGTGGTTCAGGAGAAGCTAGATGCATTTCTGCATACCGAAACTTGGATGGCGCCTTGTTCCAGTAGCTGTATTTCTGAGACCACTCCACCCGGGTTCTCATTCAATCAGTCCATGCGTTCTGACAAGGTTGGTGGCGGGATTGCAATTGTTGTTCGTGAATCGTTTGGCTATAAGATGTGCAGTTTTTCGCATGGGCCATCGTTTGAATCGGTTGCAATCAGGTCTTCATCAAAGACAATGTCTCTCACTTTTGTGATAAACCGGCCTCCTTCTGGCTGTCTAAACTTGTATATAGAGGAGTTTTCAGAGTTCCTCGCTAAAATATTTGCGTGCGACAGGCCGTTATTGATTGTGGAAGACTTCAATATTCACGTTGAGAACCCGAGCAACAGCTGGGTCCGCTCATTTCTTGACTCTCTGGAGAATTTTGGTTTGGTCCAAGAGGCTAATTATACCGCCCACGTCGGCGGCCATATTCTAGATCTCGTGATCACTAAGGATGTCCTCCCCACTGACCTCGTGTGCCCACTGACCCTCTCAGATCATTGTTCGGTCTCGTTTACTGTTCCTGCTCCCTTGTACGTACAGGGTAATGTCGAACTTGTCAAGCGAAGTAACTTAAAAACCATTGACATAGACAAGTTTTTAAAAACCGGTTTGTGATGCAAGTCTTCTTGATCTGCATTCAGACTCAACCAGCAGCCTTGATACACTCACTGATGCAATGAACATGACACTCGGGAGTGCTCTTGACAAGCATGCTCCCGTTCATTCTATCCGTGTTCAAAGCCGCGGAGATTCCTTTCAATTTACAAAAAACTCCTAAAGATGCGCAGGGTTAAGCGGAGGCTTGAATGTCGTTTCAAGAAATCGGGGTCGGATGCAGATCTAGTAAATTTTAAAGACTTCCTTCGAGTGTACACCCGGAAGCTTAAAAAAGCCAGGGCTTGTTTTTTCATCCGAAAGCTGAATACCTGCCAGTCGAACCCTAAACAGATTGATAAGACAGTAAATCATTTACTGGCCAATGCTGAGAGGTCTGACTCCCAGATATTAAGGACTCAGGCGAAAAGTTTTCAGCCTTCTTTACTGAAAAAATTGTGCACATTCGTGCCTCCATAAAGCCCCCTCCGACTAAAGCAATCGCGGTTCCACAACCTGTGAACTTCCTTAAAAGGTTCTCCGAGTTTTCTGCATGCGATGTGGCTACCTTAACAAGGTCTAGTAAAAAGAAATCGTCTCCTGAAGACCCTATACCATCTTCTCTGTGGTCTTCACTGGCAGACCAACTTAGCCCTGTCATAACCAAGATTTTTAATGCTTCTTTGGGAAAAGAGGTCGTACCCAAGTCCTTCAAATCGGCAATCGCTAGTCCCATACTTAAAAAGCCTTGATTAGATGCAGGGCCCTTGCAAACTATCGCCCAGTTTCCCTTCTTCCTTTCTTGTCAAAGATTCTTGAAAAAATTATTGCTAAGCAGCTGGTTGAGCATATTGAAAAGAATGAAATGTCAGAAACATTTCAATCAGGGTTCAAGAGGCAGCACTCTACTGAAACTGCTCTCCTCCGTGTTAACAATGACATTCTACGTGGCAACGATGACGGGAATGTCACTGCCCTAGCTATGCTAGATCTGTCTGCTGCCTATGACGTCATTGATCACGATGTTCTGCTTGAATGATGTAGAACAACTATCGGTCTGGCAGACGTTTTTGCAGAAAGTCTTTGCTCTTCTAATAGGTGATGCTATTGTGCGACCATCACCACGTGCTCGAAATTTAGGTGCCGTTTTCGATAGCTGCCTCAATTTTAAAAGCTTCATTCAGAAGACTGCTTCTACAGCTAGCCATCACGTCCGATCCTTATCCAAGATTAGGAGCTACTTCCACAGTGACATGCAAAAAATTTAACTAGCTCCTTAGTTCTGTCTCGGCTTGATTATTGTAATTCCCTTTTGGCTGGGCTACCAAAGAAAGCAACTAGGCCACTGCAGCTGAGTTTGAATATGGCTGCAAGGCTAGTCTTCAAGCCCCAGAGGTTTGAGCACGTGCCTGTTTTGCTAAAAGAGCTAGGATGGATGCCGGTTGAGCAACGGATACAGAGCAAAGTTCTTACGCTGACCCAAAAGGCCCGCCACGGCTTGGCTCCTTCGTACCGAGCTGAACCATTGCACCAATTTAAGCTTATTCGCACCCTCAGGTTCTGTGTGGACAATAAAGTGGCTGTTTAATTCCTCCGCTTAAAGACCGTTGGCGACAGAAGCTTTTGGCTCTGCAGGTCCTTGACTGTGGAACTCCATCCACTTCCACAATTCTTACGCAACGACAACTAATCTTCTGCTGCCGACTATGGCTCATCCTTTTCAGCGGTCCTGAGCTGCTACTTCCATGCTACTCACTACCTCAACTGCTCTCCTGACTCAGCAATACCTCCCACTTTCTCTTTGTTGCGTGAGACGAAGTCTGTTGGCTACCGAATGCGTACCGAAAGTCGCTTAGGCTGTAAGTGCTATACAAACTCTCCTGCGTAACACCCACATGGTCTTTATGACTTTGTGGAGTTACAGACGGAGATACATTAGATTACATAGCTAGTACTAAAGCATGTCCAGGCAAGCGTCTGCTGAGGCTCGTGAGTTAGGGTTCGCAAGTCAGGTAGTGCTCATAAAACACACCCCGGTACCAGAACCGGCTGCGGCGTCACACTAACATCTGCATCGTTACTTACCGCAAGACTAGACCTTCTGCTTAATCGAGTGCTAATTTTACTAACCACTACATACATTCTCCCGATATAGCGGCTGCTAATTTCTGTAACCTTGTGGTGATAAAGCTGATGTTAAGCGTGGAGCTCTCGCCTCTTTTCGCAATAAGTAGTTAGTTGTAAGCCGCACTATACTTAAGACGCTTTCGAAATTACCGTTGTAAGTGAGACATCGCTGTTTGCACCTCTGACTAAGGGACACGTCAGCCAGCGACCAAACACAGCCAGCGACCAAACAGCGATCAAACGACTCAAGCGCTCTTCTCCGCCCTCTTTTTCAAGCCCGTTTCTCTTAAACTAAGCATTACATTTGTCCCCCAGGGTAAACGTATCACTATTCCAATAGAACCCGTACCATCATTTCTCCTATGAGGTATGCAGACATGTTGCTTCCATTTAAAAAGTTTTGTAAATATATCAGTGGTTACCGGAAAAGTCCCGGTCCCGCTGAAAACACTTATCTTCTCTCATTCTTATTTTATATACTTGAATAAGTGGTGGTCAGAAGCTTAATGACTACATCAGCTCATCAGATCTTGCTTGAAAACTATTAGACAGAAAAAAAGCTTTAGGTTTAAAGGAACTTTAAAAGCAATCTGATTAAAGCAAGACCTCTCTGATAATGCTCCTAGATATCTCAGCAGCATGTGACACAGGTGATAACCAAATATTTTTAGAGCATCTCTCGATACGCCAAGCTATGCTAAACTGGGTTATATCCTACGCCAGTGAGAAATATCGGAATATTAATGTAAATGGCTTGCAGTTGATGCAAAAACCGTGCACATAGGCTTGCCTATTTTGAAGGTCAAAACTACCACTTTATATTATTCTCAGCAACCTGCACTTGCTCTAAATGAACCGATGCATCTTCTTTGAGTTCTGTCCTTTGAGTTCTGTCACCGCTAATTTCCTTATTCTCTTGCTCCAAAATAGCTATCAGCAAAATTTTCTACTCATGCTAGGCATCGTACTACCCACTTTTCTGACTAAAGTCGTTTAGCTGTGCCTCTAACCAACTTCAAATCCTTTAGATGCTTCGTGCAGTTTATATGCTCCAAAAGCCCGGAACTCACTCTCGACTGACGTCGCAACATGGCCTGACCTGAAGACATTTGAAAAGAAGCTAAAACTCACCTGATTCTACCAATATGTGTTGGGTTCATGGGAATTGTCTTCTGTGTGTTAATATGTAAACAGATGAAAAAGATAAAGGAGGGGGAGTTATCATCCATAAACGTGGGATTTATCATCCCAGTTTAATAATCAGGCACATAACCAGAACCAATATAAAGATCGCCATGCTATCCAGCTAGCATTAACTATCTTTTGATGTGGAATGACCTTCTGACGTCATTGGAGAGTCAAGGTCACAGTCTGTGGCTGAATTCCAAGCATGCCAATCTAGAAAAATTGACAGATTCAATACTATGCATTATAAAATTCGTCAAACCCCTCAAAATATGCAGGGCAAGTTGGTTATGATGGACTAGCCAAAAAATGAAAAATTAATAATGAAATTTAAGTATGATTAATGTAGAACGTTCAAGGGCGTTTGAGGACATTCATAATGATACTTAACGAACCGAAATAAGAAGTAAAACGATGTAGTGGTGCAAAAGCTGAGATGAACTCAACATTTTAAATTTCACGTTGATCCGTGCTTTATTGGCCGAGTTATGATATTTATGAGGCAAAAAGGTACGCTGTAAATGAAGTTGTTTCAGAGGCGCCATCTGCCTGCACCTGAAGTCGAAGTTGGCCGGGAAACGCTAACCATGCTCGCCTAAGTCCCAATCCCCCATATCGGCCACCCCCCCAGAGGCATGGGATTAGCTTCTTACACTCGAGCTGTTACATGGTTGCTAACCAAAGACCAAGGGCTACTTGTCGACGACCACGTTGTCAAGGAAAAGCTAACAGCATTTCTTGAGACCGAGACATTGATGAATCCTTGCTTCTGCGGCCACGTATCTGTGACTACACCCCTAACTATGCTATTAATTTTGTTTGTTTGTCAAGCATGATTTTACTCACCATTCAATTGCATTTCCATTTGCAGCAAATGTAAAGCGCCTAGAGAGAGATTTGAGTTCTCTGAGGGCGCTTTATCAAGTGTATTATTATAATTAAATGTTTACATTTTTAATATTTTGGAGGTATGTTCTATCGCATTCGCTATACATGAGCTGTTTCGTGCGAAAGAAGTGGTGGAATGGTGCTCTTAGTTAATATATGATATTACACTGCATCGGAAAGTCATATATGTGCCAAGTCCATCTCTGCAGCCAAGAGAGGCGAAGATCGGGGATACTGTACGTATTCCAACTCGACTTAACAGCAGCAGCTTTTATACCCATGAAATTAGCTTAAAATGCGGCAGTCCAGCTGTGCCTACACGACTGGTTGGAAACCATGAACACCCTTTCAACCTATATGATAGCCTATAAATATATCACACAATTTCCTAGTCTGCGTTTTTCAGCCTCTGGATCTCTCTAGGACTTCGATCACTGCTTTTCTAGCGATTGCTGTTACTCCAGGCTCTAAACGCCACAATTCTTCGTCCGCTAAAAAGAAGCTTTCGTTAAGGTAACGCAACATCATAGCAAAAGTACATTAATAACTTGGTAAGGAATTTTAATTCTAGATGTAGTTGGGTTGGTCGATTTCCGGCACGATGCCACAAGACTCCCGCACATTCGTGCCGTTTGCTAGCGGCCGAAGGCTGTTTTCGGCCGCTAGTAATATGGCTGCCAAGGGATACCGTAATAAGACCTCTCGACCATTAGTCCAGTAGTTGCAAGGCGCTATTAAAAGCTAATCAGAACAAATTTGCAAAATTACAACTTTTTTTAACAATTGCTCTTTACTTTACATCAGGCTTGTCTATTGCCCAATATCTGGGTTTCCGCTCAACGATCTTTTGCTGCAAATGTAACGTGCCTAGAAAGAGATTTGAGCTCTGAGGGCGCTATAAAAACATTATTATCATAACGATCGATTCGTCAAAAGGCGAGCCACGTTTTGAACCCAGCATAACTAATGAAATCACTACAGAAAGACATCTTCCATCTAGTACCATAAGGAACTCGAAACCAACAACAATGTTCCGACGTACTACCTCAAGACTCGGCGATGCATTCTTCTGTTTGCCATGTCCCAGAGATAGGACTCATCGCGGAATTCTTTTATTACGAGTCGGTCTCCTTTCCTGCTGCAAATTCTGGCAGTAATTTTCTAGCTGCTCCTCTCTACTACCTTAATTTCAGCAACATTGCTCACTTTTTCGGTTGCATTAGATACCCATTACATTACAGCAATATATGGCTCAACGGACTAGTTACATTTGGTTGCACGCGAAGATTTAAACTGACTGCTTAAAGGGGAGCAAACGGTCTTCTGCTCTCACCTCGCGATTTACAGTGCTCAGTTGCCGGTGCGTTAATTACAACACACCGCAGCATACATTTTGCCGCATCACCTGTTACCTTTGTATAAATCCAAGAGCTACTGACAGGGCTTGCTATTGCTTTATGAGAAGCAAGTTGTTCGGTGTCTGTTTCTTAAGCATTAAGACTCGGAAAAGGTTTATCGAGGAGACAATTAGGAGGCAGACGCTGCCCTCATTTGCTCGTATCGCTATTGCTTCTCTTGACTAGTTCCGGGTGGTACCTTAGGCCACAGATTGCTTATCCGGGACCGAAGGCAGCAATGCGACCTCTTATTTAATGAAATACTAATCAAATGGCTACGTGGCCTGGGCAGGAATTCACATTTTGAATTATAGTTTGTGTCGCAGGTGCAGGGTTAAACCAACTGGAAAGGTTCATGTAGTTAGTCCTTTGTGGCTTTTGCTTGTGCAATTGTGTCTTGTCTCACGAACTAATTGACAGGCTTCTTTTCCAGCGTATGACAAGTGCTTAGACAGAGGTTTGAGTCTCCCAAGGTACTATACAAATATTTCTCTGCCCTTTGGATTTTCTACAGTTCGTCTGCATTCTGCCATCACATCGATACAGAAACCACTCTACAACAGGCAATGCTAAGCCTATTACTTAAGGTTCTAAAATATTGCCTTGCCGCAATCGCATTTCTCAAACCATCCAGTTATACCCTGCCATTAAATGGGGATAGCTTTAATTAATAAAGGACATTTGCACGAATTAGCCAGGCTTATGCACAGCCTTGTATTTCAAAATAAGCATGGGAAGGCATTCATTGCTGTAATGCATGCTAGGCAAAAAAGCCTAAGGCCTTGAATGAGCGGGAAGATGGATAACTATCAGAGGTGACCGGATGGCTAAGGCATTAATTATGGCACGTGTTCTAATTGATCTATATGTATTCATAGCAGGGTGTTCTTGGGGCCGATTTACAAAAGCACTGCCTGTTCAAGCACTGTTCGCATGTGTCAGTCTCGAAAAGTTAAGCACGGAAAAAGGGCAAAAGTTTCGTGCATCACGTGAGCTACAGCATAAACGTGGTCACGCATAGTTACTACTGCAAGAGCTACCACTTCTTCCACTCCATTCCGTCCGGTGGCTTTATATCGACCTTGCCCTTTTTAATGTCTTTCCAGTTGGTACTCAATACAGTACCACCGGATTCAGCCTAAAAAATCGGAGTGTGAAATATCAACAGCAAACCGACGGGTAGGCCAGTGAGCGGTCGGCCAGAAATCGAACCAGGGGTTATAGGGTCACAACCAACGGCTCGGCTAGCGCAGTCCAAGAATGGCCAGTTTAAACCCAGGTCAACTTACAAAGGACTTGTTCATGGCCTTACGGGTCTCATCAGTGCCGTTGGCATAGATGTCTTGGAACATCTTCTGCAGAGCAGCCTCACCCTCGGGCTTCTCATTCTTCTCTTCCTCTTTGATTTCGGCCTCAAGCTTGTCCCAGTCGTGTGCCGCAGTACCGTGGTAGGACGAGGGGTACCTGGGTGGCTTGGCTTCCGTGCCCGTGGTGGCACCTGCAGTATGTGCTATGCACATGAAGATTCACGAAAAGAAAAGTAAGACACAAACGAGTATGCAGACGAGCTCATCTAGGTTGTGCCGGACGAGTTGCTCAGTGGCATGACGAACAAGGATGGCAGTGGAGCAGCCCAAACATTAACGAATGCAGATGTGCAGAGGTGTGTGAGTAGACACTAACCTGGTTTGGTGGTTGTCTCAATGCGCTTCAGCTTAGCTTCGTCATCCCTGTAGTTCAGGCTCACCCACCGTATACCTTCCTGCTTTTGGAACTTGATCTCCACCTAAATGAGAGAAAACATTTGAATCTGCAAGCACAACGGTTACCCATCCTATCGGAAATAATTATAGCATCCTGATTTATAAGCAGAGCTGAGCTTGCATTTCAAATTTAACTCTAATACGTGAAGTAATTTGCCTCGCTAAGGCGTTTCGAAGGAAAAAGCTGCACTGAAAATAAAAGCATGTACCTAAACAACCTTCACGCATGTACCTCGATCTACCAAGGTTCAACAAGTTGGGATACAAGTCACGTATGATGCAGAAATCTGTAAATTTTTATTTGCAGATTATTGCTTCAGGTTTAGACAAGATTTGCATGATCATTTTTTCTACGTGGATGTCGTCAGAACTTCTGATCCAATTTCTAACATTATTGTCCTTTGAAAAGATCCTACTCAAATATTTGATTGCCTGACCCATTTTATTAGTATTTTCTTGACGATGCCCCCTTAAGCTCACCATCTGCATATATGAATTGCCTGTCGTAAACAGCCAACTAACTGTGCAAATATGCAGCAGGCAACCCAGCACAGTTCACAGAGGATGACTTCAAAAAGAGGTTCTTAAAAGCCACAATGCTGGTTATCTCATAAAAGCTGCCTTTATAGTTAAGGTGGCAGTGTACCATTTTTAGGATACACGTGACACATGCCAGCTGATGGTAATAATAAAAACAATACATTTGTATTGCACCCTCCGAGAACTTAATCCCGTTCTAGGCACTTAACATATGTTGCAAGCATGATCGAATGGTTAGTGGCAGCATGCACAGTGTCAGCATGCATAAGCACACAAAGGAAAAATCACAAGGACCCACACAATGCCGTGAGAAACAGGTGCATTTTAGCTTCTTTTTGAATGCTGCCAAGTCAGCTTACGTAGTTAACGCCAGTCGGGAGTTGCAGACTTTGGGAGCATACGAACTAAAGGCACAGTCACCCTAGGATTTGAGGTTAGTTCGAGGCAGAGTTCAACGATCTGAGTCAGAAAAACAGGCAGAACGATGTCTAGGCTTGTTTCGTAGCAGTTCTCATCATTCGGACTGAGTCAGAGAATGAAGAGACCTAAAAGTGAGTGATAGAACCTTGAAGTCGATACTCTGCTTGATTGGGAGCCAGTGCAGGTCGGCGAGAAGTGGTGTGATGTGGCGACTGCAATGCTCACGACTGATGAGCCTAGCTGCAAAGTTTTGCACCAGCTGCACCTGATTGCACAGGCTGATAGACCAGCAAGCAGTGAGTTACTGAAGTCGAGATGGGATGTCACAAATGCATCGACCAAATTAGATGTGGTATCCCTGTGTAAACAAGTTCAAATTTGAGCAATGCTATGTACCTAAAAGTAGGCAACTTGAATGTCGAGCGATGTGGTTGAGTCAAAGGTCACTAACAAAATAGGACACCTACATTGTGTGCAGGTTCAACAGGAGATATGCTAATAGAGCCGATTTTCAGCATACAACTTGCTTTTTTCTGAATTACACATAGTTAGCCCAAAACTAGCAAGTTGGTTGTAACATAATTCAATTTAAGAAAGTTTGCTGTCATTAATGTTAGGATGTTATCAATACATGCTGCAACGGAGTTGAGAGAATTCGACATGCTGGAGGGCTGGGAGAGATCAAAGTAGAGGTGTGAGTGATTGAGTGTCGTGTGCATAGAAATGAAAGCCTAGATGTGCCTGGCAATCACATCGGCAAGTGGGAGAGTATAAACCGTGAAAAGAACAGGATCAAGAACAGAGCCCTGAGGAACATCGTACTTCAGCGATTCCTCGGATGATCTTTACCCGTTCACATCAACGCTCCGGAGCCTCCCACAGAGATAGGGTCTGAACCATTTCAGTACAGTGCAAGTGATGCTCAGGCGTGATGAGAGGCACCCGAGAAGGACTTGGTGATCAACAGCATTAAAAGCTATCAAAAGGTCGAGCAAAACCAGCAGGAAAAATCTACCTAAGTCTGCATTCCTAAGAAGGTCAGTACTGCTTAGGGTATACAACGACCTACTTAGGAATGCAGACATTAGTAGAGTGTCTCTGCTTGTTTTGCTCGATCTTTCGGCAGCTTTTGACACTATCTATCACCAAGGCCTTCCTGAGCGCCTCTCATTTCGCCTGGGCATCACTGGCACTGCTCTGCAATGGTTCAGGTCCTATCTCAGTGGGAGACTCCAGAGTATATTGATGTGAATGGAAAAAGATCATCAGAGAAACCCTTGAAACATGGCTCCGTTCGTTCTTGGTCCGGTTCTTTTCACGGGTTATACTCTCCCTCTTGCTGATGTGATTGCCAAGCACAATCTAGGCTTTCACTTCTATGTGGATGACACTCAGTTGTACCTTTGCATTGATCCCTCCCAGCCTTCAAGCACCTCAAATTCTCTAAACTCACTTGCTGCATGTATTGATGACATCGCACTTGGATGGCAGCAAATTTTCTATAACTAAACGATGATACAACTAACTTGCTAGTTATGGGCAAACCCAGTGTGCTTCACAAATTGGAAAGGTTGATGCTCAAAACTGGCTCTGCCAGCATATCTACTGTTGAATCAGCTCGAAATCAAGGTGTCATGTTCCAAAGTGACCTCTCGTTAGACGACCATATCAGCTCCATAGTAAAATCTGCCTACTTTCAGCTACATAACATTGCTGAAATTCGGGCCTGTTTAGATAAGGATACCACGTTTAAGTTGGTCGATGCATTCGTGACATCCCGTTTTGACTTCTGTAACTCACTGCTTGCTGGCCTACCGGCATGTGCAATCCGGCGATTACAGCTGGTGCAAAACTCTCTAGCGAGGCATGTCTGTCGTGAGTGTCGCAGTTGCCACATTACACCACTTCTCGCCTACCTGCGCTGGCTACCAGTCAAGCAACGGATTGACTTCAAGGTTTTGTCACTCACTTTTAGGTCACTTCATTCTTTGGCTCCAGCCTATCTCTCAGGTCTACTCCCCCATCAGGCCAAGCATCGTACCACCCGCTTTTCGGAATCCAGCGGTCTACCAATACCTCGTACAAACCTCAAATCCTTTCGAGACCGTGCATTTAGTTCGTATGCTCCCAAAGCCTGGAACACCCTCCCGACCTGTGCCAGAACATCCCCTGACCTGACCACATTTAAAAAGAATTTAAAAACACCTATTTAGGACAGCATTTTGTGGGTCCCTGTGATTCATCCTTGATGTGCTTATGCGTGCTGACACTGTGCATGCTGCCACTAACCACATTTACATGCTGACCCTGTGCATGTCACCCCCAACCAGGTTATTCATGTTGTTTATCAAGCATGATATTACTCACCATTCAATTGCATTTCCCTTTGCAGCAAATGTAAAGCGCCTAGAGAGAGATTGAGTTCTCCGAGGGTGCTTTATCAAGTGCATTATTATCATTATTATTATTTATTATGTTGGTTAAAACGGTAGCAGCAGATCTATGCACAGTAGAAGTAGGACATGGGGAATAGGTCTAAAGGACTAGTAGTCTTCTTTGACTGTGAGATGACTTTAAGGGTGAGGTCACTCGTGGCCTCCTTGAATAAAGAAATTGAGGTGCTGTACAAAATTGAGGAAGAGGAGTCCTGTGTGGGGATGTTACTGAGGGACAGGAGTCACATAGGAAGCTGTAACCTTAGGGATATATCACAAGGATCACTAGGTAAGGAGTTAACCTGGGAGCAGTTAAGGAGATAGTTGATGGTAGGCATCAGAATTTTTGGATTGTGCAGCTGTGATTCAAGAATTCTTTTATAGGAGCTAGAATTTGCCTTTTCTACGATAGATTGATATGATCTACAGTTGTCCTCGTCTGCCTAGCAATGGACAGTCAGTCCTGATCTTTTGTAAGATCCAACCTGACAAATAGACAAAAATAAGTTAATGCCCGAATTTAATCCACAAATATTCCTAAATTGAAATGCAAATATTAAGGCAAAACAACTTCACAACTTGGAGAAACGTCACAGCACTAAGAACACAAGTCATGGACGCAGTACAGGTTTAGCCTCATGCAAGCCCATCTGCCGGCCTACAATAGGCGGTATCATGGCATATGACTGACCCAGCAGAATGGAATTGCATGCACTTCATTGGACAGCATGACATACCCTTGCGGTCAGAGCTTTCAATTGAAGGCTATCGGGTACAACAGGATGTGCCAAGTCTACATCTAGCTTCCATTGGTCTCCATTTGGTAGTGGTAATGCAACGTTCAGCTGAAGAAGAAGCACCGAGTTGAAGCAGCTTCACATTGGCATAGGTGATGAAGAAACAGCAGACAACAAGGTAGAACAGAAGTTTCAACAGCATGATGGCAGCAGCTTGGTGCACTGCTGAGCTTGTACCACATTAGAGCCACTCAATGTGGTGTTTACCCTACCATTATAAGATCCTTCCTTATTGGCCACTCCACTTACAATGCAGCACAACAGGAACTTAAAGGCCATGCCGGGCACAAATAGGTACTCTGAAAGTTCGAATCCTCCCTGCTCGTTGTATTTAACCAATTAATAAAAAAGGAAGTCAAACCTAAGTGTTATTGAAGTCAACGATGATGTGACGGATGGTATAGCGCAAAAAATAAGAGCTACCTAATGACAGACGAGGACTTTCTTTAACGGTCCTGTGGAAACAGGGGATATATGGCAGTAATATCTACTGAGCAAACAAATAAAAAGCAATATAGTTGCAACATGCCCTAGTGGCCAAGGCACTACTGTGCTGAAAATAAGGGTTAAGCCAGACCGGCATTAATAAATGAAAACTTTTATTTTGCATGCCATACACAGTTTCTGTATGGTTTTTTAGATCGAGCAGTTTCTTCTTTTGTTGGAATATACGTTTTCCTTTACGAATGTCAACAATGATCCTTAATATGCTGTCAGTCCCATAGGCCATAGTCAGCCCTGACGATTTATGTCTTTATGCCTGTCTTAACGGCTTGCCAACCATAACCCAGTAAAGAACTCAACAGCACAGCAAGTCGACCTGCAAAGACTGTCTTTATGCAGCTGACCTACTTGTTCCAAGAACAACTAAGAGACAGAGTAGGCTTGCAATACCAAGCAAAGCTATGTAGGTTAGAGGGAGATTGACCTGTCTAGATTTACAAACTGTGGTATGTATCTTGACTTTTATTTCCTGATCGGTGGGAAGCAAGCAAAGATCCTTCAGCAATGGCAGTGACCGATTGGAACTTACCGGCTGTATTTGTTGACTAGTCGGACCACTCAGTTTAGAATGATAGGTAGAGACTTTACAGATTTACTTTATGCTTGCCACGGCGTGAATTACAGGAATTCAATGTCGAAGTAATCAGTGCACGTACAACTTTTCATGAGCCGGCCAGGGATTACTGTGCAGCTATCAAGAGTGCATAGCTAGTAGCCATAAGTTAGATCAGAGAGACATGCTTCACTGTCCAGTGGGCTGGCAATGTGGTTGCACAATGAGTAGTCGGAATAATCTGTCCCCTGAGTTAAACAAGATTCTGGAGTAAACATGTATTGCATATAAAAAAAGCTAAATGAACGAAACAACAAACTTAGAACTTCTCTTTCACCTCTCAGCACAACACATTTAGCCCCTCTACCGATATTGCGGATGTGACTGCATATGACCATAAAAGCACACAACATAACTGGTCGACCAAAGGTCTACCAAAACCACAAAATCCCATGCTGCAATAATGTAACTTGCCGTATTAGACTGGAGCTTGACATCAAGCTGATCCTTTCTCAGGTTCTTGATCAATATGCTGATAACAACATGTGATTCGGTTTGATACCAGTCGTATCTATTACGAAACAACAGTTCCATACAACAGCATGTGAATTGAACATTCACAGGCATATTACACCACGTCTCTAGCCACAGAAAGCACATATGCATCCGAAGACTAACGAGGAAGGTGTGAGGCAGTTCGGTGGACTTACTTGACTTTCAGTTCAGCAGTACCTGCGGCTTCTGCAGCACTGTTGGACTCAACCAGGGCACATTTTTCAAGGTATTGACTGGCTTGAGCAGACACGGATTCTAGAAACAAATTCAAGGGTATAGCTTCGATTTGTCGCCAGTGATAGAAGCACAATCATTAATTTATCATTAATCAATAAGCAGATCTCCTAAGATCTGTCAAATAAGACACCCTAATGCAGAAGTATTTGGACGCTAGGGCAAGTCACCATGCTGGCTGCTTAACTGCATCGAGATTAAATATCGAATACTGCTCTTACCAAAAGTATGGGCACTAGTTGAAATAATAAATAGCAGCACACTCATTCAATAATCACGTATCATAGTCAATCTATTGAGATAAAATGCTGTTGCATATGCCTTATTTGGAAGGACGTAGTAATCTCCAAGGCATAGAACCAATTGATCAGTCAAAAACAATGCCCACTACATAACCGAGATCGCTGCAGGTGGATGAAAAACACATCAGCAGACAGATGTCATGCAGCAGTAACCACTGCTCTGCCTCACTTCTAAATTGCTAGATTGGAATTAACTCTCGAGACTAACTCGGTCGGTCCATAACCGTAATGGAAGGGTAACGGAAACCAGATGATTAATATAAACGTAGTAGACTTTTTCAACATCGTGTTTTGGATCGGCATCGTGTTGGCAAATATAAGCCAGCCATGAAACTACCATCGTACTTCCGAGTCCCGTGTTCTAAATAGATGTCCCGAGGCATGCTTCCTGGGATGCAATGTAGGACTCCTGATGCCATTTCTGCTTTAGCCTCTCTTATACCACGATACTTTTGCATCCAAATTTAACCGCTGGCTGCATTCATTTTGGTAAATAGGCTTGATTGGGCCACCGAGGCATGCACAGCCTTCCTCCAGCCTACCTATCAGACCTACTTCCCCACCAGGCTAAGCATAGTACGACACGTTTTCGGAATCTACTTGTTTACTTAAACCTCGCACGAACCTCAAATCCTTTAAAACCGTACCTTTAATTCGTATGCTCCCAAATCCCGGAACTCACTCCCGACTGGCGAAACGACATACCCTGACATGACATTTAAAAAGAAGCTAAAACACATCTTTATCACAGCATTTAGTAGGTCCATGTGATTTGTCCTTTGTGTGCTTATGAATGCTGACACTGTGCATGCTGCCACTAATCATACTTGCATGCTGACCGGTGCATGTCACTCTAACCATGCTATGCTTATTGTCATTAAGCATGCTACCACTAACCATTCGATCGTGCTTCCTTTGCAGCATTTGTAAAGTGCCTAGAAAGAGAGTTCTCTGAGGGTGATCCCAACCTTTATCAGTAAAGTGGATCCAAGCTTTGGTTCACTGTAAATGACATACAGCATTCTACACGAACAGAAATTCTTAGCGACTCCACACCACTTGCCAATCATCCCCACGAAGCTTGATAGTTCGTCGACCTTCGGCTAGGTATGATTGAACAGCTTTTTCCCCCAGCAAATTAAATAATGCTCTATGGATTGGCTTTACAATACCGGCATGCGAAGCTTTACGGTTCTGGTATGAATTAAGGAAATATGTTGTTTCCCGGTACCATATTCTGGCCAAACAATCCCTTTAAAAAGAGTTTCAAGGACTTTTGGAGAATTTTCAGTGCAACGTCGATAACTCGCCCCCATTATTATGGCAGTATGCACTTGCAACAATTAGCAGGCAGAACCTAAATCCGGCTGCAATCCAGTCGGAGGGTTTAGAAAAACCTGCAAATCGAGCAAATCAAGACAGCCCTAATACTTCCGCGCTTGAGTGTACTTAATTAGCAACTCTCTACATTATAGACCTTCTGAAAAAACGTCACTAAAGTGCATCAAAGTCGCATCGCTCTAGCAGCCTTTCTAGTGCCATCTACACAAAAGATGGTTACCCGTCTTGAGAAACACCTTAAATCTGCGACACAGACAACCTTCTAGCGAGTAAATTGTTACACCTGGTAACCCCCTTCCCCCATGAATCAGGGTATGCACTCGGAAGGGGCTGATTGGCTAACTAAAAGACTAACTACATCAAATCAAATCAAACTATAGTGATCATTTGGTCACATTGTCTTCCCTTACTAGAACAGCCAGAGATGACCCGGCTGAATATTGAATCTCTTGAATAGACTTGTTACGGTCAGAACACATACGTGGTGGCTATTTAGTAGCCTACAGAGCAAATTTTATAAGTAGAATTTTCTAGGAATTTCATAGCCGGTTCACAACACGTGACCAAGTTGGAAATACAGCTCGTAAGTAGCACAGCTCATAATGCCTTTTTAGATCCTATTAGCAATAGAGCTAAGAAAGGCACCAAGCAAATGTCGCTTGGCATCCTTTTAGGAATTGCAACCTCTCTGGAGACAGACTACAAAGCAGACTACAAATTCAACATGCATCACTCGAACAGGCCTCTTAAGACACAACTTTATATAAAACCTTGTAGCTTCTTTAAAAAGAAATAACTTTTTCTGAAAGCCGACTCCGATTTCGTGCCCTTCTGGAAAAAATGACTAGAGCACAATTTGGCTTGAGCACGTAAGTGAGAATGTAAAGTCGAGGCTTTGAGCACTATGCTCACTGCCATAAAAATGGTAGATCTGATAGCTCAACCAGTTAAGCTGGACCGGTAAACCCCAGGTTAAGGAGTTACTCCCTCCTCAAGCAGAAGTTTTTGGTTACACAAGTCCCACAGCAGATGGCCTTTGTTTGCTTGGCATTTCGAACAAAAAAAATATGCGAGCAGGCATTATGACCTGTAGGCATGTGAACTGGCTTGTCATCTGAGCATGAGGGAAAGGGGTAGTCTGGGATCTGGAACAATTCACGATGCATGGTGCTACTGCTTCACATGTGCAGACTTATTTTCTTTAATGCAAGGATGGCAGCATAAAGAGAACTAATTATTAGGCTGGCTAGCACTAAAGGCCATAAATGGATATATAAAAACCAGTTAGTAACAAACCAGTTACATGGAAAATAGGCATGGCAGAAATGACTCATACCGATTTCGAAGAACTTTTGCCAGTGGAGCACCAGCAAGGATGACGAAAGGTTGTAGGAAATGGCTGCATGAGAAGCCATTGCAGATTGTCAGTGTGCAGAAGCAATGCCGAGAGGTATGGTCAAGGTCTATTTAAGCATGAAACAGCTCCTAGCTCATTTGATAACCAGGAAACCAGTAGAAAACTTATTTTATTATTTGTGAGTAGACACCACACCAAGCAAATACTGCTAACTACTCGACTTGAGCTTGGGGAGTGGTCATAAAACTCAAACCATCAACAATGCTAAGGCTTTAGTATTTTTCAGGGCACGGAAGTCAAGCAACTATGCCAAGAGTAGCCACAATAACAGATTTGAAATTACTCAATTGTGCAACAAATACTAAAAAAACCTACGGTCGAGAGTATGCCAAGAGTAGCCACAATAACAGATTTGAAATTACTCAATTGTGCAACAAATACTAAAAAAAACCTACGGTCGAGAGTAGTTGCATGCTGTAGGACCTCCTTGGCATCGGCAATTCGCCCAAGCCCATACAACGCTATGCCTTTTCGAAGCCATGCCTTTGGATGACTTTCTTTAATTGCGATAGCAGCTTCAGCATCGGCCAGGGCTTCTGCAATGACAATACAGATAATTTTCAGCAACACACATCATGGATTAATTCAGCTTGCACGGTTTTCATGACCAGAACATGTTCATTAAGACCTAAATGGGTCTTGCAAGGCCACATCGACCACTAGCACCGCAGCTTATTAGGGATTCAATGAGTAGGAGTCTGGCAGGTAAGCAAACTGTTCAGAGGGATTGAGGGGGGCGCTGGTGCAAGTCAGTTGAGTTGATTAAGAACTAGCCCATAGCTAAGGTGCTCGCTCTTCACGATTCAGGTCGTGGGTCCAAGTCTTACAGTGGGCGATCCTTTATTACCCACTGCAAGTGGTGAAGATAGCCATTAAGGCTCTTCTGCTATTTTTTAATAGAGAAATTGGAGAAAGCATCAATTATGGCTGGAAACAGTAACATCGGCTTGTTTTAGGCATGTCAAAGAACCAAGATGGCTGCAGGAAGTGATACCGTTGCAAAGCTGTGTGAAGATTGAAATATTCGACTAGCGAAGAGCTTCTACATGTGCAATTTAGGAGCAGGTAATTTTCGAGCAACTCTGAAGCGGTTTGAGCCTTCTTGAGGGGCACCAGCATCTCAGGCCACCACAAATATCAATGACACCCCACATAGACTTATGTAACTCACTAGTAACATGCTTTCCTAAATGTGCATTAAGATGCTTAAAGCTGGGGCATGACCCTATAGCTAGGTCTATTGTGAATACGATAGCTCCATATTACATCATTTCACACTGAAAACCACTAGCTCCCTTATTAATGAGCATATACACTTTCAGGTTCTGTCACTAACTGTTTAGGTCCCTTCATTCTCTTGATCCGGCCCACATATGCGAACTACTTCTCAGTCATGCGATGTAGCATACCATACCATCCGATGCATCATACCATACAATACGCTCTTCCAATTGACATCCTTTAGCTGTGCCTCAAACCAGCCTCATATGCATTGGAGCTTGTGTTTTCAGCTCGTAGGCTTCTTAAGACTGAGATTCACTCCTGACTGACAACACGACAGTCCTGACAACAAAATAAAAAAGAAGCTAAGAAACCACCCGTTCCTCACAGCATTTTCTCCATCCGTGTAAACTATCCTATGCGTGCTCATTCGTACAGACAATGTGTGTGTTGCCACTAACTGACTGACATCCTTCCTTCCCAGCATATGCAAAGCGCCTAGAAAGAAGTTTAGTTCCCGTAGGGTGGCATATGCATGTCGTATTATTATTTACTGCGAACCACCAGCCATTGCTATTGCCAAAATAAGCTGCAAATATTCTTTTTGAAAAATATTATGGTACACTATTATATACAACAGTATTTTGTGTATACCCACAAACTTTCACTAAATTGTTCGTGTCTGCAAATGGCTGAGTAAGGCTTAGCACAGCTATAAGATGCCACTTTGGAGACCATTGCAGCCTCTGTGATCAACCAGTCACTTCGAAAACAGACTGGGTGATGCTTTTGTTTGGGTTTCATATTACAGATACAGGCATTTCAAGCTAATCCAAAAATTTCCCGCAGTTGCATGTTCTCGGCAAATAGCCTTTCAAAGCTCAAGTCAACTTCAGTAATCGACTGTTAACACTAATCGACATCCCCGCAAATATCTTCAGGCCAGCATAACTTGATGTTGGCTAATTGGAAACTGACACCTGTCACTGTCAATAATAATAATACCCACAATGACATTAGTATACCACCCTAAGAGAACTAAATCTGTTTCTAGGTATTTTATATATGTTGTGAAGGAAACACGCATAGTGGTCCATGAAAACATAAATAGTGTCAGTGCCAATAAACACACGAAGGACAATTCATTCGGTTTGAGTAAATGCTACTAGGAATATGTTGGTTTTAGCTTCTTTTTAAAGTTTGAAATACCGGTTTGGTTCCACTGTTTTTAACCCTTAAACGAGCACAGCACCACGTTGTAAAACGTATGGCTTAAGCTAGAATATGCATCACCTTTACTACGTCAGCATTTGCCTGTGGCACCACAGTCTGGTGCTCGCCTTTCCCGACTGAGGTAGCAGGTTCGAATCCTGCAGTGGGCAATCATTTATTGCCAACTGCAAGTGGTGGTGATAGACGTTAAGGCGCTTCTGCTGCAATACAAAAGAGGCTGTTAAATCAGCTAATATTTGTTTGGGTCCCGTGACAGCTGCTTCTGTTGACCACAAACACTCCTGACTTAGTGACAAGCCACATCCCCTGCCTAACTGTCTCCAAACCATTATAGTTTGTTTTCCAAAAGTGTGACTTATCATATTCACTTGATCACTAGCAAATACCATCCTGTCCAATACAATAGCTGCTAGATTCAGTGTGCTTGAGTATGAAACAACCGTCTCCCTTCTTTAAAATAAAAAGGGT
Organism: Cristatella mucedo; assembly: GCA_009760855.2. NCBI lineage: Eukaryota > Metazoa > Bryozoa > Phylactolaemata > Cristatellidae > Cristatella > Cristatella mucedo. The sequence continues at coordinate 6,490,129 of WPIO01000012.1, forward strand.
GTGCTTACCAGGGATGAGCATAAGTCATTTAAGGCCAGACCTGAGCCAAAGAGAACATACAGTTGGAAAATGCCACGTTGTAGATATTGAGGAGAAGAGGCAAGCAGACTTCCGTCAATTTTGGATGACGAATGGTAATGAGTGTGATCAACACTCATTTAAATTTAAAGAAATGAACCAATTGTTTCATAATCAAGCATACATAAAATATAACAGATATGGAATTGTACGGAATGATAAACTGAGCACCATCGAGTGGATAAGATGAATCGCACTTCATAAAGCTGCATTTACACTATCGACTTTCCTGCTAACCAACGCCTACTTTCTTACTAGTTACTGTGTTTACACTAACGACTTAAGAAACTGATGCCCGTCTTAGTCCCACCCGCAGCCCCTGCTCTAATTCGGGAAGCTGTTATGAAATATAGTTTCCTGGGAAGCAGCCAAGCTGACACTAACAGAAACTGAATTTGCCACTGCAGTCAGCATTGTAGACGAGATTGAGAAGAATGAAAAGGAAAGGAAGATAACTATATAAAAAAGTTTTTTTGGCAAGTGCACGGTACTTAGTAATGCAAGCCGTTATGGGTGCGCAATTAGATTGCAAAACACAGAGCTAATTGGCAAAAAAAAAAATTGCCGAATTTTAGCTAACGATCGACTGCCTGCCAATTTTATAAGGTACTGCTTCTAAGAAGCTGATGAGGAGCTCAACCTTTCTGTGTATGCCACGGCTGTTCCCAAATGTATTCGCTTTGCACCTATCTCTATCAGTGTACTAGTAGCAGATGTATTTCTGTTTCAGGATCATGTAACCAGAGCATACAAACTGAACATGCAACTTAATATCAACTCAGACTTTTTTAAAAAGCTTTTTTAAAGCAGTTGTTGATAAAACCGCACGAGACATTGGTACATTTGCGCATTGCATGTTTAGCAAAAGGCGCGAAATACCTATGAATGGAAACATCCGAAACTGGCTCTAAAGGCTTAGAAATGAACTAACAAGCAATTGGCTGGAACATCCAATACTACATCAAGTCAAATACAGAGTAGAACTACACACAGGCGCATTACCTATTCCTAATAGAAAATCGTTTTGCCTAGACACTTGACCACTTCCATGAAAGATTAGGTGCGCCATATGGTTCGCTCTATAATAGGACACTGAGGCACAAGCACGACTGCAGAGGCACAAGTGTTCTTTTGTGAGAAGTGCAGGTGTTGAGTAGGCGACTGCTGGCTAATGGGCAGTGTGCTGATGAAGCAAATGCACCGTGCTGCTGCATGCAAGGGGACGTACCTGAAAATTGACCACGTTTTATGTAAGCAATCGAACGGCTGACATACCAATCCTCACAAACAGGGTTGCTGCTGTCGATGGCCTCAGTGTAAAGCTACAATATCGCTTGCATATATGACATATTTATAAAATAGGCGACCTCAGCAAAAAGGTATGCACTGTCAGCCATAGACATTAGGGGCCTACTTAGCACCACAGCAGACCTCACATTCTTTAGAGCTACTGAATTGCTGACTAGATCATTTATATAACATATACAAATCAATACTAGTAGAATAAAAAGCTTCCTAGTTGGTAGCACAGAGCTCAGGCTTAACCATGCATCTGGGTAGCTGCACTAAACGCACCTGGTTGCAATGCATAAACTAAGACATAGTGCTTGCCGCTTCGAATTATCACAATACCTCAAGATTTAAGATACCGGCAGAAAATACGGCCACTATAAGCTTGGCTTGATTTGCTTCCGAAAGGTAATGGTATCATCCATCGGTCACTGCCTCCCTGATGGCCATCAATTTATCAACAAATTATCTTTTGAAGTGAAGCTATGGAAGGCTGCAAGACCATTAGGTCTCATAGCATCCTGACACTTAACAAGTGAAGTGAGCTCAGATTTGATTTATATGCACCATCCTAGAGTTGGAAAGTCGGTAAAAAATAGTCACACCTTAATATAGGTTCCATATAAGAAAATAGTCACAAGTTCTTCTTATTTATAGATGGCTCTTTTTTTTTGTAAAGGTTACATCAAGCACAATTCCTTGCACTGAAATTTGGTGAAAGCAGTAGTCATGAACAGGAGGTGCTTTGCTCAGGTGTTGTAGTACATGTAGCAACTACTGGCAACCCAATTGCTTGCTAACTTCGAGGCCAATCCTTTCGAGGTCAGACAAGCCCAAACACATCGATCTTGTTGTGGCACACAAAGGATGCTTCCCTCCATGCGCTTGGGCTAATCGAATCTTCTCTCTCTTCCTTGCTGTTCGGCCTGATCGGACCTCTTCTACCTGTTTCCCTCTCTACTACGGTGGGAGACTAAATAGTCAACCTGACTATGTGTCAAAATCCATCAACAAACACACTCGCCAACATATACAATAGCAGAAGTGCTATTCTTTCATGTCGCTGATCCAATGTAACTCCTATGGTTCTGATGTCGGCTAAACAGCACTTCTGGAGTAACAGAAAGAACATGATCAGGCCATAGAAAGTACCTGAACGTAATCCAAAGATGGTCTGAAGGATTTGTGATTGACTCAGCTTAACGCACGATTTTAGCTGCTCTTCATCAGAAAGCTTTTAGGGGGTTTCACTGTGAGTGGTCCAGGTCACATCCGGGGCACTGCACCACTGCCAACAAATGTAATATCCCCAACAGAGATCTAAGACTCAAAATTAAAGCATTTCGTACGAGATCAATATACATAGTGGTCCATGGCCAGTCAAGATGGTGCAGAAGTGTGATGCAGGAAGAGAATAAAGAAACCCTGAGAGGGTCACTATTGCTGCCAAATTTAACAGCTGACTAAAAACCATACGAACAGTTTACCTAAACTCTTCTCAGCGACTTTTCATTTATAGTCGGGGAAAAGCATTAATGCAGACCATCAGTCGATAGAAACTAGTCAGGGGGTAGGCAAGGTCTTCACAACTGATGCTCTCTTCTGAGCTGCTCTATAAACAACAGCTTGTAATTTTAGAATTTCCTAAGAATGCCCTATTTGGTCAGCCTCATTTTGCTTACGACCATGTCAGCCTTACAGTGCTGACGAGTCAGCACAGTTAGTGGCATTATTAGCAGTATTTCCGTGTGCTTGTACTTAATCGCTGTGGCTGACTTGAAAAATCTCCAGTTACTTCTTAGTTGATTGCTGGTTAATTGGGAAATAATGACCTTCATGCAAGACCCGAAATTATCCTTTCCCGGAACTGTTAAACCGTGCCTTCCTTCGTAAGCATTTTGGACTTAAAAGCCAACAAGCAAGAGAAAGTTCCGAGGTCGGTATGCAGGGAAACCCTATGCTAACGCACACAACCACTGCCCAGACATAAGTAAGCTCACGAAGAGACAATAGTAGCTAAAAAACATTGCAAAAACGTCTCAAGAGTCAAAAGTGCAGAAAATCCATTGCAACCAGGAATCTTTATTGCAGTTAAAAAAAGATCTACTAACGAGCAACAACTGCCCCCTTTAACTACATAGGTTGCAGTTTCCTGATGCCTGCTGCTGCAAACTTACAGCCGCACTCGAATGTCCACCTCAGGAAGTCTGACTAAATTTGACCAACTACCCATTTTTAGCATCGCACTTTGGTGAAGGAGTGTAGGCTGGCGACTTCAACCTGGCAGTAATTTAACATCCATACTTAAAATACTGCTAGTACCCAGACTAGGCTTATGCCAAAGTTCGAACTCAAATGCTCACGTTCCATAGATAGATACAGTTATTGAAAGGCAGACCATTTAATGTGTCATGCGAAAGGTCATATTACATCAGCTCGAAATCTAGGTGTCATATTCCAAAGCGACCTCTCATTAGACGACCATATCAGCTCCATAGTCAAATCAGCCTATTTTCAGCTTCATAATATTGCTAAAATTCGGGCTTGTTTAGATAAGGATACCACGTCTAAGTTGGTCCATGCATTCGTGACATCTCGTCTCGACTTCTGCAACTCACCACTTACTGGCCTACCAGCATGTGCGATCAGGCGATTGCAGCTGGTACAAAACTCTGCAGCTAGGCTTGTCTGTCGTGAGCGGCACAGTTGCCACATCGCACCACTTCTCGCCGACCTGCACTGGCTACCAGTCAAGCAACGGATTGACTTCAAGGTCTTGTCGCTCACTTTTAGGTCCCTTCATTCTATGGCTCCAGCCTATCTCTCCGACATACTCCCCCATCAGGCCAAGCATCGTACCACCTGCTTCTCGGAATCCAACAGTATGCCAATACCTCGTACAAACCTCAAATCCTTTGGAGACCGTGCATTTAGTTCATATGCTCCCAAAGCCTGGAACTCCCTCCGACCTGCGTCAGAACATCCCCTGACCTGACCACATTTAAAAGGAACCTATAAACACACCTATTTAGAACAGCATTTAGTGGGTGCCTGTGATTCGTCCCTGATGTGCTTATGCGTGCTGACACTGTGCATGCTGCCACTAACCACATTTGCATGCTGACCCTGTGCATGTCACCCCTAACCATGTCATTCATTTTGTTTGTTTTTCAAGCATGATTTTACTTACCATTTAATTGCATTTCCCTTTGCAGCAAAAGTAAAGCGCCTAGAAAGAGATTAAGTTCTCTGAGGGCGCTTTATCAAGTACATTATTATTATTATTATCTGCTAGGTCGTAACCTTCAATAGCCAGTTAATTGACCACTTGTGCAGCTAAAACAAATTGAAATCAAATCCCACCCTGGACTAAAACCAATTTGCAGCATGCACAAGTTACGACTTTTGGAGGACATGGGATTCCATAGGTTAGACTAGACAAAACTGCTAGGTCATCATCACACATGGCACGATGAATCTACGCAGGCAGGTAGCAGCAGGTTGGTGCAGATGAGAGATACATAAATAAATCCTAGCTGATTAAACAACCTCTTTTTTATAGCGACAGAAGAGCCTTTACGGCTATCAGCACTGCTTGCAGTGACGATAAAGGATCGCCCACCGCAGGAATCGATCCCACGACCTCGGAACCTCGGCCATGAAAGCAACCACCTTACCTAGGGTGCCATCACGGCTTACCGGATGCACATGCATCGCATACTTTTCAGGCATGCCCCTACTACACACTTACCCTGACAGCCTCACCATAATCTTCTGAAACGAATGCCTCATTTCCTTTGCTACAACCATAAGTAAGAAATTAATTAGTATCAGCAAGACAAGTGGCACCATAGACAAATTGCAACAGACTCAACACAAGCAGATGCCAATAAGAGTAGGTGAATATAATAGCACGGTCAGATCAATATGCCGGCAGAAGGACCGATCAGGTGGTACAAATCAACATGCACACAAGAAATCAAGCGAATATGAAAGCATACACGGAGCGAAGAGGCAACAGTCGATGTAGTTTGCCACTAAACAAAAAGCCAGCCAGGGTGAACCAACATCCTTAGCCAACAGCCATATAAACTGTCCATACTTGTCTATACAATCCATTCAGCTTGCGGAAGCCAGAAAATAAAGTAAAGTAAATAATATACACCACGGGGCAGGTCACAATGCTGCACCTACTTAAGAGAATGACTTTCCAAAGAATCAGTCCCAAAAGCCAGTGCATGATGACAAACGTCACTATAAGCTCACCATAGCATACTCCAAGCTAGATTTGGTGCAGCCTTAACAACAAAGGCACAACTAAAGTAAATCTCATCCCAGCAGTGACAAAATGATAGCAGATATGACTGAACACAACCACAGCTCCTATCTTATCATGTCATTCTATTAGCAGATATGACTGAACACAACCACAGCTCCTATCTTATCATGTCATTCTATTAGCAGATATGACTGAACACAATCACAGCTCCTATCTTATCATGTCATTCTACCATAGCTTGTTTCCTCCTTGAATTGTCCACACCCTCGGATATACCACATATGTAAAAATAAACACACACACACACACACACACACACACACACACACACACACACACACACACACACACACACACACACACACACACACACACACACACACACACACACACACACACACACACACACACACACACACACACACATATAACATTGCCAGTGATGCAAAATAGGAACCCACTCTGCAAGGGCTACACATACATTCAGGACCCAAATTTACCAACATTGCATTACAGCTGCTGCTGCTGCAGAATATTGCCCCAGTTTGAGCATTAAGAAGACAGCTAGTGCAAGCATTATGCTATGCATCTGGGCTTGCCGGATACAGTAGACATGCTAGGCGTCCTCCAGCTTCACCAACAGGGCTAATCAGCTTTTAAAATGCAGTCTTTCAAGCCCATTTGCACCTGCTAAGACAAAAACACTGAAGATCAACATCGATAATCTTAACTAATAGGACAATCAGACGAAAGCTTACGAACAAGACTTGCAGCTAAGATACGCGAGTAAGTCCAGCAGCAAAGAACTGGACGCAGAAAGAGGGAGCAACTACGTTTATGGGTGAAACTAAACTAATCCTTTAGGGCAGTTGCAAGCACCAAGCCTATTTCGGTGCAGGATCGCATTGGGGGGGGGGGAATACCAAGTAGACATTAGCAAAATCTTGCCCATATCACTTGGCACACTGATTGAGAGAAAGCACAGGAGTGTAGCCATGATCAGCCAGATGGTCAAACCTTGATCCCATAGAAAGATTAAAGGGTTATGACGTGGTAGCTTGTTGCCCAACATGCCGTCTGGTCGATCCATTGGCGATTGGCCCATTTCAATGATCACAGTGCGAATGGGTTAGGCTGGCCGGCTTCCTTGAACCAATCCCGAAAAAGGTGTGCTAGGTAACGTGCAACCTGGCACATGTCTTCAGCTCCCCTACTTAGTGATGACTCCATGCAAGGTAGATGGTTGGCCCCTCGTGGCCAAATTCTACACACGAGCATTGTTATGACTGCTAAGCAGACAGCAAAAACTATAAAAAATGTAATTCCAAAAATGCAAAGTTCGGGAATGGTACGAAAACAAAAAAGCATAACCATAAAACCAAGTAAAACCTTGCTCTAATCACGCTATGCCCTCAACCTCTGTTTTCAATGCTTCAGTATTTAGACAGCCAATGCCTAATGTGAATTCTTACTGCAATGCAGTAACTAAATTCAAAGGTCCTTACTAGGCTCCCTATGACTTCAGGCAAACGCAGGAGTCGGAGCTCTGATCAATTCGATGCAGAATAAATGGGACGCACGTAGGTGTTCATTGGGTATACTGAACGATTATGAAAGATGGGCTACCAAACAAGTGAGAGACACTAGGCATGCAATACTTTAAAGATGCCATTCTGAAACGTGCGTTCATGCCGGAAGAGAAGCAGAAGTGTTTTCTAACCACCGTGGGACATAATTCTTTCAGTTTTCCTGCTAAAAAACAACGCGTGTTGTGCCTTGTAAGTTGAGCGCACAGTTGACTGGATTAATAAGCTTATTTGAGAAATGTTACCGCATTCTGTCCTTTCTCATATATTTTCAAGGCTTGTAACTGGGGACTAAACCCGTAGTTATAATGATGGTAGGGCGCGCCACTACTTATAGCTGTTGGTATTTTTCAAGCGAGCCTACACAGTTCAAGCGACTGCCGCCGAAACCAGAGTATTGAAGCTGAGAAAGGGAAAGGTAGCACGCCTACCATGGCGGATTGAACAAGAACCGAAGAAGAGCGCTGCTAATTATGGGCGGTCCCAAAACCGCCGCAAAGCGAAACTAACTCGCGCAGACACCGAAAGACCTAGGGTAAAGAAAATTACACCAGGAAACTGAACTACTATCGGCTTCCGCATTCTTGTCCATCCGTAACCGTATCTAAGTCTTAGTGACTCGGATACTGGTGAGCCATAAAGACTTGGATACGGTTACGGATAGATACACCTTGTATTAAATGACGGCAGTGAGAACCAGATAATAATAATAATAATAATAATAAAGGCAGTGAGAACCAGATAAGTTATAAATGTAAAGCGTCACCAGAATAAATACACTAGCATAACTGGAAGGAAGGAAATTTAACAGCATATTAAATAGCTAGCGACGCGTGAAAGCCATTTACCTGTACAGTTCGGTGGCCATGACTTGGAAGAACTAAGAACATTCTAGCGTGTTACTAGGCAATTGTACTTTAGCAGTAGTTATGATAAAAAGATCACCGCATTGCTGACTGAGAATAACATAATTGAATTTTAGTTGCGTAAATTACTTACTTATTCTTACTTTTAAAATGATTTTGCGACCCCAGACTACAAAAGCAGTTATGCCGGAAAAGGGCTGGCATATATACATGTTGAGCTCCCCTTATCTCTCCCGGGGCTTGCACGGCACTGCAATGGTTCGAGTCCTATATCAGTGGGAGAATCAAGAGTATTGATGTGAACGGACTAAGGTAATCTGAAGAACCTATTGAAGTAGGCATACCTCAGGGGTCTGCTCGGTCCACTTATACTCTCCTCAATAACGATGTGATCGCCAAGCACAGTCTGGGCTTTCACTTCTATGCATATGGTTGTACCTTTTCTTTGATCCCTCCCCAGCCTTCCAGCTATAGAATTCTCCACACACCCTTGCTGCATGTATTGCTGAAATCCGAGCAAGGACGGCAGCAAATATCAAATTAAATGACAGCACAACCAACTTACTAGTTACGGGCGAAACAAGTGTGACCCGACCCAGAAACTTGAAATAGTCACTCTAAAAAATCAGCTCTACCAGCGTATCTCCTATTGGATCTGCATAAAATCGAGGTGTCTTGTTTCAAAGTGACCTTTCACTAGGTGCCTACATCAGCACCACAGTAAAGTCTACCTACTTTCACCTACATAAGTGCTAAAATTTGGGCTTGGTTAGACAGTGATACTACGTCCAAATTAATCCATGCATTTGTGGCATTCCATCTCGACTTTTGTAACTTGCTGCTTGCTTGCCTACCAGCATGTGCAATCAGGGCTTACTGCAAAACTCTGCAGCTAGGCTTGTCTGTCGTGAGCTTCGAAGTTGCCACATCACACCACTTATCGCCGACCTGCATTGGTTCCCATTCAAGCAGTGTATCGACTTCAAGGGTCTGTCACTCAATTTATGTCCCTTCACTCTCTGGCTCACACTACCTATCAGAACTACTTCCCCACCAGGCCAAGCGTTCAAATCACTTGCTCTTCTGATTCAAATCGTATAGCTATACCCCACTGGCATCCCCACCGACTCGACGAAATTTAAAAATAAGCTTAAAATGCCTGTTTGTCACAGCTTTTAGTGGGTCCTTGTGATACGTCCTTCGTGTGCTTCACCGTGCTGACACTGCATGCTACCAGTGACTATGTTTTACATGCTGACTGTGGATGTCACCTCTAACCTTAATAATAGAAATATTAATACATTTAATATAACACCCTCAGAGAACTCAATCTCTATCAAGGTTTTTTAGATTTGCTGCAGAGGTACCATGGCTGACGGGGCTATACACATTTATTATTACTATCATTAGATCGCCTTAAGTGAGGCTGCAGCCTTGCTGCCCATTTACTTACTACAAATGTGGTTGTGTTTTGTTTGTGTGAGGGGTAGGCAAGGGGAGGATGTGGAAAGGTAATGGTGAGGCAAAGTTGGTGGGCAGGGAGAAGAGTAATGGAGGTCATTTTTCAGACTTTGTCAGCTTCAGGCTATGGCCTAAGAAACCTGGAAGTATGGACAGCCAAAGTGCTCCAGAAACAAGCTTACAGATTGACTAGTGGTGCAACCTAATGTTGCCACCGAGTAAAGAAGACAACAACTTGTCAGCTTCACTGCAAGCTATGGACTGTGACCAGGCTTCCAAAACGGGATACGTAAGACAGATCAAGAGAATAGAGGGATTAAATAATGAATGACAGTCTTCAAATCGATCGTTTCATGATGGATAGCCAATGCAAGTATGTGAAAAGTGGTGTAATTTGGCAGTTGCAATGCTCACAACAGAAAAGCATAGGAGCAGTTTTGCATAACCGTATGCATCGGAGTTACAGATCAAGAGCTGCTATTTAGAGTCAATAGGCTCACTTTTTAATACCAGTAATTTGTTATGGTTTTTTGACAGTAACAGAAAGTCATGTCTGGCGGCCAAGTATCCTTGCAATTTCTGCTTGACCCTTCCGCTGTTTCAAGTCTCTTGTCTATACAGAGCACGCTAAAATATAAGAGTAATCTTTCAAAAATCTGCAGTGTCAAAAAGCATAATAATAATAATAATGCACTTGAGAAAGCGCCCTCAGAGAACTCAATCTCTTGGTAGGCCTCAGAATCTGAGAGCACGAGGTGTTTTTATAATCAACACCAATTATTGGCCTGGATGCTAATGGTGAGCCTGCTGTTTTGTAATAGTTTAAGCTATTCGACATCTTGGCTAGTAATCATGGCACATTACATGATAATGTTAAGCACGTGATGTGAGTGCATATCTCAGCCTAAGTACTGTCTGCCGGTTCTAGGCTGACCCCCTGACCACGGCTAGCCAATCGGAGCACAGCATTCCTCAGCTGCAGCCGAGGGACAGTTCTGGTTAGCTTTAACGTCTGTACTCAAGTTGATTAATAAGCGTTGTTGAGTGCTGTGGCGGCTGAGTGCTCCAAGTCGTTTGCTGTTTAGCAAGATGCTCAGGCTTCACAACACTAAAAGACAAGCATTAAAATACCTGTAAAAGCCGTAAGTAACATGAGCCTCTGAACTTTAGGGTTGTGGTAGTTTCCCAACCTGTCAAAAGTGTCCAGACTGCCCGGCTTGCAGCCCAACTCACCCGGCATCACTAAATCTCTCCGATTCAATCATGCCATTATTTTCTTGACAAGGGCATACACGTATCAGTATGCATGCAATTAGTGTTCATTTGAAGAAGCATTTTTTTGGCATTCTTAAAAGTGAATTTTAGCTAGCGCTGTTCATAAATGACATTAGGACCTCACTTATTTATGAATATCCAGTGGTGGTATTGTATAGCGATAGCGGCTTCATGGTTGTCGAGTGTAAGCATTGGGGCTCTAGAACCGGGTGAATGGCTTGGGGTTATATGATGCACATCTTTGCAAGAATTCTGCTAACCACCATGACCTTTATTCGTTGAATATCGTATATAACTCGTGAGTGAGACCTGAGCATGTTGGATTAGCCTTTCACGTCAGCTCGGAAACCCAGCTAATGCTAATTCGTGCCTTGTTTAATTATGGCAGCAGCCTCTTTTGTAACTGCTTAGTGGTGAACACCCGAAATTGTGGGCAAAAATGCTAGTAGCATGAGTGTAGTCTACCATTGAGGAGGTTTCTCATGTGCTATTTTCGTTTGAAGTTTTCCACTAATATATGTATACATGTATATATACATAGTTGCTGTGCTGGTGAGAAAGCAAGAACTTCTTGCAACGAGTGGTGCAACAGAAACTATGCTTTGTGATACACATTTGGCTATAACAACAGGACAGGCCACTGCGACCTAAATCACTACAACACCGAAGAAACCTGTAGGTGCTAGTCCTGAATCTAGCCTTCCTCTCTCAAAAAGCAGAAACCAAAATGAACCGAATGGTTTTGAGATTAGGGCTAGTATTAGAGGCAGCAGCCAACTATAAAAGAGCCTCAGTAGAAAAATGTTGAAACAAATGTAGACTAGTAGCTAACAGCTGCTGCAGGTAGAGCAGCCAGCAGCAGAGCAGCAGCCAGCAGTAGTGCAGCAGCAGAGCAGCCAGCAGCAGAGCAGCCAGCAGCAGAGCAGCAGCAGCAGAGCAGCCAGCAGCAGAGCAGCCAGCAGCAGAGCAGCAGCAGCAGAGCAGCCAGCAGCAGCAGAGCAGCAGCCAGCAGTAGTGCAGCAGCAGAGCAGCCAGCAGCAGAGCAGCCAGCAGCAGAGCAGCAGCAGCAGAGCGGAGCGGCAGCAGCAGCAGCAGAGCAGCAGCCAGCAGTAGTGCAGCAGCAGAGCAGCCAGCAGCAGAGCAGCAGCAGCAGAGCAGCCAGCAGGAGAGCAGCAGAGCAGTCAAGAGAGCAACAGCAGCAGAGCAACCAGCAGCAGAGCAGCCAGCAGCAGCAGCAGAGCAGCAGCAGCAGCAGCAGAGCAGCAGCCAGCAGTAGTGCAGCAGCAGAGCAGCCAGCAGCAGAGCGGCAGCCAGTAATAGTGCAGCAGCAGAGCAGCCAGCAGCAGAGCAGCCAGCAGCAGAGCAGTCAAGAGAGCAACAGCAGCAGAGCAACCAGCAGCAGCCAGCAGCAGAGCAGTCAAGAGAGCAGCAGAGCAGCCAACAACAGAGCAGCCAGCAGCAGATCAGTCAAGAGAGCAACAGCAGCAGAGCAGCCAACAACAGAGCAGCCAGCAGCAGAGCAGCCAGCAGCAGAGCAGCAGCAGCAGAGCAGCAGCAGCAGAGCAGCAGCAGCAGAGCAGCCAGCAGCAGAGCAGTCAAGAGAGCAACAGCAGCAGAGCAACCAGCAGCAGCAGAGCAGTCAAGAGAGCAACAGCAGCAGAGCAACCAGCAGCAGAGCAGTCAAGAGAGCAGCAGAGCAGTCAGCAGCAGTGAGCGCATTTGCATTGGTGTCCCAGGTTCATGGCACGCCTCAGCTATCACACTCTTGACTATGAGCTAATGGTTTCAGTTTCCCAGATACAACTGCAGAAACACGATTCTGCCAGTGCCGACACCGAGATGCCGTTTGCATGCACTGGCTGTGCACTTTGTGCATCCTATATTAGCCAGGGAGAATGGCATCGGCTCGTGCACAGGACCGACAAACCATATGCGTGCTCGAAGTGAAACCAATCGAACCGTTGAAAGAAGGAGCTGCACAAGGGTGAGGGTATTCACACGGATACAGCCAGCAATGTCGGCTTGAATCAGGTATCTTGGTTGTCCGAGTGTGGTGGTCACCTGGCCCCACAAGGATTTTTACTGATGCGCTAAATCAAGAGAGTGAAATCCCAACAGCTGCTCGTCCAGCAGCCACACTCGTGTAGTAGTTATCATAGTGACGGCAGCAATGCTTTTGCTGATGCCCCGACAGTGTTGCCTGACTGCAGCCCCCATGCTGCAACAGAACTAGGTCATGGTGGAAACTCTGCAAGACTACCAGAACATAGCCACGGTCCTTCTACATGCTGAAAGCAATGTTTATTCCCCTCAGCCCCACCGAGCCATCGAAACTATGCTGGAAGACATGCCAGGCAAGGCACACAGCAGTACTTTACGAGTCGACTCACGATAATAAACAAGCTAGCTTTACTGAGCAAATAATGCAATAAATCAATAGCATACATGCCAGTCATTGGCAGTGACTCTGGAGCAGTTGGCAGCTGTGAAACTTCAGCTGCCAAGCATTCCACTGCTGCTTGAAGACAGTCTTCTGCAGCCGTCCAAAGCAAGGTTGTGTCTCTTCTCAACCCGTTTGAGTGTGCCCGGCGAATGACTGCCACCGCAAGTCTGGGCAGTCGGTGGCGACCCACAGACGACTGCCGCTAACATGCTGCATGACCTAGCAACCATGCAGCCTGATATAACTGCCGCAATATTGTGAAGCGATGCAAGGGCAGATTGGAAGTGGAAGCAGTCGGAAGAAGAGAGCAGGCGGCATGGCTGCTGCCCAGGTGCCACAAACCCTTAGATCCTGCATAGGTATGCACCATCGCTGGGGTTGAGAGCTCACCAGCAGAACCTTATCAAACTTACCCAGCCAGGGACAAGGCCGTGCTGCCGTGAATGGCAGATGTTTTTATCGAGTGAGTGAGTGCCGTCAGACCGGCTGGCCTACTGCAGGGTGGTGGCAGTGGCAGCAGCAGTGCTGGCGGTTACTACAGCACTGCTTCCTAGTCCAGGGGTCACGGTCGATGGGGGCCACTTCTCACGCAGGTACTTGCGTGAACGAATGTCAGCCTGCCGCACAGGTTCGGGAATGCGATACTGGGACATCGAGTGGACGACCCACACTGAGGTCTCCAGTGATATGCCGTGGCCGACCGATACGTAGACAGGATTCTTTATCTTGGGCGAAGTTCTCAGTTGAGCTCCCACCACTGTGCATGTCTGATCCAAGAGTGCAACTGCACAATCTTGTTCGACACCGGCAGGTGCCTGCATCGATATAGCCACTCGAGAGAGAACTGCCAGTGAGAGTTTGCCGACATGCACCGATACATTAAAACTCTTTTTCACCAGGCCAATGGAAGCAAAAAAAAAATTAAGAGTTGGCACAACCCCATAGGGCAACACCATGTCGGCTCGTATCACAGTAAATGTAATGAGGCCTTCGGCTGCTCTGTATTTTCAACTTGCTGCTTAACTTACGACCGCAGCTAAAGACAGCACATATACTCAGCAATTCTGGGGTGCTGAGCAACTGTACTTCGGACCACTCATATGGGAGTTACCCCACTGCTCAGATCTGCATTCGCTGAGCAGTGGCAGCGGCCTCTGCTTGCCAACCACAGCAGATGCAATGGTTGCAGCTCAGCATCCAATTGCGATTATTAAACATACACATTCAGCAAATTCACCGACATTTGGCTCGAGCACGTAAATGTAAATTTAAAGCCAAAGCTTTAGCTATTAAAACCCTGTGTTGAGAGGAAGGGATGACATGCCGACAGCAGTAAGCGCAGGCTCGGGGAAAACGGAGGTTTCGGGATCAGTCCCTGTATGAGGCAACAATTTCCTGCTCCAAGTCCCACAGCCAATTATCTTCTTTGCTGGCTCTGCATTACGAATTTTGGTGATGCAGCTCACATGATCATGCTGCTATTGACCATGAACATGTAAGGTTGGACCCAGATTGTGTTCAGCAGGCTTACCACTATCATCAAAAAGAAAACTAAAGACATATGAAGCAAGTGTATGTATGCAATTTATTTCGCACTAGCGCCTGCTTAGGCATGCCAAACTTTAAGTCAACCACAAACGTAATTCAGTAGGCTGAGATAGCTTCACTTTCAGTATGGAGATGTGCACCTTTCTAAAGCACTCATTTTTTTCGAGCTGTGAAAGTTTTATTTGCAGCGTCGTTTGAGGACTGGGTCCGACCACAAGCTAATCGCCAAGCCGAAAACGTTGGCTTCTCATCTGAATACAAACAACCTTACTTCATGGCCCTGTTTCGACTCAATGCACTGTTAATTAAATGTCCCAGTACTGAACTGTTCCAGCCTTATTATATAGCTGCAGAAGAGCCTTTACGGCTGTCACCACTGCTTGTAGCTAGTGATGAAGAATCGTCCATTGCAGGACTCGAATATACAGCCAAGGTCGCAAAGAGCAAGCACCTTATAGGGCCGTAATAATAATAATAATGTACTTGACAAAGCGCCCTCAGAGAACTTAATCTCTTTCTAGGCGCTTTACATTTGCTCGAATCCTGAAGTTGTAAAAAATATTCAGCATAAGTGGCTTGGATCACAGTCTTCCCGATTTGAAAGTGATGAGTGCAAAGGTTTGCTAGAGGATTTCAGCAACAAAAAAATTTGTGGAATCAAATAAGGACTTGAATCTAGAACTTCATAATTACCAATAGAGCAACTATACCAATTAACTACCGGCTAGCAATGTTAATGCGACTTGCAGTTGCTTAAAGGCAAGACTTGGTCCAACAACTAGAGTTACAAGACCACAATCAAACCCTGAAAAATTGCAAACGGCAGTGGTTCGATCGTTGGATTGTTAGAAAATAGAAGGCAGTTTACGTAGGGACATTTTTGTTGTAAAGCTTGGTTTAGCATTATGTCTAAATAAAGTCGGGTGTAAGGATACCTGGTGGGGCAGGGCGGAGCTTTGCCATAATTTCTGGCAAATAGTTATGCTTACAACGAGTATGCTTCTGATCCCAAGTTAGTTGGTCAGAGGCTGCAGGCATTCGGAAAAATAGACTCATTCCGTTGAAGACTCACACGATGCCTCATTTTGCAATAAAAAAACAGCAATTTTAGTTTTTGCTGCACATAACCTTACCTTAAGTCTCTTCAGCAGATCTCAGCTTTGCCCCTTTATTGATGACTTAACAGATGTGTCGCCAACAAAAGTGGATGCTTCATACTGATAAACACCGAATTGCGTTTCTAATACAAAACTTTGCAGAATTTAGAGCAACCTCTTTTGCAGTAGAGCAAACCAGTAAACCTATCAACTGGACTTTTAGTGTACCCCAGCTAGCGCTAGCTCTGGGTCGACCGGAACATTTGTCATTTTTAGACCTACTAGGCTTCCATGTCATGCTTACAATGCAGGAAATCATATTGCAAGAACTGATATAAATAACTATTGGACTGTACAAATATTGTTCAATTTTTTATTTTATTCGGTTTAGGGTTGAAATTTAATTGAGAATAAGTGTTCAATACCATACCCATCGTTCTGGGTTTTAGCTCAGGGGTTAGATGAGCTCTCTTCCAGACCCAAGTCGTGGATTCGAGTCACGCAGTGGGCGATCTTTCATTTCTCACAACAAGTGGTGGTGAAATCCGTTAAGGCGATTCTGCTGTTACACAAATAAGGCTGTTGAATTAGCTAATATTTTACTTGAACTTTAATCATTCCATACACACATGTTTTCGTTTTCAACCGTTTTAAAATTAGTGGGGTACTACAATTGTCATAAATTTAAAACCATACCCATCCAGGAATGAGATATCGGTTTGACAAGTCCTTGCCAAAAAATAAGAGATAAAAATTAAAATTAATGCACCCAATATTGTCATAGGAAGTATGACTGCTTGACTAATGCAGAAGGTGGAATGGCTCCCAAATAGAGAGGTTTTGCAAATCAATCGGTAAACTCATAACAATAGCTCATGAGTTATTGAAGGGGGTCGGATGAACGATGGGGTGCCGGAAAGCTTATCGCTCGACATTCCCTTCATGGTCAGCCAGAGGGAAAGGGAGTAAAAACCAACCTTATCGTAGGCTCATACCTAACCTTACGTAGTTAAACTAAAGATGCAGACACCTATCAATCGAGATATTCTACGAGCAATAAGCAAAATGTCACCTGGTCCTCACGAATAATAGGATGGATAGGCTAGAAAATAACAGAGCTTAGTGTAGATACTTATACTGATGTATGGAATCCGAATATATCATCAGGGCTAAAAAAAAATATGAACATAGTACAGGTCAATAAAATTTATCGATGTTAAGGACGATAGTTTACAGGAAATGCTGGCACATGCTTACAACTAGTCGATAAGCAGAAGGGAAGAACTCACTCTTGATTGGCATGGAGAACAAACTAGAAAACGACACGTTTACATCAGGAGTGAGCAAACACTACTTACACCAAGAATAAAAGACATCGGCTTTTTAGCAAGGCCTTCGATGAAATGGAGGGTTTTTGCAACGCCAATAGTTGGCACACCAGTAAGGACACCCAAGTGACAAGCCACGCCGAACATCCGTGGGTGCAGAATGCCATTGCCGTCAACCAGTATAACCTAAAATAATTATATGCATTGCATAAAAGTTGAGACACTGATAATAAATCCTGTTCTCGTGCTACAACTTGACAGGTCTCCAACATGAAAACCAAGGAAGACCCCAGTGTGTATCAATTAGACTAGAATCACCTATGCTTACTGAAAGACTCGGCAGTCCATCAATTCTTTACATTACCAATTTTCATGTCCACGAGCTGCCTGCCCCAAAAATGAGAAGTATACTTATCTTCGTGGTCTCCTCTACATGCATAGTACTAAAAGCAGCTCTCGTTTCCAATACCTTCAGTCACAGCCCCCACTACCGATGCCAACATCGGCAGACTGGCCAGCTAGCCACTGATTCTACAAGTGGATATGCTTGTCGCAAACTCTCTCATGTATTGACTATACCCCTTAGGTTCATACTTAATAATAATAATAATAATATTGCACCTGATAAAGCGCCCTCAGAGAACTTAATCTCTTTCTAGGCGCTTTACATTTGCTGCAAAGTGATACGCAATAGAATAGTAAGTAAAATCATGCTTGAAAAACAAACAAAATGAATAACATGGTTAGGGGTTACATGCACTGGGTCAGCATGCAAATGTGGTTAGTGGCAGCATGAACAGTGTCAGCACGCATAAGCACATCGAGGACGAATCACAAGGACCCACTAAATGCTGTCCTAAATAGGTATGTTTTTAAGTTTCTTTTAAATGTGGTCAGGTCAGGGGATGTTCTGATACAGGTCGGGAGGGAGTTCCAGGCTGTGGGAGCATACGAGCTAAATGCACGGTCTCCAAAGGATTTAAGGTTTGTACGAGGTACTTCAAAGTTCTATGCATGGTGGTGAAAGATCAACGTCTTTGAAGTACTGAAGTAAAATGTTTGGTAATCAACTAGAGCAAAATTCAGCAGTTCGGCTGATCTGTCATCAACGGTGTAGCTACCACATCAAACCACTTCTGAGTTCAACAACTCTCTATTAAGCACCTACTCGACTTCGAGACTCTCTCTCTCTCTCTCATTCTCTTTCTCTCTCTTTCTCCCTCTCTCTTGCTCTTCTCTCTCTTTCTTTCACTTTACTCCTTTATCTCATTATTTATCGTTACTTTTAGCTACATATATGTCACGCTGCACGAATTCAGGCCTGCTTAGACATGGAAATCACATCCAAGTTAGTCCCTGCATCTGAATCGTCCCATCTTGAATTCTTAAACTCTTTACTTGCCGGTCTTCAGTCCTATGAACTAAGGCCTTCCTGCAGGTGAAAAGCTCAACAGCTAGGCTTGTCAGTCGTGAATATCGCAATACACGACCAGGTAATGGGTTAAGGTAGGGTTTTTAGACAGCTTCATTGCCTATGGAGCAAGCTTTATTGCTTACTGTTAAGGCGTGGGCACAGTTGTGCACGAGTGTTCACACACTCACACACAGCACAGGCTGTGAGTTCGAGTCCTGCAGCTAGTATTTTGCAATTGCTCACTGCACCCACATGCATGCACGGGCACAAAAAACAGAAGACAGCAAGGCAATGTAATGTCTAGATGTACCTGCGGAAACAGGTTAGGCTGCTTTTGCTGCAGACCCTCAACAAGAGCCTTATAGAACTCAACTTCTCTGAAAGCCAGATAGCCAGAAACATATGGTGCTGTCAGTTGTACCATTTGACAATCTTCATAGACTACCTAAAATGACGAAGCAATATTAATTTGTGAAGAACCTAGTGGCACACGGTTCGCTGGATAAATCAGATCGTTCCTATGATCTCTTTCGATAATGAAAGTAAAATGGAAGAGATCGAGTTAGTTACTAAGAGTAAGACCATACAGTATTGTTTGAGGGACAACAGCATGCTTGATGCCATTGGTAACAACTAACTCTTTTTAAACTCATTTGCATCGTTTTGAATAAACAAAATAATACTTTGCCACTAAGTTTAAATCTAATCTATCATAAGTCGCAAGGCAGCATTTGTTTGGGTCTTGGTCAATCCAAATTTGACTGCCACACTTTACAAAGACAGGCAACAAGAACTGGAGGGATAGTGGTGAATGCAATATCACAGGATGCTTCAGCCAAGGCTGTATAGATAAATTAAAGCAGGCTGATTGCCATAAACGATTTGCTGTAGAACTGTAGCTACCAATAAGGAAAATAATAACAGCTGAATAAATAAATGACAGCCGACCTGTATAGTATTGAAAGGCCTAACGGGTCACCTGAGTGGTATATAGAATTGTATTGCAGACTTTTAAAGCAAACAACCTACAGTTAAAACGAGTAGTTAAGGTACCGGATGGCAAACTCGTAAAAAGCTACATATCAACAGCTCCTAATAATAAAAAATGCCTAGCAGTTCACTTATGCAGATCCCTGGGCAGGGCCGAAGTCTGGGTAAAAACCTAGCACCATCGGAGGCAATGTAAAACGACTACTATAGCTTGGATATTACCACTAAAACTGAATAATATTACAGCTTACCAGTATGCACTGGCAGGCTCATGGAAGTGCTGCTTCAGCGTATGAAGATTTGACACAGGAATTTCTTTCGTGCATATATAGACAAAATAACATGGTATCAAAGTACCGAAACTGTGAGCAAATGTCTCAATATACGGTGAATTATCACGAAGCACTAAACCTCAGTACATAGCTAAAGCAGTTGCCAAAGATTGCATGTCACACTGTAACTTACAGAATGGTCCTTGACATCGACAACTACGAGTGAAGCGCAGGCGTTTACATCATCATCTTTTACAAAAGAAATGTCAACACCTACAACAGAACAGGTCAGTACTTTGAGACTTATGGTCCAAAGGGCTGCTGACATACAAAGGGTCACTACCTCAACATGCTATTCACTACCTCAACTGGTCTCCCGACTTTGCTAGGCTTCCCACTTTCTCTTTGTTGTGTGAGATGAAGTGGGGATGCTGGCTACCGAATGCATACCAAAAGCCGCTTAGGCTGTGAGCGTGCTATACAAAACTCTCCAGCATAACACCCACACAGTCTGTATGGCTTTGTGGAGTTACAGAGGAGATACATTATATTACATTACATTACATGTAGCCAAAGTTCACCACGACTTTATACACTTAGCCTGCCTAGGAGCAGAGTGCCAAAATCTCATTCACACATTAGTTGGCACGAGTACAAGTATAATGCATAGCTGCTCTTGTACTATTATGCATACTCGTATTAGCAAGCAACTAAAATCTCCAGCTGCCGACTATGGCACATCCTTTCCAGCCATCCTGCACTGCTACTTCCATGTTACTCACTACCTCAACTGCTCTCCTAACTCAGCTACGCTTCTCACTTTTTCTTTGTTGCATGAGATGAAGTCTGTTGGCTACCGAATGCCGCATTGGCTGTGAGCACGCTATACAAAACTCTCCTGAGTAACACCCACATAATCTTTGCAGCTTTGTGGAGTTACAGACAGAGAGACATAACATAACTTACTGCACACCCACATGCATACACTCACATCAATTCTCTTCACCAACACTTGGGATATGGTTCTGTACACACATTCAAACGAAAGATTATTTAGACATTTTAGATTTGTTCAATTAGCAGCTTTATCCAAGCCCTGGACTGGACTCGAGCCGGGATGTAGGTTCTGTCTGCTAACTATTGAATTCCCAAGTTCAAATAGCCACGATAACTGGGCAAACTACTATGGACGATATGCCCAACATTAACCGAAAACTCTTTTAAGCTCGTTTGTTTTAAAATGGCATTTTGGGTCAGAATAGAAAATGGAGAAACGATCTCTTCACCAACTTACGCCGAAATCGAAAGGCTGTGCACGAGCTAGAATTGTAAAGCCAACTAGCCAAGCATTATTTATTTCTCTTGGAGAAACCTGCCAGTCATAGTCTACCTGTTATCAAATGGTCATGCTTCTCGAGGGGTGATATTTGGTCACTGCATGAGGCTGGACACGTGCATAGTAAAATTGCTATTACTCTATCAACACTGAAGGCTACTGTTTCGTGTGAAGTGAGGAACTTAGTAAAGACTGAATGCTGTGGTCATGCCGGCCTAAGCACCACCCTAAAGTTGAAGGTGTTGAATTAGTTTTGGCAAAATCTCGTGCTTAAAGTCTGCAAGCAACGTCTGAGAAGGCGATTAATATAGGCTGGTCTGAATTATAGAGTCGCTAAGAGAAAACCAGTTTGTCCACGATGGATAGAGTAAGTCGCTTACCGCAGGTCGCAGCTCTGATCCATTAGATTGCTAAAGTTTAGGGTGGAGCTCCTTGGAGCAAAGAAAGCAAAGTCATGCTATTTTTAAACTGAAAAAGAAAGCTCTATGTATGTCTTAAACACACCGAAGCTTACCCACCCAAATGCCTTAAGTCAACGGTCACATTCTTTAAGGGGGAGGGCGTTACGGCATGGGGATGCTTCAGCAGAAATGGCATCGGGAGTCCTGCATCGTGTGACAGGAATCTTTACCCGAAATGCTTTTTCAGACCGTCAGAACGTAGGATTCTTAAGTGCGACTCCACATCTTGGACTGGATTATACTTTCCAACACAGAATTCCAAAATACTATGCCGACCAAGTTAATTAAGTTGCTACTAATAATTTCTCGTGAGTTCGGTTGTAAAGCATGTTTCTAACAATTTATCTTGAGTTCGATTACCCTTCCGTGATGGCTATGGATTAGTTGAGTCAGTCTCCGGATTGCAATCCAATCGAACATTTGTATGATGCATGGTGTGGTTATTGCAGCTAGCCGTCTGTACCACTGTGATGCACTTTTTGCCCACCTGCAGAAGCCTGCCATAGCATAACACCCAATGTTTGTGAGTGTTTGAGCAGCTCCATACATAGGTAAGTCTGACAGGTCATTGGGCATTAGGTAAGTGAAACGTCGTATTTGCTCAATAATTAAGTAAGATAGGGGATAGGATGATTACCAGAACACGTTGCTCCTTATTTCAAGCATCGCTTTTGCATACTTTTGGTTACAGTTCAATATTTCAGTTCAATATTTAATAAAAAACAAAACGGTTGAGTAGGCGGCCGTCAGGATAGCTACCTCAGGTACAGAAATACTTTTATGCAAAGGTCTAAGAGGCCACATTTAAGCCAGAAAAGCACTTTTATCATGAGCGATAGAATTAGTTCCCTCTATAGCTCTACTAATATTGTTGTGGTCAGGGAAACGGCAGATTGCAAGTTAGCATCTCGGAGGAGTATTTTGAAACTCTTTAGTCCCACAGCAGTCCTTGGGATCCTATACGCTAATAAGGAATGCAATACAAGGCATATGGTGCTACTATGTGAAACTCAAGCATACCACGGTAGTCTAAGGATGCAACATCTAAAAGGCAGAGCTCTAACAACGTCATACATGCCTACTATGTGCAAGTGCTTTCTAATACAGTCAAGATTTTCTGTTCCTTTCAAGTTCGAGCCTACAATAAGAGATTGCGTATGGCTGCAATACAAGATCGAATCAATCGACAGTGTAATCATGCAAATTCAAATGTATGAAATAGCCATCCACCTTTAGTGCAATGTTAAACATGTGAGTTCGACTGCATACCTCCACAAAAACGAAGATGAGTGCCTGATAATTCGCATTCATTGCCAGGACAGCTGCAGAGACATCTACTCTCCTGCCATGACATAGTGTCATGGACCACAATCTGGGCACGAAGGTCCTCTTGTTGTCTATAAAATAATTCTTGCAGATACACATGTTGAAGCGATGGAGCTTGAAACAAGACAACACTCCTTGGTAATATGGTCATGTTCAGAATGCTCAAACTTCCCAGCATCAAGTCAAGCAGCTAAGAAAAATCACTTTTTGCTATAACACTGATATGAAAATCACTACTGATCTACCACATTACAGCATAACATAATTTACAGATTGTACGACGTATGGGCAATGATTAGACCTTACTTTAAGATATAGTATATTGGAGTACAGTTAAAAGTCCAGCAAACCAGATGAGTGATATTAAATGGTAAATTAAAGCTGCTACTTCTAGTTTCAATAAACTCATGTATTTTGAAGCATTCGACTCTAAATCTAAACAAAACTCTCAGCAGTACCATCAGACCAAGAGTGCCTATCCTGGACTTTCATTTACACCAACCCATACACTGTATTTACAACCAGTTCCTAGGTGAGGCATTTAAGTAACTTGCCATACAGCCCAACTAAATGCATGAACAATAAAATAGCTAAATAGTTCTTTATGATACCCTCTTGTTACACTTGAATAACAAAACAAAGACTTCCATGTCTATCTTTTAGTAGGCATTGCTGTTGACCCATGCAATCGCAAACATCACATGTTCATTCTAAACGCACTGCTATAGGCACAATTACCATCTACAACTTGGTCAGCATAGTTTGAGATCGCTACTTGGAATTGTCTTTCAGCAATCACAGAGTACCAAATTGCACCAGGCTGTGGGGTCAGGAAGGGTTACCCTCAGCCATCGGCTAGCAAGGGTTGCTCATTAGTTCAGCTCAAAACATTGGGATGCCTGCCAATGAGTGAAACAAGCCGGTATTATAGCATCTCTCATAGCAGCAGCTTGGATTGAAGCAGTCCTGCCTAATTTTTGGAATGGGAAGGCAGGGATCATTTTAGCACACTCTAAAAGAAGCAGCACTACATAAGGAACCGAAAACAACAAGTAGGAATCAAAACATGGCACAAGTGAAGAAAGACTACTGCCATTGTATCAGCATAATAGCTTCAATAGATTTGCAGACCTCATCAGTTTCAGAGGTTTGAGACAGCACATATGTCTACTTGTCGTGATATTAGAATGTAAAAAATTATTTACTCTCATACAGAGGCATACTAATAATATAGTACTAACAATGGTCTTTTGTATAGCACCCTAAGAGAATACATTTTTATCTAGGTGCTTTACAAATCACTGAAACAGAAGCAACAAACAAGCACTAATGACATGCAAGGTACATAATGCTTGATAAGCACGCACGAAGACACTCGGGCTGCTGGTTAGTAGGACTCCTGGTTAGTGACATGCACTGAATCATACACAGGTCAATCACACACAAAGCACACAAGGAAGAAGACAAATTCACAGGGTGAAGGGAAAACCGAGCAGAACAGATGTGTCTTTAGCCGAGGCTTAAAAATAATACAAGCTCAATGCAGGTGGTGACGGAAGCTGACTTGACGCTGAGGAGCTAGTGGGGCGAGAGCACACTGAAATAGCAAGGAGGTCGGAAGGGTAGGCTGGTTAAAGGGAGTTAAGTGACCTGTGAGCCAGACTGAGGGTCTTGAGATCGATTTGATGCTTAAGAGGGTGCCAGGGAAGCTCAGATAGATGAGATGTGTGCCGAAGAAGCTACACTGCTGTTGACAAGAGAGAAGTAGAGTTTTTGAGTTTTTCACTAGTTGCCGACCAGTTTCAGACTGGGCTATGGCCGGAACCCTGAACAAAGAGAATTACAGTAGTCAAGGAGGAATTTCACAAATGAAGGAACTAATTTGGCTGTCATATTAATCTATAAGCAGGTCCTGATTTTTGTTCTGTTCCTCATCTGAAGGATGCTGACTTGAAGATAGAAGCAACATGCTCGTGATATGACCAGTCCTTTTGGACCAGCAAGCCCAGTTTGCAAGCAGAGTCACAAGAGTGATAATAACAACAAAAATAATAATAAAAATACATCTGTATAGCTCCCAGAAAGAACTTAATCTCTTCCTAGGCACTTAACATATGCTGTAAAGGAAGCACGATCAAATGGTTAGTGGTACCATGCACTATGTCACTATGCACAGTGTCAACGTGTAAAATATGGTCAGCGTAGCATGCAATGTGTCAGCTGGCATAAGCGTGCAAAGGGCAAATCACAAGGACCAAGCGATGTGATATAAAGGCATGTTTTAGCATCTTTTTAAATGTCGCCAAGTCAGTGTATGTCGTGCCGTCAGTCGGGAGTGAGTTCCAGGCTTTGGGAGCAGATTTCCTGAGAATTTAGGTTAATTCGAGGCAGAGCTAAACGATTTGATTCAGAAAGGCAGGTGGTACGATACCTGGCCAGGCGTGTGGGGTGGGAGTAGTTCTGATTGGTAGCCTAGAGCCAGACAATGAAAGGACCCAAAGGTGAGTGACAGAACCTTTAAGTAGATATGCTGCTTGATTGGTAGCCAGTGTAGGTTGGCGAGAAGTGGTGTGATGTGGCAGCTGCGACGCTCACCAGAGACAAGCCTAACTGCAAAGTTTTGCACCAGCTATAAGCATCTGATTGCACAGACCGATAGACTAGCAAGCAGTGAGTTGCAAAAGTCAAGATGGAACGGGTCGTGGCAGACCAGCTGAACTCGTATATCGAAACCTCACACCTTGCTAGTAAGTTCCAGTCTGGCTTTAGAGCTAATCACTCCACAGAGTCAGCATTGCTTCGGGTATACAACGACCTACTTAGGAATGCAGACATGGGTAGAGTGTCTCTTCTTGTTTTGCTCGATCTTTCGGCAGCTTTTGATACCATCGATCACAAAGTACTTCTAGAGCGCCTCTCATCTCGCCTGGGCATCACTGGCACTGCTCTGCAGTGGTTCAGGTCCTATCTCAGTGGGAGACTCCAGAGTGTTGGCGTGAATGGACAAAGATCATCTGAAGTACCTCTAAAATATGGAGTACCTCAGGGCTCTGTGCTAGGTCCGGTCCTTTTCACCGTTTATACTCTCCCTCTTGCTGATGTGATTGCCAAGCACAATCTAGGCTTACACTTCTATGCGGATGACACTCAGTTGTACCTTTGCTTTGATCCCTCCCAGCCTTCGAGCACCTCAAATTCTCTCAACTCACTTGCTGCATGCATTGATGACATCCGATCATGGATGGCAGCAAATTTTCTAAAACTAAACGATGATAAAACTAACTTACTAGTTATGGGCAAACCTAGTGTTATTCAGAAATTGGAAAGGCTGACTTTCAAAATTGGCTCTGCCAGCATATCTCCAGTTGCATCAGCTCGAAATCTAGGTGTCATATTCCAAAGCGACCTCTCGTTAGACGACCACATCAGCTCCACAGTCAAATCAGCCTATTTTCAGCTTCATAACATTGCTAAAATTCGGGCTTGTTTAGATAAGGATACCACGTCCAAGTTGGTCCATGCATTCGTGACATCTCGTCTCGACTTCTGCAACTCACTGCTTACTGGCCTACCAGCATGTGCGATCAGGCGATTGCAGCTGGTGCAAAACTCTGCAGCTAGGCTTGTCTGTCGTGAGCGTCGCAGTTGCCACATTACTCCACTTCTCGCCGACCTGCACTGGCTACCAGTCAAGCAACGGATTGACTTCAAGGTTTTGTCGCTCACTTTTAGGTCTCTTCATTCTATGGCTCCAGCCTATCTTTCAGATATACTACCCCATCAGGCAAAGCATCGTACCACTCGCTTTTCGGAATCCAACAGTCTAGAAATACCTCGTACAAACCTTAAATCCTTTGGAGACCGTGCATTTAGCTCGTATGCTCCCACAGCCTGGAACTCTCTCCCGACCTGCATCAGAACATCCCCTGACCTGACCACATTTAAAAGAAACTTAAAAACATACCTATTTAGGACAGCATTTAGTGGGTCCTTGTGATTCGTCCTCGATGTGCTTATGCGTGCTGACACTGTTCATGCTGCCACTAACCACATTTGCATGCTGACCCAGTGCATGTAACCCCTAACCATGTTATTCATTTTGTTTGTTTTTCAAGCATGATTTTACTTACTATTCTATTGCGTATCACTTTGCAGCAAATGTAAAGCGCCTAGAAAGAGATTAAGTTCTCTGAGGGCGCTTTATCAAGTGCAATATTATTATTATTATTTTTATAAGATGGGATGTCAAAATGCATGGACCAATTTGGATGTAGCATCGCTGTCTAAGCAAGCCCAAATTCTGGCGATGTTATGTAGATGAAAGTAGGCAGACTTGACTGGGGAGCAATGGTCGTCTAGTGAAACGTCACTTTGGAAAAGGATACCTAGATGCCGTGCAGATGCAAATAGAGATATGTTAGCAGAGCCGATTTTGATCTTGAGTTTTCCAATTTCTGAGTCACACGTAGTTTGCCAATAACTAGTAAGTTGGTTAAGTATAATTCCATTTGAGAAAGTTTGCTGCCATCTATGTGCAGACGTCAGCAATACACACAGCAATGGGTTTGAAAGAATTCGACGTGCTGGAAAGCTGAAAGGGATCACAGCAAAAGTAAAATTGAGTCACCTTGCATCGAAGTGAAAGCCTAGATTGTGTTTGGCAATCAAATCGGCAAGAGGGAAAGTTTAACTGTGAAAAGAAGCGGACCAAACACAGGCATGAGGTACACCGTACTTCAGTGGTTCATCAGATGATCTTTTTCTGTTCATATCAATACTCTGGAGTGAGTCTCCCACTAAGTGGGTGACAGTGATGCCTAGGCAAGTTGAGAGGTGCTCGAGAAGGACCCGGTGATAATATAATACCAAAAGCTTCCAAAATATCCAGCAAAACAAGCAGAGAGACTTTACTAAAGTCTGCATGCACCCTAATGCTGACTCTTCGGAATGATTAACCCTCAAATCAGACTGTAACTTACTAGCTGGATGTGCACTTTCAATATGAGTTCAGCTGGTCTACCACAATTGTTTCATTGCTTTTGATAGGACCGGTAGAAAGGAGACTGGGTGGAAGCTGCTTGGAAGTTCTCTTGGTCAAGTGTTGCTTTCTTGAGTAGTGACTTGACTATAGCCTTTTTGAAATATGCTGGGACATGACCTGAGCCTGTTGAGGTTGCATCGTTGATGGTCAGTAGTCAACATATTTCAGCCAAATCTCGGTCAAGGCAAACAGGTCCAATTAATTCACAATAGTTATCTCACTTATTATTAGAGTTTGTGAGCCATGATGGCACAGTAGGTTGCTGCAAGTGGTAGTGATGGCATTTAAGGCTCTTCTGCTGCTATAAAAGAGGCTGTTAAATCAGCTAGTACTTTTTATTACACATCGAACAAGGATTCCAAAGACAATCGTTAAGATGGGCAGCCGGGCTTATGATACGCCGATGACCACTAAATTATAGAGATTCACAGTAGCGGATGAGGGAGATAGCTCACGGAGGTTCGAGACAACACTGAGCATTCCAAACAAGCAGCTAAGGACATATTTAGGATATTCGTTATGCATGGCAGCAGCCGATCTATGCACTGTAGAAGCATAACATTGGGAATAGGGTCTAGAGGACTAGTTGTCTTCTTTGATTGGGATATGAACTTTAGGACGAGATCACTAGTGGCTTCCTTGAATGTAGACACTGAGGTGCTGCATCGAATACAGAGACAGGATTCCAGGGGGATGCTGCCAGCCTAGGTATAGACTCTCTGATTTGTCTATTGTCTATTTGTCTGATCTGTCTATCTTGTTGACAAATAAGCTAGACACGTGATCGGGTAGATCATCACAAGGATCTCTAGGTAAGGAGCTAACCTAGGAGCAAATAAGAAGATGGTTGATCGTAGACATCAGCATTTTTGTATTGTGCATCTGTGATTCAACAATGTTTTTATAGAAGCTAGACTTGGCCTTTGCTAGGATCGATTCGTATGATCTACAGTAGTCCTCATATGCCTGTCGATAAACAGTAAGTCTTGATCTTTTGTATGCTTTTTCAAGCTTGCCCTCAGTAGACCTAGCTTGCTTAATGTATTCAGGAAACCATAGGCCGTCTGAGCGAGGGCGCACAGCCCGCTTAGTCAGAGGTTTACACTCGTCCAGCATGTCAACTAGTGTATTGCGATGACAGGTAAGAAGGGAGATTGAACAGCAGGGGCAAAGAAGACATTTTTGGGCAGACTGCATCGATGTCAAGGTTCTTGAGGTTTTGCAATTCATATGTGACTTTGGATGCAGGGATGGACACACATTGTAAACTGAATAAGATCTGAGTGTGGTCAGATAAGTAAAATTTGGTAATAATAGGTGATGATAGCTTGCAGTTGTAGGAGGAAATTTGGTCAAGTGTGTGACCCATGAAGTGAGTAGGGCCACACGCATAAGCTAGAGAAGAACACGAGTCAGTTAGTGCACGAAATTCAGTGCTGAAGGCATAAGATAAGTTATCAAAATGAACGTTAAAATCGCCAGTGGTGAGAAAAGATCGATTTCTTGCACACAGAATCGAAATGAGATAAGAGGAATCTGGAGATAAAAGACTTAACCTGGGAGGGGGGTCAACTGACTACTGCCACCATTGGCAGCTTGTTGTCAGATGAACTAAAAACAGTAAATTCGAACGACTGCTTCGAAGGGACTGCAAATGGCACGAAATTGAAAGACGAGCATTTGATAACGACGACTCAACCAACAGTTTTGATTGATCTAGAGGTATGTGAGAAATAGAAGCTAGACTTGGCCTTTGGTAGGATCAATGGGCATGATCTACAGTAGTCTCCCGTACGCCTGTCGATGATAGCCAATTTTGATCTCAATTATGCTTTCTCAAGCTTGCGCTAGGTAGACCTAGCTGGTTTAATGTCAGCGGTAGACTATAGGCTGTCTAGGCAAGAGTGAACTTAGTGGAAAAAACTCGTCGACCACGCTAGCTAGTGTCGCGTGATGCTAGATGAATCAATCTTGGGGGTGAGGCAGTCCAATCTTATGGTGACAATAGGTTGATCCCTAACTTGACAGATGTCATTATCGTCGTAAAAGAAGTTAGTGGCCATCCAAGTGCAAATGTCGTCAATGCTGGCTGCAGGGAATTAAATAAGTCGGATGTTTAGCAAGGCTAAGAAAGGTCGAGGGATAGGTAGAGTGGAATGTCATGGGCCTGAGAATAAAAGCCACGATGCTGTTTCACAATAGCATTGGCGAGAGGGAGCGCAGAGATAGTGAAAAAAAGAGGGTGTAAGACCAAGCTCTGACGTACCCGATACTTAAAGGGCTCTACTAAGCAGCAATTTACATTTATACTCTGCCGTGTAGCTGGCTCATTGAAATAACAACAACAACAATAACAATGATTCACTTGTTAAAGGGCCCCCAGAGAACTTAATCTCTTTCTAGGCGCTTTACATTTGCTGCAAAGTGAAATGCAATTGAATGGTAAGTAAAATCATGCTTGAAAAACAAACAAAATGAATAATATGGTTAGGGGTGACATGCACAGGGTCAGCATGCAAATGTGGTTAGTGGCAGCATGCACAGTGTCAGCACGCATAAGCACATCAAGGACGAATCACAGGGACCCAGAAAATGCTGTCCTAAATAGTTGTGTTTTTAAGTTCCTTTTAAATGTGGTCAGGTCAGGGTATGTTCTGACGCAGGTCGGGAGGAAGTTCCAGGCTTTGGGAGCATATGAACTAAATGCACGGTCTCCAAAGGATTTGAGGTTTGTACGAGGTATTTCTAGACTGTTGGATTCCGAAAAGCGGGTGGTACGATGCTTGGCCTGATGGGGGAGTATATCAGAGAGATAGGCTGGAGCCATAGAATGAAGGGACCTAAAAGTGAGCGACAAAACCTTGAAGTCAATCCGTTGCTTGACTGGTAGCCAGTGCAGGTCGGCGAGAAGTGGAGTAATGTGGCAACTGCTACGCTCCAGACAGACAAGCCTAGCTGCAGAGTGTTGCACCAGCTGCAATCGCCTGATCGCACATGCTGGTAGGCCAGTAAGCAGTGAGTTGCAGAAGTCGAGACGGGATGTCACGAATGCATGGACCAACTTGGACGTGGTATCCTTATCTAAACAAGCCCAAATTTTAGCAATGTTCTCTTTGTTGCGTGGGACGAAGTCTGTTGGCTACCGAATGCGTACCGAAAGCCGCTTAGGCTGTGAGTTCGCTCTACAAAACTCTCCTGCGTAACACCCACATAGTTTTTGTGGCTACACAGCCACTATTAGCAAGCAACAACGGTAACAACTAGGACCAGTAGCAAGTGCTTTTTAGCAAGGACCATCCAAAAATATGCCTTATGCAAACATTATCTAAACTAGTTATTCAGAAACTGGAAAGGCTGACGATCAAAATTGGCTCTGCCAGCATATCTCCTGTTGAATCAGCTCGAACTCTAGGTGTCATGTTCCTAAGTGACCTCTCATTAGACGACCACATCAGCTCCACAATCAAGTCTGCCTACTTTCAGCAACATAACAACGCTAAAATTCGGGCTTGCTTAGATAAGGATACCACGTCTAAGTTGGTCCATGCATTTGAACATCCAGTCTCGATTTCTGTAATTCACTGCTTACTGGCCTACCGGCATGTCCAATCAGGCGATTGCAGATGGTGCAACACTCCTCATCTAGGCTTGTCTGTCGTGAGTGTCGCAGTTGCCACATTACACCACTTCTCGCCGACCTGCACTGGCTACCAGTCAAGCAACGGATTGACTTCAAGGTTTTATCGCTCACTTTTAGGTCCCTTCATTCTTTGGCTCCAGCCTATCTCTCAGATCTACTCCCCCATCAGGCCAAGCATCGTACCACTCGCTTTTCGGAATCCAACAGTTTACCAATACCTCGTACAAACCTCAAATCCTTTGGAGACCGAGCAGTTAGTTCATATGCTACCAAAGCCTGGAACTCACTCCTGACTCGCGTCAGAACATCCCCTGACTTGACCACATTTAAAAAGAACTTAAATACACACCTATTTAGGACAACATTTACTGGGCCCCTATGATTCGTCCTTCATGTGCTTATGCATGCTGACACTGCATGCTGTCACTAACCGCATTTGCATGCTGACCCAGTGCATGTCACCCCTAACCATGTTGTTCATGTTGTTTATCAAGCATGATATCACTCACCATTCAATCGCATCTCCCTTTGCAGCGAATGTAAAGCACCTAGAAAGAGATTGAGTTCTTTGAGGGCAATTTATCGAGTGAATTATTATTATTCTTATTATTACTTGTCAACTCTTAGTTGACAATAGCCATAGCCACTAAAGTTTGGTGGCTGCACGTGCTTGTGCCCTACAATACGAGTTAAGATTTGTGTCACCCTGCATTAGTGTTTGCGATCCATCATCGATTTTCTTTCAGAGGAATACCGTATAATAGTAATTACATAGGTCAATTTTATGCGATCTTTACTAGCTAAAGTAAAACTGCTCCAAAAAAGCTCTTGCTTGGCTGGCTCGGGTCTCAATTCCAGAGCTAAAACATGGTAAAAGGACTGCAAAGCGGAAAAAAGAAAGATCACCTGATTCAATAGTATCACTTAAATAGCAGTAGAGGAGCTAATGGCTTGCACCCTGGTTGCATGGGATAATACCGAATCGCCTGCTCGGACTCGACCCACTTTACGAGCAGTGAAGTGTGCGCATCTTACTGCTGGGCTAAATTATTGCCGAGTACCCTGAAACCGATGCAGCCCATCTTAGTATTATGATACCAGCAAGTTATCATATCCAGAATACCACAAACAAAACTGAGACCAGTAGCCTTGTCAGTCTTCCAATTATGTCCATTAAGGCAACAGGAATTTTCATCAGCTTCTGTCCAAAGCGAAAGGCATGTGGTAATGCTTTCATGACCTTGGTCCTGAGGTCGTGGGTTCGATTCCTGCGGTTGGCGATCCTTTATCCCCACTGCAAGCGGTGGTGATAGCCATAAAGGCTCTTCTGTCGCTATACAAAAAGAGGCTGTTTAAGCAGCTAGGACTTATTTATTTAAGGTCAGGCTAAATTATTATAATTAAAAACATGAGGTCCATAATAGGTGTCAAATTTTGCTAATACGACTTGACTCGAATTGACACATTTCTTAATAGTCCAGTTTCTTATATTTTGATTGTGAAGGCAACAGCAAATAGAGGCATTTCAATACGAAGACTAATATAATGACAATTGGCATGCATGTCTTTTGAATAAGGAAAGCTCATAGTGGCAAGCTTGGGCGGTGGCTATCGAGGTATCTGGTGCAAAACAAGGGAGACTGCTAGCCATAGCCGATGATTTGCTGGTCAAGGTGGTTTGATCCAGCAGTTAAGGTGCTCGCCCAGGCCAAGGTCTGGCTGCAGTCGTGGACTCGAGCCCCGAGGCATATGTGAAGTGCCTGAATAGATTTAATTCTCTTGGGGTGCTATACAAATCAATTGTATTTTGGTATAAGGTAAAGATTTGTTAGTCAAAGCAACCTAGTTGATCATATCATAGATAAAGCTTGCATCTTGACAGCTCGTCGGGGAGTTTCTCTACTCATTTTCAAGTTTTTATTCCCTTGTTGTATCCTTGACTGTCACTTCGTTCATTTGCCATGGCTTGGCTACTTCATACCTAGCTGAACTACAGCACCAGTTTTAGCTTTTTAACACCCTCGGGTATGAATTAGTACCCTCAGCTATGGACAATCAATTAGCTTTTCCATTCTCTAGCTTAAAGCTCGTTGGCGACCGAAGCTTTTTGCAATAGCTTGGATCCAAAATCATTAGACAGGGGCCGAAATGTGGCTAAATGGCTCTCGGGTAGTGGAAAAATCATGTCACTCGGACCTTCTCGGCCTGAACACTGTTATCATTATCCAAAATATCTCTCTTAGTTTTTAAGATACTCGTGGCTTTCACCCACCCGACATGCACCGAATGGGAGAAATGAGCAGGCCAAGGAACTACTTGGCTTTCAAATGTACAAGGCTTACCGCTTCCAATGCTGAGTAATTGCTTCAACGTTCATTCACAGTACACTTGACATCTAGGCTCACTAGAACGGTGTGGCGTCCTTGGAATGTGACCGTAACAAGCGTAGACCCTTCTTCAAACATCAATATTATGGGTGAGTGGATCCAGGAGCCGTCACACAGAATAGTATAGGAGCCTGGCATGCGTGAGTACAAACACAGGTTGTAACACCGGGTACTTTACATACAGTACCTCCCCTTGGGAGATCGTACTAAACGGGTAAGTCCGGCAGTAGTAGGAGTTATCCCTCAAAATGGCCGCTAATAGGGGGAGTTGTCCCTCCAAAGCATGTTTAAAAAATATTGTACGAAGACGAGTAAACTGATCGGCACGAAGAACACTGGTAGCATCAGCTATCGTTTGATATAATATTTTGACCTTTTGATGACCTTTAAAAGTCCAAGGTCACGTATAGGACTACTGGTAAAAGGCAGCTCCTCAGTTTTCCGTAGGAAAATGTTTTTGTAGAAATATAGCAAACCACTCAAAAAATGCAAGGCTCCACTGGACACTCCGCCAAAAAAATTTTTTTTGACGTCACACTGTTGACTGCTATCACGAACACAGCCCACGGACACTTTGTGACGGGCACATTATATGCATACACACCCATCATGCATACATGCCCAGGTGGAGTGTGGAGACAGGTGAGCTCCACCTATATTCCAAGTTTCACACAGATTGGCCCAGTATCGACCAAGTTGTACACTGTACCAGGTACCAAGTACTACTGTTGTGACAGCACTCAGAGAAGCCAATTTAAGGTGCCAAAGCATGCAGGTGACATGGAATAAAAAGAGCGTTACTTTATTTGTCGCCATACAACATCAAAACACATACTTAGGAGCATGTAATTCAAATTTCACGTTGATTGGGTCACAAGTAGCCTACCTGTGACATTTTTACGCCATGTGAGTGAAAGGTTGACAAAGGCTTAGCACGACAAACACAGCCAGTTTTGCCCAAAACAAGTCAATCTACTGAGGTCCAATACGCATGCGAGAAGGCTGGAATGATTCTGTAACTACAATCAATCATATATTCCATAGTTTTAAGGTTATCGGATCATTATTTTAGGAGATATGACATTCATGACAGCAGGCATTGGACTGTCGTTTGCAGATAAACTTGAGAACTCCAAGCTATAACCAAGAGGCAGCACTAGGAAACGCTATCATCGCACGAACATTCAATATTATTCAACATCCAACATATTCAATAAATAGATTAATATGGATCTTAGCAATAGGTCAACTTAACAAGATCCTTATACAGCCTAAGCAGGTCATATCCGCTATAGGTCTCATACCTCAGGCCGGCAATCCAGGCTACAGCTCACCGGCATTCGCCAATATAAATATCTACCTATTAACGACAAAAATGAGAACTTGAAATCACCTAAATTTCCTTGAATAGAAATGAATCAACATTTTCAGACTGGCTTCCAGTAAACGACGCGCTAGTTCCATCCAAGTCACCACGCTGACCGGCCGCCGAACGAAGGACCGCTCGCAGCCAACGCCTCGTGCGTTATGGCGGCTACAGGAACTGGATCAGCTGTCCCAGTATTCATGCGGTGCCGTGATAATGGATTCCTTAGTTACGGCGGCCCCGGCAGCAGCAAATTCTCAATAGATTATCTCTAATGTTCGTCTACTGGGCGAATGACAGTCACTTCCGGTTTGTGATCCGATGTAAACATACCAATGTAAACAGATTTCTGCCAAGTCAATAAGGAGTGGGCCTTGGAATGCCGTTTACCTCCGGTTGCTAAGGGCGGGGCGAGGGTGCAGAGGCGGGACTAGGTACCCTGCCGATAGGGGTTTACTCTTTTATGATCTTGTTATATTACCAGTCGGATGTGTCATCTCGAGGGGCGTGTCATTTCCGGGAAATTTTTACGTTTTATCATTCTCCAGTTATTTTTTGAGGGTCAGTTTAGGGCTGAGTAGCTTATATTCGCAGAGTTCAGCAGAAACCCGCAGTTCCGGCTCAGTTATTTGTCAAAGAAAATTATTTTGTTGAGTTCGATGTACGACTTCCGGTTTCAATAGGTCTTACAAAATAATTTTATTGACCATGTTCCAGTCATCTTAAAACCGCCAAAATTTGAGCTTGCGTTTATAACTAGTTTATCTTTAATACGCAAATTTCAAATAAATTGACCATTTTTTGTGGACCTACCCCCTACCGTCCTGGGCTGAGCATAGATATTAGCACATCCAGGTAACGCCTACCGTGTATATACATGTGTGTACCTATGGGAGCCGATGCCGGGATCTCCTATAGATTTATCCTCTTGGGTGCTGGAGGCCCGAATCGAGATCCGGGATGGCCGAGTGTTTCTTTTGGACGATCGCTGGATGCCTTACAGCGTTCAAGCTTCTTATGCTCCATGCCTAGTACGGTAGAATTTGCTAAGAAATCAGTATTATTAATTTATTCATATGTAGCTGTATATTTTCCCCCAAATGTTTAGTACATTGCAGTAGAGTACATCCTAATTTTATGCGGCTTTTTTGCCAGCTCGTCAAAGTCCTGCCACTAGGCACACACTCAATATTTCACCTTTACTATATACAATTCATAGTGCACCGATAATGTCTGCTAGGTCTGTATATTTATAGCCGTTCAACTGACTATGAAGTTCATAGGAACTGGTTGGCCATCACCGCTAGTCTGGCACCGCAAAAATGGTACTACGAGGTGGGTATATAGTAATTATGTTGGTTGTGCTTTGGCTCATTTTTATTTGGATAGAGAAAATCGTAGCTGCTAGCTGTAACTACCAGTCGTTTATTTCTCGATATTTGCAGGATTCGTCAGAATGGACTCTCGATTACCCTCCCCTATTCGCCTGGTTCGAACATTTGCTGTCAAAGGTTGCATTTTTCGCCGACCCAAACATGCTGTCATTACGTCGATTTAATTACATCAGCAATGCCAGTGTAGCCTTTCATAGGATTTCAGTCGTGGCGACCGACTTCGTCTATATTTACGCCTGCAAAGAGTGAGTGCAGTGTCTGCCATCGAGGCACACAGCTGCCTCACGTTAATGTTGGCGCAGTGCGCTAGAAGCGACACACTTCATTATTAAATAACCTATGTCCATGTGGGAGGACATACTGTCAATTGAAATTATCAGTTCCTACCTCGGATTTAGTGTCTGTACATTGACATCTTCGTGACTGCTATGCCGCCGACTTACAGATTGGGGAAGATAATATCGCTCTCCGAGGCAAGGGAAGCTGTCTCATAGAACTAATTCATTATATAGAATTAAGAAATTATGCCTGCTACTTTTCAAAGCCATTTTGTTTCACGTTTTTTGGCCTACTAAGGCAAAGGATCACGATTGTGTATTATCCCAGCGATGAAAGCAGACCTGTGGTGATTTATGTAGCCCTACATATTAATGCGAGCCTCCTTCGCTGTGTTACTGTAGCCAGTTGTGAGATATAATCTTGCAACTAGGCTGTATTGACTGCATACAATGTGTATCTATTGTGGTACTTTTATATAAGAGTATCAGTAGTTTAGTGTATTTGTGTTTACTGCAGGTCCATTTGATGTTTGACAGGTACGTTCTAAAAGTTCTGACACCATCCAGTGGAGCCAAAGATGGTAACGTATATAGGGATCCAAGATCAATGATGGTGCTGTTGTTGGTGTGCAATGTTGGTCTCTTTGTTGTTGACCGTATCCTTTGAATTGGCCATTTGTGTCGCCGAACTCATTAGCTGCTTTGTCTGCCTGCTTAGCACAAACTTTTTTAGCAGTGTGTACGTGTGTGTGTGTGTGCACCCGTGAGTGCGTGTGTGTGTGTGTGTGTGTGTGTGTGTGTGTGTGTGTTTGTGCACGTGCATAATGTACACACGTGTGTAAAAATGCATTCACCCATTTCTAATATTCCTTAGCTGCATGTATGTCCAGATATTCATTTCCAATACAACGGCTTTCTTTTTGGAGTGTTGCTGATGTCCATTGTGAGGATGTTCCAGGTAAGCGAAAGGATCTCGAAAACCTCTGCCTTCGGCAATGGTGCTGGTGCTACTCCATCAACCCTTTGAACCGTTATGCAGATATATAGTACATAGTACATATACAGCCTGGCTCACCTTTCCACTCCTGCCTGCCAGACGGGCAGCTTCTCAGCAGCGTAGGGATGGTGCTGGAAGCTGTTGCTCGGCAGCTTTTCTTTGCTCACTGCATTCCTTACTGCGTTCTTTAAATGTCTTAGCAGGTAAAGCCCGTGGGCTTTTACCCAGGGGTAAGGCTCTTGCACTTCACGAACCAAGTCGTGGGTTTGAGTCCTGAAGCAGGCAATACTGTATTGCCCACTACAAGTGTTGTTGGTAGCCATTTGGCTCTTCAGTCTCTCTATAAATGAGGCTGCTAAATCAGCTAGCCTCTACTTTAAGCTGTTTGCACATTGCTATGTGTCACGGTTAAGCAATTCATCGATTCTGCATTATTGCTATTTATGCGGATACTGTCATTCAGACGGAAAATAGATGGGGACCATCTCCTGCAGCTGCATTCTTGGGACTGCTGCCATCTTACTTACTTCACTTTTTCCTAGTTCATGTATCAAAAGACAAATTTATTAAGTCCACATTGCATAACTTTTTTAGTGTGTGCTGCCAAGTTCTACTGCATGCAGCATCAACGAGGAGAGAGAGAGAGCGTAGTTGAGTTTGAGTGAATTACCACTTTAACTCAATTCTGGGCTGCGTAAATATTGTTGCCAGAATCTTGGTTGGAATTTTAATGAATTACTTTTGGTGTGAGCCGAGCTATGCTCATGTTAGATAACTGCATGGTAGTATCTCAGTAGGCTGCCGAATGATTTTTCTGTTACATTGTCCCCTTTGGTCTTCTGTGCTGGCTAGTGATTGTCGCTTTCGGTGAGCTTTTGCTGCATACTCAGCAATCGTAGGGCGCATGTCATTGTGATCATTCTGTCACCATGCTTTTTGAACCTGCCACAGCACTGTTGAGCATCACTGCTGTTGTGGCCGTAGGCGCAAGCACTGTGGCCATTGTGAGATGTGGAGCCCACCTCAGGGAAGAAACACCGTTTTAATTGCTTGTAGGGCAGATAGCAGTTTCTTGCTGTTTTGTCCTTGTTGGTCGATTTGCTTAAATATCCTCTGCTGAATGTGAGGTAGAACGGTGATGCAACTGTATATTTAGTTATGCCATACGGTGTTCAACAGTAGCAATGGCACTTCTAGCTTTCAGATCTTGAAAATGAACTTTATTCGCAATCGTGGCAGTTCGTCTGGGTGGGTTTTAGCCAACAGCCCTGAGCCAAGCTGCTGTTACATGTATGTATCATGCTGACACAGATTTGTGGGTTATTCGGCAGCGCAGACACCTGGAGAGTGCTCTACACTTTGCGGTACTGCTCAACCTCAAGCACATATACCTGTACGTTGCACCGGCTTATTTTGTCTACTTACTGCGTGTCTACTGCTTCGACTGCTCACCGGAAGGTAAGCTGGAAGCCAGCTGCTGCTGGCAATGGTCCGCATGATGCCAACCCACGTTACCCCATCTCTGCTTGTTCGATTTAGATGGCAGCGTGATCTGGCGCTCGTTCAAGTTCAAGCGGCTGGCCACTCTAGGCTTCGTGGTCAGCTCTATGTTTGCCCTCTCCTTTGGGCCGTTCATCTACTGGGTAGGTGACTTAGATAGCTGGCCTACAGACATGGTCTCGGCATGTTGCATTCGAGCATGTGGCATGCATTCCTACTGATCTGCACTGTTACGGTGACAGACAACAAATGCAAAGCCTGGATGTGCTCTTTCTCTGCTACCGAGAGTGGATTCTGTTTTAGGGTCAGCTAGGTCAGGTGCTTAGTCGGCTGTTTCCGTTTAAGCGTGGCCTCTGCCATGCCTATTGGGCACCGAATTTCTGGGCGCTGTACAATGCCGTTGACAAAGTGACGTCGATCGCAGGTATGATTCAAATGCCAACCCAGTTTTTGCAATACAAATTTTCAAGTTACTGTTGGCTTGCTTGGGATTACTTCCCAGAATTGGTGGGACAGCTTAGGAGCTGTGTTTGTGCCTGTTTGTGCCTGCTATCAGCCAGCCTCCAGCATCATCACTACTTGCCGACCGCTAAATGTTATGCACGTTGGATGACTGTGATATTGCAGCCACGAAGGCTGGCCTGCTTTCATCTTCAGCAGCAGCAGGTGCCATGACAGGTGGTCTCGTGCAGGAGTATGACCACGCTATACTGCCATCGGTGAAGCCTGTGGCTACCCTGGTGATGACTGTACTTTTTATGCTGGTAAGAGCAGCTGGCCATCGCCTTACCACTGAAAAAACGTGCTTCCTTTTTATTTAAATTAGTTTGTGGTCACGCTGGGTTTTGAGACCTGTGTATTGCCTTTGTTTGTAGCCAGCGCTCATACACCTTTGGAAGAACCCGGCGGGGCCTCGGAGTTTTTTACGTTGTCTTATATTGTGTGCATT
Organism: Cristatella mucedo; assembly: GCA_009760855.2. Lineage (NCBI taxonomy): Eukaryota > Metazoa > Bryozoa > Phylactolaemata > Cristatellidae > Cristatella > Cristatella mucedo. The sequence goes on from WPIO01000012.1 coordinate 6,530,731, forward strand.
CAGTTCATTTGCATTTGGATGGCACGTCCATGAGAAAGCCGTTCTCCTGATGATCTTGCCACTATGGTAAGCTTAGGCCTCAGTTCGTTATGCAAACATTCCTCTCAGGCTACCCTGTGGGGAAGTACTCTTATTTTACTAAGCATGCACTTATTTGCTTCTGGTTGCTCATTTTAGGAGTGCAGAGTATTTCGTACATGTTCCTTTTGATATGACATACAGTAATAATTGATTGAGTCTCTGTTAGACTAGTGGGCCATAGGTCAAAGGCATGAACATTGAAGAAGAGAATTATACTTCTTTTGCAGGGCGATGTTAAACGATGTTGAATTTTCAGAGCGCTGCCATGATACGTTGGTCAAATGCAACAAATAATTCTCTCTGGGATCTTTGTGGAGAAAGGATCCAGAAATTGGTTACACTCCCGAAATAAACTTGAGGATCGTGGGAATCTATGTGCTTGCCTTAACTTCCTTCATCGGGTGCTGGTGCTTGAAGTCAGCAGTTGTGTGTGCCTAATCACTTTGGTCATTTTTGACAGCAAGCACAATTCTTCATTCTTTTGTTATATCCATCATTTGCTTATGGGATAGGATTAACATGGCATTTGACCTGAGGCAGCTCAATTGGAGGTCGAATCCAAGCTCAGTCCTGTTGTCTGTCTGCTGTTCTGGTCCTGGTTCAGCTCTTATACTTTAGTCACGAATCAGGTTTTGTCCATTAGGTAATACCAATGCTTATCTGTCCACTCCAAGCCTTTCTAATTGTTTGACTTGTTGACCAGGTACTTTCTCATCATCCTATCTTTTCTGCCATCAGCCCTGCTGGCCTGCACACAGCTGCAATTTTTGTTGTAACCGTACTAAAGAAAGGGCATTCTAGGACTTCCAGTTTTGCACTTTGACAAAGGTGTCACTATTGGTAAACTAAGCTTCTTGGTGGTCATCGTGGTCATGGGACTAACGAGCTGTCAGCCGTGCTTGTGTCAGTTTTTTTCTTTAGATGCTGCTACACATTTTTCATTGCTCAAGCTATTGATGTGCTGGTGTCCAGCTCTATGTCAGAGATATGTCATGCTGTAGGGTGAGGCTGTGATTACCCAGTTATTCCTGGCTGCGCTGCTACCAAGTAGCTAGTGTGGTCTTTGTGACACCTGGACTGAGCTGCCAAGGGTGGATTTCGGCATAGATGCCTGTGATGGTGGACAGCTATTCATTGCTTAATTAAAGGTGCTATGTCACTCGAAGTGCTGAGGTCGCACACACACACACACACACACACACACACACACACACACACACACACACACACACACACACACACACACACACACACACACACACACACACACACACACACACACACACACACACACACACACACACACATGCATCTTTTAATACTCTTGTCTAGTGTGCTCTTTGACTCCTTGTACCTTGCTTTGTCTATTCTTTATAACTACTGAGATTTCTCTTTTTGCTCGGACTTGCGCAGCTTGATGTCCACCGACCGGAAGGAAGAGGCTCGCATGTTTCTGATTCTATCTACAGTCGGACACGTGTCACTATTTCCACTGATATTCACGGCCCACGGTGAGTGTTGCACACGGCCCTCGTTTTGGCTCTGCTGCACCTGCATGACCCTAATAGCAGGGATCAGGGTTTTTTGTTATCATGCTTCACGGCTGGTGCATGGCTAGCACCATGCCCTGTCGTCTTATTCTGTGGGTGGAGCGAAGCTAGTCTCATGCCTTTGGGTTTTTGTCTTGTCTGGCTTTTGTCCGACCACGATCAGCACTGCCAGTAGAGGTAGGCATGCTCTATTGGGTGCTCTGTCCACGTGCCCGAATGACAGCAAACGAGGCAGGTCCACACAAATGTACATGCCAAATCCACTAGGCATTCGTGTTGGCTTGTATACTTGAAGTGATGGCTGTGACATGTAACTGTTTTCATTTTTGTAAAATAATTACTGCTTTTCCCCTAGCATGTAGGTTTTTTTATTGCAGAGCAACTGCTACTTTATTTTTCGACACTGCTATATGTCATCTACTCTTTTTATTCGTTCAACAATCTATTTGGGAGCAGGTAGGTGGTAATGCTGTTGATGTTCATGCACATGTGCTAGCAAAGTTTAAGCTGTCTGCCATACTTAGAAAGTGCACGGTGTACACGGGATATTTTTCTGTATTGCTTTTGTGATGCTTCATTTTGCATGCACAAACGATCAGAGTCATAGCTAGACATGTACTGAGTATTTAATGACTAAACTACCCACGCTAACTGTAGGTAGCTTTATCACCAGTTTGTAAACACTGCCCATATGTGGTTTGGCATGATCATCTAGGCATAACTGTATAACGATTTCTCGTCAGGAGTGCCCAAGAGCATTGAGCAAGACATATCCTGAGATGAAACGAATATTTGATGATCTTTTGCTTCCAAAGCATGCACAAGGTTTTCGATGGCTTCAGATCATAGCTGATACTTGGCCTATTGGCAGAAAGTACGGCAGCAGTAGTATTGGTATCTGCTTAGTAGAAGCAACAGTAATGGATACTGTCACATCGTAGCATGCCAACGCAGGTCTTTTGAAGGCAGTCATGGTGGAAGTGGTTCTGATAGGCTGTTGCACGTAAGTTCCCCTCATATGTAATTCTGTAAGCTTTGTTATTTTTTCATGAGGCTGCACATTTCTGTAAGCCAGCCAATATCCGATGGGTGTGGTCTCTCTGCCCTATTTCAGGTGGCCTATTTCTGCTTTCTAGAAAGTCAGTGTGTATGCTGGGCAATGCTAGGGAGTATAGCAGGCTGGAACTTTCGGTTTCCACGCCTTGAAGGGGGCGTATCACAATGCATATAAACACTCACATGGCCAGTAAATAAAGCATGAATAGCCGTTAGATGAAGCTGGGCTCTTCCTCGGGACTTTGGTTTGGATTTTCGGCTTAGGGTTTTCGCTTTTGGATTGTTAGAACTATCAGTCGGATAGTTGACTTGAAGGCATAATGCCTCATTCTGTAGAAAATTCAACGCACGGTCCGTGATTTCAGTGATGGTCCAGTGTTCGTATTGTGCTGAGTAGCTTTTATTTACAAAGGTTCACCCGAGAAATACCGCTCCCGTTGGCCTTACATTCATCGAAGCTCATTTTCGTGAGTTCGATGTACTGTATGTCTTCAGGTGTAAACATGTCTTCCATTTTTTTACCATGTTCCGGTCATGCTTCAATCGTCATCATTTCGGATCGCATTTGTAACCTGTTTTAAATGCAATCTTCCAAAAACTTTCATCAAATCGAAGTTTTAACACGTTTTTGGACTTTCTGCCCAAAGCTTCACACTATAGTTGATTTGCTCAGCTTAAGCTTCGTGGTTAGTTAAAGTATCTTAGCAATATACTTTTCAGGAGCAAATCGGTTATTTAGAATATTCATTTTAATGGTCCTTTTGTCTGTCCCCATCTTTTTCGCCTAGGGAGATCACACCGCTTTGTCGGTTCTTACGTTCCAAGTTGAAATTGCTTCGAAATGTTGTAGCCATTGTTTAGAAATCTGGAACTCCATTGCAATGGATACACTGTTGCAGCATACCAAATGTAGTCCACAAATTTGTCTTATAGTGAACGCTGAAATGTACCTTACTTTGCCTATCAGCATGTGGTGGCTGCTCTACTAAATCGCGATTTTTAATGGAAACGCAAGTCACTTGAGTTTTCTCCTTGGCACATATTACTCTGCAAACAAAAACGCTTTCACATTCAGTATTGACACTACTTTTAACCTAGTACCTTTCTAAGTAAGATACAGTTTTCCCACGTCAGAACTGTCTAATATAGCTTCTTCTGCTCCTGTACATCGATGGAGTTATTGGTTTTCTACAAAGTGATGCAGGGATCAGCTTGGTATGCTTCGTCTGAGCTAGCACCGACTGAAGCAGCATGAGTAAGGGGTTTTTGATTTTGTGGCATTTGCTTAAACGTCTGCCAGTACCTGTATGTAGAGGAACGGCAGCCATTGCTTAATGTAATGTCATGTAATGTATCTCTCTTTGTAACTCAGCCAAGTTACAAGAACTGTGGGTGTTATGCTGGAGAGTTTTCTGTAGCACAATCAAAGAATAAGTGGCTTTTGGTGTGCATGAGGCAGCCAACAAAGAAAACGCAAGAAGCATAACTGAGTCAGATGGGCAGTCGAGGAATTGAGTTGCACGGTAATTGCAGCATAGGACGGCTGAAAAGGATGTATTGTAGCTGCAGGAAAGGATATGTCATTGCATAAGAATTGTGAAAGTGAGTTCCATAGTCTAGAACCTGCATTGGAACAGCATCTGTCGACGATAACTTTATAAAAGTGAAGGAATGGAACAGATAGAGGACTTGGGGGTGCAAGGAAGCTGCAACTGGTGCAGAAAGGTAAGGAATCAAGCCACAGTGGGCATTGAGAGTCAAATTAAGAATTGTGCTCTGTATCCGTTGATCAACCGGGAGCTATCACGGCTTCTTCAGCAAAGGATACAGATGGCTGAACCTTTTGGAGTTGTTGATCTGCCTTGCAGCCATATTCATCATGGTCTACTTAAACTTAAGATTATGTTTATGATCAATGGAAGATTTTTTTGGAGATTTTCAGTTGACCAGTAGCTGGTCAATTCAGGTTCAAGTGGGGGGGGGGGGCTTGCTTATTCTACTAAATGGTAGGGGTGAGGGAGAAGCTCTTTTAAAAGGCTCGTATAGTAAGTCTCGTGTGGCAAAGTTCTAGTACATACCTTCAGAGAAGGGCGTACATTAAACTACCAAGTTAGTTAGGCTTCTGCACTGCTATGATTTCTCTTTATATCTAGCTGATATCATTGTACAAAAAAGACCAGCGAATGCGCAGATACTGAGTGCTGTATTTGTATGACGGTGCTTGTCAGTGTGACTGATGAGTGATTTAAGCAAAAGTCTTTTGCTCTTGGGGGTGCGTAAGGATTGCTGCTACAGTATTTCGTTCATTGTGCTCCAGCCTCATGCTATGACATGCACAGCACTGGGCTGTGCTTGCTGTCATAGCAGATAGCATGCCACCTGTTGGCTGATTGCTGAAATGTCCCGGTTTGCTTTGTCCAGGGATCAACAGTTTTCACTGCCTCTGCTGTCAACCCTCGAATCGGTATACGTGATGGGCCTACTGCCGATGCTGGCCTATTCATCTCTGCTGCACCGGTGGCTTGGCCTAGCCGATCGTTTGCCATTTCTGCCACTGCTGCTTAGTTCGGTCTACTGCTCACTTGGTATATTGTATTCCTTTGCGATGATCTACAAGTACACACTCTCCCAGAGTATGGTCATAAGGGTGAATAGACCACCCAAGAGGAGACGTCGTGGATGAAGCTGGCTCCACATTAACGATAGGCTGGAATGTAGAAACGCTAGAGCACCTGTCTTCTGGTGCCTTCTAGCACACATGCAGCCATGATTGTCAGATGCCTATGACTCAGTATTTGGCTTCTGCATAACACCGATCGAATTTTAATGGAACGCCACTGTCGAACAAGAGGGTGTGCCTCTTGTGAACCTAGAGCAGCTGCACTGCATTGAAGTGCATTTTTCTTATTGAAAATCTGTTACCGAGATAACGCCTGGTGGAAGGCTTGTGAAGCCTGACCTTTGTACTGCTAGCAATTAAATTAAATAGCCAAAAGTGCAAGAATGTTTTAAGGCGGTTTTTTAAGTCTGTTAATTTCTTCTGTGGTCAGTTCTGGGTATTTCCATGGTTGTTCTCCACCATTTCATCTGCATGCCTTTCCGTGTCCGTCTTACCCCTCAATTTTTGAAATTTTTTAAGCCTAGCTGTGCATATACCGTAAGTTGTGGCACCTGGATGTATTGTTAACTTTGGCAGGCAATAATTTTCTTGAAAATCTTGCACAAACACATGCTTAACGGCAGAAGCGATATATTCATTGAGGCATTTTCTCGAAGCCTTTGGCAGTAAATGTCCTCATTGTGCCTTTCCAATGCACTGTCGTTATGATACCTGACTTTGTTATGCAAAGGACTCACTTACCGAGGTACCATTTTTTGGATCGATAGAGCAGCTTTCCTGCTTAGACGAGTTCTGGAACTTGTCGCCATGTAGCAGTCGCATCTCACGAAAGCTATTTATGTTAGACTGACACAAGCATCACCACCAGCTCACCGAACAGACTTCTATCTCCTAGTGCTCTATTGTGCAGCAGCAAGCATGTCACCAAGTTTTAAAACGTTTGTAAATCAGGTCGATCCTTCAGCCTGGTTGTACAAGGCATCACCTATGCTGTCCGACTAGGGGCAGTCGATGACTCTATGATATTGTAGTTGAATGGGCCATCTTTGTCTCAGGCAAGCATCTAGCAGCTACCCTATTTCATAAGATTACAAACGTTAGCCCTCCGAGCAAGCAATCGTGCACTACTGCTGAGCTAGAGAAAGGTCATGGTCGCTGGCTTCCTAGCTGTCTTCGGCTACCAAAACACAGGATTCGCCACCAGCTTATAGCTTCACCACTAGCTTCACCCCCACAAGTGATCAGTGGTTAGCCAAAGCAACTTGGTTAGCCCTACCTCAGAAACGCCTGCCAGGTCGTATCGGTTCGTATATAATTGGCGTAAGGGGTTTCTCCATAAGTTGTGCCAAGTTGGTATCTCCTATCTTGCTCGAACATTCTGTCCATTTACTGTGGTGCCACTACAATCCTCTTCGGCTTCAATGTTGAGGCCATATACACTCAAATTTCTTCTTTGACATGCTTGGGTACAGGATGGGTTCGCATCTTAACAAAAAAATGTGTAAATGTTTTTGACTTCCACACTTAGTGTCCGAGAAGCCCTATTCAGAAGCAGATTTAACCATGTAAGCAGGCTTTGCTCCTGGTTTGATTGGAAATACGAAGTAATAGCTATCATAGGATGCCTATATTTTCACTGGTTAACTTTTTGCTGGATATTGCCTTGCGAGGTCTTGATTCGAGTCGACGTTTTCGACACCTATCTGCCTGGTACTCATCGGCTTCGGGTGGCTCTCTGACCTGTGCTGTTCCAGTCCAAGGCTGTATTATATTTTCCCCTGTTGTACATTAGGGAATACCAAGCCGATAACAGCAGTCACTGTTCGAAGCAGTCGACTTCTCATCAGCATTCGGCAGCTGCACGACTCTTACTTTGCATTTAACTGAGGGATATAAGTGCATTCGTCTGGCAAACACCGCCTATTTCGAGAGACATGCTTCGAATAAGTCCATGCGATTGACCAGCTGCTGTAGTACAGTTGCCTTATTAGACGACTTATTCAGCACAGTGCAGCCTCGGTGGCCGTCATCTCAAAAGTATGTCTGGGATATCAGTAGCTACAGGCTGGACTGTCTCTCTGGTCCTCCCAAAGGTGAGCTGACAAGAGTGGCATCTATGAGTGCCTTTTTGAACGGGCTTACTGAAACCTACTTGGTTAACCATCGACCAATCTAGGCTGGTAGTAAGCTGGTGGAAATTCCACTTAACCTTAGTTGCTGCTTGCCGAGCAGCTGACACATTGCACACTCTCTGAGGGACGCGAATGACCTGCTTTCTAGCTGAGCTGCATCGGTATCAATCACGACGACCATAGTTTACTCGCTCGTTCGTACAGGTGAAGACAGTTTGCAGAGGCGCGACTACACTATGACGTAGGCGGTGGGAAAGCTTCCGCGAATATTGACTGGCAATGAATAGTGTTAGTTTAATTCATCATTCTGCTCTGGGCTAATCTTTCATCGTTGCACATGTTTGCATATTTTTCACCCAACCCGCACGCTTGCCACTCGATTCCACTTGCCTTGCTGTGAGAAACTATTTTTTATAAGCTCCGCCCACCAAGTTTCCCGAGGAAGAAACTTACGCTCATATGCTGATACCTAATGCTCAGATGACATTAAAGGCCGAGTGCTCATCGGCGGCAATAGAAAATAACCGATTAAGTTGTCACGACTCCTTCAAGTTGCTTTTGCAGGCCAGAGCGTTCGCTAGTTTCTTGGACATTTTGAACGACGATAATAATAATAATGCACTTGATAAAGCACCCTCACAGAACTCAATCTCTTTCTAGGCGCTTTACGTTCGCTGCAAAGGGAAACACGATTGAATGGTGAGTAATATCAAGCTTGATAACCAACATGAATAACATGGTTAGGGGTGACATCCACAGGGTCAGCATGCAAGTGTGGTTAGTGGCAGCATGCACAGTGTCAGCACACATAAGCACATGAAGGACGAATCACAGGGACCCACTAAATGCTGTCCTAAATAGGTGCTTTTAAGTTCTTTTTAAATGTGGTCAAGTCAGGGGATGTTTTGGCGAAAGTCGGGAGTGAGTTTCAGGCTTTGGGACCATACGAACTAAATGCACGGTCTCCACAAAGGATTTGAGGTTTGTACGAGGTATTGGCATACTGTTGGATTCCGAATAGCAGGTCGTACTATGCTTGGCCTGGTGGGGGAGTAGATCTGAGAGATAGGCTGGAGCCAAAGAATGAAGGGACCTAAAAGTGAGCGACAAGACCCTGAAGTCAATCCTTTGCTTGACTGGTAGCCAGTGCAGGTCGGCGAGAAGTGGTATGATGTGGCAACTGCGACGCTCACGACTGACAAGCCTAGCTGCAGAATTTTGCACCAGCTGTGAGCCCCTGATTGCACATGCCGGTAGGCCAGCAAGCACTGAGTTACAGAAGTCAAGACGGGATGTCACAAATGCATGGACCAACTTAGATGTGGTATCCTTATCTAAACAAGCCCGAATTTTAGCAATGCTATGTAGCTGAAAGTAGGCAGACTTGATTGTGGAGCTGATGTGATCGTCCAACGAGAGGTCACTTTGGGACATGACACCTAGATTTCGAGCTGATTCATCAGTAGATATGCTGGCAGAGCCAATTTTGAGCGTCAGCCTTTCCAATTTCTGAATCACATTGAGTTTGCCCATAACTAGTAAGTTAGTTTTATCAGCATTTAGTTATAGAAAAATTGCTGCCATCCATGTGCGGATGTCATCAATACTTGCAGCAAGTGAGTTGAGAGAATTCGAGGTGCTCGAAGGCTGGGAGGGATCAAAGCAAGGATACAACTGAGTGTCATCCGCATAGAAGTGAAAGCCTAGATTGTGCTTAGCAATCACGTCAGAAAGAGGGAGTATAAACCGTAAAAAGAACGACCAAGCATGGAGCCCTGAGGTACCCCATATTTTAGAGGTACCTCGGATGATCTTTGTCCATTCACGTCAATACTCCGGACGAATGTTCAACAACCCCGTGCTGATAAATGCCCGCCAGGTCCCTGACACGAGTGTTACGAAAGCATGCCTAGCCTCTAGACCGTGGTTTTTTGCTCAACACATGATGTGGGTAATCAAGATCTTACAGCAGAGCGATTGATAGTTGTGCCTCGTAACACGTCTAACGGAATTTAGAAGCAGCCTTCGCGTATGCATATGATATCCGTACACAAATGCAATCAATGTAGACAGTAGCTCACGAAGCAATTCAATAATGTGTGTTAGAGCCTCTGGTTCGGTTCAAGTTCACTTTTAGGTTCCTTTAGTCTATGGCTCCAGCCTATCTCTCCGACATACTCCCCCATCAGGCCAAGCATCGTACCATCCGCTTTGTGGAATCCAACAGTCTAGAAATACCTCGTACAAACCTTAAATCCTTTGGAGACCGTGCATTTAGTTCGTATGCTCCCAAAGCCTGGAACTCCCTCCCGACCTGCGTCAGAACATCCCCTGACCTGACCACATTTAAAAGGAACTTAAAACACACCTATTTAGGACAGCATTTAGTGGGTCGCTGTGATTCGTCCTTCATGTGCTTATGCGTGCTGATACTGTGCATGCTGCCACTAAGCGCATTTGCATGCTGACCCTGTGCATGTCACCCCTAACCATATTATTCATTTTGTTTGTTTTTCAAGCATGATTTTACTTACCATTCAATTGCATTTCACTTTGCAGCAAATGTAAAGCGCCTAGAGAGAGATTAAGTTCTCTGAGGGCGCTTTATCAAGTACATTGTTGTAATTATTATTATTAAGTTAAGCCACTGGCTGAAAAGTCAAAACAAGCAATGCCGCCAGACTGCTCTTATCTGAATCAATTCTTATATGACCTTTACTTATAAGATTGTGAGTCACGGGGCTCCAAATGTAAAAATAAAAAGATCGCTAATAGAAATCCGACAAAAATAATCCAGGTCCGATTAGAATACGCATCAAGCAAAGCATGCCTTGGCAGCTCGACGGCTCATCAGCTAGCCTTCGGCTTATCTTATACGAAGCCAAAATGCCAAGGCCTCCAGCAACCACCCCTGTCAAATACTCGAGACTACTTCTTCCTACACTTTGGAAGGACAGTTTTCACAGTCGAAATACGTTTGGCTAGCATTCGAATCGTAGCAGTCGCAGTGTCAGAAGAGTAAGGAAACTCGAGGGTAATCAATCTAGGATTTTGTTTTCAGTTGACTTTTTCAGTATTCGATCTCCCGACCTGCCGAGTTTCTAACTTGATTTGCTCAGCCTGCCATTCACATGCACAATCCATTCGCTTGCGCTGCAAATGACCGGACAGCGAATTAGCTAGTTGGGGCATGCGGATATAATTGAGTATGCAACTTGTGCAATGTATTTTGATTAACTTTTCATTTACAAGAAGCTTGCATATATCCGTGAGAGATTAATAAGGGGCGGCGGAATTCGGGCTTGCGGACAATTCGTGCTCTTTGCGGATTTTGGCTCATAGTGGCTCATTGGCTCATAGCTAAGCTTCCTAGTTTTGCTCTTTTGGCTGACGCAAGTCAGAATTTCGAACGAAATTTTTGTACCGCCATTTGCTTTCCCGAATCGGAAATAGTATGTAGCTGCTGTTGAATTTGAATGCGTGTGGCCAATTACCTGTCCTAAAGAGTTTCCCTTACGAATAGCCCAGACCTGCTGCTGCCTGGCATTCAAATAATGCAAATATGTCATTGATTACCGATGAAGTCCCCTACCCTCTGAAAATGGCATTTGTCAGTCCACTCATTAAAAAGTCTACAAAAGATCATGAGAGTTTGAGTAACTGTCAGCAAGTCTTCCTTTAGTTGCTGGCCCAGCAACTAAACAATTACATCAGTTAGTCGGATATTTCTAGCAAACTCCAATCGGGGTTTTGAGCTAACCATCCCAAAAAGGTGAGTTTTCAGTGACCTTCTGAGCAATACTGATCAGGCTAGACCATCTCTACCAACGTTAAACTAGGTTAGGCCCGACCTCAATGAGAGATCTCAAGTGTAGATGAAACGGCTGCCGGTCGTCTAGGGAGCCCTTAAAGCAGCGGTTCTCAACCACCATAATGCCGAAACCCTTTAGTACAGTTCCTCACGTTGCGGTGACCCGCAAACATACAGTTATTTTGTGCAAAGTATGGAAATGCGTGTTTTGCGATGGTCTTAGGTGACCCCTGTTAAAGGGCCGTTCGACCGCCCAAGGGGTCGAGACACTCAGGTTGAGAACCGCTGCCTTAAAGTTTGGAACACCTCAGGATTCGGTCTTAAGTACTGTTTTATTCTCTCTCTCTATACTCTCCCTCTGGCCTATGTCATCGCCAAGCACTATGATAGCTTTTATTTTTAAGCCACTAACACAATGTTGACCTATCGTTTGAACTTTCTTAACCTAGCTCATCGCCTGACTCGTACAGTTTCCTCACTGCCGTAAACGAAAACATTCACGTTTAGATGGCTACTAACTTCCTGAAGCTAAGCAATTATACGACTAACCTAATGCATATAGAAAACCTAGTGTCACTCAAAATTTGGCAGACCTAGTGCTCAATATTTTGTCGGCTAGCATCACGCAACGACATCTACTCTCCAACTGCCGACTATGGCACATCTTTTTCAGCGGTCCTGAACTGCTACTTCTATGCTACTCACTACCTCAACTGCTCTCCTAACTCTGCTATGCTTCCCACTTTCTCTTTGTTGCGTGAGACGAAGTCTGTTGGCTACCGAATGCGTACCGAAAGCCGCTTAGGCTGTGAGTGCGCTATACAAAACTCTCCTGCGTAACACCCACATGGTCTTTATGACTTTGTGGAGTTACTGACGGAGATACACACACACACTCACGTAACGTCCGCCCGTTATCTATGTGAGTGTACTAGTCGAAAAAGACTTGACACTAGATGAGCACATGTCCTCCAATGTCAAGGTGGCCAAGTTTTATGAAAGAAATACCGGGAACTGCTTAGATTTGAATACGATAGCCGAACTAGTTCGGTCGTTTGTGACATGCGGTCTGGATTATTGCCATTTCATTTATTTAGGATTCTCAGCATGTGTCCTAATCGTCTGCAGCTGGTGCACAACTCCGCCGCTCGTCTGGTCCGTTGTCAACGGCGTTGCTACCGTATCACACCGCTTCCGTCCAAGTTTCATTGGCTCCCTATCAAGCATCGAATCGATTTCAAGATCCCCAATCCGGCTTATAGGTCACTTTACTCGCTTGCACCTGCACCACCTATTCTACCTCATTGCCTATTAAGTACATTGTCACACCACCCGCTTCTCAGCAACTAGTCATCTCGCGGCCTTTCTCACTAAATTAAAAGATCTTTGGGGGATCGAGCCAACAGCGTATGTGCACAGAAAGCCTGGGCAAGAAGCTCTGCCCAAGGAAAGCACGTGCTTGCAGTAAGGTCAGCGGCCGATCGACGTGCCGAGTTCCCGTAAGATTTTCGGCAAGTTGGAGAAATGGTGCTTTGGAAATTCTGTTGTAATTCTCTTGACGAGATATGGTGGCAAACTGCCGGGGGCTCTCGATTAATATCTCTACTGCACCGAGCATTCGATAATGTCTGCTCACTTTCATTCTCGTTCTGCATAGCTGTTGTAGATCAGAGACCGAGCGAGCCCCTCGTACTCCCGAGTTACGCCTACGCCAGCGTCCGAGTTAACTCTCCCAAGTACCGTACGAGCTAAGCATGATGCTAGTCGTCTTGCAGATCATAATCGTACGGTGCAATAAGCAATAACCGAGATTGCTACTACCAATTCATCAAAGTCCGCGCGTAGCTCGTTTCCAGTTTGTTATGGATCTGGTTTAATGTTTTGTTCGAGCAGCATCCCTCTTCAGAAAGCTCCACAGTTTGACAGCTTCATTGTAAAGTAAACAAGCCAGGGAGATGCTGTGCGAGAACGCTCGCATCTCAGGACTGACCACGAACCATTGGTACTACTTCTTTATGTTGACTGCATCTAAAAGTATGCCTACCGAAAGATAACTCATATAATAGTGGACGAAGCTACATGCAGCTTTTTGGGAGAGCTGCTTCGGCGATCTTAGCTGGTACGCTTCGTGTTAATCTAACAAGCATTTATCATATAAGTTATGGAAAGACGTTAACTCCAAAGCTGTCTACTAAACTGTGATAAAAACTATTGACGAGTTCGGAGTTTATATCAATGTTGTGCAAGCGTTAGTGACTGGTAGAGCAAGCTGCATGAAAAAAATATTCCGAGATATTTTGAAAGCTAAATACTTTGGTCAATTGACTAACTTGCTCGATATATTTGTTGACTCTCGTCTGGACACCGTCCGCTATTTAATGCAGATTTAAGCCAGTCGCGTGCCTAAAAAGAGCATTTTCACCATTCCCTCAAACGCCGATGGCAATACCTGGACTTCATAAAAAGTAAAGGCGCCCCTACCTGACCCGAAGCTACTGTCATCACTTTGCTAACGCTTTGACTGCCTCCGGTCTAGCTGAAGATTATTTGGCCACCAGCAAAGACCACTATTCAATTCGAGATTTAGCCATGCAGATTAAATAAGCGAGTGAGGCTGAGTCCTTGAAAACTTTCAAGACTGTCCTGGTAGCCAGTCTAAGCGCCTTAAAGGCTCAAGCTCTTCTTGTTGTTGAATAAACCGAGGAATGCTTAGAGGCTTTACTGTGGAGTCATGAGGAAGTCCTCTAGCCCCTCAAACGTTTAGTTAAATGCATGAGTTGATGTTTTAAACTTACATTCAATTGCCGATACTGTTGTGGAATGGTCTCGATCGTTAAGTACTGGATTGGTTGAACAGTATATATTATATTTTATTTGCTAATTTAACCACATCATTTTGCTTAGCGACGGAAGAGTCTTAATGGCTATTGCCACCTCTTGCAGTTGGCCATCAAGGATCGGCAACGTCAGCATTCTAACCAATGACTTCGGTCGCAAAGAGCGAGTACCTTACATCCTGGGTTCGTGCCAAGACGTCATTAATATGAAATTAGTCTCAGGTCATACCCCAGCACCTTTAAACAACGCTGTAGTTAGACCACTACTCAAGAAAGCGACACTAGACCAAGAGAACTTGAGCAAATACCGCTCAGTCTCCCTTCTACCATTCCTATCAAAGATACTGGAACGAGTCGTCGCAGACTAGCTTAACTCATATATTGAAACTTCAAATCCTGCTAGTAAGTTCCAGTCTGGCTTTAGAGCTAATCACTCCACATAGTCAGCATTGCTCGGGTGTGCAACGACCTTTGGAATGCAGACATGGGTAAAGTATCTTTGCTTGTTTTGCTCGATCTTTCAGCAGCTTTTGATACCATCGATCACAAAGTTCTTCTAGAGCGCCTCTCATCTCGCCTGGGCATCACTGGCACTGCTCTGCAATGGTTCAGGTCCTATCTCAGTGGGAGACTTCAGAGCATTGACGTGAATGGACAAAGAGCATCCGAAGTACTTCTGAAATATGGTGCACCTCAGAGCTCTGTGCTAGGTCCGGTTCTCTTCACGATTTATACTCTTCCTCTTGCCGATGTAATTGCCATCCGAAATCTAGGCTTTCACGTTTATGCGGATGACACTCACTTGTACCTTTGCTCTTATCCCTCCCAGCCTTCGAGCATCTTGAATTCTCTCAACTCCCTGGCTGCATCTATTGATGACATCCGCACATGGATAGCAGCACATTTTCTTTAACTAAAGGATGATGCAATTAACTTACCAGTTATGGGCAAACCAAGCGTGATTCGGAAATGGAAAAGTTAACGTTCAAAATCGGCTCTGCCAGCATATCTCCTGTTGAATCTACACGAAATCTAGGTGTCATGTAACAAAGTGACCTTTCGTTAGACGATTCAATCAGCTCCACAATCAAGTCTGCCTACTTTTGGCTACGTAACATTGCTAGAATTTGGGCTAGTTTAGATAAAGATACCACATCTAAGTTGATCCATGCATTTGCGCATCCCGTCCTGACTTTTGTAACTCACTGCTTGCTGGTCTACCGGCCTGTGCACTCAGGCGCTTACAGCTGGTGCAGAACTCTGCAGGTAGGCTTGTCAGTCGTGAGCGTCGCTGTTGCCAAGTTACACCACTTCTCGCCGACTTCCGCTGGCTCCCAGTCAAGCAACGAATCAACTTTAAGGCTTTGTCGCTCACTGTTAGGTCCCTTCATTCTTTGGCTCCACCCTACCTATCGTATCTACTTCCCCATCATGCCAAGCATCGTGCCACCCGTTTTTCAGAGTCTACCTGTTTATCTACACCTCGTAAAAATCTCACATCATTTGGAGACCGTGCATTTAGTTCGAATGTCCCAATATCTGGAACGTATTCCCGACTTGCACCTCGATATCTCCTGACTCGACCACATTTGTAAAGAAACTAAAAACGGATCTATTTATCACAGCATTTGCTGGGTCAGTGTGATTCGTCCTTCATGTGCTTTTGCGTGCTGACACTGTGCACGCTGCCACTAACCATTTTATTCATGTTGTTTATCAAGCATGATACCTCTCACCATTTAACAGTGTTTCCTTGCAGCAACTGTAAAGCGCCTCGAAAGAGATTGAGTTCTCTGAGGGTGCTTTATCAAGTGTATTATTATTATTATCATCAAGAGCGAAATGCCCGGGACCACTTTTTGTATCTTTCGCAATGCACGCAGCAAGCCAAAATGATAATTTGCAAGGCTACTTCCAGCTTACACGGCACTGCTGGGTTTTAGGGCTGGAAGCATTCTTGGCTCCAATGCAATTTTTCCATGCAAGACGTCAGTCTGTCTGGAAGCTGCTCAGCTCGAGCCGCGGCGCTGCGTGGGTCTGAGCCGCGAGGGTCCGCGGCTTTTAGCCGCGAGGGGCTCATACCCACGCCGCGCTGCTGCGGTGGAAACTGCGCGGCACATCCTGACTCATTGTCGCCGCAAACACGGCGGACCGACGACAGCCGCTTGCGTGGACCGACTCCGCGAAAGATGGCGGCGACGGCGCCCGTCGCGCGTCGGCTCGCGCGCGCGGGCGCCAAGACGGCGCATTTGCTTGCGGCTTTGGGTCGCGCAGCTGCGCTTCGACCGCGCGGTGTCGCGCTCAGCCGCGCTTTGCAGGCTGTTCAGGTTACCCGCCGCCGCGTCGTGGGATCGGACGGCTGTCCAGCTAGGCTGACATCGTCATAGCCGTCGCCGCCGCCGCCTCCGCAACCGCCGCGGGCCCTGGCGGCCGCGGGTAGGGGCGAGGCAGCCGCAGCTGAGCCTCAGGGGTGCCGTGACCGACTGCTCGGGCGGCGCGAGCCGGTTTGGCGGGAGGGGGAGAGATGTGCAGGCGCTCGAATAAATACGGCCGTCGCGGGAGTTTCCAGAGTGTATCGTGCACGCTCGAGAAGGTCTCTACGATGGTAAGCCGTCGCATTTGCCTGGCTGGACGGGTGCGTGGAGATGCCGACATCCGCCGCCGACCCGGACTCGCGCATCGCCCGTGCGAACGCGCACTTGCGCGCGCTTCGATGTAATTTCAGACGCACGCCGTCGCGCTGCTAGCGCTCGCCGTCGGGGTTTTGGCTGGCGAGGATAACCCGATCGATGGCATCGCAGGTAGGTCGGCCGAAGGTGGCGGTGGCGGACTCACCGGCGGTAGAGAGCCGTGGGCGGCGGCCGCTTGCGGCGCTGCAGGCGCCGAACGCGGCGGGTCGGCGCCGCCAGCGCCCCGGCGCCGGCCAGCAAGAGCTCCACGGTATTTGCATCTCCGCGCGCGTTTCCGTATTAGGCGGCCGCCTGCTTTGGCAGCAAGAAGATCGAGTTTATCGCCGACGAGAAGAGCGTCTGCCACTTCTACAGGTGCATTGCTCGGCAGAAGCTCATTCGTGCTGAATGCGGGCTGGGCGCGTACGTGCCGGACGGATATAAGGTAATAAGGAAAAGATTGTCTTGATTTTTCCTCGTTCTTTTTAAAGCATCTTCTATCTGTGACGCAAGGTCGCACCCGTGTGGAATAGCCGCTTCGCCCGCAGGGTCGATCGAATCGTACGATGGACGCGACGTCGAAGTTCGGCAGGGTTTAGGATTTCTAATATACTTCATTATTAATAATAGTTAAAAAAAACAGTCGGGACTTCTCGCCTGTTGAGGGGGCCGGAAGCTGTGTCTGCCTAATGGGCTGGCTTTTGCTCGCTACTAGGCTCGGCCCAATGGATTTTCTGCCATCGAAGAGCGAGACTGCAATCTAGTCTCGTCCCAAAAGAAGTCGAACAGCACGGTTATTATTCGCTCCGAAATGCTTTGGTTCGCTGAGCTTATCCGAGTTCCAACTATCATTAGCCGACAGCTGAGGCGCTGGTCTATTTGGGCTGTCGCGAACGAGCTGCCTCGATGTGAGATGTGCCTCGCCAGGAGGAGTACCTACGAAGCAACTGAATAGCGATTGCAGCAGCTGCGCGGGCGATGCGCCAACCGGAAGCTCTGCAATCCAACGAAGCCTCGCTGGTAACTCGTGGTAATGTGTCTTTACAGCTAGTGCTAAACCGCAAGTATTGACTAGTGGCTGTGCATGAAAGGAGTTCCTTAGCACTGTCAGAAACTCCGGGGGGGGGAAGGGGCAGGGAGAACAAAACCAGCGGCAAGAAGAGCGCACGCCTCTCACGCAATAGGACGCAGAAACAAGAGACAGATGCAGCGCTGCCGCGTTTCCTCTATGCTACTTGTTTCTAATGCGGGCCTGAAGAATAGTAGCCAGCGGACTTTTCCCGTAGGTCCGCCACGAGCGAGTGAGGACTCGCTATCGTCACAACCAGTCCAGTGATTTATTCAGACAAAGCTCGTAGCAGCAGCCCCGGTGCCCCGTAACGCAATAGTGATACTAATAATGCTTGTCATTAGTTTTTAATGCTACGAAAAGTCAGCAGGCTTCAGCAAACGAAGGAAAATGTACGCGGAGGTAGCGAATGCTGTGAGGAGAAGGCTGGGTTTTTAGCTTCTTTTTAAATATCAGGATGTCGTGACGTCGGTTGGTAGTGAGTTCCTGGCGTTGGAGAACCAACTGAAAGCATGGTCTCCAAAAGATTTGATGGTTACAGGTACAGCTTCCAGACTAGACTCGGAAGAGCGATAGTGATATAATGCGAAGCTACATTAGCTGGTGCTGGGTCGGCCCAGGGGTTATTTAAGGTGCTCGAGGTCAATGCGAATGTATTTGATGGCCCAGGTCGTCAGCTCGAGCCCCGTGGCATATGCGAAGTGCCTGAATAGAGATTCAATTCTCTCGGCGCTATACACATGAATTATATATATATATATATATATATCGTTGGATTGGCTAGAGGTATAACAATGAAGGGATTAAAATTGAAACGCTGCTTGATGAGAAGCCACAGGTCGGTGAAAAGTGGTGTAATATGACAGCTGTTAAACGCTATGGACAGAGTTTAGCTGCAGACTTTTGCACCAACTTCGTCTCATTGCATGGACAGGAAGACTGGCGAATAGTACGTGACAGAATTCGAGTCGAGACCAATCTGTTGATCAACTGGATTTGGTATCATTGTCTTAAGTTACTGGGCCGTGATAGCCCATGACTTAAGGTGCCCACTCTTCACGATCAAGGTCGTGAGTTTAAATCCTGCAGCTGGGCGATCCTTCATATTGCCAACTGCAAGTGGTGGTGATAGCCTATAAGGCTCTTAAGCCGCTCTACGAATGAGGCTTACGAATAAGGCTGTTAAATTAGCTAATATTGGTTCTAAGCTGGCCAGAATTTTTTAATGGTACGTGGCTGAAAGTATTTGGACTTTCTTTTTTACAGGCCGGATCGGAAAATCCGTGCTCCATGAAGTTTGATCAAAATGGTAATTTTAATTGCACCCGCGGCGGCAGCCGCGAAAGCAGGAATGACCCTCCAGAGTGCTACACGCATGAATTCCAAACGGTTCACTGTCAGCACGGAGGCACGCCTCGGTGGGAAGGGCGCCTGTGCTGGTGCCAATGCCCTCAAGCTAACTCGGGATCGCCGGACTGCGCGTAAGTAGCGTCCAGTGTCGCCAGTCACGCTGCCTAACGCCGAGAGTGAAAAGCCGGGAGGCTTGCAGCGAGCTTTGCTTTGTTAATTGCAGCATCGAGACCGGACCGTCGCCGAGGCCTTCTCCGTCGCCGGACCCTGCGCAGGGGGCCGACCAAAGACGCCGTGGTGCCACCAAGCTCGTGGAGGCAGCAATCCGTGCAAAAACGGCGGCACGTGCTTAGATCAGTGCGACGGCTATGTCTGCGCATGCCCGCCATCGTTCCGGCATTCAAAGCACTGCGACTAGTTGTCCTGTGTCGAGAGTATCTTGTTTTTGTAACCACGGCGGTCTCTGCCAACACCGACGGGCGTTGAGCTGTGGACAGTAAATTCCGTAAGAAGGCGCGAGATATGTTGGCGGCTTTGATTTCGATGACGCATGCAGGGTACGGCAAGCGAAAGCTCAACGGCGAGCTCACTTCCTTTGCATGCTGGAGACGCAGGCGAACTGTTTCCGCCGAGTTCCAAAGTCCGTTATTTCTAGCGTAATGTAACCGAAGCCCGTTCCGCAAACGCACACTCAGGCACCAGCGAGTCGATCATGGCTGAGTTTAAATTCAACACGGCAATTAGCGCCTTACTTTATAGAAGCAATTATTGCGATACACCCGAGGCTGGTTGTCGGTACAAAAACGTGTAAAGAGATCGCTGACTGGTTCGGGTGGGGCTGCGCTAGGATGCAGCGAACGACCGACCAGCGCGCTCGCACGCTCGCTCGAAGAGCGAGCGTGTCTCGTTGGTGGCACACGCTTTGGATTGCTCTAGGAGAGACGCTGGTGACTTGGTGATGGCTAATGATGTAAAAGCTATGAAGTGCAAAGCATATTGAAGGCCAGAGATTTTGATGAGGCGATACAAGTTGAGGCAAAAAGTCCGTCAAGGGTAAGACAGGGACATTAATAAATTCAGTGTTTACACACAGGGCCTTCCGCTGGCTGTGTGTCTGCGAGCAGAAAGATATTTCAGCAAGAGAAGATCCCTCCTTAAGGAAGCTTAAGCTGTGGAGGGGCATTTCGTTTGCTATTCAGTGGATACCGAATCCCATCTGAATAGTTTAGCTAAGGAGACCGCATCAAAAGCTTTCAGGCAATCTACTGCCATTATAAATGGAATGAAATTTGGTTATCTCGGAATGTCTTGGTGAAACCAAAGAATTCACAAGTTTCTGTCCCGTGCTAGATGGAGTTTCTCACTAAAATGTTGTGCGTAGCGGACCGTTGCAGATTGCAAAATACTTCCAACATTCACGTTGAAACCCGTAGCAACAGTTAGGTCCGCTCATTTCTCGACAGTCTTGAGAACGTAGGTTTGGTCTAACACGTCAATCGTACCAATCACGTCAGTGGCCACAAGCTGTTTTTTTTATCACTACGGATGTATGGCCCACTAACCTCCATGTGTGCCCGCGGACCCTCTCGAATCGTTGCTCGGTCTCGCTTACTGTTCCTGCTCCGTTGTACGTACAGGATAACGTCGAGTCTGTCTAGTGACGCAACTCAAAAAGCATTGGCCAGGACAAATATTTTAAACCTGTATTTGAGACAGGTCGTCTTCTTGATCTGCACCGAAATCGACCGACAGCCTTGCTGATCCTCACTGATGCAGCGAACATGATGCTTAGGAGTGCTCATAACGAGCATGCTCCAGTACACGCTGTCCGTGCATAGAGTCGTGGAGATTCCTTTAAATTTATGAAGAAACTTCAAAAAATGGCAGGCTCGGGCGCCGTTTTCAAAAGTCCGGGTCTGATTAAAATCCAGTCGATTTCCAATGCCTCCTTTGAGACAAGAGGTAGACAGACAAGACAGACAGACAGAGACAGACAGACAGAGACAGACAAGAGACACATTGATGCATGGAGTGAGCTGAAAACAAGGAGCAGCTGTAGTATAGCGTTTCGCAGCATTCGCAGTATCCCGAGAGGACAGTAGCTGACTTGATTAATGCATACGGCGCATGAACGTAGACTGGCCTCGCTGCATGAGAGCCAAGTGATCGATGCCCATGCGTTTGCTCAAAATAGCACGTGGCAAGTTTTCGGGAGAAGGGGGATAGAAATAACTAAACAACAACAAGGAATCGCTTGTTAAACGCAAGTGTCTCATATAAATCGATAGATTATCGTAGGCGCAATTAAAAAAGAAATAGTACTGCACACATTTAACCTTAATTTAGAATTATTCATTTTAAGACTCATTCTGACGGTCCTAGCAATTGTTACCACTGGCGTGCCAATTGAATCGCTGGTCAAAATTGTATGAGAGAATACTTCTACTCGAGCAGGCTTGCATCCACTCACGAGTATGCTGCCATTTTCAAGTGAGAGATGTCATACTATATTCACGTTTTCTCAGCTCAGTATTGAAATAGCAGAACAGGTTTTAAATCAGCTTAGCAGGCTCACTAAAAGACGATGTTCAAGTCAAAACACCGTAGTAGTAAACAACTTTAACCAAACTTAGATCCTTCAGAGAAATACATCTGCACCTATAGAACTAAAGCAGGCATCTATATGCCCAACTCAGATTACAACTTCAATTGGATTGATATTTAAAGTAAAGTTAAAAACCCGTCTATTCAAAGCAGCATTGCTTTGTGTTGATGTATATAGTTGTGTAGCTTAAGTGAGAGAGAGAGCGAGAGAAAAGAAAGAGAGAGAGAGAGAGAGAGAGAGAGAGAGAGAGAGAGAGAGAGAGAGAGAGAGAAAGACAGCCGTATTTGTACCTTCGTTATATTGATCCTCGTACGTAAAAAATGGAGGCAGCTGAGATGGCACTATAGAACATAGAAGATTGACATACATCAAGCAAACTCTTGAAAGAAAGACGAGGGTTATACTTTATCTACCGGTAGTAGCAAACATTCTTAAGTCGAATGACGCTAAAACTACTTACTATTAATGAGAAAACCAAGTGTGATTCAGAAATCGGAAAAATTAAAGCTCAAAATCGGCACAGCTAGCATATCTCCTGTTGAATCTGCACGAAATTGAAGTGTCCTGTTCCAAAGTGACCTTTCATTGGACGACTACATCAGCTCCATAGTTAAGTCTACTTACTTTCATCTATATAGCATTGTTAACATTTGGGCTTGCTTAGACAGGAATACTGCATCTAAATTAGTCCGTGTATTTGTGACATCCCGTATCTACCTCTGTAACTCACTGCTTGCTGGTCTAAAGGCTTGTGCAAAGGCTTGTCTGTCATGAGCGTTGCAACTGCCATATCACATCACTGCTCGCCGATCTGCACTGCCTCTCAGTCAAGAAGCACATCGACTTCAAGGTTCAATCACACACTTTTAGGTCCCTTTATTTTCTGGCTCCAGCCTACCTATAAGATCTCCTACTCCACCAATACAGGCATCGTACCACAAAATCTTCTGAATAAAATTGTTTACTAATACCTCGTGCGAACCTCAAATCTTTTGAAGACAATGCCCTTTAGTTTTCAGGCTCCCAAATCCTGGAACTCACTTCTGAATAACGGCACGAATCGTCCGACTTAAAGAGATTTAAAAAGAAGCTAAAATGCATCTATTTATCACAGAATTTAGCGGTTCCCTGAGATTTGTTCTTTCTGTGATTACGTATGCTGAGACTGCATTCTGCCACTAATCATATTTCCATGTTGACCCTGAGCATGTCACCTCTAACCATGTTATGCCTGTTGGCATTGAGCGAGCTACCACTAACCATTTGATGACGATTCTTCTACAGCAGATGTAAATTGCCTTGACAGAGATTAAGTCCTGCGAGAGTGCTATACAAATATATGATAATAACACTTTTTATTATTGATGCTGCGCATGTAACGTCCAGGGCTTCATTGTTATTCGTCAAGGGTCGGCTGAGACTAGCATAGTTGCGAGCAATGCATTTTCGGCCTAGTACTGTCCGGACGTGGAAGCCGCACATCCCGTTTGTAACAATGTCAAGTTAGCAAAGTAAACATCCGATCGTCTTTTAATCTAGCTAAGTGTTTAGTTTTAAATCTCTTTTTTCTCTATGCACAGTAGTGGTGGAAGGAAAATTTAACGTTGTTTTCAAAAAAAGACCTGCTTTGATAGGAATTTATTCGGACCAAAAGCTAGTAACAGAAGTTGGAAACGTCAGCACTGAAAATCGGCTATGCCTCTGGTTGTCCCGTTCCAAAGTTACCTGTCACTAGACGGTCACATAAGCTTCAATTCAAGTCTGCCTCATTTCAGCTACGTAACATAGCTAAACATCGGGCTTTCTGCATTTTTGACAGTAGCAGCTCAGAACCGGTGAAAAGGATGAGCCATAGTCGGCAGCAGGAGAGTAGTTGTCGTTGCGTAAGAATTGTGGAAGCAAGTTCCACAGTCCAGGACCTGCAGAGCCGAGTCCTGTCGGTGCCTGAGCTGTGGCGGTCTCGATCAGGGCTAGAAGCAGAACGCGCAGAATCTTTTAGAGTGTTGGTGAAATGTGGCAAGAGTGGTGGTGAAATGCCGTCGAGCTGTTGACACGCAGTGAACCACTGCAGTCGCTAGAAAGAGTCACTTTAAATCCTCACAGGAACAATCCACCGCGCGCGATGTCGGAGCTGCGTCCCGAGTCGACTCTCAGCTCAAAGTGCATTCAAGCAACACATCGAGACTGCAAGTGCGCGCGCGCGCGCGCACACAAAGCTATGGCGCAATGGCACGCTGCTTGGAGGCCGTCGTGGACGTCTTTCGCCGGACCTGCTGCGGAGGCTGCCGCCAGGGGACTCAAGTGCTTATCTCACTTACGTCGCAGGTACGCGAACGCTAACGATTATGAACTAGAGGAATTTTTTCGCTGCGCCTTCCCGCTTATCTTGACTCGACCGATACTGTCCTCTACGGATACTGACTGCTTAACGATTTCGGTTGGCACTTCATTCGGCTACCCTGGCGCTTCTGTCCCAATGTTTACGGTTGAGCAGAGCCTGCGATCTGGCCGTCGGCGCGTTGCTTTCGTTTGCCAACCGTCCGTTCGTACGACATATGCCCGCAGCCTATGCGCATACTTTGAGGACAATCCGCTAGTGCATTAGCAAAGGCGGCTAGCCTGCGCGCGTGCCGTAATCCGGCGAGCTTCGCACGACCCGGCGCCCGTCCGGTCAAGCCTGGCAAGGGTTGTATTCGACGGACGCAGCGTCCCGCTTCTATGGGTAATCTCTTCGCTTCGCTAACTCGGGTCGTATCTCGCGCCGCCGCCCTTCGAGAGCCAACCGCCGCCACGCAGTGGCTCCGCCGCGTTCGAGCGATCGGGAGAGCGCACGCGAAATTGCCGGCTCGCGATAGCCCGCTGCAGCCGACGACGCAGCTGACGCAGCCGCGATGCCGAGCTGCCCCGCCCCTGTGGGAGGGCGCAGCCGCCGCTCGGCGCGCTTCGCGTCGAGTCGAATGAACGTTGTCGAAAGCCGAAACCCTAGCCCGCGCCAGGCTGTGCTCGCGCCAGCCTGGCGCGTCTGGCAGGTGCGTCCGGCTGGAGAGCCGCAGCGCCTGCGATGCGAAATCGGCGCGAGCTCTGACGCTCCGGCGAGCCTAGCCTGCTGGCGGAGTTTGATCTGGCCAAGTTCCTTCAAAAGCCTCTCAACTTCCAACAACAGACCAAATTTGGCATACGATCTATTAGCTGAGCAAACCTTGTAATCTATTGTCGGAGATAGTCTATGTTGTCCTTCATGATTCTCGAAATCTTATCCTCTACCGTGAGACCAACATCTTGAGAGAGTTCTCAAGCCTTCGGCGGATTCTTCGCTCAATTTCAACTCCACAATCCACAACTTTTGGCATCTAGTAATGATTTTGGGCACAGGTCTTCTCAAAGTCTTTAAAATACAATCTCGCAAAAGTGGAGGTCGCAAGAAACGTCTTTGAAGTTCACCCGTGGCTCAAGCAGGCTAACCCTCAAAATCAGCTCTGCCAGCATATCTCCTGTTGAATTTGCACGAAATCTAGGTGTCATGTTCCAAAGTGACCTCTCGTTAGATAACCACATAAGCTCCACAATCAAGTCTGCCTACTTTCAGCTACATAACGTTGCTAAAATTTGGTCTTCTTTAGATAGGGCTACCACATCTAAGCTGGCCCATGCATTTGCGACATCCCGTCTTGACTTCTGCAACTCGCTGCTAGCTGGTCTACCGGCACGTCAATCAGGTGCTTACAGCAGATAAAAAACTCTGCTGCTAGGCTTGTCTGTCGTGAGCGTCGCAGTTGCCACATCACACCACTTCTAGCCGACCTGCACGGGCTACCAGTCAAGTAACGCATTGACTTCAAGGTTTCGTCGCTCACTTTTAGGTCCCTTTGTTCTTTGGCTCCAGCCTAGCTATCAGATCTACTCCCCCACCAGGCCAAGCATCGTCCTTACTGCTTTCCGGAATGTAACTGTTCACATATACCTCCTAAAAACCTCAAATCCTTTGGAAACCGTGCATTTAGTTCGTTTGCTCCCAAAGCCTGAAACTCACTCTCGACTTGTGTCACGACATCCCCTGACTTGACCACATTTAAAAAGAAACTAAAAACCTACCTATTTATGACAGCATTAAGTGGGTCCCTGTGATTCGTCCTTTATGTGCTTATGCGTGCTGACACTGAGTATGCTGCCACTAATTACACTTGCATGCTGACCTTTGCATATCACCCCTAACCATGTTGTTCATGTAGTTTATCAAGCATGAAACTACACCATTCAATCAATTGTGTTTCCTTTGCAGCAAATTTACAGCACATAGAAGGAGATTGAATTCTCTGACGGCGCTTTACCAAGTGTATTATTATTATTATTATGCAATCTTTTCTTCTGAATGTGTTCTATCTTTCTTAAATACGGTGCCAAAATGGAAACAGAGCAAAAAAATTTGAAGTTAAAAATAAAATTTAGGAGACTAACAGCTTCATTTCTTTTTTCAAGGGTTACACCTATGTCCTCAGACAGTTACTTCTAAAGACCTACAGTGCTGTTCAGTCCACCATTGGTAGCTTTCACAGCCTCCAATCTTGCACTCCACCTTCTTGCAGAGTCACGTTTGACATTGATGGCTAATACGTTTTTTAGTTCTCCTTATCTCAAAGTTGATTTTGAAAAGAATATGTATGTAATCTCTATCGTTCCAAAAAAGGTAATGGCAACGAAATCTTGACAAGACATTGACATGAACTCCTGCCAGGTTCAAGCTGTTGCTATCACAGTTTGCCAAAATTGCGTTCTCATTTCTGGACAGTATGCTCTTTCGGACACCCGAGGAGTGGCCAGACACGACTGCTTTGTTGTCGTAGCACAGGCGATTAAGCCTAGCTTATGTTGTCAAATAGTGTGTCGGTGCTCAGCCGCGGCACGCTGGCTCACCCTTGACGCGGCGTAGCAGGCCGGGCTCGCCCTTGGGGCGACGCAGCATGTGTGTGGCAGGCAGGATGGGCGAGCGGTCGGCAATGGCATTGGGAAGGCGGACGGATGGGCGAACGGCCGTGCGCTTGTTGCGCTGCGCGCGCCAGCCGAATACATGGCGGTTGAAACCCTTCCAGTTTTTCCGTGTCGTCGCGTGCGCGCCGCCAGAGGTCATGGTACAGCTTGGTTTAAGTCTGTAAACATGCTTAACTAGCTCAGCCTGCAATAGTCAAGTCCTCTGAAACAAGTACTTGCTTGAACTAAGGATTGGTATTCTCAAATGAAAAAGTTGTTAACAAAATGTGCACAATCTCTTATGCTTTTGGCGCCCCCTTGGCCTTGGCACCCGGGGACACCAGTCCCCCAGCCCCTTTACTGCACTTCTGGGTATATAAGCAACTGGAAATTGCTCGCCATATTTGGAGGAGAAATCCGGAAAAGATAGAAACATGATGCCTCTTCGTGTTCTTATCAGAAAATGTACAATAATCACTACCCGCAGATTCGTGAAAGTTAGAAAACCATAGAACATAATTTACTAACTGAGCGCTATGCCAAGGCCAAAATCCTGGTTTGGCATTGGGGTAAAGGTGCTTGTAACCTTGACCAAGGCTAAGGTGCTCGCCTTAGACGACCGTGGTCGTGGGCTCGAGCCCTGCGGTATTTGGGAAGCGCCTGGATAGAGATTAGGTTCTGTTCGGGTGCTATGCATATATATATATATATACACTACTATATAGTACTATGCCATTGAGCCTCTTATTCTATACTTAAAGCCCTTACAACCTAGCCTAGAGTCCTTTATATATAAATGTATATGTAAATCTACACACACACACACACACACACACACACACACACACACACACACACACACACACACACACACACACACACACACACATATATACACACATATATATATATATATATATATAAAGTACTCTGGACTAGGCTGTAAGGGCTTTAAATATAGAATAAGTGGCTCAAAGGCATACTAATGTCCAGTTATCAGCTGCTTCTCTTCCTATATCGGATATATGTAGATTATTAGTGGAAAGTTTGACCGACTTTGAAAATAGAAAATTGGCCATGCGATTGCCAATTTTTGGATTGCAAAGCTGAACGGTGCTTGCAAATAGTACTCGCAAGGTATCGTGACATTAAAGAGTGGAACCATTGAGCTGAAATTTCTCTTCAAGCCAGGCCCCATCGCTTGAAAGCCGAAACAAAGCTATGGGCCAGCGACCACCAACTCCAAGCTTGACCTACTAAAAACTCATCTGTAACATCGGACGTCCGTGTCAGTTTCTGGTGAAAGAGTTCCGCAACGCGTTAACGTCACGTCGGCGGCGGTATCGCACGGCACGCAAGCGCCGTCGGCCTGCTCGCCGACGCGAGAATGGTATTGCCTTCTGATAGATCCCTCAACGGTACTGTGTCAAAATATCAGCTCCGCCGCAACTCTTATTCCGGCGTTCGCGTTATTTGATATTCAGAATTGCACTGTCGCGCGTATTGCGAGCTCGCGGATCGCCTATGCAGACGCCAGTACGCCTACAGGCGGCCATCCATTGTGCCTACGCAGGCGTCAAGTGCAAGCTTAGGGTAGAGCACAGGGGAAGCCCGGTATTCACTGTTTACGGCGTATTCCGCTCTTGCCATTCATGTTATTAAGAGGCTAACGTTTCACTGCTCTCGCCGCGCTGTTCATACTCAATTTCGCTCCATGACTGCCGGTCGCCTCGAGGCACAGCCTCCCGAATTTCCCTGCAGTGGGAATGTAACGTGGCGACGCCGGATGACGCTCTTTTGAAGGCAAGTTGCTAGTCACCATTTTTCTGCTTATCATGTTGCATTACATAATTTCAGGTGAAAAGCACGCGCGTCAGGCAGAAAATTTGGTTGCACACGCCGATGTGCACTATTTTCAAAGATTAAACGACCTGGAACTTTGTAACTAAGCCGGACTCTTTTGTGAAGACTGAGCCACGGGTCTGTTCCGGTTCTCAGCCGTTGACTCGAACTTTGGGCAAAACAACACTGGGGCTGTGCTCGTAACGCCTACGTACAGGGCAATGTCAAATTTGCCAAACGACGTAACTTACAAAGCATTCACGTGGACAAGTTTTTGAAATCTGTTTGTGATGCAGGTCTTCTTGATCTGCTTCCAGACTCGCCCGGCAACCTCGATACCCTCACTGATGCGATGAACATGACAATCAGGAGTGCTCTTGACAAGCATGCTCCCGTTCGCTCTATACATGTTCATAGTCATGGAGACTCCTTTAAATTTACAAAAAACTCCTTAAGATGCGCCGGGTTAAGCGCAGGCTAGAACGTCGTTTCAAGAAATCGGGGTCTGAGGCAGATCTAGTCAATTTAAAAAACTTCCTTCGAGTTTACAACCGAAAGGTTAAAAAACCAGGGCTTCTTTTTCATTAGAAAGCTGAATTCCTGCCAGTCGGACACTAAACAGATTTATAAGACAGTAAACCATTTACTGGCCAATGCTGTCAGGTCTGACTCCCCAGATATTAAGGACTCAGCCAAAAAGTTTTCAGCCTTTTTTACTGAAAAAATTGTGCACATTCATGCCTCCATTAAGCCCCCTCCGACCAAAGCAATCGCCGTTCCTCAACCTGTGACCTTCCTTAAAAGGTTCTCTAACGTTTCTGCAAGCGATGTGGCTGCCTTAATAAGGTCTAGCAAAAAGAGCTCGTCTCCTGAAGACCCCATACCTTCATCTCTGTGGTCTTCACTAGCAGACCAACTTAGCCCTGCCATAACCAAGATTTTTAATGCTTCAATGGGAAGAGGGGTCGTCCCTAAGTCCTTCAAATCGGCAATCGTTAGACCTATTCTTAAAAAGCCTGGATTAGACACAGAGGTCCTAGCAAACTATCGTCCAGTTTCCCTTCTTCCGTTCTTATAGAAAATTCTTGAAAAAATTGTTGCTAAGCAGCTGGTTGAACATATTAAAAATAATGGAATGTCAGAAACATTTCAATCAGGGTTCAAGAGGCAGCACTCCACTGAAACTGCTCTCCTCCGTGTTAACAATGACATTCTACATGGCAACGACGACGGGAATGTCACTGCCCTAGCTCTGCTAGATCTGTCTGCTGCCTTCGACACCATTGATCACGAAGTTCTGCTTGAACGACTGAGAAAAACGATCGGTCTGGCAGACGAAGTACTGGCGTGGTTTAAATCCTACTTGTCTGATCGTGTTCAATCCTTGTCGTGTGGGGGTCAGGTCTCAGACATGAGAAGGGTCACCTGTGGAGTCCCTCAAGGGTCTGTACTTGGTCCCTTACTGTTCTCCATTTATACGCAACCTCTGGGAAAAGTGATTAAGGCCCATGGAATAGGATATCACTTCTATGCTGACGATACTCAGTTGTATTTGTCATTCAAACCATCGGAATCTGCTGCGGCAACAGAGAAACTCAATGCTTGCCTTGCCGATATTAGATCCTGGATGTCGGAAAACTTCCTGAAATTAAATGATGATAAAACCGAACTGCTGCTCACAGGACACCCTAAGCGTGTGGCTGGATTAAAAGGCTTTGCCTTTCTAATAGGTGATGCTATTGTGCGGCCATCACCACGTGCTCGAAATTTAGGTGTGTTTGACAGCTACCTCAATTTCAAAAGCTTCATTCAGAAGACTGCCTCTACAGCTACCCATCACATCCGATCCCTGTCCAAGATTAGGAGCTGTCTCCCACAGTGACTTGTAAAAAATTTAACTAGCTCTTTAGTTCTGTCTCGGCTTGATTATTGTAATTCCCTTTTGGTTGGGCTGCCAAAGAAAGCTATTATGCCACTACAGTGGACAATGAATATGGCTGCAAGGCTGGTCTTCAAGTCCCAGCGGTTTGAGTACGTGTCTCCTTTGCTGAAAAAGCTAGGATGGTTGCCGGTTGAGCAAAGGATACAGAGAAAAGTTCTTACGCTGACCCACAAGGCCCGCCACGGCTTGGCTCCTTCATACCTAGCTGAGCTGCTGCATCAGTTTCAGCGTGTTCGCGCCCTGAGGTCCTGTGTGGACAATAAATTAGCTGTCCCATTCCTCCGCTTAAAGACAGTTGGCGACAGAAGCTTTGGCTCTGCAGGTCCTAGACTGTGGAACTCGCTTCCACAATTCTTACGCAACGATAACTACTCTCCTACTGCCGACTATGGCACATCCTTTTCAGCGGTCCTGAGCTGCTACTTCTATGCTACTCACTACCTCAACTGCTCTCCTGACTCTGCTATGTTTCCCACTTTCTCT
Source organism: Cristatella mucedo (assembly GCA_009760855.2). Classification (NCBI taxonomy): domain Eukaryota; kingdom Metazoa; phylum Bryozoa; class Phylactolaemata; family Cristatellidae; genus Cristatella; species Cristatella mucedo. Next base: position 6,561,743 of record WPIO01000012.1, read on the forward strand.
TTGTTGCGTGAGACGAGGTCTGTTGGCTACTGAATGCGTACCGAAAGCTGCCTAGGCTGTGAGTGCGCTATACAAAATTCTCCTGCGTAACACCCACACGGTCTTTATGACTTTGTGGAGTTACAGACGGAGATACATTACATTACATTACTTGCGGTTTTTATCGAAAGATGTCTGCCGTACCCCCCCTCCGAGTTCTGTTTCCTCCTCTTCCAAAAATCAGCAAGAGCACGTTGAAAATGCCGACTTCATGTTCTGTATCCGTACGCAACAACGCCTAATCATTTGTTGAATGTATTTCGCGTCGAATTTATGCATCACATTTCCGAATAGAACCCTTTCTATCCTTGTCTATAAGCATTTAGTTGGACGTTTACTTTAGTCTGCGACAAGTTTTTTAAATGAGGTCATTCATCCATTAAAAATAGCCGATTCAACAGCCTCTTTTGTATAATGACAGAAAAACCTTCACGGCTATCATTATCGTTTGCAGCGGCAATAAAGGATCGCCCATCGCAGGATTCGAACCCAGGACCTCGGTACCCGAGGTTGTGAAAAGCAATCGCCTTACTTAGTGTGCTCTCACGGCTCACCACATATATCTATACCTATAGTTACATGAAAGCTGTTCGCTCCTAGCAGCTACTAACGAATGCAACTCAGCGAAAAAGCGAACTGGCGCCTGGATTACATTTCCAGCGGAAACGACTCTGTGCAAGGGCATGAGATGACTCGGCTCAGCAGATAAAAAGCCCACCTATAAAAAACCACACGCTTTAGCCGGGTCGGTCAACGAATGCCAAACGCCACCGGGCTCCACCCATAATAACAGGCCAGGCACCTGCCTCCACCCCATTCCTGCGGTCGCTCGGACCCACCAGCCGCCATACAACAGAAATATGAAGAAACTTGAAGCAATCACTCGCGGTTCACTGAGCAATGTTTTTATTCACACATTGCGTGGCAGCCTGGCGAAATGCATACGAGGACTTGGGTTGCCGAGGCTAACATTATATTGCGACTTGATATGACCATACAAGATAATTTCGTTATTCCGGAGACACCTGGCTGGGCTGAAAGAAATTCGCACGTCACGCCTTGCACTCTGGAACTATTTGCTGCAGCCGACTAGAGACACGGTAATGAATAGATCTTGATGCAATATACGTGTGCCTTCGCCGAATCGCAAACAGCCTAGACTTCTTTCTGGCGATTCGTTCACTTACTCGCTGCCAACCAAGACCAGCTTATTTCATACGAAATAATCCTGGGAACAGTTGCTGCTAGTCCTTTGCTGGGTTGAATATCCTAGATTTCGTGAGGATTTAGCACACAATTAGCTAAAGATGAAACTGTCCACTGTTTGGATTCGCTGCGTTCAATAATGTGCCAGAATCTGGTTTTCTGCAGAACGGACTCACAGGCAGTAGATCTTAAGGTACTCGCTACGCACTAGATAAGGCTAGAAAAGGTAAGCAAACCTTGGCCAGTTAGACCTATATGTACACGTTCTAACGTTCTTTCTAATGCTATTCGAAACACTGAGCATTCTGTTGTGCCAACCAAATTTATAGCATGCATATTCCAAAGACTTAGATGCATAGACGACAAATTCCTGTATAATTATTATGCCAAAATTCGAGCAATATACACTAACTGGTACAATGAAACGGGCAAACTTGAAAGTTCCCACAATGAAGTATAACACTTAGGCCTCTAAAGCTGTATTGGAAAACGGTGCGACACCTCTGGTTGCTACGGTAGCCAGCCAGCCTCAGGGACTTGTACCGCGGTTACTGATCGTGACTAATAGACTTGCTTGTGGAACAGATGCTTTCGTCGATAACAGGTTGTTGACGGCAGGTGGTAGCAGTGAGCTTCCGTTGTGGTGAAGGACTGCAACCGGTTCGCTCCAGATGGCATTTTAATTCCATGTATATTTAAATATTTAATAGCCCATGAGGTAACGAGGAATATTAATTTTCAAATGATCAACAAAGGTAACTGGCTGTGAGAGCAGTCATTAATGAATATATAATTATAAATTATATATTCATCAATGACTGCTCTCTGAAGAGCTCCAGGTAATTTCAAATCCCAAGCTCATGATGAGACACGAACGAATTACCTCACACGCTAAATTCCTGCTCCATTATATCAGTCAATCGACGTTTAAATGCCTTTTGCTTTGCAGGAACCTAGATGCTCGTGACGAGGCGAGAATTAAGGACGGTCACTAGTCGCAATTTTATGGCTTTACCTAAAGGAAAACGCCTAACACGGATGATAGATAGCAACTGACGTGAGCCTGAAAATAAATCAATCCATAGCCCTATTTCCAAAAGGGTGTGGCCAATTAGGGTACTAACGTATTGGTCTCGCTATATACCGGCTTTAAGTTTCTTCCTGTGAGCTTTTTAGCTTCACCGTAATGTCTAATGACTTCGCCTCTTAAGAAATATTGCATAACCAAGTCTATTTCAGAAGTTATGCATATTAACCACGTTGAGTTGCTACAAAACTCTTCGGAAGCAGTAGGCGCGAGTGAAAATCCCCGACTTCAACGTGTTCTGATTATTAGCAGCTCTCCAACACACGAGAGCATGTGATTTATGCCGAGCAATTGTGTGCGTACCTATATTTCGATACACTCGGGACAGAAATTCTATACAGAGAGTGTCCTCATGGACAACAGCAGTAAACCCGGTTTATCGCTGAATAGTCTTGTCTTTTGTTTCAAGGGACCAATTTAATCTGCTGGGCAGTGTTCCTTCCAAGCTGCAAGTGGAAGGATCAGGGAGAACACTAGATCAATCAGGTCAGGCCAACTGTAGGTGAATTTCATCAGCTTTTTATCTGCCCCGAGAGTGATTTCACTAATTGAGGAATAATAGTGAATTGTTATACGTATGCATTGAATGCAGTGTTTGATGGCGTGCATAGGTATCGACCTAATTGCCTAAAAAAATATGTGGTATCTACAAAGATACAAACTTTCTTACGAACATGGATCACACACATACTCGTGCAGTCTCGCATGCATTCATGCACGCATGTACACACCTAAGCATGTTCACAAAACCCTCAAGTGCTTGCATCTTATTACCCTGGTCGTACGTTCGAGTTATATTGCAGATAACTCTTTATTGATGCAAATGGGGTGAAGGCCACTGAAGAACTCGTGCAGCAGCAGTGGGAGCAGCAGCAGCCGCCGCCGCCGCTGCTGCTGCTCCCACTGCTCTCTGCGACTTTAGCCGCCCAGGGGCCGTCCGTGCACCCAATTAGTGAAGGCGGGGGTGATGATTGGTTTTTTCCCCAATACGACATCATATAATTTTCGTCCATCCTCGGTTTCACCATCGGATGTCCAAAAATTACCCGATTTCGTATAGTGAAAAACCTATAATCACTACGGTAGCGTCATATGTGTTACTTTGTTTTATTCATTTTAAATAACTAAATCTTCTAAGTATAATATGAGTACACGGTGTGAGTTCTTTCCTAGACATTATTGTCAGAGTATGATTTCTTATTCAATTAGAATTAGGGAAGTATTTTATAAGTTTTATGGTTATAGTGTTCCTTTTGTTATTGGTAATGAGGAAATGAAACCACACGTTGATTTTATAATTGACTGATTGATATAATTGATTGATATTGAATTCGTGAAGGTGAAGAACAAAAGTTACCAAATTATGAAATGATCAGGCATCCAGAATTCTTTAATGAAGATCAATCTTATAATGTTGTAAATGATTGCTTAATTGAAACTTTCAGAGATCCGCGTTATCGAAAAGGTTTTCCTAGACAAATTTGTGATGAAGTATTTAAAAGAAATGTAGAAATTATTCAAAAAGAATAAGGTAGTTAATAATTTTAAATATTATACAAATTTAAACAATTATATAGAAAAATGCCCGATTTAAGAAAAGATTTGTTGTTAAAAGATATGATGAAACTATTCAATATAATACAAAAATTAGAATATGTCTAACAAATCTAACAAGAGCTAGATATGTGATTAGAGTTTTAAGCATAGAAATAGCATTAGGAGTAGCTGTTTGTAGTACTTATATTCAGTCATATCCTGATATTTCTCATGTAGTTATTTCATTTTCAGCTATAGCCACAATGTTGTTAGCAATTGATGGTGTACTAACAGAGATAGATAAAAGAAAAAGATTTACACTTGATATAAACGGAAAGCTTCAAAGATAACACATGCTTTATCTGATGAGAAAATTATAAAAGAAGAGTTTGAAGGTATAATAGAAGGATCACAAAATGAAATTAATGCTGTTTTATCACTTGCAACTCCTGTCTAACAAAACTTTTTTTAATATCATTAACAAAATAACGAACTGGTTGTTCTTCCATTACCATTATTCTATCAATAGTATGTTTAGCCAAACTCCATATTGGATCTGTAGCTCTTCTTCTTTTTTCATCCTCTCGTTCACCTGGTTCTAGTTGATATCTAACCGGTTTTCTAATTTTTAACAATTTTTCTTGTTCTTCCACTTCTCTCCTGTATTTTGGTTTCCTTAGTTTTATTACTTTTTTATCGCCTTAACAGGTTCTTCACCAATTGCTCTTGTAGTATAATTATTTAGATATTCAATAATCTTTGGTAAATTATCAATCCACTCTTTGTTTCTAACATGGTCTCCTTTACTAATACCTACTTATTCTTTTTCATATTGCGCAATAAATGCTCTTTCTGCTACTATTCTATTCATTCTTTCAACTAATGCAACACTCTTTTTACTAGTGGCTTCTATAATACGCGTTTCATGTTTCTTCATTTCTTATATGAACTCATATTTAAATTCTGATCCTGGATCTACTTTAATCTTTTTTGGCCATTCTAAAGGAACTTTTGTATAAATGTCTACTATTGCTTCTGTTACTTCTCTAGAAGGTTTTGTTTTAAGTGGCCTTGAATCTTTACATCTACTAGTAACATCAATAACACTCAAAGCATATTTATATCCAGAGTCATTTGGCATATACAAAATGTCTGCTTGGTGATTTTTATTTGGTTCAACTATATTAAAGAAAACTTTTGGAATATATCTAGGTCTTGGTTCGAATACTTGACTTATATCTGAGTAAGGATTGTATTTACCCTCTTTTTATCTTTCTTTTAGAGTTAAAAACGACATTCGTTAGAGAATAGAAATATTTTGTGATATATGTTTAAATGCATTTAATGAAATCGAATATCTTGAATCAGGCCACCCCAATTGTAAATTCTCTCAAAAGAAAAAGAAAAAAGTATGAAATTTGTTGTGATAAATGTGATCTTGATATGAGTGAGATTGAATTTGATTCTACTTTTTCACATAGTAATGAAATAGTTATTTGTTCATTTTGTTAATATAAATTCTAATTCTTATGGAAAAGAGAAACCATCTGAATTATATTCTTTAGTAACGAAACATTTAAAAAGTGGATGTTATCCAACTTTAGGAATACATTGGTGTTTAGAACATGAATCAATATGTACTATTTAAAAACTATTTCCACTAGTTAAAAGTAAACGTAAAGCAACAAAGTTAAATGAGTCGACTGTTTTAATTGTTCATCTATATTTCTCAGCAGGATATATAACCAACCAAGAGGTTTACTTTTAAGTTTCCAAGATTATCAAAGAAGTAGTTATCAGTTGGCAATCTATTGAAATAAGCATAATACTTTATAATAATAATAATGCACTTGATAAAGCGCCCTCAGAGAACTCAATCTCTCTCTAGGCGCTTTACATTTGCTGCAAAGGGAAATGAAATTGAATGGTGAGTAACATCATGTTTGATAAACAAAAAAATGAATAACAAGGTTAGGGTGACATGCACAGGGTCAGCCTGCATATGCGGTTAGGGGCAGCATGCACAGTGTCAGCACGCATAAGCACATGAAGGACAAATCAGAGGGACCCGCTAAATGCTGTCCTAAATAGGTGTGTTTTTAAGTTCTTTTTAATTGTGGTCAGGGGATGTTGTGACGCAGGTCGGGAGGGAGTTCCAGGCTTTGGGAGCATACGAACTACATGCACGGTCTCCAAAGGATTTAAGGTTTGTACGAGGTATTTGTAGACGTTTGGATTCCGAAAAGCGGGTGGTACGATGCTTGGCCTGATGGGGGAGTATATCTGAGAGATAGGCTGGAGCCAAAGAATGAAGGGACCTAAATGTGAGTGTCAAAACTTTGAATTCAATCCGTTTCTTGACTGGTAGCCAGTGCAGATCGGCGAGAAGTGGTGTGATGTGGCAACTGCGACGCTCACGACAGACAGGCCTAGCTGCAAAGTTTTACACCAGCTGCAATCGCCTGATTGCACATGCTGGTAGGCCAGTAAGCACTGAGTTGCAGAAGTCGAGACGGGATGTCACGAATACAAGGACCAACTTGGACGTAGTATCCTTATCTAAACAAGCCCAAATTTTAGCAATGTTAGGAAGCTGAAAATAGGCAGATTTGACTGTGGAGCTGATATGGTCGTCTAACGAGAGGTTGCTTTGGAATATGACATCTAGATTTCGAGCTGATTTAACTGGAGATATGTTGGCAGAGCCTATTTTGAGCGTCAGCCTTTCCAATTTGTGAATCACACTGGGTTTGCCCATAACTAGTAAGTTAGTAAGTACTTTAAGTCTAATCTTCCATTTGTAGAAGTGTTAATAGCACGTATCTCCCCTGACACACCACTAGTATCTGAACTAGGCCTAAGAAATACACAATTACCTGATCCAATAACCATAACACTTAATATTATTGGTGGTGAAGTCTTATTCCTCCATGAATAAGGAGTAGATAGATTAATAAATGAATTCATTAATTTAGGATTCAATGAGATTGATATTACCTCTGTTTTTTTTACTTTTATCTACATAACTTTTTTGTTGCAACACCAGAAGGATTAACAGGATCAGCAACATTTGTAATTGAGTTAACTCGCATATTTATATTAGTTGTTGAAGGATAATTCTTTAATAAAACATCTCTTTTCATTCCTCCATATGTAACACAAAAGTTGTAATTTAAAACAGCTGGGTTTCCATTACCAGAGTTCCAATAAGTAGATGTTATACGTAACTATTCATATTTAAATCACCACTCATTGTATTACCAGATTTATTAACAAAATTGTTTAACTGACTAACATTAACACCATCAGTAGGATTAACACCAGGTCCAAGATTAGTAATAGGTTTGTTACTCAAATTTAGTGATCCTGAAGAATTAACAATAAAATTAGAATCAGCCTAAGCTTTTGTTACAGCCTTACTTCCTTTAAAAGGATCACCCATATTTATAATTTAATTTCCGTTTGCATCAAGGTCTGATAGTATTTATCCATTAAACTATGACACATAACTTTGACTATGAAACTTTTTGTTCATTTATATATTTATCAATACAATTTTTTGATATTTCTAACACTTCTCTAACTATTGGAACTATTCTTGCATATATAAAAAGATCTTTTTCTTCTACAGCTCATATTTCTAATTTTTTTATATAATATTTTATATCATAACCATTATTTATTATTAAATCTTCCATATTCACTTATAATATAAAACTCAAAATTAAAGTATTTCTCATCTTTAAGTAGTAACATAAATAAAGGAGCTCTAATTGGCATATCAAATCCAAAGTTGGTAGGTATTCTAACATTTCCTGCTGCTATGTTGTCTAGAGGTATATCATTACAATTCATTCCAGGAACGCAAATCTCAAATTCGGAAGAGAAACATCTACTTAGTTTTAAAACATACAAACCAAGTAAACATTGAGCTAAGTATTTTTTTGGAATAAATTCTTTAACTATTTTTCTAATCCATAAGCATTTTATTTCTATTAATGTATCTTCATCAATTATTCCATCTGATGAATATCTATAAACACCATCACTATTAAAACAATCTTTTGCATTCTCAATCTTTCTATCTAATTTTATTTTTAGAAATTTAGCAACAATACGTTCAAACACCTTACCAAATAGCATTTGAGGAAATCTCATTGGTTGAGAATTAGCAATATATTTTTTTAGTTTTCTATTCGAAATTAATTCTATATCATAATATATTTGTGAGCCAAATACCATATCATTTCCTAGAACAGAATAAGTTTCTTATCCTCTAATGTTTAATGTCATAGACTTTTTTCATTCATCTGAACCTTGAATACAATTTGCCTTTTTTGCATTATATCTAATAATTATAATTTATTTAAATGTCAGCTTTATAAGTAGTAAGCCCTTTACTACAACTAAAGTTTGCACTACTACCATTAGATTTTAGCTCTGCACTGTTCTCAAAAATACTTAAATAGTGAATCATTAGTGTTGTACCAGCATCAACTGTACTGTTGAATTCAATTGTTACATCCAAACGTAATGTTACTCTAAGAGGTTCATCATTATATTGAAGGTCAATAAAATGAATGGGATAAAGATTTAACCATTCAGGATAAGTAACACCAACAGGTTCAACTAGTTCATTTACACCAAGATATTGTTTTCCTAATGTAGTAAAATCCATATAGTCAGTTGAACATTTTCCAAGTTTTGGAATGCTATTTCTCGGCACTGCTGGATATTGTTTAGATCCATTAGCAATAACTGTTACATTTTTTTAAGATCACAATGGTTACAAGTACAAGGATTTCCAGTATAATCGCCTAATTTATTATAGTTTTGAGCAGCAATAATTAACCGTCTAACTTTGTCAATGCTATTCTGTTCAGATAATGTTTTAGTATATCTAGTATCTTGGTTTGTACTATTTATAGTAGTATTTTCATAACGTCTAACTCTATAGTTTAATTGTATTTTATTAGCCCTATCTGATAAAACATCAGAAAGTGATCTTCGAATACTTTCCTTATGAGTTATACATGGAACCACTAGTCTCATTTTTGACATAGCAATTTTAAAACCCGTCCAAACACCATCTCCATTTTCTACAGCAACACCTTTAGTAACAATCGCGTTATTAGGATTTGCAGCAGCTCCACTAACACCAGTCATAATAGTATTCAAATCGCCATTACCAACTCAAGTCATTTCAAGAGTAAACAGAATATTATAAATATTTTTATTCATATCAGCACAAAATCCAGACAACTGTGATAAGGGAAGTGAAATACTCTGAATGTTCCATTTACATCAACAAGATTGTTTATATTACCTCTTCTATAAATAAATCCATTATTTGAGGTCGTTGGTCCTGAAGCAGCAGGACTAATATAATGAATAGTTAAAACCATATCATCTATTGAATTTGCTTCATCCTTTTTCCAGCCAGTTGTAGGTCCTTCACTTCTATTATAATTATTTGGATAACATAGAAGTCCCATAAGTGTTGAAACAGTTCCTACTCCTTCTGCTAAACCTATAGTTTCACGTTCTTCACTACCAAGTCCATTTTCATACCACTAAACAACCAAGCACCTGCATTATTAACAAGACCAACAGCGAGTTTTCCGTTGGGAGCACCATAAGGAATAACACCATTAGCATCAGCAGCACCTGTAGGAACTTGTATTTGTCCTTCAAGTACTATATAAGAATCAGATAAAACGTAACATGCTTTTAATTCACCAGGAATAATACATGTAACTAATTTACTATTAATATTATCAGTTTTATTTCCATTTGTTTGATAAAGCTCTATATTGAAAATACTTAATTTCATAATTAGGAAAAGTAGGATCACTTAACTTGAGTAGTTGTGATTGGCGCACTTGCCATTTCTTCTCTAATAAAAGCTAAAATTAATATCTATTTTTGGATATATAATCCAGGACCAATCTTTTTTCTCATCCCACCACCATACCCATAAGGTCGTGTTCTTTCACTGGTAGGTACAACAGATTTCATTACTTTCTCTACATCTTTGTACACTTTTGGATAATTTTCTTTTAAAGTCTCCTTATAATCTTCTACCTCATCTTCTACTTCTATTTTAGCCTTACGAATCCTTTTAGATTTTGGTTTTAAGTCTTTCTAGCATTTCACGTTTAATTTTAAGATCCAATTCCTTTATCTTTCTATCATAATCTTATTTCTTTTTTCTTTCTTCTTCAAGTTTATTATCTACATCTCGTCGTTTATTAGCATATTATTGATCCACTTTTTCTTTCTTAGTTTGCAACTCAATTGTTTTCTTGCTTGGTTCATTTCAATTTCTTTATTAGCAATGTTCATGCTAAGACCCGTTAACCCAGTTAAAATAGGTGTTACTTTACCAACCCCATCTACTACTTTATCTAAAATACCAGATCCATAATATTTTCCTTCTTTTATTCTTCCATCACCAAATCTTACATAACTAGCCGTTGGTCTATATTATTTTGAGATTTCAATTGTTGCAACAACATCTGTAACTGCATTAATTTTATTTCCATTTTGATCTGATAAGCTAATCTTTAAAGTACTTATTGCATCTCTGTCTCCTCTAGTTGGTAAGTATAATATATTTGGAACATGTAAATCAACCTTTTCACCCGGATAAATATCATCAATATCAATAAAATATAAAGATGAGGATTGTTCTAAAAATCAATTTTTTATTTCTATATAATTTATAAGAGGGTCAACTAAATCACTATCAACACTAATCCATCATATACCTCTATTATCTGGTAAAACCATTTTATTCCATGCTTTATAAATAACAGTGAAATATATTGCTTTTTCAATTCTTTCATAAGGTGTATCACCAACTAAGGCAGAATAAAAAAATTTCCTGTTGATTTGAGTTAAATCGTAATGTATCTCCAATACTATTAAGAACACTAGCATTACTCCCAAGTATAACAACAAAATCACCTCCTACTTGCATATTTATTTTATCACCATTATCAACAGTAAATTGTATTCCAGTAGGAGTACCACCATCACCACCTCTTGGATTATACAACGTAGGACTAGCAACATCATCCTTTTTTATTATTGGTTTTTTTTATAATTGCTAAAGCTGTATTTAAAGCATACACAATTTTATTACTATCACAATATCCAGAATTAATTTCAATAGAAGTACTATTTGAATCTCCCATACTCCATTTAAAGCAAAGTGTGTCGTTAACATTTCCAGTAACGTTTAATACGACTTTATTTGTATAAGTAAATTCTACTCTTCTCAATCAAATTTTATTGTAACCAGAGTTTTCTCCAAGCATAATTGGTAGTACTAATGTTTTAGAATCTGAAGTTGTCCCAGTCAATCTTATAGACATTTCTTATATTATAATTCAACAATTTCTACAAAAACACTAATTTGTTGCGAACTAAAATCTAATACTTTTAAATTTTGATCAGTAATAGTAATTAATATATTAGAAATAGAGTCACTACTTAAATTATGATATTCAAGTGTATTTGGTTCATATACCATTTGTTCCCGTAGATAGAAATTGTAAGCAAAACTTTGTAGTACTTGTGGTTCTTATCAATTTATAAAACTTGTTCCACTAGCAACTAAATTACAATTTAAAAGTATCAGATTTAGATCTGAAACAAAAACTTCATTTTCAGAAATAAATTTAACATTAGGTGTGCAAACAACTTTATCAATAGTATAGGGATAAAGATTTGAAAAATTTGAGTCCGTTGTATATGCAGCTTTAGTAAAACCTAGTATATATGTTAGAAATAGTAGATTTACTAGCAAGGAATGTCCAACCAACTGGCCTTTTAATCTAAGAATTAGATGTAGCAGTATCAACACCTAATTCAAATTTATCAGTAGTTGAACCTGATTGTGTAATATAATTGTTAATTGTATCAATAACACCCATGTTTACATCATCTGAGATAGCAGAACAACTTTTTGGGTTGATTAATTTTTTCTGTACCGATCCACCAGCAACTCTATTAACAAAAGTATTATTAGAATTATTAACATTCCTAATAGAGTTTGTTCAAACAAACTTTTTAAAGCATATCTTAAATTTTCTAATTCTTAACATAATATGGTTATTAATATGTAATCCTATAGGATATAATAGGATATTATAATAAGATATATAGGATATTATTAATATTATTAGGATATTGTAATAGGATATACAATAGGATATATAACAGGATATCCAATAGGATATTTGTATTCCCACTAACATTAAATATATATCCTTCTTTACTTGCTTAATTAGTTTTCTTTTAAATTTCAGAACTTTTATGGAAATCTTGTATAGCTTTTAAAACTTTACCCATTTTTTATATCATACATAAGGGTATTTATTTTTGCAACTTAAGATTTTGGTACTTTTCTAGACTTTACTAAATAATCAACAGCAGCACTAATTGAATGTACTGCTCCCTTATTTCCAGCAGCAAGCTCTCAACCACAAATCAATCTTATTAAACATTTATTTATCACTTTCAATAAATTTTGGAGTAATTTCTAATCCCTCTCCATATTCCACTTCTACTGATTTTATATAATCAAGAATTTTTGGTTGTATTTGACTCCATTTACTTTTTCTCTCCAACTCTACAGCAATATTACGAAGAGTTTCTTCAATATTAGCTATTTTAATATTTTTATATCTTCTCTTTATTTAGAAGATATTTTTCCTGTACTTTGTGTAGTAAGAATTCCATACGAGTCATTTTTAATTTCACTAGGTTCTTATTTAATACCACTACTAATTGCAGGTAAACTAGTTTCAGTGCCACCACTTACTTCAGATAAACTAGTTTCAGCACTTCTAATTGCAGGTAAACTACTTTCATCTTTCAATTCTTCTATGTCTGCCTTTTTCTTCCTCTTTGGAGTACCAGTAGTTGGATTAATTTGAAACTCTTCTGCAATTGCTTTTTGAATAGTATCTAAATCACTTCTTATTTCTGGATTAGCCGCACGAGTCTTAGATTGGATTACTCTCCTAATTGCACTTTGAGGTTTTGCAGATGTTATATCCGTAATTACCTTTTTCAAAGCAGTAGAAACATCTTGTGGTCCTTTAAGTTCTACTGCCTTTTTCTATTTCTTTATTACTCTCCATTTGAATTGCAAGTCTTGGTCTAATTTTATTAAGCTTTTCAATTACAATATTCCCTGAATTATCAGTTGATCTTCCTAATGCATGCTCATTTAATTCGTGTTCTAGTCTATCTCTTATGGCCATTTCTGATTCAATTCTTCGTACTTCTTGATTATTATTTAATATATAGTATTATATAGTAATATATATATATATATATATATATATTACTATTATTATTATATATTATATAGTATACTATTATTATTATATAGTATATAGTATATAGTATATAATATATATATATATATATATTATAGTAATATATAGTAGCAACTCTTAACTTTTCCAAGTTTTCCACTTTACTTTCTAAATTAAGTGCTTCCTGCACACTTCCTCTATAAGGCTTGTTTGGGCTTTGACATATTTTTCCATTGATCGTTCCTATAACTATTATGGATTAAAAATAGTTATCAACTGTTTTCCTTCACTATCAACAGACCAAAATCTACCTTCCGTTTCAGTTTTAGTTAAGTCTATAACGCAATATCCAAATCTGTTTCTAGTACAAGAGCTAATCCATTATTTGAATTGTCTTCTATCCATATTACCAAGATATGCCTCACGAATGTATTTAATATCAATATTGTTTTGTTTAAATAATATATTAAAATTTATATTCTTTTTGATTTTCCTTCTTGGAATGCTAGTAAAACCTTGAGCAAGATAAAACATATTTAAACCTTTATGTCGTCCTCTAGTAAAATAATCTAATATCTTAGATTGATCTTCCGTCATTAGATCATCTAATATAACAATATTCTTACAATTCTTATATGAGTCAACATCTGGTATTGAATCAACTCCATTAATCCAAACATAAGAATAATAATGCACTTGATTAAACGCCTTCAGAGAACTCAATCTCTCTCTCTAGGCGCTTTACATTTGCTGCAAAGGGAAATGCAATTGAATGGTGAGTAATATCATGCTTGATAAACAAACAAAATGAATAACATGGTTAGGGGTGACATGCACAGGGTCAGCATGCAAATGTGGTTGGTGGCAGCCTGCACAGTGTCAGCACGCATAAGCACATCAAGGACGAATAACAGGGATCCACTAAATGCTGTCTTAAATAGGTGTGTTTCTAAGTTCTTTTTAATTGTGGTCAGGACAAGGAATATTCTGACGCAGGTCGGGAGAGAGTTCCAGGCTTTGGGAGCATACGAACTAAATGCACGGTCTCCACAGGATTTGAGATTTGTACGAGGTATTTGTAGACTGTTGAACGCTGAAAAGTGGGTGGTAAGATGCTTAGCCTGATGGGGGAGTATATCTGAGAGATAGGCTGGAGCCAAAGAATGAAGTGACCTAAAAGTGAGCGACAAAAACTTGAAGTCAATCCGTTGCTTGACAGGTAGCCAGTGCAGGTCGGCGAGAAGTGGTGCAACGTGGCAACTGCGACGCTCACGACAGACAAGCCTAGCTGCAGAGTTTTGCACAGGCTGCAATCGCCTGATCGCACATGCTGGTAGGCCAGTAAGCAGCGAGTTGCAGAAGTCGACCGGGATGTCACGAATGCATGGACCAACGTGGACATGGTATCCTTATCTAAACAGGCCCGAATTTTAGCAATGTTATGAAGCTGAAAATAGGCAGATTTGACTGTGGAGCTGGTATGGTCGTCTAACGAGAGGTCGCTTTGGAATATGACACCTAGTTTCAAATGGAGTCATGCTGGAAGAGTCAATTTTGAGCGTCAGCCTTTCCAATTTGTGAATCACACTGGGTTTGCCCAAAACTAGTAAGTTAGTTTTATCATCATTTAGTTTTAGAAAATTTGCTGCCATCCATGTGCGGATGTCATGAATGCATGCAGCAAGTGAGTTGAGAGAATTTGAGGTGCTCGAAGGCTGGGAGGGATCAAAGCAAAGGTACAACTGAGTGTCATCCGCATAGAAGTGAAAGCCTAGATTGTGCTTGGCAATCACATCAGCAAGAGGCAGAGTATAAACCGTGAAAAGAACTGGACCCAGCACGGAGCCCTGAGGTACTCCATATTTCAGAGGTACTTCAGATGATCTTTGTCCATTCACGTCAATACTCTGGAGTCTCCCACTAAGATAGGACCTGAACCACTGCAGAGCAGTGCCAGTGATGCCCAGGTGAGGTGAGAGGTGCTCTAGAAGAACTTTGTGATCGATGGTGTCAAAAGCTGCCGAAAGATCGAGCAAAACAAGCAGGGAACCTACCCATGTCTGCATTCCTAAGTAGGTCGTTGTATACCCTAAGCAATGCTGACTCTGTGGAGTGATTAGCTCTAAAGCCAGACTGGAACTTACTAGCAAGGTGTGAGGTTTCGATATATGAGTTCAGCTGGTCTGCCACGACCCGTTCCAGTGTCTTTGATAGGAATGGTAGAAGGGAGACTGGGCGGTAGTTGACAATCTCTTTTATAAATAGTCTTACATCTACTATTCCTGTTACTCCTGATAAAAAATTCTCCTAGCGCTTTAGTAGCAGTTCCAATGACTTGTAATACCTTTGGAACTATCTTTGCTCTCTTATTTGATGCTTGTAATAATAGTTTCATAGCAATCTTAGGTGCTATCTTTATAACTGCCTTTGAACCAACTTCTGTCGCAGTTGTAGCACCTGATACTACTTCTTTAGTGGTATCTATTCCTTCTTTTATCTTCATGTATATAAGTGAATGGAAATAGTTCATAAGATTATTGGACACTTTTACAAGGAGTTATAAACTTAGGTTATCTAGTAATGAGGGTGATGAAATAAGGTTGGACTATGCCTCTAGTTCAAACTTTGGTGGTAGTGTTGCTACTAATGTTATAGGTGATTTAGCAACTGTTTCAAATTTATCAGGGTTACTACCGAAGAGTGGTGCAAAAGCAATGTCACAGTTGAATTGTAAGAATGTTATTGGTACATCAGGTAATTCTGATGATGGACTATATACTCTGATTTAAGACCGTATAAAGTAATAAATTATGAATTATAAAATGTATGACACAAGTGTTTCAAGGTAATGCAACAGCAAGTATGATAATGGGTGGAAAGAATATTACAAACTTAAAAGACTCTGACATTGTAACAAAGCAATATGTTGATAGAATAAACAAATGGTATTTAGATATTTAGGAGCAAGTTCTAATAGCTATCCTAGCTTATTTAAACTTGATATGCTAGGTTTAAATATCAGTAATAATGGAAATGGAAATACGTTTTCTTTGCAACAACTTACACCTGCTGACATCCCATTTATTGAAGCCGAGCTGGTTTGGTCTAGCGGTTAAGGTGCTCCCCCCCCCCCGACCACGGTCTGGCTAAGGTCGTGGGCTCGAGCCCGGAGGCATATGTGAAGCACCTTAATAAAGATTAAGTTCTCTTGGGGCGCTATACAAATGAATTATATTTTTTATATAACAAGGAACTGGAAAGTAGTTAGCATTTTAACACCTCTTAAAACATTTCTTCCAGGATTACTAACTAACTTTGGGATGATAAGTGGAATTATGAATGCAACTAATAAAATAATTGCATATTTCGATTTGACTAGTGATAGTATCTACAGTGCTAGTGGTAATATAGTTTTAGTAATTAATATTGATGGAACGTGTACCCATGCTATTGATAAGTTTACTGTTGCAAGTGGAATTAGTTATATAGATTTTCTCTTTACTATTGTATAGAAAAGTATAGAAAATGTTGGGTTATAGAAAAAAGGAAGTAATCCAAAGAATTATATCCGTAGAAGTGGTGACATACTTAGTGGTAATTTAAGTATGAATGGTAACTTAATAAAGAATTTGGATGATCCTATTGATACTGGAGATGCAGTAAATAGGAAGTATATAGATATAAGTTTTGTTACTAAAGTTTCAAGAGAAACTACTGCTGATGGTGATATTGATATGAATAATAATAAACTAATTGATTTAGCAAATCCTGTAAAAAATAGTGATGCTGCAACTAAGGACTATGCAGACACTAAACTGCCAAAAACAGGTGGAACTATTAATGGAACACTAACTGTAAATGGAAATGTAAATGTTGGTGGACCTCCTATTTCTGATAATGATCTTCAAAATAAACTCTATATGGATACTAATTTTCTTAAACTAACTGGAGGAACTATCAATGGAAGTGTAGATATGATTGGCTATTCTATTTACATAGAAAGCGATCCTATTAATCCTAATGATGGTATAAATTTAATTACCTAAATAGAATATCTGATGGAAATATTGCTACCTTACGCTTTAAGGCAACAGTTGATGGGTTTTTAACCACACAATTATATGAAAAAACATTTAATGGTAGATGGATTTCTACTTGAGTTGATACTACTATTTCTAGAGGATTGTTTGTTGTTGCAACATTATATGAAATTTAACCTAGAAAAAAAATATATAGTAATGCCACTTCCATCAACATTAATTCCATTACAAGATCAATTATATGGCGGATATGTAATTGATGCGAATAAAAAAGTTGTGCAGTCATCACTCTATATCAGGATCAGATTTATTTGATACAGAAATAAATGTAGCAATATCATAAAATGCTTAGCAGACGATTATTAGAAATGAATGGAACTTTAAATCTTAGTAAAATAGAATAACAAATAATGGTTCTACTATTGATACATTAGAAGCTGTTAGTAAAAAATTCGCTGAGAATAATTACATAAGAAAAGACTCTGATGAAATGCAAGGAGATTTATCTGCTAGGTCAAAAATATGTAAATATAACTTATCCAATGATGGAAACGATGTATCAACAAAACAGTGTCTTGATACAAAAGTTGAAACACGAATTCAACAAATAATGGATGGAAGGCTAGAAGTAGATAGATTAATTGTTAACAATTCTAGTGATAAGCATACACAAAAGAAAGAGCTTACTCAGCATTTCTAAGAAAAAAATGAACTTATAATCATCAATAATTTATATCAAAGGGTATAATAGGTGTTAAAAATGCTACTAATTTATCTAACAACTCTTGTGATATTTCTTTAGCAAAGTTATCTGATAACCTAAAAAACCAACGTACTCTAAGATAATGTTAAAGATAAAAGATATTAATAGAATAAATGATGATAGAACTAATATTATCGACGATGACATTGATTGTACAGTTTATGGAAGAACAATTGAAGATGGTCATTTTTAATAAAGGATGATAATATGACAAGAATAAACTATAAAACTGTTTCATCAACAATCTCAATAACTAAATAAATCGTCTATAGAATATGATAATATAGTTACTAGCTAATAATAATAATAATAATAATATTGCACTTGATAAAGCGCCCTCAGAGAACTTAATCTCTTTCTAGGCGCTTTACATTTGCTGCAAAGTGATACGCAATAGAATAGTAAGTAAAATCATGCTTGAAAAACAAACAAAATGAATAACATGGTTAGGGGTTACATGCACTGGGTCAGCATGCAAATGTGGTTAGTGGCAGCATGAACAGTGTCAGCACGCATAAGCACATCGAGGACGAATCACAAGGACCCACTAAATGCTGTCCTAAATAGGTATGTTTTTAAGTTTCTTTTAAATGTGGTCAGGTCAGGGGATGTTCTGATGCAGGTCGGGAGGGAGTTCCAGGCTGTGGGAGCATACGAGCTAAATGCACGGTCTCCAAAGGATTTAAGGTTTGTACGAGGTATTTCTAGACTGTTGGATTCCGAAAAGCGAGTGGTACGATGCTTTGCCTGATGGGGTAGTATCTCTGAAAGATAGGCTGGAGCCATAGAATGAAGAGACCTAAAAGTGAGCGACAAAACCTTGAAGTCAATCCGTTGCTTGACTGGTAACCAGTGCAGGTCGGCGAGAAGTGGAGTAATGTGGCAACTGCGACGCTCACGACAGACAAGCCTAGCTGCAGAGTTTTGCACCAGCTGCAATCGCCTTATCGCACATGCTGGTAGGCCAGTAAGCAGTGAGTTGCAGAAGTCGAGACGAGATGTCACGAATGCATGGACCAACTTGGACGTGGTATCCTTATCTAAACAAGCTATTATTGTAAACTCTATTCTCCTAACTTTCTTCCTTCTAATTTACTTAATATACCTTATTATGGTGTAGAATGTAATTACATGTTGTTAACTGATTTTATAAGAAACTTTGCAATCTTTGGGGAAACTTATAAAAAAAAACATTCTCATTTGATGTTAGTCATCCTATTCTAAATTATGCAGGTTTTAGAACACAAAGCGATTTAGATTTTATTGAGATTGGTTTAGTTAAAAGAGTAAGACTGGTAGATATCTAAATCCTCCAATCCATAGTCTCTTTAATAAACTCTTCTGGTAGATCTCAATTCTTTCCTTCATCTATTTCTCTCTTTACTTGTTTCGTTCTATTTTCTTAGAGTAAGCTTCTGACTTATTACTATTTTTTTCTACTTTTACGTCTTTGAGAAACTCTTCAAAGATTGAACCACCTCTAGCTTTACTAAATATACTTTCAATCTCTGGTTCAGAATGATTGATTCTTAATGCCTTATACTCAATAACTAGTTTTATAGCATCTAACAAAGTTGATCGAATGTCTTCAATTCTATTCATTGGGTATGAACAAATCTTAAAGCTTAAATGTTGCTGTCCCTGAACTTTATTGAGGGAATCCTTACTCCTTGTTTCAACTGAAAGCATTTCTATATTACTATTTATTTTGTTTTAATTTAATAAATTATGCAATACTTGTTGAAGAAGTTGTTTGTGCTTCTAATGCTGCAGTTGCCTTTGTCTTGCACTAACTCCATCAGATAAATCAGGTAGAATTGCAAAACACTCATCTTTAAAAATTCCAGAGATATCTGGTTTAACTCCTGATACTCCAGATATAACCATTGAAAGAGTATGAAGTTGTGATGCAATCCACGTTGTTTAACCAGAGATTTCTGAAGGATCGTCTAGTAGTGCGTCAACCTTACTCTAACAGTTGTTTCAAGGTTAGCTGTCACATCAGATAATCCAGATGTTATTATTTTTTGAGCTTCAATATCACATTCATCTTGATTAAATTTCTTTACTGAATTATCAGTCATAACTGAGATATCAAAACCAAGTGTTTGTTGATCGTATGCGGTCATCCTTGATTTAAAAAGATAATCAACGTAAGATTTCAGTAGGGTAGCACTAGTGTCAATATTTGGATCAGTAACATCAGAAGTTGTTTGAATTTTTCCATATAATTATAAAAAATATCTAACCTCACAAAATTATCTAATTCTCAAATAAGAAACTCTTTTATTAACTATTTTCATTTATCTATGGAGTTATTTTTTAAAGCTTTTTCAACCATATGAAACACATTGTTTTTACATTCACATAATTTTTTTTATACTCATATACTTTATCACACGCATCACAAATATCTAAAAGACTTGCAATAGTTGAATCATCAAGGGTGGAAATATACTTATAAACTAAATGATTACCAATATTATAATTTTTGGATACAGATCTACAAACTCTATGTGCAGCATTTAAAGATTCTTCATAAGAAAGAGTTCTTGAAACTTTTTCATCCATTTTCTATATAAAAATTAATAAAATTATACACAAATACTAATTAATTAATTTATTTTATTGCTATCTCTTTAAATTCTTCACGAACATGTTTAGTATCACAAACATAAAAAACAGCGTAAATAATTTCACTTTTACTTTTATGATATTACTTCCATATCTATCAAGTTTAAAAATATCACAAATAATTTCCGTAAATTCTTTAATTCTTATGCACACTGTTTTACTAATTTTTTTCAGAAGCATTATTACCTTTATTAAATTTTAAACTAAATCTAGCTAATCCATCAATAGGATAAACGTTTAAATAAATATAATTAGATTCTTCTTTTTCATCAATAATTTTCTCCACTTCTTAAATTGCAATGTTTAACGCTTCAACTTTTGCCTTTAGTTTTTCAATTTCCATTTTTCTATATAATGTTAAAAATTTATTTAATACAATTAAATAATTTGTACACCATGTTTTGTTTTTGATTTTTTAGCTGCTTCAAGCATATCATTTATCTTACTACGACACTCTATTATTTTATCGCATGCTTCACATATTTCTATAAGAACACTAATAAATGAACTATCTAACTCTAAAATTAGTTTATCAAGTGAATGTCTAACTATTTGCTGATCATTTCCTTTAATTTTTTGAAGACAGATTTTTACTGCCATTTCTCTAGATAGTTCACAGCTTAGAATTTTTGAAACATCCATTTCTATATAAGTAAAAATATTTTTTATAATTCAGTTTCTTTATTTACATAATCACTTATTGGAAACGGTGGCATATCATCCTTACCATAATAAGAGAAGTCATCGACAGCTGATTCAGATTCAGGTTCAGGAATGTAATTAGGATCTTCAGATAGTGTATCAGATACTGACTCTGTGTCTGAAGTAGTTACATCAATAGAATCTTCTTCTCCTTCATCTTTTAAAAAGTCTGGATTTTCTTTTCCCATTTCAATAATAACGAAATTAGTTTTCTCTAGAATTTTGAACAGTTCTATTTTTTTTATAACATCAACATATTTTTTTTATCTTTTTCCATTTTCTCTTTATTACTAAATCTAACTTTCTTTTTAACAACCTCTTTGTTGTCTTCACTCTTTCGTTTTGGCATCTATATTAGGAATATAAATTCTTTCACCAACATTGCAAAAATTACATCGTCCTGGATTAAAATTATTATTCAATGCCTCATTTATTCTATAATGACCTTATGCATAGCTACAGATCACACAGTCTAACCAGTATCGTTTTGAGTCAAATGGTGAAAGTGCAACTTTTTCTAACTCATTAGCAAATAGTTCATGTTTGTCTTGAGATGTTTTATAATACTTTCTAGTTTGTTTTTCACCAAATCTTTCAATTGTTATACCTTTGAAAATTTCTATGCTATCATTTGACCAACTAGCAAATGTATCATGCCCCATTGTTGTAGGTAAAACTGCTTTTGTTACTCCTTTTGCGGCAGCTTTTCTTTCAGCATCAACAATACTTATAGAATATAGTTTTGGTCTTAAGGCACAAACTTCTGAAATTACTTTTCCTTCTATTTCATCTTTAAACTTACCAATTGTATCATTGTCAAAGTAATCAGGCATTGCTTTCATATCATCTTAAAAATTATGTGTTTCAATGTTCATAATTAAAGAGTCAGTATCAGTATAGATTAAACTAACTTTATTTCCATATTTTTGTTTAATAACATCAATATTAAACTTTTGCATGTGTAACTTTGATAAATCTAGAATTGTACTACCAATAAATATTGGTTTATTCAATCTTGTTTTTGATTGACTCATTTGAAATATTGTCAAGGATTTTCCAAAGTCTCTAAAGTTAACCAATTTTGGATCTCTTATTCGTTTATTAAACTTCTTTTTTCCTACTTCATCAATAGCACTAACTAAATAAGTTTTAACTCTTTTTCAATATCTTCACACGTTTTTACCATAAAATGAGTTTATTATAAGCTTCCAAAGATTTCTTAAAAACTTTTTACTTGAATTTAATGCTTTCATTTCAGCACCCATTTCAATGTAAGGTTTAATCCATCTCGATTGTTTAAACTTAAAAATGTTCTGTACAACACATATAATTCAATGCGTTGAACAGAGTTTTAAATATTTATAGTGGAGTAAATAATCCTTATTTGCTAGAAAGTCACACACTAACTTTGGAAGATTGCTTGCTCCTGTTTTGAATTTATTTTGAAAGTTAGAATATTTACTCCAATCAACTACTCTATTACAAGAGCATAATGGATATCCATTATGCAAATCATGGTAATATTCTTTAGTTTTTGGATCATATTCAATATCAACAACAAAGAAATAACGAATATCTGACTCACCTTCTAATTTAAGAATACTATCAATATTCCATCCCTCATTTGAAATTTTTTCAATGTTTCCTTGTGGAAGAAGTTCCATCATTGCTGTAGGATAAAGACTTGTTGCATCTTGATAAGATACCCATGTTGTTGGTTTATCTTTATCAAATCCAAGAACCATTGGATTGCTTGCTTTAACAAATCTACTATTCACTTGACATATTCCACCGCGAATAGATTTGTTAAACATATCATAATTGTCTCTATCAGTCAGCAACTCAATCCTTACTCCTGAAAACCAGAATACAGCACTCCATGAGAAGTTTGGTGTTGATACAAAGTTTGCAGGATCTAGTTTTAGCTTTGATATCAAACCTTTTCTAAAACTTTCAAAATAATCTGCAAGCAATAACACATCTGTTAATTGATATAAATTATGGTATTCTAACATATTTTTACAATAAAAGTCTTTCCAAACAGCATTTGCTTTTTCATAACTTCCATCACATTCCAATCATGTAAACACTTAAGTAAAAATCTTCCTTATTTGGAAGAGACGTGACGA
Organism: Cristatella mucedo; assembly: GCA_009760855.2. Taxonomy (NCBI): domain Eukaryota; kingdom Metazoa; phylum Bryozoa; class Phylactolaemata; family Cristatellidae; genus Cristatella; species Cristatella mucedo. Next base: position 6,585,211 of record WPIO01000012.1, read on the forward strand.
AAAACTTCTCAAATGAATCCATGAACTCATAAGGATACCCTCCTTTTTTTGCTAACATATTAAGTTTTTTATTTGGATGCTGTTCATTTAGAACATTATTAGGAATTGGAAAACAATCAATTGTTTTACCCATTGTTGATGCTATGAAGTATAGTGAACCAAGCATAAATTGTGCACTATCCTTAAAAACTATATCCTTAACTCTTCACATCATGTACTTCTCAAGATTATTTGCTATTGGTTCTGCTTCAATACTAAAAATTTCAAGTGCATTAACAATTATATGGGAATAATATAGTCATGAAATATAACTTGGTTGCCATAATTTGAAATTCATTCCAGCTATTAAGTTACAAAGATGATGTGCAGCTCCTCTATATTTATTTGTTAGATGACAATGGTCGTTAACTTTTCTCATATCACTCTTTTTTTAATTGAACGGTTCTTTACACATCCAACAGAAAATAGCTTTTTCATGTCCTTCTATTTCACTTTCAGACGAGTCATCCATTTTACTTTCTGAATTATTTTCAATCAGTTTACTTTTCGAGAAATCTGATACATCAAAAAGTCTTTGTAAAAACTTAACAACACAATAAGATCCAACATTCATAAACTTATAAAAACTGCTCCTTTTCAATCAATAATAACATAAGCAGCTGAACATGGAGTATGAATTGAACAATTTTCTTGTTTTTTAATTAAAGATTCAAAGTCTGCGTAACAAACATATGGGCATGTATTAAGATGCTTGAAAGAGTCAAACTTAATAAACTTATTGTTTTCATTTGGCATTACACAAACTGTTGCTCCAGAGTTTATACTTTCACATAATTCGAAATGTTCATTTACTTTTTTTTATCAAAGAATCTATTTAAACATCTATGACAATAATACTCTTTTCCTCTGGAGTTTACAGGTCTTCATAATGAATTGAAATTACTAATCAACATATCATGTTTTTTTCCATTTGTAGTAAGTAATACAAGATTTAAATGTCTACCTTCTTTCTCATCTGACTTTTTTACAACTCCTAATGATGAAATTCTTGACTCTTTATGTCCACAAGAGTTAACATTTATACTAACATTCATTGCTTTCTCTAATTTATCAACGTCTTTAACCATTACGGCCATTCAATTTCATTAATCAAGTGAGAATATTTAATAGATAGTATTGCTCTTAAGTAATTTATCTTCCATTTATTTCTTTTTATGGGATTTAAAGCTCTTAAGACACACCATAGAGCACAAAACTCATCATTATCATTTTTAAATTAATTTTACACTTTTTCTTAACAAGATATTTACGAGTTTCAATATATGTTCCTAGAAATAACAAAAAAAAATGAATGATATCCAATAAAAAACATCCAGAACCAACGTTGCGTTCTACTAACATCTCAGAATTAGTTCCTAATGAAAGCATTATTTTTTCATAAATTGTATTTGCTGACTCACTATCCATTGTAAACATTGATTTTGATTGTGCTCCTTTTTTTTCTATTTCTCCATTATCAAACATTTTCATATAGAATGATATTTTAAAATGAACTAATAAATCGCCATGATCTTCTAACTCTATCAAGTAATTTATTTGTTTGATATCTTAAAAATTCTTTAAGTGATTCAAAGTCTTCATATATTCTTTTTGTTTTATAAGAAAAAGCTAAAGCATTTCCACCGACAGTAACAACTGGTTCTATGAAACCAACTTTATAAGGTCTTCCTTGTTTTCCAACGTATTCTCTACTTGACGAACGAAAGTCAATATTCGTTAACTTTCCTGATTCCAAAGGAAAATAATTTCCTTGCCTTAATTGAGAAGACATTTGCTATAAAAGGTAAAATATTTCTGCTAGAATAAAATAATTATTAAAAAACTATCAGTTTATTCAACAAAGTAACACAAATGACTGAATTCAGTGATGGTTGTTTTTTTCATGATACGATGCGATCAATTTTATGACAACCGAGGTGAAACCGAGATTGAAGAAAAATTGGTGGTGTCGTATCAGGGAAAAACAATAATCATGCCTTCCCTTAATTGTCTGCTCTCAGCTGCAACAGCTGCTGCAGAGTACATGGTCACAGTATGCATGCCCAAGTCCAGCACGGCTAGCATGGTCCTCTGTCCTCCGCCCAGTGACAGGCACCAAGGCCACAGCAGTCCGTGGCTGCTGTAGGAGAGCACCTGATGCAGTACCCGCCCAGTCTCTGCACAGAGCACCCTCACACAGTTCCTGCTCCTGTCTCCCCACCCTCCCACAGCCACGTACACGACGCCGCCTGCAGCACAGACGCCAAACGCTTGCTCCTCGCTGCTCAGCTCGTGTCTCCATTGTCTGATACCTTGGTGGCTGCAGCTGTCCACTACGTACAGCGCTCTGCCATCGTCCAGCTTCACCTGGTCCCAGCTCGTAGTGACCAGAGCAGCAGCAGTGAGAGCCACATTCTGTATGCGATACTCGTACTTTCTGCTGTGCAGCAGCTGCCCCCGAACTGAGCTGCAGCAGCTGCAGCTCTCGGCCATCAGTGCCCTCGGCCACAGTGAGCAGGTCGCCGAACACGGACAGCTTCCTGGGAGACCAGGGCAGCAGAGCGACACGTTGTTGCTCGAGCCACTGGTCCCCTCCAGCAGCAGCAGCAGAGCTGGGTCTGAGCAGCCGAACGACTCGTGTGCGTAAGCGTTCAGCAGCAGGAGCAGCAGCAGTGCTGTTGCGTCTGAGCAGCAGGAGGAGCCGTGAGTACTGCAAGGCTACAGCAGCACGTCCGTCCTGCAGGGACTGCACTGCAATGATCCAGTCCTTCACTCCGTCGCTCAGCCTTGCAGGTTTCCACACGCTCAGCTGGCTGCCGCTCTCACTGTATTCCTTCAGGCCGTGCTTCATGGCAGCCAGCAGCAGATGCCCCTCTGACGTCACCGACAGGTCGTAGCACCCGACAGGCGTCTTGAAGCTGCTGGAGGCCGGGCCGAAGTGCCCTGGCTCCTCTGCTACAACGAAGAATGTCGGATCTGTGCATGCAGGCAGCGACAGAGAGCTGTCTGTGCAGAGTGTGTCTGCTGTCTAGCTAGAATGCATGAATATCTCCTATTCATTAGAATATTTCCTGTATGCTGTACATCCAACGTCCATTCGCTATCGGCTTCAAGCACGAGCTGCATTGCCACACTCTGGTAGGTTAGGGAACAATCGAGCTTGAAGATGTTCAGTGATGATGTGATGATGAGTACCATATGTCAATCACATTTTAGTTGCTGTTAAAATAAAAAAGATTGACGGATATACGGCTCTTCAAGTCGTCTGCATACCCGTCTTTACATATTTGCTGTTAATATCATAAAATGAAGTTATATATTACAATGGTTTTTCATTGCTTGCCTGTACATTAGGCAGCATGCATGGCTGTACTTTCAGTTTGTCATGCGTGGCCCCTATCTTCCCTCCCTCACTTGGTTATGCCAAGCTAAATCTCAGCAGCTGCAAAACGGTAAGTAAAACGGTATGCCACACAGCCCACCCATAGTCTTGTCACTGATTCACGAGGTGTGGCATCACCAGACCATAGTGGCCTCTTAATGCACAACTATGGATGAGTACATGGAAGCCTGTTAAATCGTTTTAAGAGCTCACGTTTAATCCTCCGAAGCTTTTAATGTAGACTTTGTTTTGCATTAGGAATGGGAAAGAGATCTGTAGGGTTGAATCGGGAAAACAGAAAAAACTAATCAGTAATGAAGCAACAGCTCAGGTTGGCTTGAAAAAGGTGTGCAGTCAGCGGAGGCACGGGCCAGGATTAGAGTGCTGGGTCCCAAACGACCCAGCGGCTCAACCAGACCGATAGTTGCTGATAACGATAGCAGTATAATTCGAATCATCAAGAGGCTCATCGAAACCGAAGGTATCGTGCCGTCCAAGAACGGTCGAATATTCGATTGTGTCCGAATGCTACTGAAACGTCTAGCAGGACTGTGTGTGTGAGGATGCCACCATAATTTCTACCAAGCAAGCCGTCAACTAAAAGGAGGAGAGCTTGAATACTGGCAGCAAGGAAACCCTACTTTAAAATATTAATCATACTGCAGACAGATCGTAATACTGCCAATTAAACAGTACTCGATGAAAAATACAATTACATAATTTTCGAATGGACCAAACCCTTTTGGAGTCGAATTGAGAGTAGTCATAGAAGGGAATCAACGATATTTCCCCACTGAATGTACATTCTATTTTTTTTTAATTATGCTTCAGCTTTTGGCCAGGGGCATCCAGGCAGCACTGATAAATAAGAATATGTTGGCTCAAAACGTGCTGCTGCAATGAGACCACTGCTGCCAGCCAAGGCCTTAACAAGGTACTTCACAAGGCCCATCTATGATGCACTGACCCTTTAGCATTTGGCGCTACAAATCCTGCCATCCTCCCATGTTAACTCTAGGCTCTCTACTAAGCCAAAGACATCTCTTAGCTATATCGCGGCAAAGCACAAGGGTACATAGGCAAAGGTGCAGGTCACTGGATTTTAATCTTTCGTGCATTCATTAAAATTTACGATACAACTAAATGAGACTAGGCAGATTTCAGTGAAGTACATATGCAATAAATCCAGCAAAGGGGCTCCTAGAAATTGCTGCATTGTCAATGATGGGAGGAAAAGCAGTCGCGCAATCCTGGCAGCATTACTCATAACCGTGCAGGCTAGCAAACTAGTAGCTAGGAATCTGGAAGCTGTTGGGCTGGCAAGTTGCGCTCAGAAAATGTGAACTCACCTGCAACATTACTACCTCCAGCATCATCCTTACAGGAGCTAGCTCCAGCTAGGATTCGGTTAAGGCAGTCTACAAGGAAAAGTGCATCACGGAACGTACGTGACACACTTCAGAAAGATTGGGTGCCAGCACCTCGAGCCAGGGTATGCATGAGCTGCAGAGCTTTGCAAGCAGCTACCTGAGGTCAGCTCTGGAGTTCCCAACCATGAAGTGACCACTTCGTCTAAGTCATCAGGCAAAGATCCATTCAGAGCCACAAGTTTCTCAGCATCCGGTGTCTCACTGAAGCTAACCAACTTCTTGGCAAGCACTTCGAGCCGAGACCTCAAGGTTGCCTGTTGGTCCAGCAAATCAGGGTCGCTGGCCAAATCTGAGATGCTGCTGATGTAGGCTGAGGCTTGCTGCACTGACTGGTCCAGCTGCTCGGCCAACATTTGCAGGGCGGCAGCGCTCCCTTCGAGCTTGTCGTAGCAGTACTCAAGCTTCTTCTCAGAATCCTCAAAGGATTTGGTCAAAACATCCACTGCATACTTTTTTTTGCATACTGGTCCTCAGCTCGTCCCGATGGATGGAACGAGCCGATTGGATGTCCTTGACCAAGGTCTTGGACTTCAGCAGCTGCTCTGACTTGCCATGCACACGCTCTAGAAGCTGCTTTAGGCTCTCTCGTGCGTCCTTGAATAACTGTTTGGCTTCAGGGCTGTTTAGCAGCTGCGGCGTCGAGTGTCCTGAGCACTGGCACTGGATGGTGCAGTCGATGCATGTTGCTTTCTTGCAGTTAAAGCACAGCAGATCCAGCGGTTTTTGGTGCTTTGGGCACAGCTGCTGCACTGTGGCTTGCAGTACTTCATTCGAGCTCTGTTCTAAGTCAACGGTCACGTGACCCACGCCATATTGGTCATGCTGACCGAGGCAGACAGTACAAAAAGATCTCACGCACTGCCTGCACCAGAAATAGGCTGGCTCGTCCGTGCTTCCACTGTCCCTACAGACATTGCACTTATCTGCATCTCTCACAGCGGTTGTAAGTCTCACCAAGTTGGCAATAAAGCCGTTGTGATGCTTTGGTATACTGATGTCAGTGGCTACATTACAAGCAGGGCAGAGCATGCTCTTTGAGCCCTCTGCTGTGCATGCTTGGTCTGCACAGCGACTGCAGCAGCTGTGCAAGCAGCGCAGCAGCAGAGGCTGCTCTGCAACTTGTCCGCAGGCGATGCAAGATAGCAGGCTCTCGTCCGTCGATGCAAGTCGGTGCATCACAAGCTCTTGTGCCATGGCTGGTCTCGAGAAGGCACTAACCAAAAGTCTGGCTGGTAGATCAGCTACAAAAGTTAATCGCCGGACAAGCAAGTGTAATAACAAGGAAGGAAACAAAACAATATTGCAAAACAGACACTATTATAAAAGCAGGTGTATAGAAAAGCATATCGATATTAGCCCAGGAAGAGAATTACAACATATGCATCTCATACCTGCCTGTCCAGTAACGATACAAAATGAATCACAAGAAAATAGAAACTTTTTCATATCAAAAAGCATATATTCGACTCTTCTCCACATTGAGGGCATAATGAATCAAGATGGCTACCTGTGAATCCTGGCCGAGGTTGCTGTGTCCAGTGCATTGCGACTGCTAGGTGCTAATTTCACATATCGTCAGGATATCAATCCGAAGCATAATGCCAAAGTTGTGCTGCAAATTATGGGACCAATTGCAAGTAGTATGGCAAGCTATACCCTCCGACGTAACTCTGAAACTCTTCGAGTCCATGACAGCCGGAATATCTAAGGTGGTCCGTAATCGCAGAGAGGCCACATCCTAGTAGATTTGGTGTTTGTACAGTCCATGCTGTGGTTGTCGTGTTAAAGAAATAGTGTGTTTGACTGTTTTGTTTACCATGGCATCAATTTTAATCGTTTGTAAGCTCCAGGAGGACTTTGAAACTGCCTAAAGCAATAGTCGACCAGGCAGCCACAGTGGTAGTGGGTGTGGCAAATATATGGCTGCTGGTGTAGATATACCAAAGGGCTTTCAATCCAAGATGGGACCAGAGTGCTAGCAGGAGCCAGGAGACAAGATTTTCAGGTTGGGGAATCGGAGCTCCAGGCTTTTTCAGACATAATGACATAAGTAGCACAGAAAACGGTTAATTGAAAAATATACAATTCTTCTCGATTGGTTTCTTTCGCATCTACTCATTTCGCTCTGACCCGTTGTGTATGAGGAAATCTGCCCCGGGATTTAGGTACTTCCATTTCTCCATTAAAGACAATCATTACCTTTAGCCCCTTTAGCTCGGCCACTGAGTGCTAGTCATAAATGCTACCGCAAGAAATAATTCTGACTTGGTGACTGCATTTGCTGTAGAACCTTTGCACAATAAATAGCTGCGACCGTTGGTATGCAATTGCCTGCTACACTACATACCTTCGATAAGACTAACCTAACGCTTGCTTAGCACCATAAGAAACGTCCACATCCATTACAAATGCTGGGGAAAAGAATGATACAAGATTAACAAAATGCACGCTTTCAGTGTGCACGCGGAGGTAAATGACAGTGTACAGGAACACAGCAAATACTGTGAGAAATAGGTAGCTCGTAGACTGTTTTTGAAATGTAAAATCAGACGATGTCATAGTGTCAGAAGAAGTCATAGTGTCAGTCATTAATCTGTACTCTGATTTTGGGTCAATGGGAATTGAAGACGAGGTCAATACAAGATTTGATTTCGGTTTGAAGAGGAGTTAAAAGAGTAGAGTAACAGTAGAAGCTGTTGCTCAATGGGTCCCCTGAATACACTGTAGCACACAAATAGCAGAATAGATACTGCTGGATGATTCTATAAAGAGAGCATCAGAGGAGAAGCTGGTTCGGTGGGATGCCTAACAATAATAATAATAATGGTAATAATAATAAAGCATTTGATAAAGTGCCCTCGGAGAACTCAATGTCTTTACAAGCGCTTTACATTTGCTGCAAAGAAAGCACGATCGAATGGTTAGTGGTAGCATGCTCAATAAACAAGAATAACTTGGTTAGGGGTGACATGCATAGGGTCAGCATGCAAGATTGGTTAGTGGCAGCATTAGATTGACGGATTTACTGAGCATAACACCTCAAACCTACACTAAATCATTTCTCAATCGCCTACTGGATAGGTGTCTCACAAGTCTATGCGGCGACATGTGCTACGTGTCTAAGCCGGTTACGATCGATGACTACCGTACTAGTAAAAGCACTGAGTCACGGTTCGCCGATTAAAAAGTCTTAGGGTACGTAACTGCAGAAAAGACTTGGCGGCGGCTAACTCTCCTGCTTGCAGAGGGTAACTAAAATTTGCCTATGTAACACCCATCACTTAGGCGATTTGGAAATGATTGAGTCTAGTTTTAACTCTGTAGATGCCTTACGACTCACTGTTTAGTCATCAGTCTATGCGGAGATGTGTAGTATGTGACTACGCTGGTTGCGATAAGTGGCTATGCTAGCTAAAAGTAATGAGTTACGTTTTCCTGATTAAAAAGCCTTAATTAAAGGGCATGTAACTGCAGGGAAGACTTGGCAGCTAACTCTCCAGTTTGCAGTTTATTGAAAATTGCCTACTACCACTATCAAACCCGCGAACTATGACACGCAGTGGGAGCACGTTCTCCCGAGGGGTTTTAAAAAGTTCAATAGGTCTGGACTGTTGGAGTCCTTACTAAGCAGGTAGTGCTGGCTTGTTGAGCTCCTACCGAGCAAAATCAGGCACGCACCAACTATCATTTGTGACAACACGCTTCCAAATCTTTCTGGATTCAGTATACATCTTCTACCCTCCGGTCGTGCTGAAATGATTAAGCACCTCTACTAATCGCGGCCCAACGTTCGGTTCCGCCCAGCACCAGACAAAAGTACTAAAACGCATACTGCTTTCTTTTATGAATGTGGAGTACCCAAGAAAATTAGTATACGTATTGAATGGCTACATAAAAATATCTTTATATGTATATCAACTTACATTGGTTGAAACTAGATGAACAATAATTCGACGGAGAAAAATAGCACCTACAGTTAACGGCTGCCTAACAACGCGAAACCAGCCGAGGCACGGAATACATACCCGCTTAGAAACCGTGTAATTGCTTTGGCAGCAAGTGAATTTCAGTGATAAGTAAACCAATTTATATTTAAATCTTGATACTATTGGAATATTCTTATGTTGAGATCGAGCATACCCCAGTATACAATAGTGCCGCGACAAACGTTGTCTGCCAGTACTAGGCTACAGGGACCACCCGTCATTGTCTAGCCAATCGGAGCGCAGCATTCTTACTGCTAGCCGTTAGCAACGACGCTAAATAATCGGAGTGCAGCGTTCCTGGGCAGCGGACAGCAGTAAGCTCCGGTTAGCGTTGACGTCGCAAACTGAGTCGAGGATTAAACGTTATTGAGTTGAGTGTGTTCCGAGTGTTACAAATCGTTTGCTGTTTATATATATATATACGTGTAAAATCATGCTCACAACACTTACACACGCACGGATCCTGATGCCTGTCACGGCGCTAAGCAGGCTGTAGCCAGACCACCTTTTGAATAATAATAATAATAATAATAATAATAACGCACTTGATAAAGCGCCCTCAGAGAACTTAATCTCTTTCTAGGCGCTTTACATTTGCTGCAAAGTGAAATGCAATTGAATGGTAAATAAAATCATGCTTGAAAAACAAACAAAATGAATGCTATGGTTAGGAGTGACATGCACAGGGTCAGCATGCAAATGTGGTTAGTGGCAGCATGCACAGTGTCAGCACGCATAAGCACATGAAGGACGAATCACAGGGGCCCACTAAATGTTGTCCTAAATAGGTGTGTTTTAAAATTCTTTTTAAATGTGGTCAGGTCATGGGATGTTCTGACGCAGGTCGGATGGGAGTTCCAGGCTTTGGGAGCATACGAACTAAATGCACGGTCTCCAAAGGATTTGAGGTTTGTTCGAGGTATTTGTAGGCTGTTGGATTCCGAAAAGCGGGTGGTACGATGCTTGGCCTGATGGGGGAGTATATCGGAGAGATAGGCTGGAGCCATAGAATGAAGGGACCTAAAAGTGAGCGACTTTACCGACGGCCCCCCTACGCTTCTGTTGCCAGGGAGAGAAGCCTGGAGGACACGACTGTATTCTGCCGGAACTGCTGCTCTCTCAATCGTGGCGGAAATTTGACGATGACCCTCTTTCCCATATCTTTGGTCGTTACTTCATTTTTCTAGGCTAGTCAAGGTCGGGAGGTCCCTCCAGCCTTTTGCCGGCAGAGAACATTCGTCACGGCACTATCGTAGGCTGGGGTACGAATTATTGCATGCTTTCATACATTTTAATTCATTCTTTAATTTCATTCTCGCCTCCCAACATTGAGCTCGCTAACCCGCGTCAACTGTTCGTTGCAGAATTCTTCCGAAATCAAAGTTCTCGCGAACATCGTATATGCAAAGGATAAAGCTAAGACCTGTTTAAAGGTGTTCTGTTTTATCTTTCGACCGCAGCCGTAAGAAATTGCGTGCCTATCGATATACAAACGCTTATCGCATCGGGCTGCTGGGTCTCCCACGCCTGAGGAGGCCTTAGCTACGCGGAAGGCTAGCCAACTGCGTGTTAGTAACGATCGTTCGCTGCTATTATCGCTTCGCCATCGCACTTCAAATGCATTCCTATAAGTTATTGCTGTTGCTAAGATTCATGAATTATACATTAACCAACGAAAAGCGCCCGTAGCCGCCGCGGTCACCGGAGCCGCCATCGTAGACGCCGCTCGTTTGGCGGGAGCAGCAAAATGAGTACCCGCTCGTTTGGTATTCCTAGCATTGTCTCGAACCGCTCAGCACGCTCCCCAGATGCTTCCCTGTGAATCTATGTAACTTTGTGGTCATCAGACCTGCTATGACTTCAACGGCCCAACTTAAGGCTTGCCTCTGGAATAACCGACCTTATTTCCGAAAATGGTCTCGACCTGCTCGCCCTGACTAAAACTTGGCTAAAATTAGTAAAATGCCCTACAATTGAAGACGCAACATTGACCAGTTTATCATTATTTCACACCCCTAGATCAATCAAGACTGGAGGTGGAGTTGCTGTTATCTTGTGCTCGAAATTCAACTTCAAGCCATTTGCAATACCCTCGAAGCCGTCTTTCGAATTTATAGTCTTGATTTCACCCGAATACAAGCTACCGATGGTGGCACTAATCTATCGCCCACCAGGTACTAAATCGTCATTCATCACGGATTTCTCTGACCTCATTTCGATTATGTGTGCAAGAAATCGATCCTTCCTCGTTATATGTAATTTCAAAATTCACTTTGATAACTTATCTGAAGCCTTCAACACTGAACTTGTGCATTGACTGACTCATTGTCTCTTGTGACTCACGTGCATGGTACTACTCACGTCAAGGCTCACACACTCGACAACATTTTTTCATGCAACTGCACTTTTTCATCTACAATTATTACAAAATCGTGCTTATCTTACCACATTCAGGTCTCATTCGGTCTACCATTTGTCGTCCTCCTTTAAAATCACCTGTGAATCGTGAAACCTTAAGACCCTTGACATCGATGCTGTTCGTGTGAGATTATCTTCCTCGCCTCTGCTACTCAGTCCCCGTCCGATCTGTCATCATTGGTAAATAGCTGCAAGACGGCACTCGCTGACAGGCTCGATGAGTTTGCATCTCTGACTAAGCACATTGTTCGCTCTCGAATTGACGACCTACGGTTTACCACAGACATTGAACTAGTTATATCTACTAATCGCAAGCTTGAAAAATCATACACAAGATCAGGCCTGACTGTCCACCAACAGTCATATGAGGACTACTGTAGGTCGTACCAACCAATCATAGCAAAGGCAAAGTCTAGCTTCTATAAAACGATTGTTGAGTCTGTGGTTTTATTTAATGGACACTGCCCCTGATCGCTTTACGAGTGGGCTGTGACACTCGATGTGGTAAGCAGCCCGGACGTGCTATTAGTGTTTGTTTTGACAAGGGAGTCGGGTGACTCCGGTGGGCGAGAGGGGCGAGGAGAGTCGTGCTTCGCTCTGCTCCGTGTGTAGGGAGAAGAAACTGGTGGAGTTGCTAGTCGGCTGGTGTTCTGTGCCGTTCGCGACGATAATTCAGACTACAGAGTCACAGATGCACAATCCAAAAATGCTAATGTCGACGATCAGCCATCTCCTTAACCGCTCCGAGGTGAGCTCCAATTACCCAGTGATGATCCCTGTGACGATCGAGCTTATCACTTCTTTAGATTTCATGTCCAGAAGATAGACAAGATCGGGGTTTCCATCCCTGCGATGGTAGCATCCTCCTTGTAATGCTGCGCCTCGATTCCTTGCAGCACCTTAATGTCTACATTCAAGCAGGTCAGTAGTGATCTCGTCCTGAAGTTCAAATCCCAGTCAAAGAAGTCAACAAGTCATTTGGACCCTATTCCCGCTGTCCTGCTCCTACTTTGCACTGATCTGCTGCTGCCATGCATAACTAACATCAATAATTTGTCATTAGCCTCAGGTCATGTCCCATCAACTTTCAAAAAGCTGTAGCGATGCCGCTACTTAAGAAAGCAACACTAGAACAAGAGAACTTGAGCAAATACCGCTCAGTCTCACTTCTACCATTCCTAACAAAGACACTAGGAACGAGTCGTGGTGGACCAGCTGAATTCACATATTGAGACTTCAAACCTTGCTAGTAAGTTCTACTCTGGCTTTAGTGCTAATCACTTTATAGAGTCGGCATTACTTCAGGTGTACAACGAATTACTTAGGAATGCAGACATTGGTAGAGTATCTCTGTACCCAAGCTAGGTTCGGTTGGCTGGGACAGGACGGTTGTAATGTGGTAAAGGTCACCGGCTAGGCCGGGATCGGACCTACACATGTGCGGTAATGTGAGGTCACCAAGGCTCTTGGGTAGGAGAAGTTGGCCGAATAAGTCGTGATGTTGGAGGCTCCCAGTATCGCCGAGTTATGCACCTGGATGGTTGCAGGCGTGCTCCGGCGTTGGGGCCACGCAAGGCGACGAGTACCCAAGGCCCGGGCGGAGCTGGATAGCACGCTCGTTGTTGAGACTTACATATTCCGCGTTCCCGTGTCGCCTGTTCGTGACCCCCCCCCAAGTGTGTTGGCATCTTTCGGCGGAAGCTCTCGGCTGTGGTCGTTGTCAACTCGGACTAGCCAAGCAATTACTCAGCTAGCCGGATCTTTTACGGTGTACGATCGTACTGTTGGATTCGGAGTCGGTACAACGGCAGGACTGTGGAAGCCGACTGACCAACTAACACGTTTGTTCGCGCTTGCTTCGCCGTCTCGCACCCTTATATTGTACTTTGTTTAAGACCCTCCATGTAGACTTGTTTAGTTCCCCTGTTTAAGTTGGCGAATGCGCTATTATAAAGAGGTTTAACCTGGCGGCCGCTCGTCTTACCATAGCTCAGTGGCATGGCGAGCAGCAGCATGGCCGGAGTATGGCCGGGTTTGGTGGGAATTAGCCTCTGACCCCTGGAGCTCGGCTACATCTCTACTTGTGTTTCTCGATCTTTCGGTAGCTTTTGACTAACTATTGTTATAAATTCTATTCTCCCAAATTTCTTCCTTCTAATTTACCTAATATAACCTATTATGGTGTAGAAGACAACAACATTTTGTTAACTAGTTCTGTAACAAACTTTGCAATCTTTAAAGGAAGATTATAAAATAAACAATCTTATTTTGTGTTAGTTATCCTATTCTAAATTATGCAGGTTTTAAAACACCAAATGATTTAGATTTTATTGAGATTGGTTTAGTTAAAAAAGTAAAAAAAAATAGATATCTAAATTCTCCAATCCATAGTCTCTTTAAATAATTCCTCTGGTAGATCATAAGTCTTTCCTTCATCTACTTCTCTCTTTTTTTGTTTTGTTAGTTCTATCTTTTAGAGTAAGCTTCTGACGTAATACTATTTATTTTTTCAACTTTTAAGTCTTTGAGGAACTCTTCAAAGATTGAACCATCTCTAACTTTAGTAAATATACATACAATCTCTGGTTCAGAGTGATTGATTCTTAATGCTTTGTATTCAAGAACTAGTTTTACAGCGTTTTATAATATTGATCTAATATCTTCAATTCTACCCATTGGATATGAACAAATCTTAAAGTTTGAATGCTGCTGTCTTTGAACTTCATTGAGACAGTCCTTAATTCTTGTTTCAATTGAGACCATTTCTATAATACTATTTATTTTGTTTTAAGTAAAATTAATTATGCAGTTATTTGTGCTTCTAGTGCTGCTGCAGTTGCCTTTTGTCTTGCACTAACTCCATCACATAGATCAAGTAGAACTGCATAACATTCATCTTTAACAATTCCAGAGATATCTGGTTTAACTCCTGACACTCCTGATATAACCGTTGAGAGTGTTGGAAGTTGAGATGCAATCCGTGTTATGTATCCAGAGATTTATAAAGGATCATCTAGAAGTGCGCCAACTTTAGCCATAACAGTTGTTTAAAGGTTAACTGTTACATCAGATAATCCAGCCGTCATTATTTTTTGAGCTTCAATATCACATTCATCTAGACAAAATTTCTTAACTGAGTTATCAGTCATAACTGAGATATCAGAATCAAGTGTTTGTTGATCGTTTGCAGTCATCCTTTATTTAACAAGATAATCAACGTAAGATTTCAGCAGAGTAGCACTAGTGGCAAGAGCTGGATCACTAGCATCAGAAGTTGCTTGCATTTCCTATAATAATTATAAAAAATTAAATACACAAACATAAAGTGAATATTTAAGAACATCAATTACACTCATACATTAATTTACTTTAATTAATGTGTACACCCTGTTTTGTTTTTGGTGCTTTAGATTTTTTATTTGCTTCTTCAAGCATCTCATTTATCTTACTACGACATTCCATTATTTTATCACATGTTTCAAAAATTTCTATAAGAACACTAATAAATGAACTATCTAATTCTGGAATAAGTTTATCAAGTGAATGTCTAACTATTCGTTGATCATTACCTTTCATTTTTTGAAGGCAGATTTTTACTGCCATTTCTCTAGACTGCTCGCAACTAAGAATTCTTGAAAAATCCATTTCTATATAAATGAATTAATTTTTACAGATCAGTTTCTTCATTTTCATAATCAGATTTACCAAATAGTACTTCTTCAAGTTTTATATCACCTTCTGATTCATTACTATAATAAGAAAAGTCATTCTTAGCTGATTCAGAAGAGAAGCTAGATTCGGATTCAGATTCAGAAGAGGAGTTAGATTCCGATTCGGATTCAGTTCAGATTCGGGAATGTAATCAGGATCTTCAGATGGTGTATCAGATAGTGACTCTGTCTGAAATAGTTATATCAATAGAATCTGCTTCATCATAAAAAACACTTCTTCTTCAACTTTTAAAATTATGGATTTTCTTTTTCCATTTCTATAATAATGAAATCATTTTTATTAATTTATATTTAATTTCTGTAGACTCTTGAATAGATCTATTTCTTCTAACAAATCAACACATTTCTTATCTTATTTCCATTTTCTCTTTATCAGCAAATCTAACTTTCCTTATAACTTTTTGTTTTTTATCTTTATTCTTTCGTTTCAACATTTATACTAATACTACTAGAAATTTAGTACATTTTCCACCACCTTCTTTTATTTTATAGTGACCGTAAGATAGACTATGAATTCTACAATCTAACCAGTACATTTTAGAATCAAATGGTAATAGTGCGACTTTTTCTAATTCGTTAGTAAATAGTTCATGCTTATCTTGAGATATTTTATGAAACTTTCTAATTTGCTTTTCACTATACCCTTCAACCACTTTACCTTTGAAAATTTCTATACTATCAGTTAAACAACCTACAAATGTATCATGACCCATCGTTTTAGTTAAAACTGCTTTTGCGACTCCTTTTGTGGCAGCTTTTCTTTTAGCATCAACAACGCCTATAGAATATAGTTTTGGTCTTAAAGCGCATACTTCTGAAATTACTTTTCCTTCTGTTTCATCCTTAAACTTTCCTATTGTGTCGACATCAAAGTAGTCTGAAGTTTCACTCATATCATCATATGAATTACGTGTTTCAATATCCATAATCAATGAGTCAGTATCAGTGTTTATTAGATTGCCTTTACTACCATATTTTTGTTTTATAACATCATAATAAACTTTTGCATATGTAACTTTGATAAATCAAGAATTGCACTTCCAATCAATATTGGTTTATTCAATTTTGTTTTTGATTGATTCATTTGAAATATTGTAATTGATTTTCCGAAGTCTCTAAAATTAACCATCTTTGGATCTCTTATTCGTTTATTGAACTTTTTTGCCAGCTTCATCTATAACATTAACTAAATAAGTTTTAACTATTTTTTTAACATCTTCACAAGTTTCTCCATAAAATGAGTTCATTATAATTTTCCAAAGATGTCTTAAAAACTTTTTACTTGAATTTGCTACATTCATTTCAGCACACATTTCAATATAAGGCTTGAGCCATCTTGATCGCGTAAACTTAAAAACTGTGTTTACAGTTGCTTTCATTTCATGTGTCAAACAGAATTTTAAATATATATGGCGTAGGTAATAATCCTTCTTTGGAAGAAAGTCACACATTAACTTTTGAACATTAAAAGCTGCTGTTTTGAACTTATTTTGAAAATCAGAATATTCACTGCAGCCAACAACTCTATTACAAGCACATAGTGGGTATTCATTTTGTAAATCATGGTAATACTCATTAGTTTTGGGATCATACTCAATATCAACAACAAAGAAGTAACCAACATCTGACTCATCTTCTAATTTAAGAATACTATCAATATTCCATCCTTCAGTTGATATTTCTTTAATGTTTTCTTGTGGTAGAAGTTCAATCATTGATGTTGGGTAAAGACTTGTTGCATCTTGATATGTTATCCATCTTCATAGTTTATCTTTATAAAATCCAGGAACCATTTGGTTATTTGCTTTAACAAGTCTACTATTAACTGGGTATATTCCACTACGTATTGACTTATTAAACACATCATAATTGCTTTGATCAGTTATCAACTCAATCTTTACTCCTGAAAACCAGAATACTGCACTCCATGAAAAGTTTGGTCTTGTTACAAAGTTTGCAGGATAAAGTTTTAGTTTTAATATCAAACCTTTTCTAAAACTTTTAAAACAGTCTGCTAGTAATAACACATCTGCTAATAGATATAAATTATGATATTCTAACATATTTTTACAGTCAAACTCTTTCCAAATAGCATTTGATTTTTATAACTTTCAGATATCAGATATTCTAGTCATGTAAACACTTGAGTAAAAATCTTACTTATTTGGAAGAGAAGTAATGAAAAATTTCTCAAATGAATCCGTGAACTCATAAGAATACTCTCCTTTTGTTGATAACATATTAAGGTTTTTATTTGGAAACTGTTCACTTAAAATTTTATTAGAAATGGGAACAAAATTGATTGTTTTACCAATTGTTGCAGCAATAAAGTCAAATGATCCAAGCATAAATTGAGCACTATCTTTAAAAATTAAATCGTTAACTCTTAGCATCATGTACTTCACAAGATTATTTGCTATAAGTTCTGCTTCGACACTAAAGTTTTCAAGTGCTTTAACAATTACATGTGAGTCATGTACTCTAAAACTATGAAATATTACAAGTAGTTGCCATTTCCTAAAATTAACTCCAGATTTTAAATTACAAGAGTGGTGTGTTGCTCCTCTATATTTATTAGTTAGGCGACAATGATCATGAACCTTTCTAAAATCACTTTTCTTTGAATCAAATGGTCCTTTACACATCCAACAGAAAATAGCTTTTTCATGTTCTTCTAGTTCATTATCAGTTAAATCATCCATTTTACTTTCTGAATTCTTTTTAAGAAATTTGACACATCAAGTAGTTCTTTTTAAGAAATATGACACACCAAGTATTTTTTGTAAAAACCTAACGTCACAATCAGATCCAACATTCATAAATCTATCAACAACTTCTTCTTTCCAATTAGTAATAATATAACCAGCTGAACATGGAGTATGAATTGATTCGTTTTTTCCTTTTTCAATTATACATTCAAAGTCTGCATAGCAAAAATATGGACATAAATCAAGATGTCTGAAAGATTTAAATTTAACAAACTTGTTCCTTTCATCGGGCATTGAGTAAACTGTTGTTCCAGAGTTTATACTTTCACATATTTTTAAGTGATGAACAACTTTTTTTTTATAAAAGAATCTGTTTAAACATCTATGACAATAATACTGCATTTGAAGTTCTGCATAATGAATTAAAATTATTAATCAATATGTAATGTTCTTTTTCATCTTTATTAAGTAACAACAGATTTGCATATCTACCTTCTTTCTCTTCATACTTTTTTACTACTCTTAATGGAGAAATTCTTGAATCTTTATATTCGAGTAAACATTGATACTAACATTCATTGCTTTTTCTAATTTATCAATATCTTTCACCATTAAAGGCTACTCAAGTTCATTAAGAAGATTTAAATATTTAATAGATAGTATTTATTTTAAGTCACTTATCTTCCACTTATTTCTCTCTATTGGATTTAAAGCTCTTAAAACACACCATAACGCACAAAACTCACCATCAAGATTTTTAAGTTAATTATACACTTTTTCTTAATAAGATATTCTGGAGTTTTAATGTATGTACCACCCCCTATTGGAGCATATTTAAAAATAACAACTGAAAACGAATGATAACCAAGAAATATCCATCCTAATCCAACATTGTGTTCAATTAGCATCTCAGAATTTGTTCCTAAGGAAAGCATTATTTTTTCATAAATTGTATTTGTTGACTCACTAGTCATAGTTAACATAGAATTTGATTGAGCTCCTTTTATCTCTCTCTCACCATAGTCAAACATTTTCATATCAAAAGATACTTTAAAATGAACCTAATAAAGGGCCAATATATTCTAACTTTTCTTTTTCAAATAATTTATTTGTAGAGATTCTTTAAGTTATTCAAAATTTTCATATCTACTCTTTGTTTTATAAGCCAAAGTTAAGGTATTTCCATCTCCACTAACAATTGGTTGTGTAAAGCCAACTTTATTAGCTCTACCCTTTTTCCAACATATCTTCTACTTGCTGAATCATTATTAATATTCATCAACCTTCTAATCTCAAAAGGGAAAGAATTTCTTTGTCTTGATTGAAAGCCATTTTCTATTTAAGGTAAAAATATGTATACTAATATAAAATTAATTATTAAGAGAACTGATTTTATTGTAAGTTTATCCAAAGAAAGTAACACATATGACTTACAGATTATAATTTATTTTCACGATACGACATCGGGTAATTTTTGGACATCTGACGGTGAAACCGAGGATGGACGAAAATTATCTGAGGTCGTATCGGGAAAAATTATCAGGGGGAGAGCATGCAGTTTAACTGGGTTGATCAATATTTTAGAGGGGCTACCGAAAAACTGAATAGTTCTAGACCTGTCGGATGAGGCTTGTGGTAAGGTTCGCCATGAGTGTGCAGCCACAGGCTCTCCAGTGGCGGGGCAACCGATGTATGAAAATGGCTGGCCGTATGCATTGCTGCATGCGCAGATGCAGGCACTCTGGATGACGGCTGCCAGTTCTTATTAAGGATAGTCTACAGAGGTTCCTGACGGCTCGCCTTCGGTGCAGAGCCACAGGCAGGCTTTAAAGCAGAGAAAGAATATCTCAGTTATTGGACAGGGTCTACCGAGCCCATGCTTGTAGCCCAGCTTGTAGCACGGTCTCACGTGCTGGTAAGAGGCTTGCCAGGCGGTGCCCATGAGGCTCGTAGCTTCAGTGTCTATCGCCACGGTCGAGCAGAGTTAGATGGGGTCCGAGTTAGAGGAAGCGACTGACTACAGAAGGCATTCTTTGAGTACAGCGATTCGGAGTCGATCACTTCAGGGCAGAGATGAACTCTTTCAAGATGCCTTCGGCAACTGCACCGACAGGACAGCTGTCTTTTATTAAGCATTCTGCATTTAAGCAGGTCACTAGTGATCTAGTCCTAAAGTTCGTATCGCAATCAAAGAAGACAACAAGTCCTCTGGACCCTATTCCCACTGTCCTGCTCCTACGTTGCATTGATCTGCTGCTGCCATGCATAACTAACATCTTTAATATGTCATTAGCCTCACGTCATGTCCCAGCACCTTTCAAAAAAGCTGCAGTCAGGCCTCTTCTCAAGAAAGCAACACTAGACCAAGAGAACTTGAGCAACTACCGCCCAGTCTCCCTTCTACCATTCCTATCAAAGACACTGGAACGGGTCGTGGCAGACCAGCTGAACTCATATATCGAAACCTCATACCTTGCTAGTAAGTTCCAGTCAGTCTAGCTAATCTGGCTTTAGAGCTAATCACTCTACAGAGTCAGCATTGCTTAGGGTATACAACGACCTACTTAGGAATGCAGACATGGGTAGGTTCCCTGCTTGTTTTGCTCGATCTTTCGGCAGCTTTTGACACCATCGATCACAAAGTTCTTCTAGAGCGCCTCTCATCACGCCTGGGCATCACTGGCACTGCTCTGCAGTGGTTCAGGTCCTATCTCAGTGGGAGACTCCAGAGTATTGACGTGAATGGACAAAGATCATCTGAAGTACCTCTGAAATATGGAGTACCTCAGGGCTCCGTGCTAGGTCTGGTTCTTTTCACGGTTTATACGCTCCCTCTTGCTGATGTGATTGCCAAGCACAATCTAGGCTTTCACTTCTATGCGGATGACACGCAGTTGTACCTTTGCTTTGATCCCTCCCAGCCTTCGAGCACCTCAAATTCTCTCAACTCACTTGCTGCATGCATTCATGACATCCGCACATGGATGGCAGCAAATTTTCTAAAACTAAACGATGACAAAACTAACTTGCTAGTTATGGGCAAACCCAATGTGATTCAGAGATTGGAAATGCTGTCTCTCAAAATTAGGTCTGCCAGCATATCTCCTGTCGAATCAGCTCGAAATCTAGGTGTCATAATCCAAAGCGACCTCTCGTTAGACGACCATATCAGCTCCACAGTCAAATCCGCCTATTTTCAGCTTCATAACATTGCTAAAATTCGGGCTTGTTTAGATAAAGATACCACGTCTAAGTTGGTCCATGCATTCGTGACATCTCGTCTCGACTTCTGCAACTCACTGCTTACTGGTCTACCAGCATGTGCGATCAGGCGATTGCAGCCTGTGCAAAACTCTGCAGCTAGGCTTGTCTGTCGTGAGCGTCGCAGTTGCCACATTACTCCACTTCTCGCCGACCTGCACTGGCTACCAGTCAAGAAACGGATTGACTTCAAGGTTTTTGTCGCTCACTTTTAGGTCCCTTCATTCTATGGCTCCAGCCTATCTCTCCGACATACTCCCCTATCAGGCCAAGCATCGTACCACCCGCTATTCGGAATCCAACAGTCTAGAAATACCTCGTACAAACCTTAAATCCTTTGGAGACCGTGCATTTAGTTCATATGCTGCCAAAGCCTGGAACTCCCTCCCGACCTGCGTCAGAACATCCCCTGACCTGACCGCATTTAAAAGGAACTTAAAAACACACCTATTTAGGACAGCATTTAGTGGGTCCCTGTGATTCGTCCTTCACGTGCTTATGTGTGCTGACACTGTGCATGCTGCCAGTAACCACATTTGCATGCTGACCTTGTGCATGTCACCCCTAACCATGTTATTCATTGTGTTTGTTTTTCAAGAATGATTTTACTTACCATTCAATTGCATTTCACTTTGCAGCAAATGTAAAGCACCTAGAAAGAGATTAAGTTCTCTGAGGGCGCTTTATCAAGTACATTATTATTATTATTATTGTTATTAAGCAGTTCAATAACCTAAAAAGCTCGGCGAGGTATGAACATTAACAAATTTCATCAATTGTTCTTGGTCTTTACTGGGATGCGGTGCTTGTATCTCACGTTTCCGGCGTTGGCTCTAGTCCGGTAGCAAGCAATCCCTTCTTACCAGCTGCTAGCGGGGGGGGGGAGGGGGTGGAAGCATAATCCATCTCTACCTTTAATAAGGCAGACTATTCATTCGAGCTTCACTTTTTAAACTGCCTACACTAATACTGATCCTCGCCCGCTCTCCTTGCTCTAGCCCGAAACCTCGCCGAACCCTATGAGCCATAGTTTTTCAGTGAGCTGCAAACCATCCGTCGGTCAGTTCACACAGCCATGGCTTGCTATTGACGGTCGATAGTCTCAAGCAAATTTATTTAGAATAGTCTGAGCGCTGCCACTCAAAGAAAATCATAAATTTTTTCATAAAAAAGAAAACAGCGTCTATGAAGCATTCGCGTCCTGCCTGTATCAAAAATTGGAGGCCACATTAAAGGAAGCAGGCTTTTCTCCGTTTTTAAGCTGAGATGAAAGCTTTGGGACGTCATGTTTTCTATCAATTTCTGCTTCTCCATCGAAAGTCAAAGTTAAAAGCCTCGACGACTCTTGGCTAAGCGCTTTTATGTTTAAGTATACGCATTTTTGTGTGATTTAACTTTGAGCATCAGCAATTAGTCAGCCTAAAGCGGCTGCTACCGATAGACTGATGGGTGGCAATATATATGAATGTTGTATTAAGAAGCGATCTAAAGGACTATCCCAGAACGTAGCGTCCGTATAGCGTCCTTAAGAAAACTAAATTTGTGTTTGAGCACTTCGTAACACACTGCAGGGGAATCAATTGCCGTGAGTAGATGGCAAGTAAATTATCGTGAATTGTTAATTATCATCCACGCATGCAAAGTAACGCAAAAAGACACTCGAGGCCACCGGTTAGTTAGACCCCTGGCTAGCGACATGGATTTATCGTCGAGCGATATCATCCGCAGATGCCAATTCAAAGTATACCGAAGGAAAACTGGGCCACACGGTAGCCTCAGAGGAACCGATGCGCGTTTAGATGACTACTAAACGATGCAGCGTCGAGCAGGTATTTACAGAAGCCAGATGCGAGTTCCGCACTTTTGCCGCATGCGAACTGAAGACCCTATCAACAAGAGATTTCAAAATTAGTGCAAGGAACGGCCAGATGACTGGAAGCCCAGAAGCGGATAGTGCCAACTGGAGAAGCAAGATGTTTGGATAGGCAGAGTAATGAAAACTAGTAAGGCGAAAAGCCGGCCAGAGCGTGGATCTCTAAGTCAATGAGACGCTTGATTCAGAGCTTGTGAAGCTCAGACGGCAGTGATCTGATGAGGCTGCTATGCTATTGCTGACTGACCAATATGGCCGTAGTTTTAAACCACTACTTTCGCGTCCCACGTCCGGGCTTAAAGAGTGCTGCACAACGCCACCAACATACTTGGCCAATTCTAGTCTTTAATGAATGCTCACGAGCCAGCTCAATAGTATAGCTTCAAGTTATTAAATGTCATGCTGAACGATCGGAGTAGGCTCATCATTTTGCTGACCTCTGGTGTGCATTCCGGCATCAGTACGGATTCTGAATTTAGTGTGTTGAAACTGCAAAAACTGGTTTAACATAGTGGGTGATATCTTAATAGTAAGATCTGAGTAGTGTCTCACTTACTTAACACTCAATCAATCTTAGATAATTAACTTTATCATTTAATTCATTTCCCGCGAAGTGTGAATTTATGTATTCCTCAGGCGCTACACCGCGTTGTCTTGTATACCTCTACTTGTTTTGGGGCTAATTTTTGTGTGTGCATCCTGTGAAGGAGCTGCAAATTTACAGCAATGCATAGTATTTTATTTAGGTCGGATCTCTGCAGAACCGAAATGATCTCTTGCGAGCATAAAAATCTATGCATGCAGTTTAGTGACTTTGCCTCCCTTAATGTCTAATCAGTTGATCGATTCAATCGCCTAGATGATCACTCCGATTAAAGTGTCTGCTTCAGGACAGGAAACTGCATCTTAAAGGCCGGGTTTAACTTCTTTGGAAAAACTGAATGCCGTTTCAACAAGAAGAACAATAAGACCTTCAAGAGCTCGCCTCCTTTGCCGTGAAAGAAATGGAGTTTGAATGCACGATTGGATTCATTAGGACTTATCAGGTGAGCCCTTACTCGTGGAACATCTTTAGTGAAGAATGCATGACTGTATTAAAAAGGAATTGGGCGCTGAGGCATAGTCGCTACGCTGAGCCTGAGCATGCGCATGCGCCGTTTTCCTCCACTTCAATTGCAGTGAAACCACGAGCTCCTTGGGGAGGATCTTTGCGGATGACTAATAGGAAAATTGACAGGAACCTTACGCAAAACTCAATCGTGTCAACACGTCTAATCCTCCTCCTCCTCCTCCTCCTCCTCCGTCCGACTGACCCCAAGGAAAACTGGCAAACAGAAAAACAGCCACGTAAATGTATCTTGGGCATTAATGGTTTCCATACAGGATTTTGGCATGGCAGATTGGCATGGCTGTCAGAGCATAGCAATGCGAAAGCATATGTTAATGCACAGGTGCACTTTTATGTCTGTCAGCAGCGTTAAACAGCCATTCGGGAAAATCTTTATGCTGGCCAGTTACCTATAGCGTGCTCAAAGTCTAAGCGGCTCGTGGTGTTTCTGCTGTTTCTAATATAATTCTGCTCCTCACCCAAGAATGAGACAGCGATGGAAGCATAGGTTCGTCAGTGCGAATGTTCTACTATAGAGTGGATAGAAGGAGCAGAGCAGGGCGGCTATACGGGACTTGCACGAGTCGGTAAAATTAGAGAGAATATATCTTCTTTTCGCAAGGTTTACGTAGAATGTCAAATTCTAGAAAAAGCTGCGAAAAATATTATGCCACTGGTAGTTTTTAATGAAAGATTTGGGAACGCTAGTTCATCACAACAAGCACAAAGGGGGGGGCGAGTAAACTGGCGGTGATGGGAGCAGTTCCGTTAAGTATGCAGGTGAAGAGGCTCGTTTGAACTTGTTTACAAAGTACTTGAGAACAAAGTACTGTCTAGATGTGACTGTTCGCACAGTTAATAAGAGACGCGTCTGGAGTTATATCCGCAATTCCTCTGCATCAGGCTATTTGGCACCAGAACTTGGCAATCAACCCGTGGGAAGTGGCGTGCAACTACTGTGCTGTACTAAAAAGCCTTGGTACCGACGACTGAATTCGATTGCATCCCACTTTAAGACACACGTTTAAGCCTAAGTTATAGCCTTGGCCTGCTACAGTTGGCCACTTGGGTACTTACAGTAGTGGCTGGGCTTACTCTGCTGGACCTCTCTGCAGCACTATCTCCTGTGACAGAGGTTCTCTCAACCTGTGGGTCGTGACCCCTTTGGGGGTCGAACGACCCTTGCACAGGGGTCACCTAAGACCGTCGGAAAATATGCATTCCACATTTTGCACGCAATCATTTTATGGTTGGGGGTCGCGACAACATGAGGGACTGTATAAAGGTTCGCGGCATTAGGAAGGTTGTGAACCACTGTTCTACGACGGCGCTGGATGCAGTTTCGGTTTCTGCGACCGAAGATAATCATGTGAAGCAGGAACAGTACTTTATTTCATTCACTTCTCAGTGCAAACAATATTGTTCGCAGTAAAACCTAAATGAACCGGTTTATATTTCTCATATGCCAAAGGTAATTCGAACAAATTTTCGTGATCAAACCAACCTTGGGTGTTCTAATAGCTCCTAGCCGTGCTGCGATGCAGTCAAGTTTGGTGATCGAGGCGAACGATGCATACGGACAAGGACGTATCTTACGTGTATCACCGTTTTATTTTCTAATGAATCGTAAGCTGCTGTTGTATAACAGTGGCTCCGGCGGTGGCTGTTCTTATAGATTCTCACGGAGACAGGAGACACAGTGCAGATGTGTTCGGTAAACGAGACTCATCCCTCAACTCGCACGTATACGAGCTGGCTGACTTACCGCAGATGGGGGAGTGCAGCTTGATGGCAGGCTGCATCCTGACATCAAGGGCCGGATGCTGATCCGAATCAATTGCCCAACCACCTGCTGCAGGTGGTTGGGGGTCATACATTAGTGGCCGATGCTGTTCGCTAATTCAATCGCAGAAGCAGCAGGCGTGCACACCGCTGCCTGCTGTGACCAGCCGATCAATGACCAGTCTAGCAGCTACTCCATCATGTCCAACAGATACATTCATGTTTCGGCCGTCGAAATGATTAACTGGAGGCAGAAGCAGTTCTGGTTTGCCAAATACTATAGTTAGCAATACGAATCCTCGACTCTTTGCTCCCCTAGGATGTCTAGCGGTAGGATATTTTTCACTGGCAACATGCACTAGCCATTACTCGGCATTGAGCAGAATCAAGGTGGATCGATCGGAATGCAGACAGCACCCAATTATTGCTGTATGTTGTTGCCGGAAAAGAAAGCTCTAAAAGATATGGCTGGCGATATTTTCTATGCAATCATTCGCTCGGCTTCGAAAGTTGAGTACGATTGCAGCGGCTCATTAAGCTGGAACGGAGCTACGATCTTAACGCGCAGATGCGTTAAAGCAAGCATCGTGCCACTTGCGACCACCACAGTTCTTCCGGCAGCCGGAAAGGAGAGACTATGAACAGCGATACTACTCCCCCCAATGCAATTTTCATTAAAATTTCGCTACTTGTCCGAGGGCCACTTTTTTCTTGTGGCTCCGGGTTTCGTCTGTGCTCAGCGACTCCCTGCGACGCCTAGCGACGGGTTGCTATATATGAGGCCGCTCTCTGCCTCTCACACTAAACCTGTGCATTGAAGTATTGCCACAGCTTGTGTGGCAAATGTTCAGACTCTCCAAGTCCGATCATAAAAGAAAGTGGCAAGTTTTCGCCAGAGCTGGTGCTGCCAATTGTCGAGCTGCTAAGCAGCAGAGCTAAACGTCTCACTCAAGCTTAAAACCAACCCAGAACTTTCACCGTCATCTTGAATCGTCATTTATTCACTTACGATTAAAAATTATCAAGCTGCTGCTATTAATAAGTAGACAATCTTTCTTTCAAGCATTTATAAACTGCTTAGATAAAGATTTAGCTCTCTTGAAACGCTGCATAAATGAATTTTTAGTATTTAAGTTGATATTGCACTGGTTGATCTTAACCGGTTATCATATGCAGGTTATCATATGCCCCGGAGATTCAAACGCTTTTAACGAGATATGGGGATATGCCAGAAGCCGATAATGAGTAAGATAAGGTAGGCGTTGGCCGATTGAAATATATCGACAACTCGTGAAATGATTAAAATTTTGAACGGAGTGAAATACCTAAGTCGGTGTGGTTCTGCAAGACATTCAAGTCGACGCTACCACCGAGTTAAACAGCAGTTTCTAGCAGTTGCAGTGATCTTGTCCAGCATTAGGGCGTGGGACCAGCTAATGCGTCTTCCTAAGCCACTTTTAGCAGAATGAGCTCCGGAAGGTGACTCTCGTCTCCGGTGTTGATGCAGACCTGTCAAGTCGGGGCTCAGGTGGCTTTCAGCTCTGCTCTATCAATGGGAGGGTGAGTTGATATTTTTAGTGGTGATAAAAGGATGCCATAAGTCAAACGGAAATGCCTGTCCCCAGGACAATTCAATAGTGAACCGGAGCCACATGGGTGTAGCCTAATCCGCGATTAGGGCGAAAAGAAAAGCTTAGCGATTCTTGAGGTAACCAGGGCCGGTCACATGGTACGGGTTGTAGGGCGGATAGTCTGATGACTAGGCACTAGCGCCGACAGGTCTGTGTGGAGCCACCGGTAGCACCCACTGTAGCTTGTTTCAACATCTACACAGCCTCTCTCAGTACATTAAGCTTGTGACGTGGAACGGAGACGAGTGGATACATCAAATAATGAACGTATATTATATACACAAACTCTACGGTTGCACCAACATCTATGTGCCTTTCTTGTGCTGCTAGCATGCCTCTCTGTATCTTTTCAGCTCGATGCTGGGGCTGGCCATTTCACCAAGAGTATCAGCACTCGATTCTCCCGGTCTTCTTTATACTTCGGGTACAAATAAATCAAGTGGTAAATTTTTCGTGACGAAATTACGATGACACATTTTTTATAATGCATTTGTATAGCGCCCTAAAAGAACGTAATCTCTATTCGGGTGCGTCACATGTGCCTCCACGTAGGCTCCAGCCCACGACCTCGGCCACACACGGTTGGGGCGAGCGCCTTAACCACTCACACACGCTGCCTCGAACGCAGAATGGCTTTTAGTGTAATTCCATTTACTCGTCCTGAGACGTTACAAGCGCAAGACTACGAGGGAGACTGCTAAGTCGGTTTGAAAAATTTGTACGCATGTTTATCCTCATATTTGCATCTAGGTCACCCGTCCGACTACATGTCAATGCGTAGGACTGTGTCACATGTACGGTTGCGACAGAAATGTAATCTCAAATTGTAGTAAATGTTAATTAATAATAATGCACTTGATAGCTTTGCTCTTAGGTATGCAAGCCATTACAATATTCTACTTTTTTAGGCTCACCTCGGCATTGTGGGGTCAAACATAAAAATCTCTCTGCGCTGCCAAAAGTAGTTGCCTCCTGCCAACTCATTTGAATTTCGATTTTTTATAGTATTTTACTTCAGGCCAACATAAAGCCATCTTTTGTCAGCTGCTCTCTCTTTCTCTCTCTCTCTCTCCCTCTCTCTCTCTCTCTCTCTCTCTCTCTCTCCACTCTCTCTACTCCCTCTCTCTCTCTCTCTCTCCCTTTCTCTCTATCTGGAATATTTCAGGCCGGTAGTGCTCAAAATGGAGCTCTCACTCTCACGCTCTCTCTCGCTCGCAGCGTGCTCTCTCTCTCTCTCTCTCTCTCTCTCTCGGTTTCACTGTCTCTCTATGCATCTCTCTCTATATCTCCGTATCTCTTTGTCTCTTTTCTCTCTTTCTCGCTCGCTATCTCTCTCTCTCTCTCTCTCTCTCTCTCTCTCTCTCTCTCTCTCTCTCTCTCTCTCTCTCTCTCTCTCTCTCTCTCTCTCTCTCTCCATCTCTGTATCTCTCTCTCGACACTCATTGCCTGCTCGGATTTTCACTCGCGGTTGGCTACGGTGCTGCTGATTTCGGATTACATTTAAAGTATCTCAGTATAACCTGAAAATTTAGAATTAATCTTTTAAAAAGAGCCGACATCCAACTAAATTTGCTTATAGTTTTACTTTCTTTATAAGCTCACGCTCCGACCAAGCTTAACTGGATTGCTTTCCTAATGCTGGTCAGTTCGTTTTGGCAGCTCAACTTCCATTGTCCATCATCCAGTATCGTGTTGAATTCAAAAACTACAATAAATTGATTGCAATTACCTACCTACCTTTCAATGTTCATGTAAATACATTTTTAATTAAAGAATCTAGAATGATCGATCAAACTGCTTTAGCCGCCACTATTCTCATTGCCTAAGCTTGGTTTTTCAGAACCTCGATGAACGTAATAGGTGACTGTAAACAAAAAGTCCAAGTTACCGACTTTTCACTTCTCATTAAAATTTTGATTTGACGATTCGTCACTATCACAAAGTAAACTTTGCCTGAATCAAGCTTCTTCATGGATATCTTGGAACTGATTCGGTCTTTTTGAAAGCGACCAAACCTTTGACCAAGCAACCCAATCGCTAGAGATTTTTACAGTAGCAGAACAGTCAATGTAGCTACTATACTTTAAGTATGTCAGTAAGGTTATGCGATCATTTGAATACTGAAAACTATTTTGAAGCATATTTGAGGGGTAAAATTTATTTTTTCGGGTGGATCAATAAATTTGTCTCGTCTTAACATGCCGGACTGTTAGACTGTCAGAGCGAGACCTTTCGTGCTGAGGACGTCACTCCATGATGAATGACTCCGTAGCAGCTGTCTATGCATGAGCCATTCCCGAAAGTCACGATGAACGTAGTATCCTCGATTGAAAAAATAGGCTTTAATTGTGCGATCTGCCCAGTGTAATCAGTCAGGCTTGTGCCCCTCTGAAGAACCAGAAAACCCCACAAAACACTAAGCTTTCACTAGACTGGCTTGCCGCCAGCGGCACGTCGTCGTCCACGATCCTCCTTCTTGCCTGCCTGCGAAGAGCCAATGTCAAAGCTCCACGCCAGCATTTTCACAACAATTGAATGCGGCCATAGCCAGAGCTCCTAAGGCGGGTGCGCGATATGCTTTTCAGGCTGCTGGTAGAGAATAAAATAAACAACTAACTCATTTATATAGCACCCAAGAGAACGTTATCTCTATTCGTGCGCCTCACGTATGCCACGAGGCTCGAGCTCACGACCTCGGCTAGGACTTGGTCGAGGTCAGTACCTTAACCACTGGCACAAATCTACTCAATGTAAGTCGCGATGAGGCTTTCAGAACGGCCACTTTCTATTTCAGCTCTGGTGTCTGAGCTGGTGTATAGCCATTTTTTACTCTGACCAATTCCTTACTGGCTTGTAAAAAGTGTTAGTTAGCAATTAGTTAATAAGCCAGACTTGGAGGGCATTGCTTGCATGAAGAAGTAGCTTGTTTGAAATCATAGTTTCTCTTAAGCCTTGAAATAATGAACAACCAAAGCATAATACCGACCGCCGAAACGTATGGTAAAGAGGCAGTGCGTGGATTTTGAAAAGTAAAAAAGATAGAACAAATGTGTACACATCTTACCTGCGAAGAAAACTTAAGCTATTTGCTGAACGTAAGCGATAGAAATTACCCGTTGCCGTGTGACCCCACATATCAGTCACTTTCAAAGCTAGTTTCAATATCTTTTCTGCGTAAATGACAATACCGCAGCTACAGCGCTAAAGAAAAATCTTTGTCTCTTAGCTCAACTGCACTTGTTTTTGCATTTCACTTCGCAAACTTTCTTGAATTTCTTATGGTTTTTCAAAATCCACAATTAAGAGTAACTACGAGACTCTTAAAATTAGCTCGCATAACCCATTATCGGGCCTGCACAAGCTTTTGATTAAGTAACGCGACGTAAGGAAGTTTTGTTGCCAAATTTGATGATTTGATCTTTAGGTAGCTAAATAAACAGCTTAGTAATTTATGTGCGACTCTGATATTATTCACCATTCAATTGCATTTCCCTTTGCAGCAAATGTAAAGCGCCTAGAGAGAGATTGATTTCTCTGAGAGCGCTTTATCAAGTGCATTACTATTATTATTATACGTCAGTCTCTACCTACCTGCATGTAGAGGTACTGAATGAAGTTTCTCTTGTGATTTTTTGGAATCTATACCTATTCAAACTTTGCTTATAGCTATAGCTTCCTTTCATGGATTCTTACATTTTAAAACTAGTGCAATGGCGTGACATTGCATTTTAGGAATGTTTATTTAGTCTCACCAACTTATGTATTTAACCTCGCAATTTTATAATCACTATGCTGGTGCAGTGGCTAAGTATCAGACAGTGAATGGCTTTTACATGCAAGATTGCTACAGCATCCTTGATACTTTAGGTCAAGAAAAACGTTGAATGCGGCAAACTGAATGGACTGCTGTCAAATGACTCAAAATGAATTCGGGAATAAGGGAACGATCCAGACACGAGAAAATATTTCAGTAATGTTTAGGCCGTCAAATCAGGTTGCATGCGAATCTATGGTTCTGTAATTCGGCTTTCAAAATTAAATGTGGCTTTCACTCACTCGAAAAGAATGAATCCTGTCCACGACGATTATTGATTGCCATCAAATGGCTTATATAACATTGGTCTCACAAGTTGTGCTTCTTGTTAAACAAAGGCATCCTAAGTTCATTCGATCATCTTGCTGCTCGGGAATCACCTTAACATTTTCTATGCAGGCTATAGACTTTAAAATGTAAGAATCTATTCATTACACTTTTCTCCAAGCACTCAGGCCACTTTCGGTACTTGATTGATTTACATCACTCGTGGAACATATATGCAAAACCGACTTGTTCACTAAATTTGTTGGGACTCACGAGATACATTCTGTTTAATAGAGTCTCCCTCCTCCACATGACTAATATCATCGCAGTAATAATGTTTATAAAGACACTTGTCACAATCCTGCTCGAAAAACCGGCAACATTAGTCTCCGGCGATCACAAGTTACCTCCTTCCAAGATTGAAAAAACGGCCTGCCTGGCCGATGATCCGCTCTTCCAGTTTGACTTATACCTGTCCTGCATCATCCAGTCAATGTCGTTTGCCCCGAGCAGTGATTATGCAAAGCCCTGCTCTTACTCATATATAATGCGTCTGCCTAAACGGTAGTTCAACCCATAGCATCGGTAGTCAAGTCTATATCACATTTATTGATCTCGTTATCTCAAAGGATGTCTGTTCTTATTCTTCTGAGCACGGCAGCATTGCTTTTTTTCTAGCCACCCAGTCTGAAAAGCATTGATACTGAGATGTTTTTACTATATTTGGAGTGTAGGTCTTCGTGACTCTGCTGTACCGACAGCCTCAGTGCTCTCGCTGATGCACTAAACCCGAAACTTAGGTGTGCATTCTCACCTACAGACTGTTCGTGTACGGAGTTGTAGAGAAATCGCCCTATATACCAAAACAATTTGAAAATGGATCTTGCAACGCTCAGGCTTACACGCTTCCTTCAACATACTGTGTATGACACCGATCTAGCCACGTTTAAAGGCTATATCCGTGTCGACATCCATAAACTTATGAAAATCATGTGGCTTCTTTTTTCGCACAAACTGCAGTCTTGCATTCAGAACCGAAGCAAATTTACAAGAATGTAGATTATTTGCTTAAAAAGGCTGAACGGTCTCACTTCCCGGATATATATACTACATGGCTGAACATTTTTCGACCTTTTGTTATTGTGCAGTTGACTTCAGCACCACATGATTTCTCGCATCAGCTACGCCTGGCGAATGATTACTAAATACGGCCCTTGATTTTAGAGACAGGTGTATAAAAAACATGTTTAAATCAAGATTGTATTAAGCAGAATGTGTGCACTCATATCGCAACAAATAGCCATCAGCCTTTGCAAGATTGACACATAATAACAATAATATTAACAATACACGTGATAAAGCGCTCTTACAGAACTCAACCTCTCTGTAGGCGCTTTACAATTGCTGAAAGGATACACGATCGAACGGTCAGTGGTAGCATGCTCAATAAACAACAAGAATAACATGGTTAGGGGTGACATGCAAAACGTTAGCACGCAAGTATGTCTATGGGCAGCAAGCACAGTGTCTACATGCATAAGCTCGTAAAGGACAACAAAATCGCGCAACTGTAATAATAATAAATTGTAAAGTATATTATTTAGTCTACATAACCGATTTTAATCTTCCAAATCAATTACTATTCTACAAAAAAGAAACAAGTATTTCATTGTACATCTGGTGTGGAAGTAATAATAGTATCCAGTCTCCTCGTGTGATGATAATGCAAACTCTGAATCCTGCAAATATCATATAAGATTTTGAGATAGCCCGTCAGAACACCAATATAACCTTCTTTCCTGGAGCGCAACGCAGTGCTACCACTACTATGTGATTTAATGGCCTCCTTGGTATAGCGGCAATATAGCCTAAACGGCTATCGCCACCGATTGCAATTATCAATAACAGCGGTTAACACATTTTTACAAAAGTCATGTTACTGAAATAAAATTAATCATTTCTTATCAATGTTTGTGTTCTCAACACGAATATGACAGTCAAACTGCAAAACAAACTGGCACAGAGTTTTGTGATCTATAATAAATTAATATGTACATCATGAAACGCATGCCAATAGTAATAGTTATTACCTGTAAAAAATGAAGTCAGATACTACTTCTTGGATACCTTCGCCTGTCTCTTGTACAGCGGCTCGGTAACATCTCTGTACAGCCAGCATTGTAGTGGACCATTTTCCCTGGTTTCTTTTTCCATTCTTACAATATCTTTATAGAACAGTTCGCCGTGTTCATCACTAATCTTACTACAGTTGTCAGGGAAGAAATCCAAATGGAAATGGAGGAAGTGGATCTTTAGAGGAATATTGTAGCCAAGTTTCTAATACTGCATCAGCGTGTCTTCTACTAGTTCTTTGCAGTGTTCTGCCCTAACATTTTTGAGAAAGCTTGTAGGCACGAAAGGTGAAAAGCATTCCACGCTTGTTTCGCATCACCCAGCTGCAAGCTTTTGATCCGTTCATCTTTGAAAAACTCTCGAATCTGATGACCCACAAAAAATCCCTCTTTAATCTTCTCTTTGCTGAGTTGAGGGACATTCTCATGCAGGTGTCAGAAAATTGGCGAAGTCCGGTCCGTGGCTTTCACAAAGTTCTTCATCAAACCTAATTCGATGTGAAGGGTGGTAGCAGAATTTTACGAGCCTCAACCAGAGCTGGGCGCTGGATATTCTTCTCTCCAACTGCTGCATTTTGCCTGTTCAAATCACGAGCCGGGTCTTTTAGTCCTTCCTGTGCTATTCTGTGAGGGTTTGACAATGCACTACAGTGGAAATAAGGACCACTGCATGCTGTTGTACCAAGATCCGCTCACCGTTGTCCTCATCAGATAAATCAATGAATCAAGAGAATATTCTGCTGAAATTTCTGGAATAGGAAGTCCCTCACCATGCGAAAATGGTCTCAATGCGGACCGGAATGTTTGGGTATAATGTTCTCGACTTCTTTCGCTTCGTTGTTCCACCGGCAAGAGGCAGAACCAAGCTCAAGTAAAAGTCGTTTATGTGGTCTCTTGGCTCTGTCCAAACTATGGGGACTGCAAATGGCGTTGATGGTCTTCTGCCATTCGACCGCTTTGAAATCTGCATGGTATATGTAGCACCGCATACATTCGGTGCTTTGGGCGGGTCTTACTCATCGACCTTGCATCAGAAGTAAAGATGATATGCCTTCTTCACTTGAGAATTGATAGTTTTCTTCTGGCTGGCGAATGTAACTTCCCCACACGTATAGAAAAAATTGTCAACGGTAATAACTCATTTCCGAGGCGACACTGTTCAGTATTGCACATCAGAGGATGGATAAAATAATAAAGGTTTCATGCAAAAATAGCCTAAAATGTGTCTTATAAAGTCTGAAATATTTTAAATGCTCAATCTTTCCGACAGGGCTTTAAAGCGTCAGCTTACTTCAGCAGCCGCCCGGCAGTAGTATTGCATTGCATCAGAAAGTAGGGCAATAGACTCAAAATAACTTTTGCTTGGCAGTATTAGGCAATGTGAGGCAGATGCAGCACGACTTCCGGTTGGTCACGCTTACTAGGGAAACTTTTCAATATGCCAACTTAGCTGATCCATGTTTCCCGAACTGACGACTGGCGCTTTAAGTGCCACTCGTCATTTCTGGTAGCAGCAAAGAGAGACCACAAGGTGCTGGAATGTCATGGCCACCCCTTGAATAACCCTTTAAAAAAAATTATGAAATATTTTGAATAACCCTTTTAGTGCATATTCCAGTGAATTTCTGGCATTTTAATGTTTAATTTGAATTATGATGGTGCGTGTAGTAGCTATATGTGCAAATTAAAAAGTTATCTCGCTTTTCTTCTTTTTTGACTGTCATCATCCCTATACTGTGGTAGTAATGCTATAAATATCGCACCAAGGACTATGGAATGCGACGTCAGTGACGGCCAGCAGATTTAAGAACTAACAAATATAGCTTATTGTAAGAGTAGATCTCCATTGAATTTATGCAAACATACCCGTATGCGCATCTGCATCTGTAATTTCACACAACTACGAAAAAGGAGATGCGAAACAACGCTTTTGATCAATCGCTTTCAATACTGAGATATAATCCTGACGTTTTTTGAACTTCCTTATGAGCTCCTGATTTAAATCCTACTGACAGCAGAAACTCTTGAGTTATTTGACGATGTTCCGTACCTTTGAGCAGAGTCATTTTGCCTTACGAAATCTCTAGACAGCTTTCTAGGATTATTTATTACTTAGACCTAGTGCTTTCACATGGTAATGCCGCTATTCTATTTTGGCTCTCGTTTTACGTTTCTTGCAAATGAAGAATGTGGTGTTCGACACTGTCCACGTGTACTCATGAAAAATCGCCAAAAAATTTAATCTTAAAATCAAAGACCATGCATACGAATCGAGGTGATGCTACAAATTTCATTTAGGGGCCGGAAGACCCTCTGCATAAAGTTACTATTACATGCGTTGCGAATCACAGATCATTGGTATTGGTTTGCCGTATGTAGCTAGCTTGAGATGCTATATGCTCTTGTGGCTTAATTTTTGTTCATCAGCTGCCAAGTCTCCGCTTCGACTGATGGATGATTTGCGGTGCCTGTTGCTCCCAACTCATGCCCTCATCAGCCATTAGCTCCCATAGGGATCAGGCACTCAGTGATTTCGAGATTAGTGAAACTTACGAATCCTAGAGTAGGCAGAATTTTAAAGCAAAGTGTACCTACAAAAACCCAGACCCGCGTCTCAGCCAGACTGCAAAGGGCGCCCCAGCACCAGCCCGAGCTCAATGTATATGGCGGTCCAGGTCGCTACTCCCCGCTCTAGGGATAGAGATTACTGCCCCACCCCGTAGCTCCGCCCATGCAAGCAAGCGTTAAGCTGAGCTAAGGCGCAGCCGCAATGACTCACAGAACCGCAGGCCATCGCTGAGACTGACTCACCGTTGCGGTACAACGGCATATACTAACGTTTGCTATTAAGTAACTCATCTACCCCCGTGATATTTATTACATGCCACTTATCATAGCTGTTCCATCCTAATAGGATTATAAATGCCTCATTTGGTACAACGTAAGCGTGACGTCGGCGACGTCTTATTACGAGACCCACTCACTCACTCACTCGCGGACTCATTCAAATTAAGATTGGTAGCTGAAAATGCTTTGAGTTGAGCGGCTGAGATTAAAGGAATAGTCTATTCCGTTTTCGTTGTGAAAACTTACCAGTCTTTATTTTTGGTGCGTTTGCGCATCGTTACACAATGATTTTACGAATTGGTGATCCGTTAGAACTGGGGAGCTGCGAAAAATATGAGATACAGATGTCGCGTTACGCTCATTTCCCCTCCATCTTGTAAATATAAAGGCCGTTATTGTTTAGCTGTTGGTCATATTCGTCGTCTCCTAGTCACTGTAGGCCGCTAACTTCACGGAGGTTTGATACGTTCGCCCATTTCGTCTTACACGGTCCTTTTCAGAGCTGCGAATATGGAAAATTCCTTATTTTTTGAAAACTTCGCTCGCACCATATATAGTAGCCCTCTAATAGAAACCGATGCACTTCCAGCGGGACCAAGCAGCCTAGTAGAAATTTGTCGGGCGTCTCGGGGCAAGCATATTCTTTACTCACTCAGTAAGCTTGCTGTTGCCCATTACACTTCTTATAGTGACGAATTGTGTAGATGCTTTACGACCATATAAGTCAACGGCCCGAGAAATTAGTCCGAGGTGGCTAGTACATGACCGCTTTTAAAGGGAATACATTAAAATAATATTTGAGCTTTAATCATGCTACCATTTTTTTGTTTTTATGTGATTCATACATGCTCCTGCATCTGAAACTTAGCAAAGCCGCAAAGATTAGAGAGTGTTCTACAGTGCGCTCAAAGCCTACGTGGCTTTCGGTTGGAACATAGCAGCCAATGGTGTTCAGACTTTCATCTCGCTTATCATTGTATATGCTTGTATTCTAGCCCTAATTGAAGTGCTTGAAATAGGTTTGATTATCTGCTTGCACAATCGAAATTCATCACTACTACTATTCTCTGCCGTTTACACGTGACCGACTGTGTGACCGATTTCTGCCTACCACGGCGAAGCCACACTTTATCTGCAGCAGTTATATGCGGGATAGCACCGAAAGTTTGCTCACGTCTGTGACCATAAGAAAGAACTCCGCCACTACATTTCACTGAATGATCATATATGCTACACAATGACGGCTGCCTACGTTCAGCTATATGGCATTGCGACTATTTTAGCTTGCTTTCAAGAGGCTATCAAAGCCCAGATTATCCCTATGTTTGTAACATCTGACGACGCAAGCCTGCCTGCCGGGGATCTAAGGCGCTCAAATTTGGTTCGCAACTCTGTAACTAGGCTTGTCTGCTGTGAACGTTGAAATTTCCAAGTCACACAGCACGTCTTACCGACCTGCATTGAATTCCCATAAAGCAGCGTATTAACTTACAAAGCTTGTAAGGGGGAGATGTTGGCAACTAAGGAGAGGGGAACGTAGAGGGAATATTCCAAGGTTCGGTCACTCACGCGTAAGTCCTTTGTTATCTCCCTCCGACCTTCATATTGGAATGCTTCATAACTAGGTTTCGCATCTTACCAACTACCCTTCAGACTCAAATAGTTTAGCTCAGCCTCGAACCAAACTCAAATCCTTCGGATACCGCACTTTCAGTTCTTGCTCTCAAAGCCTAAAATTCACTACCGAATTTTGTACCCTCCCCGACTTGATGACGCTAAAAAAGAAACTAAAACTTAATGGTTATTTCGCTCCTGGATCTTAGCCCAAGGGTATGGTGCTCGCTCTTCACAACCCGGGTAGCGGGTTTGAGTCGAGAAGTGATCGATTCTTTAGTGACCACTGTAAGCGGTGGTGATACCAGTGAAGGCTTTTCTGCAGCTATATAAACGAGGCAGTTAAATCAGCTATGCACAGCATTTCCTCATCCGTGTGATTTTTCTTATGTGTGCCTTGCATGCTGACTTTGCATGTTTTCTCTAGCCATTCAATATTCTTCCTTACCTTGCAAACAGTTTAGTTTCAAGAAAGAGATTATTTTCTATTAGTGTGATATATATATATATATATATATATAATATAATATAACATATATATATATATATGCATATATATATATATGTGTGTATATTAATATTATCCCTGGTTGCCAGATAACTCTAATCACTCCATAGTGACTTTCATGTGTCTTTGTCTGCAAGCCATCTGTAAGCCGGTGACGTAAGGTGAGGTAAAAGTTAAAATGCTAAAGATTAGTAACATCATCTACCAAGTACCTAAAGAGAGTAACTCAGGTGTGGATCTTTCTGACAAAAGCCAGTATGTTGGGACTTGGTGGCGTAGTGGTGTTACGTCATTGGCGTCAGACTATGTTCCAGCATCTTTTGAAAGAGGCAGTTTTCAGGCTGCCTATTTAGAAGTCGATAGAATATCAGGATGATTTAGGCAACTTCCGCACATCCTACGTCTGCCAATCATCTCTAAGACACTG
The DNA here is from genome assembly GCA_009760855.2 of Cristatella mucedo. Taxonomy (NCBI): domain Eukaryota; kingdom Metazoa; phylum Bryozoa; class Phylactolaemata; family Cristatellidae; genus Cristatella; species Cristatella mucedo. The sequence goes on from WPIO01000012.1 coordinate 6,624,169, forward strand.
GACAGAGTAGTGGCAGACCAGATAAACTCTTATACCTTAACTTCAAACCGAGAAAGTGAGTTCTAGCCCGGTTTTTGAGCAAATCACTTAATATAGTTAGAACTACTGCGGGTTAATAATAATAATAATAATAATAATAATAATAATAATAAATTGTATATAGCCCCGTCAGAGAACTCTATCTCTTTCTAGCCACATTACATTTGCAATGAATTGCTAAGGCGTACCGAATAACATAAAGTCTTTGCAGTTTTTGCTTAGTCTCGCGGAAACTCTTTTATTTTTTATGATACAATCTTTTTTGAGCATTTTTTGCATTCATAGAAATAATAGACATTGTGTTGAGATGGCGTAGTTCTTAATTCAGTTCGACAATTCAGAGAGTAGATGTCTTGTAGCCTCCGCCAGGAATCCTGGCGTATCTCTTCCAAAAATGACTTGTCTCTAGACGACCACATCACCTCCAAAGTCAAGTCTGCTTACCTACATACGATTGAGAAAATTCGGGCTTTTTAAGATAAGGAAACTACCGTAGCCAAGCTGATCTGTGCATTCGTAAATCCCGATTAAACTTATGTAACTCACTACTTGCAGGTCATCCAGCCAGTGCACGCTCACAGTTGGAGAAAAACTGGGCGGCAAGGTTTATTTCACATTAACGTCTCACCGATCTCTTTACACCGCTTCTCACCAGTATACATCGGCTGCCTACTCAGTAGCCTATAGACTTCAGGACCGCAGACACTTACGTGCAGGTCCGACCATTTTCTCGCTCCAGTCTAACTAATTGAATTGGTTTCACTTCCGATTACTACCCGCATCACCCGCTCGTCTTACTCCGATCGATGGCTTCTTCCCTTCGAACTGACTTCAGATGCTTCAGAAACCGCGCCTTTAGTTGCTATGCCCCCGAAACTTGTAACTCACCACCGGCTAACCTCGTGTCGTCTCCTAATTTGACAAAATTCAAGCAGAAGCTGAAAGCTACTGTTCCACGCCGCCTATTCTCGCCATCGCATGCGGCTATGTGAATTGAAACTGTGCACATCCTGACTAAGCGTAATAGGGACACGGTTTGCATAGCGCCCCAGTGGACATGTATTTTCCCCTGTTCTGCCTACCTGCGCATGACTGATTCACTCTTAATAACTACGTTACTAGCATTCGACGGCAGTGACTCGTATGCGTGCTTGCGGATTCTTGCCCAAGCGGGATAACAGTTTTTCGTTAGCTATTGGTTAGTGCTTCCCTTTTAGCTGGCTGTGAAGTGCCTGAGCAGAGACCAAGTTCTCTTTAGGTGCCGTGCAAAAGATCTGTTATTATAATTGCTATTATTTTGTTTTCTGTGAAGTTTTAGACTCCGTCATCCGTATCCTTCTTTAAAAGTTCGCTGGCAATTAACGAAAACCTGGGTTCCAAAGGGCCAAATCGCGCTTGCGCGCAGCTGTCCTTTGGAATTCGCAGACTTGTCTGGGCTATTGAGGTTTTTTCTGTGCCGTTTTAGTTCAAGTGATTCGGCCACGGGGCACCTTAATGAACCTTCTCTCGCAGCCTGCGTGCGGCGCTTTCGCACACGGTGCTAAATGTGACATTCGCCGAGACGTCCTGCGTTAGCTTCTCACCTTTCAATGATAATAATTATAAAGATACATTTTTTATAGTGCCCTCAGAGAAGTCAATCTCTTTCCAAGCACTTTACATTTTCTTTAAAGGAAGCACGATCAAATGGTTAGTGGTAGCATGCTCAATGAAAACAGCATGACATGGTTAGAAGTGACATGCACATGGTCAGCATGCAAATATGGTTAGTGGCAGCATACACGGTGTCTTCAAGGCTGATGATGTAACCAAAGGAAACCGCCCGAAATCAGTAAGGGTTCCCGAGAGACGTCGAATGTTCATTGTTCCAGTAACCGTCTCCAAACGGTCAGTGTGACCCTCAAAATTTCCCGGTGCAGTGGCAGCCTCTTCCTGCGCAGCTGCACTTCTCGTCGCTTTACGAGCTGCGAGTTAACTCTCCGAGTGGTCCTCGTCGGTCACATGCGACTCGCGGATACATCAGAGGTTGGAACGAGCGTAGCAGTCTCTCTCTCTCTCTCTCTCTCTCTCTCTCTCTCTCTCCGTCTCTCTCTCTCTCTCTCTCTCTCTCTCTCTCTCTCTCTCTCTCTCTCGTCTCTCTCTCTCTCTCTCTCTCGTCTCTCTCTCTCTCTCTCTCTCTCTCTCTCTCTCTCTCTCTCGTGTCTCTCTCTCTCTCTCTCTCTCTCTCTCTCCTCTCTCTCTCTCTCTCTCTCTCTCTCTCTCTCTCTCTCTCTCTCTCTCTCTCTCTCTCTCTCTCTCTCTCTCTCTCTCTGTCTCTCTCTCTCCGTCTCTCTCTCTCTCTCATTCTCAGCCAGTGGCAGGACTGTGCTAGCTAGCAGTACCAACTCGACGATGCAAAGGATGCGTCGACGCTCAGCGCGCCGCCGGTCGTCGACGCTCCGTTCAGATGCGTTAAGACTTATTAGCCGCACAGTAGAAGCGGGCACGCGCAGAACCTGCCAACTGCTTTTGTGCATTCCCGCGTGCCCGACATCGGGTGCAAGCAATTATACTGATAAGAATAATAACAATAATAACGACAACAGGCTGTTTGGATTGCTCCCGAAGACCACTTAATCTTTATATCCACGCCTTTAAAACTCACTGGAAGTGAGTAAAAACCTAATTCTTAGTGATATGCATCGTAAACAGCTTGAAAAAGCAAACGATCATCATACATAGGCTAGCATGCTTAAGCAAATATAAAGACACTCATGGCCACTGGTTGACCAGACATATGCAGCATAGTAACATTCTCTGAATCACGAGAGCACGCGAACGTAAAGCCTGCAGGGACGAGAAAAAAACAAGAACGTTCACTGGGGTGATTGGAAAGCTGACCGGAATGAATTTTTCCTGAGCCGAGGCTGAAAAGCGGAAGTAGGTCACTGCTGGCAGTAATCGTTGAGTAACGCCACCTGGTGCTCACCCCGTGGTAAAGGTGCTCGCCCCGACCAAGCTCTGGCCGAGGTCGCGGGCTCGAGTCCCATGGCATATGTGAAGCACCTGAATAGGGATCAAGTTCACTTAGGGCGTTATACAAATGAATTATATATATATATATATATATATATATACATATATCTAACGAATGTATTATTTTGACTCAGTTTGGTTGCTTGGTTAGGTCAAATAATCTGAGTCCAACGCCTTCCCGTCACCGTGAGACAGGGTGAGGTGCTCTATTTCTCAGTGTATTTTGTGTATTATTTTCTATTTTCTATTTCAGCCCCTCGCTTTGCGATTGCTCTTAACACTCCACCGACTTCGCTGGCACCTCCTCAACGCGAGCGTGCATCGCAGTAACGGCAAATGCAGAATTTAGGTGGCTCATTTCTTATTATAAGGTCTGTGCGACTGCTCGCAGAGATGGCGGTGCGAACTTTCAATGCGCACGGCCAGCCACGGCCGCGAATCGTTTTTGTTCTCTGCTGCGGCGTCCGGTCGGTCGCACTCAGCCATCGCACGGACGACCACCTCGGCCCCCAGCCAACTGCAGCGAAAAGTCACAGCGCCGCCGCGAAAAAGTGAACAGCTTCCCAGGGGGCGTCGTGCGTCACCGCGAGTCGCACGGCGGCTACTCGCAGTGACGGGGGAGCAGAGGAGGGAGGGAGGGCGGTGGAGCGTGCAACGACTCGGGGGCTGAGTTCGCGGCTGCCCGGCGCTCGGAGCGAGGCCGAACTGCACGCTCGCTCGTGCTGCTCGGCGTGCGCGGGCGAAGACGCAGCCGCGGAAGCGAGCCTCGCCGCTGCGCTTCGCTGGCGAGAGCAGCCGCAAGTGTGCGCCCGTCGCCTCTAGCTCTCAGGGCCACGACTGACGGACACGATCCGCTCGCACGACGGCATGCGCCGCCTCTACCGCCGAGCTTGGCAGACTCGCTCGAGTTTCTGCTTGCGACTGGGCGTGGCTTGCTGAGCAGCGACTGTTTACGTGCGACGACGATCGGCGAAAGCTTACAGCGTCATTGACCGGCGAGAGCCGGGCTAGCGTGACCATTCGGCCCCGCCCTGGTTCGCGGGTCAACCGATGCTTGCGGTTGATGACGTCAATGGCGGGCGAGTGCCGCCGTCAGTAGCATTAATGCTACGCAAAGCAAAGGTTCGAAGCGGCCGGTCAGCAGCACAATAACGAGTTGGACGCCCAAACCGCTCGGCCACTCATTGTCACTGCAAAAAGAATCTTAGCTGCATGCAAGGAGTTGTTGGTTCGTGAGGATTGGCTTAGCTGAGGCGTCAGCCTCCGAAAATGCCACGCCACCAAAAACTCACCGACTTTTAGACGACAATGTTCGCAGTATTTTTAAATTTTGGAAATTTTCAGAATTGGAATACCTACTGAAAGGCCAGCTATCGCCACTAAAGCGTCACGTGCCGCACACTGGTCGTCCAGTTAGCTGCAGAGCACGCGATACAGCAGGTCGTCCAATCAGCTGCAGAGCACGCGATACAGCAGGTCGTCCAATCCGCGGCAGAGCGCACGGTACAGCAGATCGCCCATTGAGCTGCAGAACGAACGATAGAGCAGGTCACCTATTTAGCTTCTAAACACTAAATGTCATCTTTCTTTGGTGCTTCGACATCCGACGGGTGTAGCATTTATAAGGTAAACCTAGGTTCAGTCGAATTCATATTTAGTGCGATCTCACCGGCGACCAACGGAACTGGAGGCAATTGCCTATGCCCCCCCCCGCCCCACTTGAACCCGCTCGTTCGTCGCAGCATGTGCAGTAATTGTATTGCATGTGCGTGCTGAAATTTATATAAACCAGCCGATACGTTCTTTCTAGAACAAATAAAGTGCATTGCAAAGGATGTATTTTATTTGTGTAGTATATTAACATGCTATTACTGTTATTATTATTATTATTGTTGTTGACACTATCAGGTTAGATTCTCAAAGTGGAATTCCACCTAGCCGTAGCGATCGTAAGACGATTGTTAGTTAAACAAAGAGAGAGAGAGAGAGAGAGAGAGACAAACAGACGTACTGAGAGAGACAGACAGACAAACAGAGAAAGAGAGAGACAGACAAACAGACAGAAAGACAGACAGAGGGAGAGAGACAGGGAGAGATAGAGACAAAGAAGAGGAGATAGACAGACAGAGAGAAAGATAGAGAGAGAGGGATAGAGATAGAGAGAGAGAGAGAGAGAGAGAGAGAGAGAGAGAGAGAGAGAGAGAGAGAGAGAGAGAGAGAGGGAGAGAGAGAGAGAGAGAGGGGGGAGGGAGAGAGAGAGCGACAGGCAGAGAGACAGACACACAGACAGAGAGGGGGAGAGAGCCCGGCACACTGAGCGCCTTTGCTGACGCCCATACTTCAGCGCAAGAAGAACCGTCTGAAGGCTGTGGCTGAGAATACAGAGCCGGTTGGTCTTCGAGATTTCCTTGAGTCTCAAAAACTAAATTAAATGGAACCTGGGCGTACATACGGTGGCTAATATGGTTTCAGCAGGTCTACGTGCATGCAAATAAACAGCCTAACTCCAGCTTAACCAGCCATTACAATCTCTGTGCATAGAAACGCTTGATTGGCACTTGCTGACTTAATATCTGAGGCCTTTTTAAATAGCTATATAAAATTCATGTGTATAGCGTCCTTGAAGAACTGAATCCCAATCCAGGTGCTTTACACATGCTGCAGGACTTGAGCAACTGGAACTTGAGCAACAAGAACAAGCAATTGACACGAACTTGGTCATTAAAGGCCAACACCTTACTCACGAACCAATCCAGGGCAGAATCGATGCATTGCCTTGTTCAAGACAAACCGTCTTTTAATGCTGCGTTACCATTTCAGTTCAAAACATGCCAAATTGGTTTTTGCCAGAGTTGTAAGCCATGTTGGTGTGGCAACGAGACCTTATGTCAAATCCTTCTCCTCATATAAAATCACATATGAATCGCGAAACCTCAAGACCATTGACATTTATGCTGCCCATGAGAGAATATCTGCTTCACCTCTGCTGCTCAATCCCCATTCTGACCTGTCATCATTGGTAGATTGTTACAATACGAAACTAGCTGACATGCTTGACGAGTTTGCACACCTCAGACTAAGCGAACTGTGTGCTCTCGCCCAGACGGCTTATTTTTTACCTCAGCCATAAAACTAGCTGGGTCTACATGGCACAAGCTTGAAAAAGCACACTAAAGATGAGGACTGCCTGTATTTCGACAGGCATACGAGGAAAACTGTAGATCGTATCAATCGATCATAGCAACGACCAAGTCTAGCTTCTATAAACAAAATTGATTAATCACAGGTGCCCAATCCAAAGATGCTGATGTCTACGATAAACCACCTCTTTAAGTGCTCCCACGTTAGCTCCTTATCTAGTGATCCCTGTGCTGATCTAGCAGTTCATTTCTCTGGCTTCTTTTTCAAAAAATAGACAAGATCAGGGAGTTCATCCCTAAAGTCACAGCATTTCCCGCAAAATCCTTGTCTCTGAATTCCATGCAAAACCTCAATGTCTGTACTCAAGGAGGCTACTGGTGACCTCGTCCTGAAGTCCATATCCCAATCAAAGAAGACAACTAGTCCTTTAGACCCTATTCTCACTATCCCGACTCTCTGATGCATTGATCAGCTGCTGCCATGCATAAGCAACATTATAAATGTGTCATTTGCTTCAAGTAATGCCCTGCACCTTTCAAAAAGGCTCTAGTCAGGCCGCTACTCATGAAAGCATCACGAGACCAAGAGAACTGGAATAACTTCCGCCCAGGCTCCCTTCTACCGCTCCTATCAAAGACACCGGAACGAGTAGTGGCAGACCAGCTGAACTAATATATTGAAACTTAAAACCTTGCTACTAAGTTCCAGTCTGGTTTTAGAGATAATCACTCCAAAGTATCTGCATTGCTTCGGGCGTAAAACGACCTGCTTAGGAAAGCAGACATAGGTAGAGTCTCTCTGCTTGTTTTGCTCGATCTTTCGGCAGCTTTTGATTCTATCGATCACCAAGTTCTTCTCGATCACCTTTCATCTGGGTATCACTGGTACTATACTGCAATGGCTGAGATCCTATATCATTGGTAGACTCCAGAGTATTTATGTGAATGGACGAACCTCTGAATAAGTGTGGGGTAACTAAGGGCTCCATGCTTGGTCCAGTTCTTTTCACGGTTAATACTCTACTTCTTGCCGATGTGATTGTCGGGCATAATCTCGGCTTTCACTTCTATGCAGATGACACTCAGTTGTACTTTGCTTTGATATCTTCTAGCCCTCCAGCACGTCAAATTCTCTCAACTCCCTCACTGCATGTATTGATGACATTCGCACGTGGATAAATGCAATTTTTTTAAATTGAACAGCGATAAAACCAACTTCCTAGGTCTGGGTGAACCAAATTTGATTCATAAATTGGGAAGTTCAATCATAAAAATCGCTTCTTGCACCATTTCCTGTTAAGCCTGCCCGAAATATAAGTATGCTGTTTCAAAGTGACCTTTAATTAGACGACTACATCAGCCCTGCAGTAAAGTCTGCCTACTTTCAGATATTTAGCATTGCTAAAATTCTGGCTGGTTTAGACAGGGTACCGTATCTAAATTTGTCCATGCATTTTTGACATCTCGTTTTGACTTCCGTAACTCACTGCTTGCTGATATACCGGCCTGTGCAATCAGGCGCTTACAGCTGGTGCTAAACTGCAGCTAGGCTTGTCTGTCGTTAGCGTTGCAGCTGCCACATCACACGCCGTCTACCTGACCTGCACTGGCTTCCAGTCAAGCAACACACCGAATTAAGGTGTTGTCACTCACTTTTAGGTCCTTTTATTATTTAGCTCAAGCCTACCAGTCATATTCACTCCATTACCAGGCTATGCATCGTACCACCGCTTTTTGGATATTGCTAATCGTTTACCGCTATACCTCGTACGAACCTCTTTGGAACCCGTGCCTTCGACCTCACTACCCTGACTTGACCAAATTTTAAACTAAAAGTGCATTTATTTTTTGACAGCATTTAGTGGGTCCAAATCATTCCCCTAGCCGTGAGGCGGTATGACGCGCTCTTTAACTTATGGTGCCCCTATAGGAAATTAGCCTCAGAAGGTCATCTCACAAAAATGAACGTGAAGGGGCCGAGGCGTCACTCAGAAATTGAATAATGTTCATACGTACTGAGATGCCACCTTCTCCATTAGGTGCGGCCCAGTGCGTTACATACAGCTAGTCTCACAGACGTTTATTCTCCGCCCAAAGATTTCCATAATCTTAAATGATCAAGTTTTTAAGCGCACTTAATCTTTTGAATTGTTCAGCATTAGAGTTTCCCTCACTAAAGAACCACCTAGCCGAGGAAAACCGCCCGAAACTAGTATGGGTTAGCAAGTGACGTCAAGGTGTTTTTATTACTAAGCTCCTATGCAGTATTAGACTTTTTTCTTTCACCGATGTGGATCAATATGAGGCGTTAATTGTTCTTGCTCGAATGAAACGACTACACCTGTACATGCAACACAACGGTGTCGCTCTTAACACTCCATCAAATTCGATGTCGCGCTCCTAACGGACATCGTAGCTACATGGGTCGTAAGATTTTCAGTTTTTCAATATAAAGTCTCTGCTAGTGCTGACAGCAATAGTAATGCAGGCCAGTCTTAATCACGTCACTTTCTCGGCCACTGCGGTAGTCTGGTTGTGTTAAGCCGTCACCTAGTTGACCACTGCAGGCTCGAGATACGCGTCGGCTCGGTAGATCTACTACATAGTTTTACTGCTTGTCGCACGTTCGAACTCGATACTGGCGGTTGAAGGGCACGGCATCTCCGGGGCTGCGCACACGCGGACCGTCGCTCTATGTTTGAAAAAGCAGGCGGAAGTCTGGGCGTCACCTCTGGCTACGAGCTGCGACTGACGCATTGCGCTAGCCATCTTTGAACGGCCTGGTCTCCTAGAGATGGGCTTGAACACACTCTCGGCTGCTGCCTTCTAGTTACTGCCACCCCGCCCAAACTATTCATCTTTGAAATGAGCGCAAGCTTCTCTCTCTCTCTCTCTCTCTCTCTCTCTCTCTCTCTCTCTCTCTCTCTCTCTCTCTCTCTCTCTCTCTCTTCCTTTCTCTCTCTCTCTCTCTCCAAGCTGGTAAGGGCGCGGCATTTCAAGGCGACAAGTAGGTAGGCGTAGTCGGACGAATCGGCTTCACCCAGGCACGCACGTCAACTAATGGCTGCGGTCGAAGACGCCTGTGGTCAAGGCATGGCCGCCGCAGCGACTTGAGCCGTTGCAAAAAATAATCTTAAAGTATGGTAGGCTGTCTACAGCCGCCTGTTAGCTAGACGCTACAGAGCTTGAGCGCCTAACTATTCGCCTACTCGCTATAGCTACAGCAAGGCTTTTTAGTGTTTTGTACTTACGCACAAGTTTTGCTAGGCAGAGCATGGCTTGGCAGAAGCTTCAACCTCCGAAACAACAGGCTACCACAAGAAGATGGGAGATTGCGGACCTGAGCGAATAAAAATATTAGCTGATTTAACAGCCTCTTTTGTATAGCGACAGAGTAGCCTTTACGGCTACCACCGCCGCTTGTAGCAGCAATAAAAGATCGCCCACCGCACGATTCGAGCCCATGACCTCGGTCCCGAGATCATGAAAAGCAAACGCCTTACCTAGCGCCATCACGGCTCACCATTTGCACATCCATCTCTGGTGTCCCTAGTCGTCCTTTCAGCTCACGAATAAGTGATGCCACAAGTCGCCCATTCAGCTCCTGAACCCTGAACATGAGTCGTCGTTTTTTCTTAGCGTTTCAATATCACTTGAGGTGTTGTAATTATAATTTAAACCTAGCTGATGGTTCGGTCACATTCCAATTTAGCAGAGTTTTTAAGGCATCTTAGTAGGCCGGCGGAGAATCAATAATTGCCTAGGAGGTGGTGGACTCTACCTAAGAGCACTTTGAGTTTAGATTCGTTTAGGTTCGATGGTTTAGATTGTCGTTTAGTAGGGCGATATATCGTTTAGAGGTCGTGCTCATAGACCAATTCTCAATTTGACGGCGTTGCTCCGCCATATTTAAAGAGAGAGTGGCACACTGAACAGCCTGACTCACGCCAATACGCAGGTGGAACGAGCGCCGTCTGAAGGTTGCGATTGAACATACCGAGCCAGACTCCTCTCACCATCGAGATTGTCCTGATTCTTTAGAACTTGCAGAGCAGGAGCAGAGCTTGCATGTGGTGGTGCAAGGATTGTATGCAACATTTCTTTAGCTGTTCAAATAACCTAAGCAAAGCTCAGTCTGACTTGACAATCTCTGAACGCAGCAAAGCTTGATTCGGAGTTCGTGAATAGGCTACGGGCTGCGATAACTCCACTTAAGAGCTTCGTTAATGACGAGCTGCCTCTGCTACCATCTTGTGCTACCATTTCAGCTTAGATCAAGCTAGCTGGCTTTCAATAGTGGTTGAAGCCAATTTGAGTCGGTGCACGGGTTCTTGGGTTAAATGCATGGCTAGAGACTAGAGAAACGGAGGCAATGAAGCATGGTAATGTGTTGGGGATGTACGTGCTAATTTACGTGCGAGCTGCTTCCTACTTAGCCAAAATATGACCACGTAATGCAACAGCAAAGCTTATCCTTGAGTGCTAATTTAGTGGTATGTAGCCCCGCCTTCAGTCCCACTCCACCCTCAGCCACAACATTTGCCAGCAGCCACATTGTTTGGCCCCTCCCACAGTGACCCTATATTAACGCCGGTCCGGTACAGGGAGAGCACTGATCGCTGCTTGTGCACAGTCTCGAGAATCTGACATCAGGTTGGAGATGAACGCGATTCTTCTTTTGGCCCTAGCTGGGTTTGTGTCAGTCCAGGCGCAAGCAGGAATTGGTAACTCGCAACCCATTAACCAACTGACAGGTAAGATATTTGCTTTCACTTCATCCGAGCCAACGCAGGACTGCCTTGGTCGGCAATGCTTGTCACCAGCAGGGCTAGCAAAGCCGCAGCAGTAATTCTCTCGGCTGAAACTAATGGAATCATAGCCCTTCGATAGCTTTACTAGCCACTTGGAAAAAACGCTGTGACTAGCGAAGCATTGTCGTGTCAGGACCGATCCATGTAAGACATCAAGGATAGTTATTCGTATGCTAAGCAAGTCAGGTTGGAGGGGACCTGAGCTAGACGGAAATGCCACTTAGAAATATGGGCACAGTTTAAATGCTTGTATCGGATTAAGGTACGTTTCTGTGTAATATGATGCTCCTTACTCTTGTTTCATGGCCCAGTGGTAAAGGTGCTCGTTCTTCGCCACCCGGCTTGTGGGTCCTAGTCGGCAGGAAATGCCAAAGCAGGGCGTATTTCCTCTTTAAGGCTCTTGAGCCTCTATACAAATGAGGCTGCAGCATGTGAGCAGCTAAAGTTTTCCTCTTTCTTTTTACTCGAATAGCTCGCGAATTACATGTTGACGACGAGATTTACCGTTGTAGCCGCTGCAGTGTGTGCAGCTGATGCGCGCACACTAGTTGCCGATGAAAAGAACATCTGCTGGTTCTACCAGTGTGTCCCAAGTGCTGTTGGAGGCTACACACTGATGCCAAGACGATGCGCTGTCGGCGCCTTCGTTGCGCCTAACTTCGTGGTGAGTATTTCGACTTGCCAACGAAATGCGAGCAACTTCCTGTCGGGACCACCGGGAGCAAGCTTGTGATATCACGGCTAAATTCTCGTAGGCGGGTCTCTACAACCCATGCACTGAGCACTTCCCCATCGTCGGATCGTACGACTGCACGCGTTCCTCGGCTCAGCCGACCGCTACCTGCAGCAACGTGCTCAACTGTACCAACGGAGCGACCCTTCACCAGGAGGGCAGCCTGTGCTGGTGCAACTGCAGCTTGGACTTCCAGGGATCGCCAGACTGCAGGTAGATCGCGCGCTGCTGCATGAGCTTCGCCCGCGGCACGTGATCCACCCACGATCCTGGTCCGCGTGGCTCACGCTAACGCCGCGGTTCTCTGTCGTGCAGCGTGAAGAAGGGAACGACGCCTCCGGCTCCGACCAACCTGCCATGCCCAAACGGAACTCCCCTGGCCAACTGGTGCTCGCTCGCTCTGCCCAACGCAGCCAACCCGTGCCAGAACGGAGGCAACTGCACGAATCAGTGCACCAACTTCGTCTGCTCGTGCCCAGTGCCTTTCACCAGCACCAAGCTGTGTGCTGCTTGTAAGTCAACGCGTGCTTAAAGTGCTGTCACTCTAGTAATTTTAAGCGACACCATTTGCAATGTAAGTATTTTTTTAATCGGCGACTTCCTCTTTTTATTTACAGTTGACTGCTCCATTCCACCGAACTCGTGTCCACAGGGTAAATCGTGTAAGCGAGGTGTTAACGGAAAGGATGAATTCTACACTTGCGCCTAAACGTCTGTTTAGCCGTTCAGTCAGCTCTTCTACAAAACAGTGCTGACGTTATATTGGGTGGCATAGGTAAAAAAATATACTGTTCTGGTGTCCTGAAATTCTGTGGAAATAAAGTACGCTGACTAATGCCTGTCTCTGCTTTCAAACGGATCCACACTAGCTTTGATTAACTCAACTATTATTAGCACTGTTTTAACTGTGTTGTGACGCCGACAAGTTGGTTAGCCACGGTCTGCCACATATATATGTAGGCTTTCGATTGTATGCTGTCGGGAAGCTCTCCGGTTGATGTTAATAATTTTTTGGGACCATAATTAGTGGAATGTGTAGACCTTGGGCGTCGGCAGCGGTGGCTTTATAAGCGTCTCGTTGACGCCTGGGAGGCAGGCGTGCAGTCGCTAGAGCAACGCCTTCGCGCCGCCGCCGCACGCTAAGCTTCCGCCGCCGCTGCACTAAGCCGAGCTGCTGCTGCTCATTGTACCCAAATTAGGCACAACTGGCTTGCTCAGTAATAGATCGGAGCTCGCGCAAGCGCGGCTACTAGCCGCGCTAGCGCTGTCCCTCTTTGCTTGCTTGTGCCCGTTCGAGGCTGACGCGAGCATCGACACTTGCTAATTGTGGAGGCGTAGGCGCCGAAAAATGCGTTCTTTTCGTTTACCAACCCGCATAAGGAATGGGCAAATACCGGCAAGGATTGGTGGTCTCGCAGCACTATGTAATAATAATCGTAATAACTAAAGTAAGAACAATAATGATAATAAATTTCTATTGCACTCTCAGAGAAAAACTTAATCTCTTTCTAGGCACGTTACATTTGCAGTAACGGAAGAATGACCCTATGATTAGTGGTAGCATGCACAGTATCAACATGCATAATACGGTTAATGGTAAGATGCACACTTTTCAGCTCGCGTATGCACACAAAGAAAAATGTATATGGACTTAGCTATGATGTGAGGGACAGATGAGTTTTTAGCTTCTTTTTTAAATGTCGTCGAGTCAGGGGATGTCGTTACATCAGTCGGAAGTTAGTTCCAGCATTTTGGAACATATGGACTAAAGGCATGGTCTCCATTGGACATGAGGTTGGTTTGGAGCAAAGCTAAAATATTTGAGTCAGAAGACCTTGTGGTAAGATGCCTAGCCTGATTGGAAAGTAAGTCTGATAGGTAAGCTGGAGCCATGAGAATGACATAGAGAATGACAGGACCTAAAAGTGAGCGACCAAAAATTTTCAGTCGATACACTTGCTTGAATAAAAGCCGGTGTATGAAGTAAGCAAGAAATGGTCTGATATGACAACTGAGACACTTACGACTAAAAAGCCTGACTGCAGAGTTTTCACATCAATTGCAAGCGAGATATTGCACAGGCTGGAAGACATGCTATCAGTGAGTTACCAGGGAAGTCGACGCAAGATGTCATTAATGCGTGGATCAACTTGGATGATGTACCTCTGTCTAAGCCTGCCAAACTTTGCGGAATGTTACGAAACTGAAAGTAGGCTGACTTGTGAAGCCGATATTGTCGTCAAGTGAAAGGTCACTTTAGAACCAGAAACTTTGATTTTATGTAAATGCTAAGCGAGATTGGTTCCCGATCCGATTTTTTAGCATTATTCTTTCTAATTTTAAGTCACATTAAGTTTTCCCCAAACTAGTAAGTTTATTTCATCGTTATTCAATGGGAGAAAGTTTGCTGCCATTTAAGTGCACATTTCAGTAATAAATATGGCAAGGGAGTTTAGAGAGCTTGACGTGTCAGAAGGGTGGGAAGGATCAACGCATAACTACCGATATGTGTCTTCGGCTTTAGAGTGAAAGCCTAGATTGTGCTTGGTGATCACTTCGGTAAGACTCAAGAGTAAATATTTTGAAAATAAATGAACCAAGCACAGAGCCCATGGGTACCCGTACTTTGGAGGCCCCTTTGAAGATTGTTACCAATTGACATCAATCAGTAAACAAGAAGCTACTAGAATATAGACCATATGACTTAAACGCGCAGCTCATCTGCAAAACCCAAGCTATTTGCTGCTGCAGATCCCAACCCCAAGCATTTCACTAAATTCATCCTCATTAACAACCCTTAGCACGAGTTACCCTGTTATTGACTCGTAGCACAATTTACTAGACTAAGCTGACCGCATAGAGTTCTATATGACATATCACCATCACGGATTAGAACTTGACATTGGCTACACCCGCAAATAAGGCTAATAACAAAATTCTACGGAATAACTAAAGTATGTGACGCATCCGCACGTGCTGGAGAAATTGCAATCCCTATTGGCTCAAGTATCACTGAGAGATATTAATAATACTAAAAGAAATAATGAAACAGTTCTATATACTTTTGAAGGAGAACAAAAAAATTCTTCCTACGGTAGTAATTAGTTTTGATAAGGAAACACTTTAAGTAATTAATAATAATAGTAACAGGTCATTTGCAAAGAGTTCTAAAAGAACTAAAACTCTATCCACGCATTACTACACCAGAGGAGGTAATAGCCAAGGATTAGTGACTTGAATGTATAGTGCTTAAATAAACAGAAAGCCACTGTACATGAGGACACGAGAAGACGCTCGGGAACTTAGTTATGAGCACCTCTGATCGATAAAATGCACTGAATCATGCGCTGGTAAGAAAACAATGAAACACGTTCAAAAAAGGAAGGTTCACTGGGGGCCCAGAGACAGCTGAGCGAAGCACGTGCTTTCATTTACCTGTGAATTAAATGTTTCGTAGTCGATGCAGTTGGTGACTCTAGTAAGAAGCGAGTTAAAGACTTCCAACGAATACGACGGTCGATAGGAATTAAACCTGCTTCTGAAACATTGCAAGAGTAGCATCAGCCTAGTCGGAGATATACCTCCTAGTTAGACGTATTATTAGCATATTGATGAGCCGTGATGGGACACTAGGTAAGGCGGTTGCTATTTACGACATCGGTACCGAGTTCGTGGGTTCGAATCCTGCGATGGGACATTTTATATTGCCGCTGCAAGCGGTGGTGATGGCCTTTTAGTCTCTTTTGCCACAATTCAAAAGAGGCTATTTATTCAGCTAGTATATACATAGCACTCATAACTAGCATTCAAGAGCCTGCACGCACTGTTCACAAGCAGAAAAACTGAATTCGGAAAATGAAAGAGGCTACCAGCTTTCATTGTTGCTCGCTACTCAGATTGAAAGCGGTCTTTTAAGAAAGCCTCGAGCCAAGCTAAGAGACAGAAGCTATTAAGACTTTCGTTCAGCCCATAGTCCAAAAAGTTACAATCTTAATATGACGTACATTAATAAGATTTTACCTAGGCCTCGGTCTTAAGAGAATATGTCGAACGGTGATATATATATGCAGGACAGCATACAATCGAAAGCCTGCAGGAACTCGGCATTCCCGGCTCATAGGCCATCTGCAAGCAGCGAGCGAAGCTTGAAATGAGTTTGCTTGCGATCGGACGCCAAAGAACGCACGCTGGCTTAGCACTCAGCGCTGCGACTTCGGCGTCCTGTCTCAAACTAATAAGTTCCGCCATTCTCTTTTCGCGGCTTAGCCATTAGAAATGCCTACTCCTTTCGTTTCCCATCGCGCCACCCGCTCCTCCAATTTTGGGTCTTTGACTGTGCATTTGGCAAACCTCAAGTCTTTTAGAAATCGTGCTATCAGTCTCTCGTCTCCGGGACTAGCGAATGACATCGGAGCATGTATTGCACAAAAACCACTGCTCCTCGAGCGTGCGCTTTGTCTAGTGTAAAGCGACCTTCGTGCGCTTGTTCGCGATGCAATTCATAATGCGGTGTATAGTAATATCGGCATATGTTAGAAACGGAGCCTGGTGGCTTCTTTTTCGCTGATACCTTTCGGGCCGCAAGCACAGCGCTCGTAAATTTGCCCAAGGTCCTTGCCGCCATGCGTTAAAAACCGCTGAAGCAATTCATGAGCTTTGGCGAACGTCTAACGACTTGCAGTTGCTGCACCGGTGCACTCACATATGGCGACGGCAGCGGAAAACGACAGCTAAAATGGCGCCCATCTCTCAACTTGACCAGTCACATCCGCGATGTGTGGCAGTCTATTCAACCGGCCTCAGCTGGTTACAGACGTCCACCGACACCCGTAAGGTACGTCAGCTCTCGTGAGGCGCCCGAAGCATCACTGAATAGCCGGCCATTGCAAAGGCTCTGGTGCAGCTCTGCCTGACTGGACGGTCTGGGGTTCAAATCACAGCCTATTACATGATTTTGGGCTTTATTACACCTAACGGTGGATTATGACATGGCTGATTCCTATCCGTTATCATTCAAGAACCGCGAATAATATTCGGCAGACATAGTCTGGCTGATCTGGAAAGCTGCCATTTCATAAATCTGCGGGGATGCTTTCTTTCCAGCCTGTGTAAAGCTTCTGGAGAGAAATCGAGTTCTCCACGGATGCTATAGTTATTTTCTATCTTAACTATTATTGCTACTAAGCCATTAATTCAAAAACAGGCTGTTCATTTCAGACTACTGTCACCTGTGAATCCGATGCTCGAATTGCTGCTTTCACTTGCACGTAGCACGGTGCTAAAGGAACCGATGAGCAACTTGCGTCCCATCAGAGGCAGCTGGCCGAGCGGTGCGCCTCTCCCCACAATTCTTGCATTTCACGAAACCCTCCACGGATCTGAAGACATTTCCGGCAACATATCTCTCAGGATTACATAGTCTGAGCTTACAGATGGTGAACTTGCTCTAGTAATTTCTGCTTAGGCTGCATATGAGCAGCTACCGACACTCTGTAACTTGGTCCGACTACTGCGATTACAGGCAAAGGTCACGGGAGTAATACTAGTAGTTGAACCAATCTTATGAGCTGGGTCTTTCAACTTTCGAGTGACATTACGTTTACCCGCAACTGTTAGGTTGATCTTATCATCATTAAGATTCTGGCATTAGCCATCTTAACGAGAATGTCGTCAATGAAGATAGCAAGAGAATTAAAGTGAGATCCATTTTAAGATTACTCGTACTACAATCGTGATTGCGGAATTTTCTCGACTTAAACAAAAGCTTCTGCATGTAATTAATCTGCGGCCGATAGGCTTATAGGAGAAATCAGGCTTTCGGCGCGTAGAAGGTATTTCTTTTGCAAACCTCGAAACTATTTGATTTATCCTTCTCATCGACTAACTGCTATTTTAAGTAATCTAATAATGTTTTGATTTTACTATGCTAGCATGCATAACGACAGCTTTTTACAGGTTTGGTAGGAAAAATTTAAGGTACTTAATGTTAATCCATGATTAAAAAACACATTCAATCTAAATTTGTCCTTGCTAAAAAATTCCATTTTGGATCCATGCAATCCAGTGATTATAACTAGAGTAAATCTCGTAATGTAATTTTAAGTAAAATGGCTTCAGCCGGATAGAATCTTGAAAAATCGTGATCTTTTTTTAGATGTTGCTATATATTCTGAAGTCTCGAGCTGTTAGGTAGCAGGAAACACAAATAAATTATCTGACGCACTGGTAAACTAGCAGCCATCAGATTGTTGCCAGTTTCTATCATGATTAAATTTACAACTTGAATTTACAAGAATTTGACGTAGTAGATGATTCTTTAAATAATAAAAATTGTACAACTTATAATGTCTTGTTCAGCAAAAGTTAAATCTAAATTTCACTAAGCAATAGATGAAAAGCTGTCTCCTTCTTTCAAGGAAAATGCAAAAACAGACTGCTTTAAAGATATTGAGGACACACAGCTAATCTTACTATTTTTGAAACTGTGCGTTTGTATAATATATTTTAGTTTCTATTGCTTATGAATAGTATGTTCTAGATGACCGACTCCTCAAAATTAGGGTTTTGCTTACGAATGTATCACAACGTGTGTGAAGTATGAGTTTAGTGTAACAGTTGACGAGATCTCAGCCTCAACTTGCACTCTTCTTTGAAACCGGCAGTGAAATCATGAACTACACTATGCAGCATCATAAGTAAAATAAATCACTACGATTTCTTGAAATTTGATGCTTTGTGAAAGCTTCAATTTTAATGAATTTCAACTTTAAAAATTCATTTATTCATTCATTCATCTTTGAAGGTCTTTTTGCTGGCCACTGGTGCTGTCTTACTAATAAATTTTCTGTGTATCAAATTTTTCTATCGATGTTTGATTCTTAGTTTAACATTTCACTTCATCAGATATATAAAAATAGTATAATTCGTTTGTATAGCGCCATAAGAGAACTTTATCTCTATTTATGCGTTTCACATATGCCACGGGGTTCGAGCCCACGACCTCAAGCAAACCTTGGTCGGGGCGAGCACTTTAACCACTGGGCCAAACCAGCACGATGTCAGTGTGCTGCTTTGCGGTTTGCTAATATCATTTACTGACTCTATATTCTGATTCAATTCTATTGTTCAATAGTATTCAATAGTTAATTAAAATAAATTTAATGTGCTCGCATGCCTGCTGCATAGCAATGCACTGCTGGAAATTTATAAAGTTTCTCTGCTTAACATTGTATGCACTTGCTGCTGAGACACCGAAAATGACGTGCAAAGCATGCTTCAGGTGTACAACAGCCTACTTAAGAATGCAAACATGGGTAGAGTATCTGCTTGTTTTGCTCGATCTTTCGGCAGCTTTTGATACTATCGATCACCAAGTCCTTCTAGAGCACCTCTCATCTCGCCTAGGCATCACTGGCGCTGCTCTGCTACAGTTCAGGTCCCATCTTAGTAGAAAACTCAAGAGTATTGATGTGACTGAACAAAGGTCATCCAAGGAAATTCTGAAATATGGGGTACCTCAGGGCTCCGTGCATGGTCCTGTTCTTTTCAAGGTTTGTACTCTCCCTCTTGCCCATGTGATTGCCAAGCACAATCTAAGCTTTCATTTCTATGGGGATGACACTCAGTTGTACCTTTGCTTTGATTCCTCCCAGCCCTTGAGCACGTCGAATTCTCTTTACTCCCTTGCTGCATGTATTGATGACATCCGCACATAGATGGAAGCAAATTTTCTTGTATTGAATTATGATAAAACAGACTTGCTAGTTATGGGTAACCAAGTTGAATTCAGAAACTGGAAAGGCTAAAAGCCCAAACTCCGGTCTGCCAGCATATCTCTTTTTGAAACTGCACGAAATCGAGGTGCTATGTTCCAAAGTGACCTTTCGTTAGAAGACCACATCAGCTCCACGGTCAATTCTACCTACTTTCAGCTACATAACATTGCTAAAAATCGGGCTTCTTTAGACAGGGATACTAAATCCAAGTTTCTCCATGCATTTGTGACATCCCGCATTGACTTTATTGTAACTCACTGCTTGCTAACCTACCGGCCTGCGCAATCAGGTGCTTACAGCTGATGCAAAACTCTGCAGCTAGGCTTGTCTGTCGTGAGCTTGGAAGTTGCCACATCACACCACTTCTCGACTACCTGCACTGGCTAATAATAAAGCAACATGTCGACTTCAAGGTTTTGTCGCTCACTTTTAGGTCACTTCATTCTTTGCCCCCAGCCTATCTCTCAGATCTACTACCCCATCAAGCCAAGCATCATACCACCCACTTTTCGGAATCCAACCGTTTACCATTAACTCGTACAAACTTCAAATCCTTTTGAGATCGTGCCTTTAGCTCTATGCTCCCAAAGCTTGGAGCTCACTCCCGACTTGCGTCATGACATCCCCTGGCTTGACCACATTTATAAAGAAACTAAAAATGCACCTATTTAGCACAGCATTTAGTGGGTCCCTGCGATTCGTCCTTTATGTGTTTATGAGTTCTGGCACTGTGCAGGCTGCCACTAACCACACTTGCATGCTGAGCCTGCGTCACCCCTAACCATGCTATTCCTGTTGTTTATTGAGCATGGTGACACTAGCCATTCAATCATTTTTTCTTTGAATCAGATGTAAAGCACCTAGAAAGAGATTGAGTTCTCTGAGAGCGCCTTGTTAGGCGTGTTATTATTATTCCTAATTTTATTAAAGACTATTTAAGACTATTAAAGATTATTTGTCTTCCTTCAGTGTCGGTCTTTGGTATCTCCGCAGTGAAATTCAAAATTTACCTATCGCGTTAATTCACCTATTCACAGAATTTACCTCCCCAGAGCCACACAGATTAGTGGATGATAGGCAGGAGAGTTTTATGTAGCCCACTCACAGCCTCAACGGCTTTCGGTACGCATTCGGCAGCCAACATAATAATAATAATAATAATAATAATTCACTTGATAAAGCGCCCTCAGATAACTTAATCTCTCTCTAGGCGCTTTACATTTGCTGTAAAGTGAAATGCAATTGAATGGTAAGTAAAATCATGCTTGAAAAACAAACGAAATGAATAATATGGTTAGGGGTGACATGCACAGGGTCAGCATGCAAATCATTCTTTGGATCCAGCATACCCACCAGATCCACTGCCCCACCAGTCTAACATCTGTCCACCTGCTTTTTGGAAACTAACTGTTTACGTACAAATATCAAATCCTTTGGAGACCGTGCCTTTAGTATGTATGCTCGGAAGGTCTGGAACTTGCTTCCGACTTCCGACGAGACTTCTCCTGACAAGACCAAATTTCAAAAGAAACTAAAAATGGATCTATATATCACATCACATAATGAGTCTCTATGACTCGTCCTGTATGTGCTTATGCATGATGACACTGTGTATGCTGCCACTAACCATACTTGCATGTTGACCCTGTGCTTGTCACCCATAACCATGTCATTCTTGTTGTTTATTGAGCATGCTAGCACTAACTATTTGATCGTGCTTCCTGAGGGCCTAAAAACAAATTGAGTCTCTGTGGGCGATATATTCATTGTATTATTATTATTATTATTATTATAAGTTTATTAGAACCGGTGGTACAACATGCGACAGTGATGCAGCAGCCATGCGACTCTAATAGCCTGCACTGAATCACCAAGGAATCGCAGGCAAAGCGCAAGCTTCAATCAGATGGGCGAGCAGAAAGCAAAACGAAGTGCCTTAGCACAGTGATTGGGTCGGTGATCCAGAGCGAAACAGGTTTTGATGGGACACAATCTCGCCTGATCCTCCTTCCAGCAGTATCCTCCTCCTTCATTTCACGTGATTCAGAGCCACCTCTCACTTGGCTGCAGCAGTCTGCCCTGAACGTCTGCATTCATCCTGTGCAAATGGGCGACGGCAAAAAGTGGTCGATCCAGTGATGATATGATGCAATTCATTTTCAAAGCGCTCAGTGAAAACTCAATCTCTATCCAGGCGCTGCACGTGTGTCGCAGGGCAGGAGCCCACGACTTCGTCGTCAAGGTGAGGGCCTTAACCCCAGGGCCAAACCAGGGCAGGAGCTAGGTGACATTCACTGTGGCTGCTGTGACCGGTCGTCATAAATCTCAGCACAGATACAAAACCAGATTGCGTCAATTGCACGCAGTAATCGCAGGTATCAGACACGGGAACTATTGTGAAAGCAAACTGTAGCCAAGAAAAATTGCAGCAAAATCTTTTCTCTGCTATGGAGCTACGGATGCGAAATAACTGACAGGCACTTCGCGGTTTCAATGTGCATCTCGGCAATCTGAGACCTATTCATCTCAGAGGTTGGAAATTGTCAAAGGTTTCAGAAAAGGTCTCTGAAGCACTTTATTAAGCCTCCGGCAAGCCATGCTTTTTGGCTCCAAAGATGTAAAAGAATGATGTCGTTCAGCTAAATTCGCGATAAGTGAAAGTGTACGATATATACTTACAAAACACGGCAGGAAGAAGAGCCTGTAGGCTAGGTGCAAGCATGCAGACTACAGCAGCACATGTCGCGAGGTCCTAAGAAAATGATCGAGCCACTAAGTTTTGCAGACAGCTAGAATCGCCAAAACAGTCAAAACGCTGCGGTGCCCTGCAAAATTAGAAAGGCGCATTCAATTTTGGACGAGGCAGAGACGACCGCGAAAATCTTAGCATGAACCCGACGTCGAACTTGCCAATGCAAGCACTTTGGAATTGCAAGTTGTTTTGTTTCGCGACGATACGGGTGCAGCACATCCCTTAAGCCCCAATAAAACGATCTTTTCCAATGAAAGGCCTGCGAAGAAAATCCAAAGCTGCCCCTGCTCCTACGTACGACAGCAGACAGGGAGAAGCAGCCGGTCTCACACGGTGAACGGAGCACCGGTCGGCAAGCAGCCGAACCGAAGTCCATGAGAGCAGCGAGTGAAAATAGTCATCACCAGTGGACAGGGCCCTTCGCCTCAGATTATGTCCAGCCGGCTTCGACGAATTACCGCAATCCACAGCAATCCACCTCGATCCATTCGAATTACGCCGACATCGACCAGACATGATGCCAAGCTCAAATTTTGCAGTTATAAAGTAGTACACTTTCGAATTTATCTGCCCACCAAATTGCATGATGCTGCATGAAGGCCGACTTATGCAAATGAACTTCGAAGCCGGACGCATGGACCTCAACCCACCACAATCCATTCTAGTTCCCGTCAAATCCACCAAGCATCAGCTGCACACACCTCTAAACAATTCGGAATATCAAACTAAGCTATGCCTACAATATACCCAGAAGGTTTCGCACGCTTCTGCTCACGCGTTCTCACAATGTCCACTGAAATAAGATTAGGGTGGTCCAGGCCAATATCGAAATCCACAGCAATCCACTTTATTCCAACAGGGAACCAAAGAAATCATGTTCGAAAAGCTCCTTGTTTGGTTGCATATACGACAGAGTATACACGAACGAGAAATCTAAATGGCTTCGTCACCCAGCATCTACCAGTCTATTTTTAATGAACCGTTATAGATTTCTGCATTTTCTCAGGCCGTTGCTGTTGATTGCCGCGCATCGACCTCGAACATACATTCGCTATTGGATGAAAGAATGCGGTTGCACTTTTAATACTGAGCACTGTAATAAGCTAATAAAATCGGATCTTCTCCAACCAGCTTTGTTTGTAATTGTAACCGACAATCGCAGATTCCTGTATAGTCTTGGGCAATTGCCGTTGATAGCCATGCACTTCCCAAGGTTTAACGCACAAAATGACAGCGTGTGCGCCCAGAGTGAGCGTTATGTGGTAGGACAATTGCAAATTCAAACGGCCGATTTCCAGCAAATTTGAAAGTATAGTAGAGGCCGGCGGATTGCCATCGACTGCTGTGCATTGCCCTCGATTGTGTTTTTATTGATTGTTTAAAGGCATGTGGCCAGGACTTTTAATTCAGTGCATTGCAATAAGCGTGAAAAGTTGGAGCGTCTCTCTGCAATTGTCGGTCCATTTGTAACTGACCGTTATGAATTGGCGTATTTCTCCGGGCCATTGCCGTCAATTGCCGTGCGTTTCAGTAGATTGAACTCACACAATGGGTGAAAATTATGCAGGCATGCAGGTATATTTTACGTGGAACGAGAGCTGCAGTTTACTGTAGCCAATCTTGTCAATTTTCCACTGATTCTGCTTTCGGCCCCTACCATGGCTGTGGAATGCCGTGCATTGCTGACAGTTAACGAGGAAAGCATTTTAAAAGCGCAACGGCTTTACTTTGGACGCAGTGGAATTTTATACGTAATGACAATTGGGGCTTCGAGCTGCCAAGTTCTCGTCAATTTGAAAGTCTTACAACTTCACTTTTAGCACAAGGAAATGCGAAATGCGATGACAATAAGCACTTCATGCAGGCAATTTGTGGACGACTAGCCATGGATTGTAGTAGATTACTCATTCAAACCGAGCCGTTGCCATAGATTGCCATGCATTGCCCGAAATTTTACTGATGCAATTGATTAAAATGATGTGCGACTTTAAACAGTGTGCTTTTTAACATGCATTCAATATTGGAGCATTGCGAAACGGATTTCAGGGTATTTTGCATGGGATTGCTGTAGATTTCAGTATTGGCCCGGGCCATTGCAGTCAATTGCAGTGCATTGCTTCCAAATGGTTGAGACAATTGTAGTAATATTATGCTAGTACACAATAACCGAAGATTAGAGCACCATGCAATCATTATTCGAGCTTAAAGTGAACGTACTTTGGTCGTTTTGCGGGTAATAGTGGAGTGATGTACTGGCCTGGCAGTTGCAGTCGATTGCAGTGCATTGCTGCAGAATGGTCGAGGCAATTACAGTAAAGTTATGCGAGTTCACAATAACCAAAGAGTAGAGCAGAATGAACTCATAATTAAAGCTTCTAGTGTACTCGTTCTGGTCTCTGTGCGGCGGATTGCCGCGGATTGAGGTGGATTGCAGTTTGGGACCGGGCTGTTGCAGTCGGTTGTAATTCATTGCATGATAACTCTTGTGCATAATCGGGTAAAACTTTTTGGGTGCACTTTGAACTGAGTAGTCCTGTATGCAACGTCAGTTAGAGATTCGCGATGACAATTTGATGATGAATTGCAGTGGATTGCAATAGTTTCCAAGGTCATTTCAGGCGATTGCTGCCCATTGATACAGTGCGAGGATGCACAATTTTTTTTTATTTTACGTTGTTTCGCACTAAACACAGTGCACTTTAATATGCAATAAAAACTGGAGCTGGGCCCAATGTATTTCTGTTGTTATGCAGTGGATTCGGTGGATTTACTTGGATTGTGGTATTGGTCCGGGTACTACACCGATCACCTTCAATTCTTATCGGAATACCCTGACCACCTTGCCAGTTCGAATAGCGATAGAGCTGCCATTTACAAAATAGGCTTTCTAAGACTCCACTTTATTCAATGTTAAATGAATGACCGTTCAGATTTCAAATTTAGAGCTCACGTGACTGCAAGTTCTCGATTGTAAGCTATTGCCTTCCATAGCCCTGGCCAGCATGCCTCGGCAAATGCGGCAAAAGTAAAGTGCGTAGACAGAGATTTTTCCCCTGAATGCGCCATATCAACCTGCATAAAATAACAAATTATATGTCATTTGTATTGTGCCCCAAGTGAACGTGATCTCTATTCAGGCGCTTCACATGTGCCTTAAGGCTCGAGCCAACTACCTCAGCATGGCACGACTTTTTTTGTTGAAATGGAAGCTGCATGGCCATTAGAATACAGGTGCTGCCTAGATCGTACGGGACATTAAGCCCCGTACCACGGACTGATGCTAATGCTCAGTCACGAATTAATATTAATGTGACGTATATATATATATATATATATATATATATATAGCTTTATATGTAAAGTGTTATTACATGAAGCTCAAACGAGGAAAATCGTAAATTTTGAATCGATGGAATGCAACGTATATTAATGCAAAGTATCTCCGTCTGTAACTTCTCGAAGCCATAGAGACCATGTGGGTGTTACGGAAGAGAGTTGTGTATAACGCATTCAACCGCCGAAGCGACTTTCGGTACGCAATCGATAGCCAACAGACTTTGTCTCACACAACAAAGTAAAAGTGGTAAGCCTAGCAGAGTCAGGAGAGCAGTTGAGGTAGTTAGTAGCATGGAAGTAGCAGGTCAGGAACGCTGAAAACGATGAGCCATAGTCGGCAGCAGGAGAGTAGTTGTCGTTTCGTAAGAATTGTGGAAGCGAGTTCCACAGTCCAGGACCTGCAGAGCTAAAGCTTCTATCGCCAACGAACTTTCAGTCGTGGAATGGAATACCTAATTTATTGTCCACTCAGGACCTGAGGGCGCGAACAGGCTGAAACTGTTGCAGCAGGTCAGCTAGGTACGAAGAAGCCAAGCGGTGGCGGGCGTTGTGGGTCAGCGTAAGAACTTTGCTCTGTATCCTTTGCTTAACCGGCATCCATCCTAGCTCTTTTAGCAAAGGAGACACGTGCTCAAACCTCTGGGGCTTGATTGCGCATAGAAAGAGATTGAGTTCTCTGAGGGCGCTTTATCAAGTGCATTATCAGCATTATCACTAATATTGAAGACTAGCCTTGCAGCCATATTCATAGTCAGCTGCAATGGCCTAGTTGCTTTCTTTGGTAGCCCAGCCAAAAGGATATTACAATAATCAAGCCGAGACAGAACTAAGAAGCTAGTTCAATTTTTTGCATGCCACTGTGGAAGACAGCTGCTAATCTTAAACAGGTATCGGACGTGATGGCTAGCTGTAGAATTAGTCTTCTGAATGATGTGATTGCCAAGCACAATCTAGGCTTTCACTTCTATGCGGATGACACTCAGTTGTACCTTTGCTTTGATCCCTCCCAGCCTTCGAGCACCTCAAATTCTCTCAACTCACTAGCTGCATGCATTGATGACATCCGCACATGGATGGCAGCAAATTTTCTAAAACTAAACGATGATAAACCTAACTTACTTGTTATGGGCAAACCCAGTGTGATTCAGAGATTGGAAAGGGTGACGCTCAAAATTGGCTCTGCCAGCATATCTCCAGTTGAATCAGCTCGAAATCTAGATGTCATATTCCAAAGCGACCTTTCGTTAGACGACCATATCAGCTCCACAGTCAAATCCGCCTATTTTCAGCTTTATAACATTGCTAAAATTCGGGCTTGTTTAGATAAAGATACCACATCTAAGTTGGTCCATGCATTCGTGACATCCCGTCTCGACTTCTGCAACTCACTGCTTACTGGCCTACCAGCATGTGCGATCAGGCGATTGCAGCTGGTGCAAAACTTGGCAGCTAGACTTGTCTGTCGTGAGTGTCGCAGTTGCCACATTACTCCACTTCTCGCCGACCTGCACTGGCTATCAGTCAAGCAACGGATTGACTTCAAGGTTTTGTCGCTCACTTTTAGGTCCCTTCATTTTATGGCTCCAGCCTATCTTTCAGATATACTACCCCATCAGGCCAAGCATCGTACCACCCGCTTTTCGGAATCCAACAGTCTAGAAATACCTCATACAAACCTTAAATCCTTTGGAGAACGTGCATTTAGTTCGTATGCTCCCAAAGCCTGGAACTCCCTCCCGACCTGCGTCAGAACATCCCCTGACCTGACCACATTTAAAAGGAACCTAAAAACACACCTATTTAGGACAGCATTTAGTGGGTCCCTGTGATCCGTCCTTGATGTGCTTATGCGTGCTGACACTGCATGCTGCCACTAACCACATTCGCATGCTGACGCTGTGCATGTCACCCCTAACCATATTATTCATTTTGTTTGTTTTTCAAGCATGATTTTACTTACCATTTAATTGCATTTCACTTTGCAGCAAATTTAAAGCGCCTAGAGAGAGATTAAGTTCTCTGAGGGCGCTTTATCAAGTGAATTATTATTATTATTATTATAAGCTTTTAAAACTGAGGTAGCTGTCGAAAACACCTAAATTTTGAGCACTTGATGATGGTTGCACAACAGCATCAACTATTAGAAGAGCAAAGCCTTTTAATCCAGCCACACGCTTAGAGTGTCCTATGAGCAGCAGTTCGGTTTTATCGCCATTTAATTGCATGAAGTTTTCCTACATCCAGGATCGAAAGTCGGCAAGGCAAGCATTCAGTTTCTTAGTTGCGGCAGCAGATTCCGACCGTTTGAATGACAAGTACATCTGAGTATCGTCAGCATAAAAGTGATATCCTATTCCATGGGCCTTAATCAATTTTCCCAGAGGTTGAGTATAAATAGAGAACAGCAAGGGACCGAGTACAGACCCTTGGGGGACTCCACAGGTGAACCGTCACGCGTGTGAGACCTGCCGCCCACACGACATGGATTGAACACGATTAGACAAGTACTATTTAAACCACGCTAGTGTTCCGTCTGACAGACCGATCGTTGTTCTCAATCGTTCAAGTAGAACATCGTGATCAATTGTGTTGAAGCAGCTGACAGATCTTTCAGAACTAGGGCAGTGATATTCCCGTCATCGTTGCCACGTAGAATGTCATTGTTAACACGGAGGAGAGCAGTTTCAGTGGAGTGCTGCCTCTTGAACCCTGATTGAAATGTTTCTGACATTTAATTCTTTTCAATAAGTTCAACCAGCTGCTTAGCAACAATTTTTTCAAGAATCTTTGACAAGAAAGGAAGAAGGGAAACTGGGCGATAGTTTGCTAGGACCTGTGTATTTAATCCGGGCTTTTTTAAGTATGGGTCTAACGACTGCCGATTTGAAGGACTTGGATACGACCCCTTTTTCCAAAGAAGCATTAAAAATCTCATTATGGTAGGGCTAAGTTTGTCTGCCAGTGAAGACCATGGAGATGATGGTAGAGTGTCTTCAGGAGACGAGCTCTTTTTACTAGCCCTTATTAAAGTAGCCACATCGCATGCAAAAACCTCGGAAAACCGTTTACGGAAGGTCGCAGGATGTGAATCCACAACGGCTTTACTTGGAGGGGGCTTAATGGAGGCACGAATGTGCACAATTTTTTCAGTTAATATGGCTAAAAACTATGCGGCTGAGCCGTTAGTATCTGGGGAGTCGGACCCACCAGCATTGGCCTGTAAATTGTGTACTGTCTTACAAATCTGTTTTTGGTCCGACTGGCAGGAATTCAGTTTTCGAGTAAACCAGAAGCCCTGGCTTTCTTAAGCTTCTGCGTGTAAACTCGAAGGAAGTCTTTGAAATTGACTAGACCTGCATCAGTCTCCGATTTCTTACAACGACGTTCCAGCCTGCGCTAAACACGGCGCATCTTTTGAAGTTTTTTTTAAAGTGAAAGGAATCTCTGTGACTCTGGACACGGATAGAATGTACGGGAGCATGCTTATCAAGAGCACTCCTAAGTATCATGTTTACTGCATGAGTTAGGGTATCGAGGCTGTCGCTCGAGTCTGGGTGCAGATGAAGAAGACCCGAATCACAAACAGATTTCAAAAATGTGTCTTTGTCAATGCTTTTTAAGTTGCCTGGCTGGACCAGTTCGACATTACCCTGTAAGTACAAGGGAGCAGGAACAGTAAACGAGACCGAACATGGATCCGTGAGGGTCAGCGGGAACACCAAGAAGTCAGTGGGAAAGACATCTTCAGTGATCACGAAATCTAGAATATGGCCACCGACGTGCGTGGTATGATTAATGTGTTGGACCAAATCAAAATTCTCCAGACAGTCGAGAAATGAGCGGACCTGGCTTTTGATAGGATTGTCAACGTGAATATTGAAGTCTCCAGCAATCAGTAACGGCCTGTCACACACACATATTTTAGCGAGGAACTCCGAAAACTCCTGTACAAACAAGTTTATACAGCCAGAAGGAGGTCGGTATATCGCAACACAGTGAGAGGCATTGTCTTTGATGAGGACCTGGTTGCCACTGATTCAAGCGACGGCCATTGCGAAAAGCTGCACATCGCACAGAGCCAAACAAATCGCGGACAACAATTGCAACGCCGCCACCAACCTTGTCAGATCAAGCATGGCCGGATAGAATGAGAATCCGGGCGGGGTGGTATCACATATGCAGCTACCGGAACAAGGCGTTATCCAAGCTTCGATCAGCAGAAATGCATCTAGCTTCTCCTGGACTACCCGATCGCGGATAAGTAGCCCCTTGGTTCTTAGCGAGCGGACAATTAGTAGGCGGAATTTAAGAGGCTGTCTAACAACTGCGAGATGCCGATGAAGTGGCTTGTATTCAAGTCGGCGTGTAGCCGTCCCGCCAGACGAGGGCCCTCGAATTCGAATTGGACCTTAGTAACGGCCGCCGGTCGACGTTTCACAACATGCTGAGGCATGGCAGGTAAGTTACTACCGCAACGAGCGCTATTCAGCGCTTTAAACTTAAGGATCCTGGGTTTGATAGCCTAGCTGTTGATATGGCGAACGCAGGATGCAGGAAGGTTCTCACTGACCCGCCGAAGGGGGCCCGCCGGTAGGTATCGACTACTGGCGACATCGCACTTTATGCTAAGCAGGTGGAGGTTATACCTATAGTTCTCATGCTCCCAAAGCCCGTAGCTCACTCCCAGCTGACGCAACAACACCCTCACTTGATTACATTAAAACAGGAGCAACATTAGCACCTGTTTCTCACAGAATTCGCTACGCGCTTGTGAATTGTCGTGTATGTGCTTAAGCGCGATGGTGCTATGCATGTTGTAACTAACCACATTTACATCCTTTCCTTACAGTATTTGTAAAGTGCTTAGAAAGAGATTTTGTTCTCTGGGGGCTATGCACAAAAATATATTATCACTATTGTTATTAATAATATCAAATATATATTACATATCCTAGCTCTCTAAGCATATAGGAAAAAGATGGATAGAAAACGAGAAGTAATAATGCACTCAAAATATTCATCCGATAGTGGCTGGTCATATTTCTAATAGTACAAGAACAGTAGGCTATACGCCCTGGCGCAACTAAAGACGGTATTAGGTTATATGGGTTTGTCAGCCATCGGCTGTTATTAAATCTCGAATAGTCTCGCGAGTCGCACGAGATTTCGAGCGTCAACAGCAATATTTTACGGGCGCCGTATGACACGTACTTTTTTCCTTCAAAGAGGCCTCTGCAGCCCCGCAGGCGTGCGATGGTCCGCCCAGGGAAGTCATCGGCTAGAGCTCCTAGCGCTACTGCAGTGGACACTCTCGGGCTTATCACTCGGCGTTTCAAGATCGCTGGCTTCCACGCGCCTTACGTCGGAACACGTCACGGGCAGCGCCGGCCAACGTCGGCTGGCACCGTCCCCTGTGGGCTTGCTCAGAGTTCGGGCATCGGGGTGTCCAGCGGCAACGCATTCACGCCGCCGCGATCGCTTCTCAAAAAGCGCGCCACAAAGGTCAGCAAAACGTTGGCACTGTACGCGCGTTGTCGGATGGACGTGGCCTGCCGCTTTCCGCACTCTCTGCTACACGATTTGGCGACATGAAGACGCGAAGAGCGACGCTAGCGGCCATCACAGCGCAGGCCGCGGCAGCTGCTAGACGACATTGGCCAGCGGTCTCATGAGGAATGATGGCTGGGCGTGCCGGGGCGCGGTTTTGCGTCAGTGCTGCGGCGAGGACATCCGCTCCTCCCCCGCCCACTTAGGCTGCTGAATTCCTAAGCTGACAATATAACGGCGGCCTTTTGAGCTCGCGCGCGCGTGCGAATTAGTGACGCATGGCGCGGAGGACGATCAACCTGCTTTCCCATCACTCAGGCTCGGCGACGGACCGATGCGACTCGAGTGATTAATTTTGCTCCCTTGGCGACGGACCCTCGACAACAACCGCAGGCGGCGGACGATTACATCTTCCCCGGTGCCGCTGGCTCGGGCCGACGGAAATGTGAGTACGGCGGCAGCTCGCGGCGTAGCGATGTCTCCGTCGCAGGCCGCTTTCGCCCCCCCCCCACTGAAGTTGCACATTGCCGCGACCGTTGTTCGACAGCTGAGCGAAAAAAGTGCCTCCGCCACGCGCGACGTGGCTCCGAGGCAAATGCGCCGTCGACTGCCGGCCACTGCAACGGAGCTGACGGGACGCCGGAAGCGGAGGGGCGATCTAGTGGCACTCTCAATTGCTGCACGGGCGGTAGCCCGCTTGGGTTAATCTCCACGGAGATGTGCTACGGTACAAGCGGCGATTTGACCGCCAGCAGGCGCAAAAACGTATTTTCTTTTAAGATGCTGCTCGAGCTCGGTCGTTCATTCGCGGGGTTCAAGTGGCGCCATCAAGATGACATGATAGGCCTACAATAATAATAATAATAATAATGCATTTATCAAATGTGTTATTATTATAGGCGAAAGGCGGTTAAAATAGTTTCTCCTCTCTCGCTATGTGGCTTTGTCATTTTCCTTATCTCTTCTGCCAACCAAATAGCGTCTAGTTTCGATAGATAATATCGGAACTGATTTAATCGTGGTCATCTATACGTGCCAATCCAGACACGTTTATGAGCATAGCATGGAGGTCTTGGGTCACGTGTAGGAGAGATATTTAAATATAGGCATTATCGTTTAAGGAAATCTACTTTCTCAAAAAGTCTGTACAAATAATTTGCCTGGTCAGCCATTTTCAGTCGCGCCACCTAGCCTCAAATCAAGCCTTCTCGTTCCGCAAGGAATACTAACTCACAACTTTGGGCACAATTTTTATTTGATATTACCATACTTGGCCTTCTAACGAATCTCAGCTGCTTGGTGATTCCGTATTAGCTTTAAGTAATCACTGAGGCGAAACACCCGCAAAGCTCCGGCTGGGACTCGTGTGTTAAACAATAACTGTAGCAAGTCATTCATATAGCATCCTCCGAGAATTAAACATCCCATACAGACACTAACACGGGATGCAAGGGAAGCATGCCTATTAGTTAATGATAATATGCGCATTGTCAGCACGCATTTGCAAACCAGGAAAATCTCAGTGACGGAGCAAATGCTGCTACGATTGGTCGAGTTTTCAGCTTGTTTTTTTAAAGTTCGTGCTCAGAGAACGCCAGTCGGGAGCAAGTCGAGGGTTATGGTAGCGAGCGAACTGACGACACGATCTCCGAAGGATTTTATGTTGGTTGGAGGCACGGCTAAATGACGAGTCTAAAGAGTGGGTGTTCCGATGCACAGCCTGATTAGAAAGTGTTTCATGTAGGTAATCCTGAGCTACAGAATAAAGGGACCTATGCGTGAGTGAAAAAACTTTGACGTTGATTTGCTGCTTGATAGGGAACTCATGCAGGTCGGTGAGAAGTGACATAATGTGGCAAATGCGAAGTTCGTGACTGACAGGCCTAGCTGCAAATTGTTGCTCCAAATGTAAGCGCGTTATGGCAAAGGCCGAAAGACCTGGTAGTAAGCTACGGAAGATGGAGCCAGGGCGTACCAATGCACTGACTAACTTGAATCTCCTATCTCTTATTAACCAGGCTGAATTTTTGATGGTACATAGCTGAAAGCAGTCTGACTTTACTGCGGAGCTGATGTGGTCTTCTAGTACAAGGTCATTGTGGAAAAGGAAAACCAGATGCACAATGTTTGAGAACCTCTTTTTCTCCCAGTTTTCCTGTCTGCAGTCAACCGTGACCCGCTTTATGACAGCAGACTCCCTATACTCATTCCTTTCAAGCGTGTGTAAATTGCCTTAGAAGAGATTTCGTTCTCTTACGGCACTCAACATGTAGAAATAGCATTTTTAGTATTATTGAAATTATTATCTGCCGCCACCTCCAGTTCTTCTGCACAATGCACCCTATATCGGCAGCAAACTATGCCGTAATGACTAGTCCCGGGGCTTTACAGCTGCTGCTAGGCTCGAGCCCACAGCCTTGGTCGTGGAGGCCAGCAATGGGCGATTTTTTCTAGCACAAGTGCATAAATTAGTTCACTGCACGATATATGACGGCGTGAGGTTTAGACCAGTTCTGCATATGTAACAGTACATGTCAGCATTTTTCGCAGGTGTTCATTGTGATTTTAGAGGAATGTTAGGTTATCCAGTTTTTGAGTAGCACTAGGTTTGCCCATTATTTGCATGTTAATTTTATTGTCACCTAATGGGATAAAGTGTGCTCTCATCCAAGTGCGAAAGTCAGCAAGGCATGCAACAAATGAATTGGGAGATTTCTACGTGCTGGAAGCCAGCGAGAGATCAAACCTCTTGTACAGCGGAGGATTATGTGTACAACAATGGAAGCCTAGACTTGAGCTTGATGATTGTATATGCAGACTATCGGTAGAGCATGAGACTCTTAATCTCAGGGTCGTGGGTTCGCGCCCCACGTTGGGCGATAGTTTTATACCTCATACAAACCTTAAATCCTTTGGAGACCGTGCATTTAGTTCATATGCTCCCAAAGCCTGGAACTCCCTCCCGACCTGCGTCAGAACATCCCCTGACCTGACCACATCTAAAAGGAACCTAAAAACGCACCTATTTAGGACAGCGTTTAGTGGGTCCCTGTGATCCGTCCTTGATGTGCTTATACTTGCTGACACTGTGCATGCTGCCACTAACCACATTTGCATGCTGACCCTGTGCATGTCACCCCTAACCATATTATTCATTTCGTTTGTTTTTTCAAGCATGATTTTACTTACCATTCAATTGCATTTCACTTTACAGCTAATGTAAAGCGCCTGGAGAGAGATTAAGTTCTCTGAGGGCACTTTATCAAGTGAATTATTATTATTAGTATTATTATATATTTATTTATTTATTTGTATATATATATATATATATATATATATATATATATATATATATATATATATATATATATATACATATTAAACTCGGCAGAGTATATACATATATGCGTGTATGTATTTCTAAATATTAGAGACCGATTGATGACTCAATGCATGCACACGTGTCTGTGTCTATAGTTTGATCCTATTGTCACCCCCTTTCTGAACATCTGATCCTATGCGAATTGTATTCTCTCTGCAACGTGTTTTTGTTTCGGCAGCCAGCATTTCATGGGAGTCGAGAAACCTAACGTTTCTTGCGTCGATACAAACTGCAGCAGACGTTAGTCCTCTTCCCTTGTGCCTCAGCCTTCTACCGATCTTCTATTTCTTGTGCCTCAGCCTTCTACCGATCTTCTATTCGCAGTGTAACGCTAAAATACGACGCAAGGTAATGCTCTAAGTGGTTTGGCAGCTGTTCCTAAACTCGCGCTCGGACCCCGCCGAAATGATTTTGGTTTACGGCTGGATAAAGGAAACAAGAAATACTAAACGTTGGACTGAAAAGGCTATCAAAGCAAATCACTGTTCGCAGCTTGGCATTTGAAGACTATTGTAGGTCGTATCTGTCAATTTTAGCTAACGTACGGTACAAATGTTCGTAGAGAAATAGTCTAATCGCAGATCAACGACTCGACATCATTTAGTGTCACTCCCTCCCATTATCGTAATCGCTCGCTAACAAGCATATCTCCCAGATATCCTGGTGGCAACTTAGCAGAGTGTTTCTCTGAAATTCTTCGTAGATAATAGAGAACGGATCAGGGACTCTATCGCTTACTGTTATTCCTGCTGGACCGCAGCCTCACTCTTCTATGTATTCTCTTTTTCTCTCTCCTCCGGTACCCACGTCTTTATACACAAATCTTGTCGCTATATTTTTTGCCCACGCTAAGAAGTAAACTAGTCCTCCTAACCTTGTGCCGACAGCTCTCCTTACAAGTTGTATAGACCTGCTGCTTCCAAGCATGATAAATATGATAAATATGTCGCTGGTTTCTGATAAAGTTTGTGCCCTCTCAAAACTAGCTGTATTGGTTTCCGTATACGATGTTCGTAAGAACTTCGATTTTCGGTAGAGAATTCTGCAGCGGGCAAGTGATGCTAGTAGCGCTTGGTGTCTGGACGTGAGATGCGAGATGGTATCGGGAGACGAGACTTGACAATGGATGCAGTGCGTTCATTCAAAGACTGGTCATTTTAAAGCAGAACGACCAGATGTTGGCAGACCTCATAGGAGTGATTAACAGATGAATCGTCTTGAGGTTGACGCATTATCTAGAGGGCTAGTCATCTTATTAGATTGGAATATGAATTTCGATCTGAGGTGAGCTGGGGCCACGATTGAAATTGAATAATGCGGAGCTAGTAACGAAATGTGCGAAAATTCTAAGTAAATTGTTGCTTTGGAAAATGACTCTCTGACCTTGACTTTGCCTTGCGTTCCTAAAATGGTCTGAATATCCTTGCCAGATCGGTGGCTATTTTTCTGATCTGGGAGGGGCTAATGAGACCGTTTATAGTTTAATTCAGCATGTTTGGACTTTGCAATTGTGATTCATCTATGTTCTTAACTTGGCCTTAGTTGCGATGGACTGGTACGACCTACATATAATATACATGTTTATACGCTTGTGATGAACAGTCAATCCGGCTCTTTTAATTGTTTTCAAGCTTGCGCTTAGTTGTCCAAGATAGTTTACGTCAGCATTAAACCATTGGGCATCTCAGTGAGGGTTTAGATTTTGCTTCAAGCTCATTGATAGCATTAGCTATTATCTTCTTGTATCATTCCATCACTGAGGGACAGTTGCATAAAGTATTGAGCGGACGTGGTAACGTGGAGGATGCTTTAAAGTCTGCAAGGAGTGACGAATGTCTTGAGGTCTAGACGATTCACTGCAAAGTTTCTGGATACCGAGTGAGATCTAAATAGGATCAGGTGTCCAGAATTTGAAGTTATTGAATTTAACGGCAGACAGTCGTGGGAAAACTGGTCATCAAAATGCAACTTTTGCTTCGAGCAAGGTCAACATATGAGCCTCGCAGAAAATGATGCCCATCTATGTATTAAATTCGGCACATTGAAGATCAAAATCACCTTCAACGAGAAAGAGACAATCTCTCAATCGAAATTATCGCTAGTGTGGGACCCGTTTTCTTTGCCATCGGCATAGGAGAAAAAGAGACGGATTTCGCGATGTCTTTAATA
The DNA here is from genome assembly GCA_009760855.2 of Cristatella mucedo. NCBI lineage: Eukaryota > Metazoa > Bryozoa > Phylactolaemata > Cristatellidae > Cristatella > Cristatella mucedo. Next base: position 6,660,868 of record WPIO01000012.1, read on the forward strand.
GCCGGCTAGTTAGTACTTTTTCGGGCAGATCGAGGTCATAGCAATCAGGTAAAGAATTCATTTGTATAGCGCCCCAAGAGAACTTGATCTCTATTCAGGCACTTCACATATGCTTCGGGGCTCGAGCCCACGACCTCAGCAAGACCTTGGTCGGGGCGAGCACCTTAACCGCTGGACCAACTTTTAACACTTCTCTTTAAAAAGGGCGATCGATATGCTCATTTTAAAAGAGTGGTCGCGGCGTTTAAGCAGTTGTGATGAGTTCTGGGTTGAAGCGATTTACTGCGGAGCTTTTGTCGGAATATGCTGAGTAGTTCGAAGCAAGGCAATATATACTGGAGGCGTATCTATCGCTACGTCTAGGCTTTCGGCTTCGACACTTCCTGGGAGGTGCGCTGCATGCAGGATGACGAAGTAGCACGTAGACCGCTGCTTTGTCCAAGTTAGTGGCGCGGCATAAATCAAGTTGAAAATGCACTTTCTATGCTGCTATACTTTCTGTTTTGTGAACGAGGTTCGGGCTTTATTGGCCGGAACATATCGCCCCGCGCCCTTAGGAGCGACGAACGATTGGACGATTGAAAAGCGGAAAAGCGGAAGCGCTGCGGCCAATTAGCAAGAGCTGCAATCCTTCTCTTTTTAGCAGCGTCCTAATTGTGTATACGCTCGTCTTTGAAAGCATAGCCTTCCAGTGACTTCAATGTCAAGACTCTGCATATTTTCGTCCTGCTCGCTGGCGAAAGCATCAGGCTCTCCCCTTTCGTTGTATTTGTGTGAGCCTTTTGTCGGACACACAGTACATCTCAGATATGTCGCAATACCCTTTAGTTAATCACTAGAGATACACACACACATACACACACACACACACACACACACACACACACACACACACACACACACACACACACACACACGCATACACTGTTTAGTCCCTTTGCTCAGAGAATATATGAACTTGAGCTGCAGCTTCACCGTAAAGCCTTTAACTGGTCGCTATATGGCTCTCAGACATCCTGTAATCACCGCTGCAGTTGCTGCAGATATACTGTACGTGATTAGATACTTACAAGTAGGCCGATGCGGCTTTGCAGAGTCATGTGGAGCTCCAGTCACCAATCGAAGCGAATGTGCTATTGTTCCAATAGGTACCCATGGACTGAGCACCTTTTTGATGAGACTCTGATAGATTTATTCAGAAGACTGCAGAAGACTGAAAGCTAGTCAATAGTATCAACAGCCGCCTGGATAGAAATTAAGTTCTCTCAGGGTACTCTATACAAAAACATACTTTTTAGAATATTAATCGGGCTCTCTGGCGCTAAACCGTCACAAAGGTGCAGTCTTGGTGTCAGCTTTAAACCATGTCAGCCTCAACCTATTTATATAAGAAGCTGGCGGTTCGAGTGATTTCTAAATTTATAAATCTGAATTATTGCTAGTATAAAGACATAACTCGTCAGGACAGAAGCACGTGCGTCATTCACTAACTGCGTTGTTAGTAAGAGAATAACTTACTATAATTCCATTGACTTGTCATTCTAGCGAACTCGAAAGTCCCTGGTGCAATTTCAAATTAAAAGCTACCATACATATAAATTCCTAAATTGTAACCAAGCGAAGCCTCTTTAGGAATAATTTACTTAGAATTATATGAGACTTAACCACTGTGTGTAAGTTGTTAATGAAGCAACATCGTGAAGACTAAGCAAATGAGCTTTGTTCTAGCTTTAAAATTTCCTTGCAAAATTTTAAAAATTTTAGAAAAATTTTAGAAAATTTTAGACATGACAGCCTTGTATACCGCTTAAATTACAGCTGTCGGATTCTTGTCTACAGTTTAGTTTGCTCGGCCCCATAAGAGCCGGTAATCTACATCGGCCTTGCTTACGTCATGCTGCGGGATAACTTTTCAATTTTTAGCACTGGGGCAACCACCAACTGACATCATGACATACCCTGATTGGATGACATGTAAACAGAAGCTAGAAATGCACCTGTTCCTCGCTTGATTTTCTGATCCCTCGTGGATTTCCTTTTATGTTCTTATGCGTGCTGACGTTACCAGCAGCCATATTGACATGCTTCCTCTATAGTATTTTTTAAGAACGAGATTTGTCATCTGAGATGGATATGTAACTGTATTAGTAGTGTTATTATTGAACTCGATGGCCGTAAATGTTGAGCGGTGGCTAATTTGAATTTCGCGACATCAGTGGCCGTCTGCCAGCATTACTTGTGCACACCGATACTGCACGACGCTTCTCTTAATTATCCGTTTGTCGGGTGGCTTGATTTATGCGGCGGAAGTACACTTTGCAGATACTTTAAATTACGCCCGGTCTCCTTCTGGCTGCAAAGGCTATAGCCCCGCGGACTAGATTGCGGGCGGTGCAGCGCACCCGACGAGTGTGCTTTCTACGTGGAGCAGACGCGTACATTCACATACACAAACTTTTGAGCTTTTTATTTTTATTGTTTATTGCGATGGACTGCTGTAGTGACCAGCATCTTTGAAGCTCATTTGCACGAGAACGTGCAAGCGCAACAATGTGAAATCTTGCAATTACATTATAAAACAAAAATGTGCTACAATATTCACTCGAAGTAATTTGAGCCGGGCACTGCCGATTTCCGGTAGATTTCGTAATATTAGAGCGAATTGTGGCAGGCTTCTTTGGTCGATTCGTCGAGTCCGTCGAGCCTCCTCAGCCCCATTCCGAAATACCCCTGACGTATTGCCTTCCGTTCGGAGACCTACGCGCCTGCGGTTGCTATGCATACTTACCACGTGGTCTACAATTAAGAGCAGTACAGGCTTTCACGTTGCTCGCGCGCCACGTTCGAGCGAGCGGGGCTCGTGTGCCCGTGTCAGGTTTGCTTCGCGTTGCAGTCAGCTTCTAAAGTCGAGCTGCTTTCGAAAGCATGAGCTCGAGACGCAGAAGTTGCAGCATAACGTGACTGCGGAGCTTCCTCGCTCGCTGTGACTAATTGTTAGCTGAAGCGCGGCTCGCGGTGTGACTCAGTCAGCGTTTGCATGGCCGCCCTTCTTTACGTAGAGTTATTACTCCCGAGTCGGGCTACGAGGTGTAATCTGGCTCCGACTTGCCAGATTCTCTTGTAGATGACGAGTTTTCTCTTCCGCACGTCTATGTCGCTGCTGACGGTGACGCACTGCTTTGCTTCCGTTGACTACGGGCCGACGCTTCCCATCGCCGGCAAGACTGGTAAGCTCTTCGAACCGTTACCTGCCGCGTCTATCGATAAAGCCGTCCGCAGACTAGCAAGAGTCGCGCACTCTCAGCCCCGAGCATGCTCGATGGCAGACCGGCGGCCTCCGCAGCGCTGCCCGCGTCGACGCGGGCCGCGCACCGCTTCGCCCTCGCGGGTGCCATCGCGAAGCTCTTCTCGATTCGCCAGCAACGCTCCGTTGAGTTTGGAGTGGCGTCATCGTAATCGAGCTATGCAAGGCACTCATCTTTGGCTGAGCCACGAGCCGGATATTATGAGCGTTAAATACTGCAGACGGGTGCGGCGGAGCTCAAGAAGGAAAGACGATCGACCGCTTGCGCGCGCGTCGACCTGCAGCGAATGCGAAATGGCGTGGGAGCAAAGTCAGCCACGCGGCGACTACGCGCGTCTCGCGCAGAAAAATTTTCCCGAGCTGCTGACAACCGCTGCCGTCGAGCCTCGACCTGCTGTTAGATAGGTCCGAGCGGGTGAGCGCGCCGGGTGCGGAAAATGGCAGTCTTTTTTCGTTACTCAACCAAATAAGGCTCATTGAAGGGGCAAAGGTTCAACCGCTTGTGTTTATGCTTTCAACGAGGAAGCGCCAGTAATTGATTCGTGGAAATGTGCCTCTCTAGCGCCGGTGAAACGGTGACTACAGCTCCTCTCTCTCTCTCTCTCTCTCTCTCTCTCTCTCTCTCTCTCTCTCTCTCTCTCTCTCTCTCTCTCTCTCTCTCTCTCTCTCTCTCTCTCTCTCTCTCTCTCCTCTCTCTCTCTCTCTCTCTCTCTCTCTCTCTCTCTCTCTCTCTCTCTCTCTCTCTCTCTCTCTCTCTCTCTCTCTTGCATCGCCTAATTCCATCAGTAAAACGTCTACGTTGTGCCGCACTTGCGTGCCTCGCACGACTAATAGCAGGTTGAGTGTAGCTGAGAGACGCAATTCTGAGCACCACGCTTGTCAAGGTGCGCTGATATTTAGGGCACTGTAAGTGGCCGAGAAATTTCTATTTGTATTGCTTTGAGTAACACTATAGGCGTTCGTGCTACCGACTGACGACATCAAGTTGGCCGGCGGTGGTATTACGTGCTCTCTCATCACGTTCAAAAATCGGATAAATTTAATAACTTGAGCGTCGCAGTATGAGCACAAGAGCACCGCCCTCGACGATTTTTTTGGTTGACTTTGACGCAGCACAGTCAGGCACTTAATCCTTCTGTCGAAATTGCTAAAAAAAAAAACAGCGGCTCGTTGTTCTGATGCTGGTTGACAAAAACTGTTCTGGCTGCACCTGCTGCTCTCCTGACACGTCTACTGAAGCTCTGTCCCGACGAGATTTTCGGAAACCACTTGCATGTCGCCTCCGCCCTTCTCTTTGGTTGCCTTACGATTATCTTTGCGAATTTCTTTCGATGTCGCGCGCGGCCTCTCCTCATGCATCGAGCGGCGACACTGGCGCACATCCGCCTACCAGCTGCACATCGCGAACACGGTCGCGCGCGGCTGACGCGCGGCTCTCGCTCGTTTCGCTCGCAGCGGCCGACTGCTTCGGTCCGACGGACATCAACTTCGTAGCCGACGAGAACAACATATGCTGGTTTCACCAATGCATGCCTGTTGGCGGCTTGGTAGCCAAGCGGTGCGCTTTGGGCACGCACCTACCTGAGAACTACATCGTGAGTTGCAGGCTCGGCGCGGCGCGAAAACGCAGCTCGCCATTGTGTCCGGCCCTGCTCAGTCATTATCGTCCGTTGAATGTCACAGCGGCTGAGCGGGATTGGGGTTTTATGAGATAGCGATCTCTGTTTTTTCTTTATATAGTTCATGTAACGATCTTTCCCTGCAACTTCATGACGAAGCAGCGTAGAGACGCATTTCACCTCTATCGCAGCACCCGAGAAGAAGTACAGCGAGTCCGCTTTAGGGCACTGCGTAGGCAACGTGTACCGCTGGACGAGCTCGCACCATGTCGCTGTCTCCCTCAGTCTTGGACCGCCCCACCGTATCAGCACTAGAGCTTAAAGGGATACCAAAACACTTTGAAGCCTCGAAACAAACGACGCACTCCATAGATAGCTGAAATGGTAGGCCTTCCATTCTATGACGCGACGCAAGGTCGCTATTGAACTGCAAACCACATTTTGTAAGACCCCTGTTGTATACAGTATAGAATAGAATTCTTATGTAATTCAACTGAATTTTTCTTAAGCTTAAGAGAAATCAGTGATTAATCATAGGAATCATCTGTATTAAATCATTGAACATCACTTCGCCTTCATGCGGCACTTCTTCCTCAAAGAGGTCGCTTTCGTTATCGAAATCAGCCACATAGGCATCAGTGATCTCTGACACTTCCTAAGCAAGCTCTTCTACGTCAATGACATTGTTCAATTTGGCAAGTTTGGGCAAACATTTCAGTAAGGATTCACCTCGGGTAACTGGCATGTTCGATCGAGTTTCGCTCCGTTAAAAATAATGGCTGTGCCTCGCTTTACCTTACTTCGACCCAGGTGATTACTAACGCGGCTATGAACTGACTTGCGAAACTTTTGATTGCATTTCCCCGCTGCCAAGCTGGTCGGATTCAAGTGCAATTGTGCAAGCACTGACGCCAACTCGGGGGACCGCGTGAGTCACGTGACTTGGCACCTAGTGATGGGCGTGGCGAGGGAAAAGGCCACTGGCCCCAAAGCCAATAAGCAGTCCCCGACTACTCAGCCGTCACTAACTATTAAAGGTATCGAATTGTACAGTTTAATCAATTATTCGGGCTGTATTGAGCAGCTTTTTTAACTACCTGCGTATGAAACGCCATTGAAACATACAGATCAATACAGATAACCAACCGATGCATCCGCGGCCGCTGGCTGTCTTCGCTCCCAGTCGGGGGGGGGGAGGGGCGGCGGAGGCGGCAGCAACATCGCTTTGAAGAAAAACAGCTTCGACGATTGGAATTTAGAAGCGAGCGGTGGCGAAAGCTTGACTAGAGAGATGTGGGAGAGGGAAAGAGACGATGATAAATGGAGAATGCACCAGGAGCAGAGAAATGAAGAAGGAGAAATGAGAATGCAAAAGAAAGAGAATGTAAGACATGCGTGCATAGATGGGTATGTATACATAGTGTGTGTGTGTGTGTGTGTGTGTGTGTGTGTGTGTGTGTGTGTGTGTGTGTGTGTGTGTGTGTGTGTGAAACATACTGAGAAAGAGAGGGACGGAGACGGAAAGAGAGTGAGAGAAAGAGAAGCAGAGAAGGGGAAAGAGATGACAAGCTATCGCCTGCCTCTGCCTGAATTGACAGTTGGCCCTCGTTGACGCACCACTTCGTCTAGGATTCGATGGGTGAACTTCAGAGGATGCCGTGACGACGCTTGCAGATGCAGGGAAAGACATCAATGCGGCCGCACCAGCAGCCATCGTTGCATTAGGCGAACGTGGACCGTGGGACTTTCACTTTGGTATCGTCTATCCAAAGGAAAGGCTGCATCTCGCTTGTCTCTGGAGTCGGACCCTCGAGTTTATGACGCGGACGGTCACGGCGCCTCGAAGACGGTTCCCTCAGCAGCCTGCAAATGAAGAGCGATGTACAGGCATTTGCATGCAGCTCAGCGCGGGATACCGAAGCTTCATCGCAAGGCGAGGCGACGCGGAGGAGGGTGAGGCGGCAGAGGGTGAGGCGGCAGAGGGTGAGGCCGCAGAGGGTGAGGCCGCAGATGGCAAATGCTGCTACAGCCAACGGTGAAGACTCCGGCGTCAGGAATGAGATCACTGCCTCGAGGCATCTCCCCGTCCTCGCACGATGTGCATGATCACAGGAAGCCGTGACCCAGATTGCCTGCCAGAGTTATGCCGCGACCCATTCTGGACGATCCTAACATTTTTCCAGGGCGGTAAAAACTTCAATTTGTGGCGTATCCTCGACGGCTGATGTGCGATAATTGAAAATCGCCAAATCCACGAACCCTTTCGGAATGATCTCAATGTTAGATGATGTCAATGGATCTGCCCCAGAAGTCTCCACTCGAGGCAGAGGGGACTGAGAGGCGAGCCAACTGTCCCCGCGGCATGCGCTACGTCCGACTACAGGCCCAATATTAACGCGCCGAGAGAAAGAGCAGCGGGCAGGTTCGGACACAGGATTCGCGGCTGCTCGCCAATCTGTTGTTGCTCGCCAATCTGTTGTTGCTCGCATTAAAGAGGGAGCCTTTCACCGTGGAAGCGTGCGAGATAGCTGCGCCTAGAACCACCGGAGAGCGAGAGAGAGAAAGAGAGAGAGAGAGTATGTGTGTGTGTGCGTGCGTGCGTGCGTGTGTGGCCTCGCACCCAGTATAGCCTCGAAGCATGCTGTCAAATCTGGCACTGAACATAGCTGGCCGTCGAGTGGCCTCGATCCGCTGGAGGACGACGGCTGAATGTCGCACGCGGCCACAGCCGCCGCTGCGGTATCGCTTGCAGGCGCAGCCATACAACCCATGCATCTCAGCATTCCCCGTGCAAGGCGTGTACGACTGTACGCGTGTCAAAGCGGCCGACTCGTCGAACGTGCCAGAGTGCTACACAGACTTCTTCAGCGGCTCGTACTGCCGCAACGGCGGCACTCCTCAGTATCAAGGCAACATCTGCTGGTGCGACTGCCCGCTGGCGTTTCAGGGAGCACCCGACTGCAGGTAGCCAGCGGCGCCTCGTTCTCGGTCCCTCCCCTGACAGTCTTTTCTGTCCCTCCAACTTCGCTGGTAGCTCGGCCACCAAGCTGGCCGCCGAGCTGCATGTCGCCTGCAGTCGCTGTAGTCACACCCGTCACTCTGAGTCGAGCGCTGCCCCGGCTTTCTTCGTTCGCCTAGCAAGCTCGTCGGAAGCACACCACCCCCGCCGACGAATGGCACGGCCGGTCCGTGCACCGACGGCGTCCCGCTAGAAGCGTGGTGCGCCAAAGCCGGGGTCGCGGCATGTCACAACGGCGGCACCTGTCGAGATCAGTGCACCGGCTACGTGTGCGACTGCCCAGCGCCATTTACCAAGTCAAGATTTTGCGATCAGTGTAGGTCACTGGAGGCCATGCCTCTGGGCAGCCGAACTACTTTGTCCGCGTTGCTCTTCGGCTCGCTGTGCCGCATGTGGCTGCTGCACCGAGCCGGGAGCTCGCTCTCGCTAAGCGTTGGCGCCGCCGCCGCCGCCGCCGCCGCCGCCGCCGCCGCCGCCGCCGCCGCCGCCGCCGCCGCCGCCGCCGCCGCCGCCGCCGCCGCCGCCGCCGCCGCCGCCGCCGCCGCCGCCGCCGCCCATTACGTCGACGACTGCATCACTCGAGTTGCCCACTCGCCGCGCTTTTATCTTTCAGTCGACTGCACAGGCGCTTCGAACCCGTGCAGGAATGGCGGCACCTGCCAACGAGGCACGGCCTCTCAGGACGAGTTCGCCACATGCCTGTGCCCCGCAGCGTTCACCGGACAGTTCTGTGAGAGCGTCCGGCAATAGAGTCCGGGGGGGGCCAGGCTGGATTCGAAGGCGGCACGTGGCTCTGTGGACATTGCTTTCCAGTACACGGCGGCATGAGGTCGGTTGCCAGCTGCTTGCTTGCTACGCATAAAAGCGGCCGTTACCGATGAGCCATCCAGCACTGGAAACTCGTTGGTGGAAATGAGCGTATCTGAATTCAGGCAGATTGCTTAAAGAAATTCAAAAGTATTTGTGCCAACATTGGATGCCTTATGTATCTGAAAGAGTGACTCCTCTTTCCACTCCAGCGAGAAACAAGTGTACAAACCCACGGCCGGAGCCGCTCTGCTTTTACGGGCGAACTGACCAGCCGACAATAATGCTAGGCCGACGTCCAAGCGCTAGTCTCCGAGCAGACGATCATAGCCTTTAGGGCTATTCTGCCTAAATTAAAATAAGGCTTTTGAATCAGCTAATCTTTAATGACAATAAAGTAGCATATATACATGAACCCGGAGAGGTGAGGCCATTCAAAGAGTCGCTGAAGGTATCGACAGCTGTAAGGATTAGGGTTGACAAATTAGCCCTGCTATGTCGGGAGATTTTTAGTTAATTACGTACATTACGAGACACTGGAGTTAATTTCGTACATTCGTAATTTAACGCAATGTCGCAATGTTAACTTCGCGTAGGGTTGCCCGAGCTCACCAGAGTCTCTCATAGACTCATGGCAATTCATCCAGAGAGACAGTTACTGAAAACGTTATGAGGCACGATAATGTACGGCAACTTTTTTGCGAAAGAGACGCCGCTCACCATCCACGGTTCCCCGCCGGTAACAGCCGCCTGCTTAGGGGATTGTTGCTAGTGTCACATGCTAACAGCCGGTCGGCTACTTAGGTAGACGTTGCTTTAAATTATGAATGTCCGTAATTAGCTCCATTGTCTCGTCCTGACCTAACGTAGTCTTCGACCAAGAAGCCGCCGCTGATCATTGACTTCAGGATCCTCTTTACAATAACTGAAGATTAAATAGCGGCATCACTAAAATAATTACAATAATGATAAAACACTTATGTGGTACCCCGAGAGAACCAAAATCTCCAGACAAGGCAGGGCTAATTGATCAACCCTAAACCTTGCAGTTGGTGAAACCTTCAGCGACTCATCCTTGAATGGTCTCACCTCTCTGGGCTTATGTATGTATGCCATTTAGTTTTCATTAAAGGTTAGCTTATTCAAAAGCTTTGTTTTAATGTAGGCCTAGTAGCCCTAATGGCTCTGACCGCCGCTTGAAGTTGGCAATGAAGGATCGCCCAATGCAAGGCTAGAACCTACGATCTGGGTCGTGAAGAGCGAGCATCTTGCCCCTGGGCTGTTCTATTCCTCCGCTTAAAGACCATTGGCGACAGAAGCTTTAGCTCTGCAGGTCCTAAACTATGGAGCTCGCTTCCGAAATTCTTACGCAACGACAGCTACTCTCCTGCTGCCGACTATGGCTCATCCTTTTCAGCGGCCCTGGGCTGCTACTTCCACGCTCTCCTGACTCTGCTATGCTTCCCACTTTCTCTTTGTTGCGTGAGACAAAGTCTGCTGGCTGTCGAATGCGTACCGAAAGCCGCTTAGGCTGCGAGTGCACTATTACATGACGTTACATTACCTCAGGGCTAAGAGATTCCGCCACTCAGATGAGCAGTCTTGCTTTTGGCGCTTCTCCGAAGCACTGGCCATGTATCCATGTGCCGACTGTCGCTATTAACGACCCAGGACGTTGGTTCGAGTGTGATAGCAGGCAATCATTCGTAACTAACTGACTGCAAGCCGCGAGCAGGTTGCTACGGCTCGGCTACGCTGTCCTATAAATAGTTCTGCTGGATCAACTAATCTTTGCTCTTTTGCTCCCGTTTCTTCCTGTTAGCTCATGCGTGCGGCTATTGCAAAATCGTAGACTGCCACAGTTGAGCGACGCAGCTGCATGAAAAGTTCCAGATAACTTGAGGCATCGCAGAATATACCATCAAGACGTTCAATATACTTGAATCCTTAAGCAGAAGTCACACTTGATTTACAAGAGGTTGCTGACTAATGGAAAAAGAGAAAAGGCAATTTGAATATAAAGTGCTGAAGTTACTAATAACTAAATGGTATAGCACTAAAGAGAACTAAATCTCTATCCTTGCGCAAAGCAATTCGTTGCAAGTAAAGAAAATGACCAAGAATTAACGGCATGCATGGTACCGTGCTTAGACAAGCACGATACCATGCATGGTACCATGCTTAGACAAGCATGATACCATGCTTAGACAAGCAAACCAAAGTGCATAAGTATCGCGTTTAGACCAGCATGCAAAAGCAAACAAGACACGTGGGTAAACATCAATTACTACGAGCCCTGGTTTAAAAAGACCGCTAAATCAAGCGCAAGTCAGAGTTCACACGTGAACAAAAAGGAAAAGTTTACTCTGGGTTCTGTGACCGGACTGAGAAGGACAGATGTGTCTTTGGCTGAGACCTGAATGATGTAAAGCCATTGTTGGTGGGACATAAGCCAGAAGCGAGCTCCTGACTTCCGGTGCACGCGAACTCAAGTCTCCGTCACCGAAACATTTCAATTTAGTGCCTGAAACGGCGAGACGACTGAACGCCGGCGAACGAGTGGTGCGAGAGTACTCTGGAGGAGTAGCAAGGTAGGATATGTAGCCTGGAGCAAGCGAGTGAAGTGACCTTCAGGTCCCAGATAAGACAAATTGATGTCAATTGTATACTTGCTGAGGAGCTGGTAAAGCTCAGACAGAAGTGCTGTGGTATGGCAGCTACTTCATTCACTAAAGACCAGACAAGCTGCGATTTGTGCACCAGTAGCTGATGGTAATGTGCCAGCCAGTAGTCCTTAATAATGGGAATCACAGTAATCTCGAAGCTCTATCACAAATTCGTGGATTAGTTTAGCTATCGTATTCGTGTCTAAGCAGGTCCTGATTTTCAAAATTCTCGTCGGCTGAAAGTAGAATCGACTGAATAGTGAAGACAATGTGCTCATCCGATGACAGTTTGATTCGGAATATCACACTCAGATTACGGATAATCGTCAATGGAGTGAGACATTGCGAGCCAATCTTGACGAGATCTTAACAACAATGATGATATTATAATATTTGAGCAGCGCTCTAAGAGAACTACATATATTTCTAGATACTATATTTGTTGGAAAGCATTGTCTCCAAATAATTCGATATTAGTTGGATATATATATATATATATATATATATATATATAAACGGCTTGAGTCGGAAGAACCGGCGGCACGATGGCTGACCTGATTGCGAAGTAGTCCGGTTAGGTAGGGCGGGACCAAGAGACTAAGCTGACGTAAAAGTAATAAAACAATCTTGGTCTACAGGCTGTTTGATTGAAATCCAGTGCAGGGTAGCGAGAGTAGTGTAATTTGGCAATTTGGACTTCACGGCAGACAACCCTAGCTGCGGCGTTAAGCACCAAATGTAAACATCCAATTGCACCGGCCTCGAGACCAGTTAGAAGGAAAAGAATTCAAGAATGGGTATCACTAATACACAAACTATTTTACATATGGTATCCATGTCTAATCAGGCCCTAATTTTTGCGACGCTAAACAGCTAAAACTTGACCAACTTAACAGCCTGGAGCTGATGTTTTTGTCTAGTGAAAGGTTGCCGTTTGTTCGCACAGCAGAGAGCCAGCCGATGCCCCCAACACCGACAGTCGATTACCTTGAGGGGGGTCCGCACAAGGTGAAGGTCATTACTTCGCCTTCCGCTTCATGCAGCTGTTAGCCCTCGCCAAAAACTTGTCATTGAAACTCTTGTCATTTTAATTGTCTGTGTAGTTTGGTCGCACAGCAAAGAGCCAGCTGATGCCCCCAAAACCGACAGTTTATTACCAACGCACGGAGCCGAAGAGCGAGCGGCTCCCTTCGGCCCCTACTCCCACTCGACTCCCCCCTCCTCCACGGCTCCAGTCCGCCATCTCGCCACCAGCAGGTTACCGGCCTGTGTCCATGCCACATCGCAGGCGGACCACAGCTCTGCACCGGCCGACCCTGATGGTGAATCCGCCATCTGGCCACCAGCTGGTTACCGGCCTGTGTCCATGCCACATCGCAGGCGGACCACAGCTGTGCACCGGCCGACCCTGATGGTGAATCCACCGTCTGGCTACCATCGGGTTACTGGCTGGTGTCTATGCCACATCACACGCTTATCAGAGGAGCCGGCATACACTCAAACTACAAAGGTCACTGTGGTATGGGACACTGTGATATCGTGCAGAGGCAGCAGGATATATGCTTGTCGAGCATTAACATTGCGGCTTAGATTGTTTTCACTTTCTGAGTAACATTTGATTTGCCCATACATCGCAGGCTAGTTTTTGTCATTTAATTTAAAAAGAATTTCCGCCATCTAAGCGTGAATTTCAGTAATATACTTACTGCAAGGAAGTTGAGACAGTTCATCTGTCTGTAAGGCTAGGAGAGACCAAGACACAAAGTATAGCTGAGTGTCGTGGGCATACAAGTGAAAGTCTAGATTGTGCTTGGCGACTGCATCAGCCAGGCGGGAATATGGACTGTGGCCAAAATTGAACCAAGCATATATACCTAGGGTACCCCTTACTTTAGAGGGTTTTTTCGGATGAATGTTGTCAGTTGATATCAGTGCTCTGAAATGTCTCACTTAGATCGGACCTAAACCATTACAATTTAACGCTAGTGATGCCCAGGAAAGACGGCAGGCACTCAAGAACTTGCTAATTAATAGTACATAATCTCAGCAGTGCTGACTCTGTGGACATTTTAGATCTGATTGGAAATTACTTTCTAGGTTTTAAGCTTAGAAATAAAAATGTAACCAGTCTGGCATACTCATTTTCCTGTCCTAGGCTGGAACGGCAGTACTGAGACCGGGCAGAAGTTTTTTAAGTTATCGTGATGCTGTCTTGGTAGTGGTGTCCTGTGGATGCGTTCAAAATTATTGGCCTAACAATAGCAGTTGGGAAGGCTTCAGGAACAATACCTGAGGTAAAGTACACATTGATCGTGCTAATTGTGCTCGGTAGCAGCTACTCTATGCATCTCTGAAGGATAGTAGTAGATTCAGTGTCAAGTGGGCACGAAGGTGGACAGTGAATGAATGCAAGGAACTGACCATGAGGAGTCAGGTTAGCATGGTATTCAAGCTTGAGGGTGACACCAGGCTTACCCATGACTACTAGGTTGATATTATCGTCATTAAGCTTTAGGAGGTTAGTGGCCATTTAAATGCGAATGTCATAGAAGTAGGTTGCAAAGGAATTAACTGGGTCGAATTCATGGAAAGGCTGGCAAGGGTCGAAGGATAAATAGAGCTGAGTGTTATTGACATAGAAATAGAAATTAAATCCATGTTGTGTGTTTGGCGATGACATCGGCGAGAGGGAGAGTACAGACAGTGAAAAGAACGGCAGGGGAGCCTAAGACCAGACCCTTAGGTATCTTCTGGAAGCGAAACTACGCAATTTACGCTCTCATAGAAAAAATGAAAAATTTAATTTAATATGTTAGTAAAAACTAATATCGTTTATAAGTACGTCCGTATTACCAGTAAGCATAGAACTTTCCAAGGTTTTTTAGAAGTATGAGTGATTGTATGGTCATTGTAATTTTTTAATAAATTTGGTTAATTCATAACCGTAATAGTTTCCCAGAAAGGGTTATTGCTTTCCGAGGAAAGATTGACAGTTCTGAAAGTTTTGATTTGCATATTGAACATGGCTGAAAACGTGCAGGACTTTCGAATCAGGGTGCATTGAAGCACAACGAAGGATGAAGTGAAGATATAAAGGTAAAATAGTGCTCGAAAGTGAACAGAGTTAGAGTTTTCAAGTTTATTTGGTGTTGACTCGATGGAAAAACTATGAATAACTAAAGGTCTTTTTCAAAACAGTGACATTTGATAAAAAAAAAACCTCAGCAAAAATTTTTAAAAACATTTTCTATTAAGTAAGTAAATACTAGGTTTGATGAAATAAATATTAAACCAGGCTCAATCTCGCGTAAAGATGCTTTAAAGGAATTTGAATTTCTTCGAGAATTTATTTGTCAAGCTCTGCTCCACAATTTCAATTGTGATATCTCTTGACTTTTCACTGATCTTCGCTAGCGAGCTACACCTTATATACACTCTCGGAAAAACGACTGCTACGAAGAGGCCGCATTACAGCTGCTTTATTATCTCTTCGTTGTTTCAAAACGACTGCAAATGAGAGCACCAAGCAATAGCACTGAAAACTCTAATTGATGCATCGCAACAATGTCATCCGCTTCTCCTGAGCAGCTCACATTGCGTGAGTCCCCGACGTCTAGCGACGATCCCCCCAGTCGACCGCTCTCGTGAATTGCTCTGGATTTCACCTTTCCGGTACACCTCGTTCGTTCGTTTACACATCACCTCTGGGCCAACTTGATCGCTTGTCCCACGTACTCGCAATAAAATTAGGTTGATCTCACCTAACTCTAGCGCAAGCTTTTCTTTCCCACCGTAATAGAATCTAAAGGTTTTTAAGCTGGTAATCGACTGTGAATTTGGAAAGCTGAATTAAGAAAGTCACCAGGGCAAAAAAAGTGAGCATAGAGTTTGTGTGTGCATGCGTGCGTGCGTGCGTGCGTGCGTGCGTGCGTGCGTGTGTGTGTGTGTGTGTGTGTGTGTGTGTGTGTGTGTGTGTGTGTGTGTGTGTGTGTGTGTGTGTGTGTGTGTGTGTGTGTGTAGGGGTTGTAGCGGAGCCAAATTATTGGATGTTTGAGTGATCGCTCAGAATGAATCTGCATTCATTAGCTTTTGCAGGAGTCAAATTTCCGATCAGCGCCGCCTCACGCTTCTAAAGGTCACCCGATAATACAAAGCAGGCTTAGGAGATGTTGCTTGAAGAATCTTTGCACTGAAGGAACAGATAGCGAATAACATATGTTAAACGGCCATAGAAGACTTAACCCTATCGAGTGACAACCACAATTGAACCTGTATTTCACTGAGCCATCGAAGGATTTTTTGGTCAGAGTAAGAATTCTTCATTTTATATAACAAATCAACCTTGGCAATCTCATTTCCTCCAATAAAGGAAACACTGTGAGTGACTTTCTTAGATTTAAAGAGCAACCTCAAATCCTTTGGAGACCGTGCATTTAGTTCGTATGCTCCTTAAGCCTGGAACGCACTCCCGACTTGCGTCACAGCATCCCCTCACTCGACCACATTTAAAAAGAACTTAAAACACACCTATTTAGGACAGTATTTAGTGGGTCCCTGTGATTCGTCCTTCGTGTGCTTATGCGTGCTGACACCGTGCAAGCTGCCACTAGCCACATTTGCATGCTGACCCTGTGCATGTCACCCCTAACTATGTTATTCATGTTGTTTATCAAGCATGATTTTACTTACCATTCAATTGCATTTCACTTTGCAGCAAATGTAAAGCGCCTAGAGAGAGATTGAGTTCTCTAAGGGTGCTTTTTCACGTGCATTTTTATTATTATCCTTGTCGTTTGGTAGTTTCAAGGTCTAGCCTCATTCAGCAGAACATCCATCTGTGGGTTTCCACACAGATGTTTTCTCGGTACACTACTTTTATTCATTTATACAGGCTCAGAGAAGATAATTTAGACTCTCAGCATTAGTCATCACCTCAATGTCAACGGCACCCAGCTGCAGTTGACATTCAAGCACTCCGACTCAGCTGTGTGGATTGATAAACTCTTTGCCTGCCTTGCAGAGATTTCGTCCTGGATTGCAGCTTATATCTGATGATGAAAGATTATTAACGACAATGATTAAAAACGTGCTGCTGAAATATTAAAATTTTGGTCTCGTGATTGGTGCTGTTAGTGTGACTATCACGGAGCAATCGCAATTTGTGTATCTTTGTTGACAACTTCTTGAATTTTTATGGTTTCACGCAGAAGACCGCATCTCTTAACAGCTAGTCGACAAGATCGTTTCCTATCGAGAATAATATTTGACACAGTCGCTGACTTACTTGCTGACTTACTTGCTCGCGATGGTTCACTTTAAACTACGCTAGTGCCACTCAGTAATTGTATGGTAGCATAAAACAGCCATACAGCCTCTACAGTTTGCATTGAACATGGCCATTAGGTTAATAATAATAATAATAATTCACTTGATAAAGCGCCCTCAGAGAACTCAATCTCTCTCTAGGCGCTTTACATTTGCTGCAAAGTGAAATGCAATTCAATGGTAAGTAAAATCATGCTTGAAAAACAAACGAGATGAATAATATGGTTAGGGGTGACATGCACAGGGTCAGCATGCAAATGTGGTTAGTGGCAGCATGCACAGTGTCAGCACGCATAAGCACATCAAGGACGAATCACAGGGACCCACTAAATGCTGTCCTAAATAGGTGTGTGTTTTAGGTTCCTTTAAAATGTGGTCAGGTCAGGGGATGTTTTGACGCAGGTCGGGAGGGAGTTCCAGGCTTTGGGAGCATATGAACTAAATGCACGTTCTCCAATGGATTTAAGGTTTGTATGAGGTATTTCTAGACTGTTGGATTCCGAGAAGCGGGTGGTACGATGCTTGGCCTGATGGGGTAGTATATCTGACAGATAGGCTGGAGCCATAGAATGAAGGGACCTAAAAGTGAGCGACAAAACCTTGAAGTCAATCCGTTGCTTGACTGGTAGCCAGTGCAGGTCGGCGAGAAGTGGAGTAATGTGGCAACTGCGACGCTCACGACAGACAAGCCTAGCTGCAGAGTTTTGCACAAGCTGCAATCGCCTGATCGCACATGCTGGTAGGCCAGTAAGCAGTGAGTTGCAGAAGTCGAGACGGGATGTCACGAATGCATGGACCAATCTAGACGCGGTATCTTTATGTATACAAGCCCAAATTTTAGCAAAATTATGTATCTGAAAGTAGGCAGACTTGATTGTGGAGCCGATGTGGCCGTCAAACGAGAGGTCACTTTGGAACGTTACACCTAGATTTCGAGCTGATTCAACAGGAGATATGCTGGCAGAGCCAATTTTGAGCGTTAGCCTTTCCAATTTCTGAATCACACTGGGTTTGCCCATAAATAATAAGTTAGTTTTACCATCGTTTAGTTTAAGAAAATTTGATGCCATCCATGTGCGGATGTCATCAATGCATGCAGCAAGTGAGTTAAGAGAATTCGAGGTGCTCGAAGGCTGAGAGGGATAAAAGCAAATGTACAGCTGAGTGTCATCCGCATTGAAGTGAATGCCTAGATTGTGCTTGGCAAACCCGTCAGCAAGAGGGAGAGTATAAACCGTGAAAAGAACCAGATCTAGCACAGAGCCTTGAGACCCCATATTTCAGAGGTACCTCGGAAGATCTTTGTCCATGACGTCAATACTCTGGAGTCTCCCACTGAGATAGGACCTGAACCATTGCAGAGCAGTGCCAATGATGCCCAGGCGAGATGAAATGCGCTCTTGAAGAACTTTGTGATCGATAGTATCAAAAGCTGCCAAAAGATTGAGCTAAACAAGCAGAGATACTCTACCCATGTCTGCATTCCTAAGTAGGTCGTTGTACACCCTAAGCAATGCTGCTTCTGTGGAGTGATTAGCTCTGAAGCCAGACTGGAACTTTCTAGCAAGGTTTGAAGTTTCAATATAGTAGTTTAGCTGGTCCGCACGACCAGCTCCAGTGTCTTTAATGGGAATAGTGGAAGGGAGACTGGGCGGTAGTTACTCAAGTTCTCTTGGTCTAGTGTTGCTTACTTGAAAAGCGGCCTGACTACAGCTTTTTTTAAAGGTGCTGGGACATGACCTGAGGCTAATGACATATTAATGAAGGATTGGGCATAACCGGATAGGTGGTACAATTAAACCGCACCAGAGTATAATCGGCCATATTCTCACTTTCTCAAGGAAGACCGTACGATCCATTTAGTAAAAAGGTTC
The DNA here is from genome assembly GCA_009760855.2 of Cristatella mucedo. Taxonomy (NCBI): domain Eukaryota; kingdom Metazoa; phylum Bryozoa; class Phylactolaemata; family Cristatellidae; genus Cristatella; species Cristatella mucedo. Next base: position 6,679,482 of record WPIO01000012.1, read on the forward strand.
TAATATTTCGAGAAAGACCAAGGCAGCGACGCTACTATCACCGTTGATACGTAGCACGTCATTTTTGGTCACATGGAGGAGAGCAGTTTTAGTGGAACGGTATCGCATGAACCCGACTAAAATTCTCCTCATACATGATTCTTGTCATCGCGCTCTATACGCGGTTTAAAGGCCATTTTCCTCTAGAATTACGGTAAAAGAAAAACAAGGACAAAGGAGCTGGGCGATAATGAGCTCAAACCTGCGAATCTAGTCATGTCTTTTAAAATATAGATCCAATAATGATCTATGGTCATGACTTTAGAACAACTCCTTTATTGAGTATGGCATATGATGTTGATTTTTCAAAATAAGCTTTATTATAAGCTATAATAAGTTTTCTATAGATGGGTAAATTTTTTTTCCACTGAGAATTAGTTGTCGGGTCTTCAGGCGTTGGTTCTATACGTGGAAGTATTTTTTTACTGGCCTTAGTTGTTGCACCTATGCGATCTGAGATACTGAGATACTGTTGCAGAATTCTTAAAGGAATCAGCAAGAAGCTGCAACTCCACACGTGGAGAAGGCGGAGTTGGAAGTATGCGAGCACGTTTGAAAATTGCATCGGCGGATAAAATACACAACTTTACAGCAAGAAATAAAAATGCAAAGAGTGCGTTAGCTTATCTTGATTAAACAAATAATTGTCCTGGAAATTTGCTTAGGGTTTGACTCGCATGACTGCAGGCTAAGAAGCCATAGTTTCTGAGTAGTTGTTATGGATGCACTCTAACCTGCGAAATATTAGTTTCGGAACAAGTATTTTTTGTAACGGTTTTACTATCTACGCTTTCCGCGGTGCATTTTATTAGTTGTCTCTGCAAGCATAAAGCGATCTTTTGGTTCTGTAAATAAGCAGCCTTAAAGTGAGCATCCCTGTCGAGAGCATCCCATTAATACTGAAGAATATTTAGATAATAAAAAATTTCTGAGAAGTAATGATGCTCTGCTGTCTATATAGCTTTTCTAGAGGTAAAATTAAGTAAAGAGTAGCTGACCCTTGTTTATACAGCGACATAAAAACTTCACTCGCTTTCAATCGGCTCGAAGGGGAAATATACAATCGCTTGCTGCTGGACTCGAATTCATAACCCTAGTTGTAAAATGTGCACCTTACAAGCAAGGGGGTGGCCTGGATTTTTGCACGAAGGGGCTAAACCTCGACCTTGAGGGGGTCCGCACAAGGTGATGGTCATTACTTCGCCTTCCGCTTCATGCAGCTGTTAGCCCTCGCCAAAAACTTGTCATTGAAACTCTTGTCATTTTAATTGTCTGTGTAGTTTGGTCGCACAGCAAAGAGCCAGCCGATGCCCCCAAAACCGACAGTTTATTACCAACGCACGGAGCCGAAGAGCGAACGGCTCCCTTCGGCCCCTACTCTCCCTCGACTCCCCCCTCCTCCACGGCTCCAGTCCGCCATCTCGCCACCAGCAGGTTACCGGCCTGTGTCCATGCCACATCACAGGCGGACCACAGCTCTGCACCGGCCGACCCTGATGGTGAATCCACCATCTGGCCACCAGCTGGTTACCGGCCTGTGTCCATGCCACATCACAGGCGGACCACAGCTGTGCACCGGCCGACCCTGATGGTCCGCCTGTGATGTGGCATGGACACAGGCCGGTAACCAGCTGATGGCCAGATGGTGGATTCACCATCTGGCCGCCATCGGGTTACTGGCCGGTGTCCACGCCACATCACAGGCTCATCAGAGGAGCCGGCATACGCTCAAACTACAGTCTGCGTTAACTGCTAGTTGAGCTGCTAAAACGCTTAAAGAGAGCTGGAAGCTCAGTCTTAAAGGCGGGCAGCCCGACGGCTTCTTTTGGCTCTCTAAAAAAAGCGGTACCCCCTTTTTTAAATCCTGAAGCTGCTCAGTAAAGAAACCAATCTTGGCAAGCCACTCTGGTCATCCTACGTAAAAAAAAATCACAGCGTCTAAAACCAATCTTATAGAAAGGGAAGAAAACGGACATTGTAAATTAGAAGAGGTTGGTAGTGTTATGCGAGCAGTTCGTAGTCAATAAGCATTGCCATACATTTCTCTGAGGATTGTTCGGTTGCTCCCGAAAGTTAAACATGACCTTCAGCATCGAGAGAAATTCAAAGCCGTTTTCCAATTACAGTAGATGACAGCTGATAGGTAAGTTGGTCGGGCTACTTGCTGAAAACCCAGTTTTCAATATCAATGCTATGAGGTTGCAACTACTTGCATACTGGAATGTTAAAAATGTTCTCCACTTACGTCCTAGGGCCGAAAGCCCAGCGCTCCTAAGGGTGCTAGTCCTTGCCGACGCGAGACAAAGACAGACGAAACCCGAACTTTCCAGGACGGCTAGCGACTTGTTTGTGCAGCAGCAATGCATATTGATGGTAAACGAACGTAGCAGCAGCTTAACATCGCTGTTCATATCCGATGGGTAGAACAGTCGTTCGACACTGAGAGCACCACTCAAACTGTCTGGCTCAAAGTATGGAGCGAAACTCAACTTCTGGCATACAATCCCCGGGCTCAACTGAACTGCCTTGCACATAGCTTCCGCTTGTACACATCCCGCCGTTAGGTTATGACAACCGGTTCCGAGCCTTGTATAGTTCAGGAACCACAATGAAATATCTGAGCAGTCGCAATCTTACAGGTGCAGAACGCCGACGCTTGAGGAGTAAGCTGTCTTCTGCTAGCATATCCGAGCTTCAGATGAAGTAAACCCGTGAAAGATGAAGTAAGCAGGTGTCCAAATGGACATTATAATGTTCCGAAACCGATGCTCACGGCTTCCTTTAAATCCTACCACGAAATTATCTGCACTCAGTTAAATGTTGGAAAATAATGAGTGCTTGTTTATTCATGCCGCAATGAATGGCCAGGTCATGCCCCCTAAATACATACGATTCCAATTTCAAATGACTTTCAGCTTCGCAGGACAGCAAGCATATCTCGTGTCAAATACGGCTTTACTGTGGCCTTAATTTTGGTTCATACCGACGTCCTGCAAGCCTAGGCTTACCTGGGAAATCTAGGCTTTCACTTCTATGCGGATGACACTCAGCTGTATATTTGCTTTGATCCCTCCCAGCCTTCGAGCACCTTGAATTCTCTCAACTCACTTGCTGCATGTATTGATGATATCCGCACATGGATGGCATCAAATTTTCTTAAACTAAATGATGGTAAAACTAACTGATTCGTTATGAGCAAACCTAGTGTAAATCAGGAATTGGAAAGGTTGACGCTCAAAATTGGCTCTGCCACCATATCTCCTGTTGAATCAGCTCGAAATCTAGGTGTAACGTTCCAAAGTGACCTCTCGTTTGACGACCACATTAGCTCCACAATCAAGTCTGCCTACTTTCAGCTACATAACATTAGTAAAATTCGGGATGGTTTAGATAAGGATACCACGTCTAAGTTGGTCCATGCATTTGTGACATCCAGTCTTGACTTCTGTAACTCACTGCTTGCTGGCCTGCCAGCATGTGCAATCAGGCGACCACAGCTGGTGCAAAACTCTGCAGCAAGGCTTGTCTGTCGTGAGCGTCGCAGTTGCCACATTACACCACTTCTCGCCGACCTGCACTGGCTGCCAGTCAAGCAACGGATCGACTTCAAGGTTTTGTCGCTCACTTTTAAGTCACTTCATTCTTTCGCTCCAGCCTATTTATCAGATTTACTCCCCCACCAGACCAAGCATCGTACCATCCGCTTTTCGGAATCCAAAAAGTTACCAATACCTCGTACAAATCTCAAATCCTTTGGAGACCGTGCATTTAGTTCGTATGCTCCCAAAGCCTGGAACCCCCCCCCCCCCCCCCGACCTGCATCAGAACATCCCCTGACCTGACCACATTTAAAAAGAACTTAAAAACACCTATTTAGGACAGCATTTAGTGGGTCCCTGTGATTCGTCCTTGATGTGCTTATGCGTGCTGACACAGTGAATGCTGCCACTAACCACATTCGCATGCTGACCCTGTGCATGTCACCCCTAACCATATTATTCATTTTATTTGTTTTTCAAGCATATTACTCACTATTCAATTGCATTTCCCTTTGCAGCAAATGTAAAGCGCCTAGACAGAGATTGAGTCCTCTGAGGGCGCTTTACGAAGTGCATTATTATTATTGTTGTAAGCCTAAAAAGGGCGTTCGATGAGAGCCGGTTGCTCCGTTGGCAGCTTCTGCCCACCTCAGCCTCAGTCTCAAAGCAGTTGTTTCTGGGGACCAGTCGAGCGAGGTCATATTTCCAAAGCCTAGGGTGGTTTCTACGTGCTCAGGTTTGTGACTAATAGCAACTCAGACAGTAGCGCAAACAGCCCAAGTTCATCACTCCTGCATTCATTCAGAGCCATATAATTTAGCGTGCTTACAATACAGCTTCACTGGCTTTGATCAAAGAGTAAAACAGATATAACGGCTATTGCAAAGTAACAAAAAAGGGTAAACGCTCGAACGAAAGAATACTAAGGCAGGACAGTAAATTTCATCTGCGATCAGAATAGTAGTGAACTTGCTAACATCCAGCAGCAGAATCGTCATCCGATATTCTTGAGCCCTACATGCAGGCTGTGAAGAGCAGTGCACGCACACTCTGGGGCAAAGGAGAACTGCCTACCACGGTGTATCATAGCCATCGACATAAATGTGAACTCATTCCTGCAGTTTATGGGCACAATACCGCCGCGATACTGGTTATATGCCAACACCCAGCAGGAGTTTCGTGCAGTTTATTAGACTTACTGAACGATGCACAGCCGGCTATTGCTTGTGTTAGGCCGGTGCTGCAAATTTGATAAACATTCATTTCTCTCAAGTTCTGCTGCACACAAGAAGAACATGTATATATGTATATATATATATATATATATATATATATATATATATATATATATATATATATATATATATATATATATATATATATATATATATATATATATATATATATATATATATATATATATATATATATATATATATATATATAATTCACAAATGATACCTACTCTAAACACCGTCGAGAGTCATGAGCTTAGGAGCACTGAGGTGATTCCAATATGGTATGATAGAAATGTGATTGTTACTATTACAGTCCCTGAAGGCATAGCTTAAATAATTTTGAAGTGCCAAAGTGCAGTCACTGACAGCAGTGGGCAACGAGCACAGCTTATGCTGTTGGCCATTATTGAGGGGACAGCACCACATTGGCAGTGCCAAGCCACAATGCACCCACATCGACGTCTAGCTGCTCCTAGTCAGTTTCCAGTGCACATCAAAGATGTGAAGGTCTTCCAATGAAACAGCCCTCAAAGCAGGCAGATGAGCTGACCTGCGAAGCCATTACGTACCGGGCAGAGTCAAATATAATATGAGAGAATTCAGTCAGTCACAGACAAATCGGTAAACAAGACCACCAGATCAATAAAAAGCCAGGGCCTCAGCCAACGTGTTAAGATGGGCTCGTTATGACTTAATGAACAGTAATCGATCGTCATCAGCTGCCTGACCAAAAAGGACGATGAATTGCCACAATCTGAAATGCCGGCAATTTTTAGCCATGGCAGCGCAGAAAGCTAGCGTGGACATGGTGGCCAAGGGCGGCGTCAAGGCGCGGTGTGCTTGCTCTCCACACGGTCTTCATTGGCAGAAATCGAATCTCAGCTGACGAACTGAATCAGATCGGCCATGTAGCTACCGCTGACCCCAACAGCAGACGGGTGAGCAGCATATAGCCCTGATGTTAACGGTGACCGACAGAGTTGACACGATCAGAAGATCCACGACACTGGTACCCACGTGGGCAATGTACATGCATCCACCACAGCCTGCTCTAGGATTCTGATAGTGTCCTCAATGTCATTGTTGATGATCTTAAGATCAAAGTAGTGACCAAACATGCTTTCCAATTGGTCACTCTCCTTCACCAAGCGCTCCAGACTGCCATTCTAAAGAAAAATAAATCAAACTAAATTAATTCTACAACATATCGACTGCAAACGACTTTTATTAACCATTGTCATATGTGTACAGCAAGGCAAGCGATCAAAGTTAAATATAAATTGAATTAAAATAATGCTGCAACATGTCGACTTACCACAGGCACTAAAATGGACGTAAGTACAACAAGGCAAGCAGCAAAGTTATAGTTAGTAATAAGTGGTGGCCTACTGCCCTAGAGGATCGTGTCAAAAGAAATAAGCAGATTGCCTAAAACTATGTCATGGTGCTATACCATCGAAGGCAAAGACTAGAACAAAGAGTCCATGCAAGAGCTATCTATCTGGAAAACAGTAATGTACCATCAGACGAAGCAGGTAAGATCATGACAAGTCATTATAGCAATGGCTGAGAAGTGTACTTACAGAGCCAGAGGCACCATAGAGCTAGTCATAAATACATTTGACAAATTCCCTTAGCCTTTATCCTGGGGTAAGGCACTCGCAATGCATGACAACAAAGGGCGTGGGTTTGAGCATGCTTCGGCAGGCATTGCTCGATCGTTGTTCGATGAAAGTGGGAAAGGTTGTAAGAGGGTCTTCAGTCGCTGTGTAAGTGAGGCTGTTCAATCAGCTGACCCATATTTTTTTACTTTACGGGGACTTTCGATCACTGGCCACACGTCTAAGGCATTCGGACGGAAAGGAGGAGCAGATTGCAATAGCCTTCGGAAATCCCAAACATCACCCGGGCTGCATTTCTGAATTTTACATTGTACCTATGATTGATGCACTGCCAAGGTCACGACCATTGCATGTAGGCTCACGGATGAAGGGGAAATCATCGCGAGGGAGTAACAGCAAGTCCGAATGGGACGCTGCATGGCCGGGCTGGCCCAACAATTTTTTTCGAGCAAAAGGCAGTGCCGGAATGCCAACACAGCAAGAGTAGTGGCTTGGTCACGGATCTTGGGCTTTTGGCCAGTCACTGACGGCTCGGGTATTAAACAACACGTGCCTGTCAACTTGCTCGACATCCTGCAAGATTGTATTATTACCTGGTCACGTTAAAAAAATACTATCTTATGTAACAGCCTCTTATGTATAGCGACAGAAAAGCCTTTACGGCTATCACCACCGCTTGCAGTGGCAAGAAAAGATAGCCCACACAGCAGGATTCGAACCCACGACCTCGGGACCATGGTCGTGAAAAGCAACCGCCTTACCCAGTGTGCCACAATGGCTCACAGCGAAGCTCACTATACTCGGCAGGTCCAAGCTACTACTCGCTGTCAGACGAACAAAGACCAATTGAGACCGTGGCAGCCGACCTCAAAGGATCGTGTAGCAAACAATATGGTGGTACAAACGAACGCTTATCGCAGCATCGATTCAGTAGCGGGCCACGCACGGGTCAATGCAACACAAGAATTCTTGCTGCAGACACAGTCAGAGCTAAATACGAAAGAAAGCTGCACAACTTTGCAGTGATTCAGCAACTAGCAGCCAGCACTGCTTACCTCTTCAAAAGCTACAGCAAACTCTTTTGTAAAAGCAAAGTGGCTAACCAAACTTTACATATGAGTAAGCACACGGATCCTGAAGCGGCTTACAAGGGACTTCACTCAAAAATGCTCGGTGGTCCATAGCGTGAACGGGCTGCCCCATTTAATTGCACACTTGCACGGGTTTCCCTAGCTTTTCCATGCAGAAATTGAGCTACGGCAGGCATGCATATGCAAGGGCTCGCAGGTAGGCACGGGCAAACAAGCATGTGCAAACCACTCGTAGGACCACAGTGACACTCACACATTCTCATACAAAAGCAGACGTGAGCATACATTAACAACAAATAGACCAGATGCTCAACAACAAGAACTATCAAGCAGGAAATGAACTCAAGTAAATAAATACACCCAAATAGTAAAATACAGTAAATACACCTCAGTTATCGCATGACAGCAGCAACAAAAAACGAGGGGCGAGCTTGCGCCACAGCAGGCCCTGTTAGCACGTGACATTCGTGCAATGCTGCACTCACCTCGAGCTGTGCAAGATTCGAAGGTGCCGCAATGAAAACCACGTACGGCGCGTACTCGCTGCACCTCAGTATCCGCAAGGCCTAAAATCAGCGCACGACGGGAGTGAATGATTAGAGCGCTGCCACCGAGGTGCAGAACATCGTGGGGGGGGCCAGAAGCAGTTCGGCAGTCGCCGAGCATACACCCCTCCTCAAAATAAGAGTGCAGCCGTAGGACGCTGCGACTAGGCGACAGAAAACGGGTGCAGCAACATTAAAAGAAAACGAAATGGCCTAGAGTGCAACCCTAAAGCAGTGGCTGCCGAGCAACTGCCACAATCGCCGCTGCTGCCTAGCAGACCTGCGGCTCTACGTCGAGTATAGCCACGCGGCCACTGGTGTTGATCTGCCGTATTGTCTCCAGCTTAGTGCCGTACATGGCATCGTCGTGTGTGCCGTACTCCAAGTACTCGTTTTTCGCTATGTCCTGCATCATCTTGTCATGGGAGACGAAGTGGTAGCTGGCCCCATCATGCTCTTCTTTCCGAGGTGCACGTGTCGTGTCTTGGCAATAAAGGGTAGAAGGAGTGACAGCCAATTGACAACTATGTGCAAGGCATGTAGATAGCACGGAAGGAAGGTTTTAGCAGCAACGAGGCAGCACCGGGACACAGCATCAGGAGCAGAAAGTCTATTCCTAGTCTAAAAGGGCAGGTGAGCCTACTCACAAGCCATGCCTCATCTAGGTCATTACGCCATGATTTTAGCATCGAACGCATGTGAGTAGAGAACCGTCGAGAGAAAGATGCATACGTGGGCAGAGAGGTCAAGGAGAGGGGGTAATAACTGTACAGCGAGCAGGACTGTCACTGCATGCGCACAGCATTACACAACCAGTCGATGCTCTTCACATGCCGGCAGTAAGCAACGCTGCACGTTGCCTAGCCAGACGTAAGAAGGGCCAGCAGACTCACTGACATACCCCTACCCGGCCATTGATAGCAGGATCGGCGACTAAAACAATTTGCGGTGCGCAATGGGGCATTAGGTTGAGCACTTTGCGCATGAAGCACACACGTCTGAAAGGACACGCCAGACGAGGCTTCATCTAATCAGCTGCAGCAGAATCTCTGCAGCAGCTGGTGGGGGCGTTGCCATAACAGGTATGGGCATTGCTTCAAGCTGTGGGGCTCCGTTCAGCAGTTCTGTGAGTCGATTCAGAAAACCACAAGCAGCAGGAAGCGTGGCATGTAGCGCAAACGACCGAAGCCGCTAGACCGAAGCCACGGGGACCACGCTAACGTGGCAGGGGAAGAAAGTGATAGTTTGCACAGCAATTCACCGCAGCAAATGCATCGACGACCCACCATTCGTTCAAGTGGATGAATAGTCTGCATGCTGAACAGAACTAGAAACTCTGGCCGAGCTCCACTAAGACGCCTGCCTCAGAGCAGTGAGGAATGAATGCAAGCGTCAGAGCACATGAGCAAGCTGGCTACCTATGATACAGGCCCTCGCGCATGATGTACTGCACAGTGCACGTGAAAATCGATGGCCTCGCACTCACGGCACGCGCCAAGCAAGCTCCCTATCGGGCACAAAGCAGCACACCAGCAGGAAGTGACAGCGCAGCCGTGCAGTGCTTACGTGGTATAGGGTAAGCGTACTTCTCGGGATGCAGAGAGATCAAACTGTTCTTAATATGCCTGCGCCCAACGCCGTGAGCACCTGAAAGGCAGCACAAGGTGCTGACATGAGACTGGAAATGTGAATGCACTGCATGGCCTCCTCCGATCCCACTCGGTTCGCTCGCTGTGTCGAGCTCCCTCACTGGCACAAGCAGGCTGCGCCAGGCAGCACCAAAGAAGCAAGCCAAGTGGTACGATGAATGCAAAAGTTGCCAGCGTCTGTCCCTCATCCTTTACTATCCCTCGGACTTTGTACAAACTAGCTTCGATGTATGCCCCTGACCGAGTGCACCTTATCAGACACAAATTCGGTGCCCCTGGAAAGTTATCCACTGAATGCATCAGCACAGACACATGCATAGAAGGATTCCTAACAAATATCACTGCCATGCCCTCAAGCAATGTCCCAGTCACTCAAGTTGAACCGGTAGGCCAATAAAAACAGCCACTGACTAACCGGAAACTATCAAGCAAGCAACATATTTGTCGGTTGTCTTAAGCGGTGCCTTAATATAAAATCTGCAACCAAATTTGCAACTACTGGACTTCGGTATTTTGGGAGTAAAAATTGGTGAAATTTTGGTCTCGGCATGTCTCTTGATTTGTACACAACCTGTTGGTTCAAATAACTACATCGCATGTGCATTGCCTGTGCGTGGCAGCCTTTCACACCTACAAAGCAGCAGAGCTCCCCAGCTAGAATGCGAGTATCTACTTACACACAACCCATTCTTACGCAGCGACAACTACTCTCCAACTGCCGACTATGGCACATCTTTTTCAGCGGTCCTGAACTGCTACTTCTATGCTACTCACTACCTCAACTGCTCTCCTGACTCTGCTATGCTTCCCACTTTCTCTTTGTTGCGTGAGACGAAGTCTGTTGGCTACCAAATGCGTACCGAAAGCCGCTTAGGCTGTGAGTGCGCTATACAAAACTCTCCTGCGTAACACCCACGTGGTCTTTATGACTTTGTGGAGTTACTGACGGAGATACATTACATTAGATACATCAAGGGACACATCGCGGACATAGAACACAGACCGAAAAAATCAGATAAACCTGTCAAGCATAAACTAGAGCATAACAACTCGAGAGGACCGAGTGCAGTGTCATGCCCTACTTCGTGATACAATCTTAATATATACTGCTAAAATTGTAAGCATCCTAACTTTGCCCGGTCAATTCTTGTTCTTAGGCTGTAGCCATGATGGGTGTCACCTCATCAGTTGACAATGGCTGCCGGACTCCCAAGCTGCTGCTCTAGTACAGTGAACTCACAACTGTCAGACATCACCAGCGCAGGCCTGTGCCTAAAGCTGATATGCTGAAGCCAGCTGACCAGAGGAAGCAAGCTGCCACCTTTCGACCTGACAACACTTCTTGGCTCACATCATTATGAAATCGCCAATTAATGAGGTTCCTGTATCTGCAATAGCTAGCCTCTTACCCGCCTCCACTTCATGATGGTGGCTGAATAAATAGCTGTTTAAATGCATAATGTATACCGATGACTTGGTTCTCAATAAATCATGTGACAAACTTTATTTTTTCAGCTCTCGGCACTTCATCGACCTAATAGGGCACACTGCACTGGTAAATCTCCGAGAGGTCAACAATACCACCATAGTCACTCAACAAATAGTGCTGACTATACTGAGTAAAAGTGAACCAAGTCATGCTGTGGTGCAGCCTGCTATGCAGTTAATCGAGATACCACACTTGTACATGCAGGGTTCTATGAGCCTTAACAAGCGAGCACAGGCATTGAAATCGTTCTATTGCACGTTCAAAGACCAATCTCGCTGAGCCCTTAGTGCACCGAAAAGCACCGTGTGTCATGCGACAATACTTACCGAGAAGGACCACAGTCTTACGCCTGAACGACGGCAGGTGGACGACTTCCTCGTACGTCACAACGTCTAGCTGATCAAAAACAGCATTGTGCTTGGCCAGGTATTTATCACGGTACCCATGGCTACTGCCACCTAGAGTGCCCTGCTGCTGCTTCTTCTTCTTGCTCCACCAGTGTGTGCTCCCTGCAACCAACCATGCGATGGCACTACCAGTGCACGCAGGCAAGAGGCAGCGCAGGGAACAGCTGCACAACAAATGCAGGCTGCAAACGATCGATGTGTCATCACGGACGTCCAGCATGAGATGGACCCGTGAGCGTGCAGCTGGCTCGTAACTCACGGGCAGCTTTTCAGAGGCACAAAGCTGGTAATACCAGGGCATCAACCGAAGCAAGTTATAGCTAAAAGGGCTAACCTTACAAAATGCCTTAAAGTAGTTGCTGAAAATGTAAACGAGAATGGTGGTGACAAAATTTAGGTGACGAGTGCTACACATCCACACACTAATACAAGTTAATGCATGCGCATGCACACAAAGACACACACCGACACACACACACACACCGACACACACACACACACCGACATACACACACACAGACGCGCGCGCATGCACGCACACACACGCACGCACGCACACGTACACACACACACACACACACACACACACACACACACACACACACACACACACACTCATGCACACTCGCTCGTTTGTGCACACACCTATGAACATGCATGCACGTACACAGACCCTTGTGCCACAAATAAAGCACAAACTTACACAACGAGCACACACAGAAACTCGTAGATACACTTTCACAACCATGCACATGCACCCGTTCGATTGTGTGCATACTGAGGTGCACTGCCACTCACCAAATACCTCATGCAGACATGTTGCATTGTCTGACGGCACAAATGCAGGCATGCCAGGCAGGCAGTGCGGCCTACCGTGCTCACGCTTAGCCTGCTCAATAGCTGCGCACATGATCCTCATCTCCTGCATCTTGGGCGATGGTATCAGTCCGGCTTGGCTGGCTTCGCGGTTGCTACTAATTGGCGTGGCCAGCGACCAGTAGCTGCTACTCCACAGGCGACCTTGCCACCAGTCTGGGTCGTCTTTGCTGATGACCTGAGTGAAGGCAGGCAAAACAGGCTTCAGCAAACAAGAGATTGCTGTTGGATGCAACACCGCAGCAAAGCTTCACTATAATTTCGATAACTTCCTCATTTACAAATGTTCACCAAAAAAGTATTCACTTCTTTTGCTGGCTGGCTTTGGCCACAGCATGTGGGTCAAAACCATCCAGGAACCTAGTTAATAATAATAATAATAATAATAATAATTCACTTGATAAAGCGCCCTCAGAGAACTTAATCTCTCTCTCTCTCTCTCTCTCTCTCTCTCTCTCTCTCTCTCTCTCTCTCTCTCTCTCTCTCTAGGCACTTTACATTTGCTGTAAAGTGAAATGCAATTGAATGGTAAGTAAAATCATGCTTGAAAAACAAACAAAATGAATAATATGGTTAGGGGTGACATGCACAGGGTCAGCATGCAAATGTGGTTAGTGGCAGCATGCAGTGTCAGCACGCATAAGCACATCAAGGACGGATCACAGGGACCCACTAAATGCTGTCCTAAATAGGTGTGTGTTTTAGGTTCCTTTTAAATGTGGTCAGGTCAGGGGATGTTCTGATGCAGATCGGGAGGGAGTTCCAGGCTTTGGGAGCATATGAACTAAATGCACGGTCTCCAAAGGATTTAAGGTTTGTATGAGGTATTTCTAGACTGTTGGATTCCGAGAAGCGGGTGGTACGATGCTTGGCCTGATGGGGTAGTATATCTGAAAGATAGGCTAGAGCCATAGAATGAAGGGACCTAAAAGTGAGCGACAAAACCTTGAAGTCAATCCGTTGCTTGACTGGTAGCCAGTGCAGGTCGGCGAGAAGTGGAGTAATGTGGCAACTGCGACGCTTACGACAGACAAGCCTAGCTGCAGAGTTTTGCACAGGCTGCAATCGCCTGATCACACATGCTGGTAGGCCAGTAAGCAGTGAGTTGCAGAAGTCGAGATGGGATGTCACGAATGCATGGACCAACTTAGATGTGGTATCTTTATCTAAACAAGCCCGAATTTTAGCAATGTTATGAAGCTGAAAATAGTTGAAAGCTTAATGTTCTTATCTTCAGCAGTGCAACACACAAAGCAGCATGCAGCCGTCGGCACTTGCAGCAAGTTTTGGACACGGCACCAGATCGGTATATGCTGCTGCACCGAAGCAGTGGAGATTTCTTCTTATTTGCACAGTTCCTATGATGTTCTCTTCTGCCAAGTCCGGTTTTCACCACTACGGCCCTCAGCATCGTCTGGTGCTAGTGAAACTCCTGCCCTGATGATGGGCTAGTTGCACGGCTTACACAAGCATCCTGTGACTGCAAGGCAGGCATCCAACTCCTGCTCAGAACTTGCAACGCGCTTACACATTATGTCACACTCACTAGCTGAGAACAGCCACATCTGAAACTTAAGTATGAAGAAACATGTCAACTAAAGTTGCCAACGACCATCAGCTAACTGCAAGCCAGTATCAGCTACTCACTACCTCAACTGCTCTTCCGACCCTGCTATGCTTCCTACTTTCTCTTTGTTGCATGAGATGAAGTCTGTTGGCTACCGAATGCTTACCGTTAGCCGCATAGGCTGTAAGTACGCGATGCAAAACTCTCCTGCAAAACACCCACGTAGTCTTTGTGGCTTTGTGGAGTTACAGACGGATGCATGCATGTGCGCGCACACACACACACACACACACACACACACACACACACACACAGACACACACACACACACACACACACACACACACACACACACACACACACACACACACACACACACACACACACACACACACACACACACACACACACACACACACACACACACACACACACACACACACACACACACACACACACACACACACACACACACACACACACACACACACACACACACACACACACACACACACACACACACACACACACACACACACACACACACACACACACACACACACACACACACACACACACACACACACACACACACACACACACACACACACACACACACACACACACACACACACACACACACACACACACACACACACACACACACACACACACACACACACACACACACACACACACACACACACACACACACACACACACACACACACACACACACACACACACACACACACACACACACACACACACACACACACACACACACACACACACACACACACACACACACACACACACACACACACACACACACACACACACACACACACACACACACACACACACACACACACACACACACACACACACACACACACACACACACACACACACACACACACACACACACACACACACACACACACACACACACACACACACACACACACACACACACACACACACACACACACACACACACACACACACACACACACACACACACACACACACACACACACACACACACACACACACACACACACACACACACACACACACACACACACACACACACACACACACACACACACACACACACACACACACATACTAAGATGGTGCTAAACTCGTAGCTAGGCTTGATCTATCGTGAACATCGGACATGCAGCATTACACTACTTCTCACCGACTTGCACTGGTTCTCCATCAAGCAGCACAACGACAACGGTCGATCCTGTCACTCCCTTTTACATCCCTCCATTCTCTCACAACGGTTCAATTATCTGATGTACACGTACTTACTCCCTAGGCTTTCGCTAATAATACCAGCTCCTCTAACCACTGGTGTTTGAGCTGTGCCAAAAACCAACTTCAAATCCTTTGAAGACCATACCTTCCGTTGCTATGCACTCAAAAGCCCAAAATCGCTACCGACTGATATCACGACATTGCCTGACTAAACGACATTTTAAACGAAGCTACAAAAAACATACGTTATTCACAGCCTTTGCTCAGTCTTCGTGAATTTTCATTTTTATGTGCCTATGCATACCGCAATTGTGCATCACCAATCAGTCGCTATGCTTCTTTTCATGCTCTGTACGTAAAGTCCCTAAAAGGAGATTTAGTTCTCTAAAAGTGCCATACTAAAAATACTGTAATTATTATAGACCAACAGAAAGTAGTAGCAAAGCAGTGAGCACGGGGAGGGGGATAACTCGCTTAGCTCGGTAGTCAGACCAACTGCCCTCTAATACTGGTGGAGATGAACAAACATCAAAGACGAACGTGAAAAACCTAAAATACCTAGCAATTCACCAGTAGCCATGTTTACCAAGCATACTAAACAGGCATAAGAGCTTACTTCCATGGCAACAGGTTCAGCTGCCTTGTTAGAAGTCAGGCTTGAAAGGCCGGTCCAGTCAGCATATATAGAAGAGAAATATAGACAGTAAGGCAAAAGAGGAAAGCAGTGGACCCATCCACCATGGCGAATCGCACCAGTATTTGAACCCATCTCCCTTCAGATTAGCATGACACTGCCAAAGGCAACCAAGTCGATGAGGAACCTGTGAGCTTGATCCTGCCTGGGTGCCCAACACCCAACTATTCAACTGGCCGATGCTCGATGGCCCAAAGATTCTCTCATTTGCCAGTCCACACAGCATAAAGACAACAGCTAAGTGACAGCAGGTGAAATGCATGCGCCAACATGCAGCATGCCAACATGCCCAAAAAATTAAAGAAACCTAATAACTTAGCGGCACTAGATAAGGTGCCTCAGCAACTAGCATGTGGTATGGCAACATTCCATGCCCAGCTAGCCTAGGGCTGCAGTCATCTCCATTTACAAATAGAAGACCCAGCAACAGCAAGCAAATGAGCAGCATCAAATTCCCACTAGTAGACCGATTGGGCTGCTATGCTGACAAGCCTGTACCCAGTGCATCGGGTAGACATATTTCAGTGTTAATAACTACCAACTGGAGCACCAAACTCATCTTAAAGTTGTTTTTCTTATTATATTATTATAATCAGGACCGATGTAAACCGCTGCTAAACATGATAGGCTAGAGTGTGCATCTGATGAAATACAGTCCATATACAGCCTGTAGCCTAACTTACAACGGTTTCACCTATGGTCCACACAAAAAACATATAAGCTTACAGAATGGCAAAAAAAGACAGGAATGCACCAAGCCACAGAGCCTCCACATGCTCACCAGCATGTGGAGGCTCTGTCTGTAGCCGATACTAACACACTCGCGCATGCACTCAAACATGCACACACACACACACACACACACACACACACACACACACACACACACACACACACTCACACACACAATTTCTCCCTCTCCTCTCTCCTCCCACATAGGCAATATGTTGGCACACACGTACAACTAGTACCTGCAGTATGTCACTCGTGCGGAACTTGACTCCAGCTTGTGGACAAGGATTCAGGTCATCCTTCGACGGATCATAATCGAATAGAGCTCGCACATACACCTTCAAATTTGATAAGAGTCATTGGCAAACGGCCCAATTTAGGGAGAGAACCTACTGATAAGACCCTCTGAGCTCTGAGCACGTGGGCAAAAGATGCTGATGCAGATGCATGCAAGCACGACCACGGCCAACCGATCGTGCAGGGGAAATGCTTACTATCTGCCAGCAAGCGATAGGCTTCAAGCCACCACGGCTATTGAGAGACGTAGTGAGCTGCTAGCAACAGCAAGAGAGCAGCAGCGTCGGGCAATGTCAGTAGCTGTACGGTCTGCCGCGAGAGCACGGCAGTGTGCGTATGCAAGCAAATGAGAAGAGGCCTGCACGGCCAACGAAGACGGGGGAAGGGGGGAGGCCGCACGAAGAGAGAGAACGTTCAGCCTACCTCGCAGTGTGACGGCGCGTTTCGGTAGCTAGGCACAATCTTCAACACCACGCTGCCTCTGGCTTCTCTCTGTTTAAGGAAATTGTCAAACACATGCACAGCCTCAGCCTGCGGCTTTCACGGGCCAGCGCATGTAAATGCACGCTTCCAACTAAGAGCAGCATGCAATGTCATTCTCCCATCTAAGAGCAGCATGCAATGTCACTGTTCATAAAAAAAAAGTCACTCTGGAGCTAGACGAGCCCGTATCGCACAAAAGACTGAAGCATAGGCCATGCTACGTCGCACGGTGGCAGCAGCACAGAATTACACGTGACGGTGGGGGGTGTGTGTGTGGGGGGGAGCTCACCAGAAGGACTTGCAAGCTCTCTACCGAGTGCTGCTCCACGGGCGTGCCATTGATTTCACGCAGCTCATCGCCCACGTGCAGCGTACCTGAAGTTGCAGCAAACACGTGTAGCACAAAAATGAAGCATTTGACCTCTCAAATAGGCAGCAGCACGATTGAGGAGTGGCACATTCGAGATGTCTTTTTAAAATTGCTTTAATACGTCAGCCGTGTGCCCTGTGACCTGTTACCTCTAGCTTCCAGAAGCCTGGCCCATCGAGCTTCGGGAAATTGGCAGACTTACACAATTTGCAAACTCACAACATCCCGACGATGTGGTGCAATCATCGCACAGGAAACAAGGCCCGAGGACAGGCAAGTCGTTCGAAGGTGAGAGATGCCAGGCTCACGACACGAAGTAATAGTGACTACCATCCGGTCGGACTGCCCTGCATTTGCAAACTGCTGCGATCAGAAAATAGCCGCCCAGGGCCAAGGTGCTCTTCACGACCCAGGCCGTAGGTTCGCAGCTTTCAGAGGACAATTATTTATTGCCGGTTGCAAGACGGTGATAGGTGCAAAGCCTCTTCTGCTGCTTTATAAATGAGGCTGTTGGATCAGCTGATTCTCGGCTTGTATCTAAGCATGCATGGTAGGAGCTTACAGGGCCTGAGAAGGAATTTTCCTAGAATGCATTCGGTGCAGCTTAATATTGGACATAATATTGCAATGGGTCCATGCACAATGCCAGATCAGATGCTCAACTCAACCAATAGGAATGCACTGATATTATCTCGACGATGTCAAAGGACGGTTGACAGACGAGAAAGAAGAGGCAGGTGACAACTCATTGCAACACAGCCAGCAGGAGCCTGTGCACCCCTGGTCATCAGCCACAACATAGCCAAGGGCTAGCTACCACACATGGATCGGTCACGGTATCCAAGACTGGGCATCACGTCTGCACCAGCTTCCTCTCTAAGCTAGATACCTAATACGACCAGGTATATAGAGTCTACACCATTGCACTACCAACATGGAAGCGAGCCTTAAACTCTCTTTGCAGTCTCACTAAAAGCTGATTTGGCAATTGAAAGCTGCAGCAACGGCTCCTACCTTGCCGGTGGATCATGCCACCGTGAAGGATGCGCGCCACGGTGCACCTCTTGCGATCATCACTCATCTTAAGTGTGATACCCTAAGACAGCGGAAACCGGATTGAGGCTGGCTCGCCGCACGGTTGACCTCAAGTCGTGCAGCAGCGCTGCCTGCCGTGCACCAGCAGCCGTGGAGTCCACAGCCACACGTACAGTATGGCAAGCTCGGCAAGCACCGATCGCACTCTGCCCGACTACTAAGCAGCCTGCGCTAACGCTAAGCAGGGAAGGGGCAGCCGTGACGAGGAGCACACACACACACACACACACACACCAGTGGCTCGTCGGAGTTCCTCTGAAATTGAACGAGGCGCACTCGAGTCACGTGGTCATAGCACGCGTCTTCGTTCAGGTCGACGTCGGCGTCCACACCGGAGCCGGCTGCCGAAGACAAGCCGTTAGTCTGCGTGCCGCCCGTCTGCTGAGCCGTTGAGGCAGCGGCAGCGAGGGCAGCTCGCGGCTGCAGGCTGGCCTCACTGTACACCTCGTGAGCAAGGACGTCGTGAGCGATGAGAGCGCACTGTGTGCAAAACAAAATGAAGAGCGGGCAAACATCGAGGACGACACGAGCCGACGCCTCCCCGGCAAGAAAGTGGCTGCAATGCCACTGCACAGGCTCCTCCCCCAACGTCGCACACCAACACCCGCCGGGGTGAGCGCATAACGAAGCACTAATGCCAGCCCCTACCTGCAGCGGCAGACTTCCTAAAATGGTAAAGAGCTGCCCGGCTAGCTCCGAGTGCCCGGAAGCTATGTCCGACCATCCGAGCGCCTCACGACACAGCCGCCATCCATCGGCAGGGCTGCCTCTGCCGGCTGGGCACACGTCGGCCAAGTTGCTGCTGCTAATCCGATCATACAGCTAGAAATGAGGAAGCAAATTACAACCAAATGCTTGTAACACTAATAATAGACAGCTGCTATTGTTGCTGAGATGAGACAATAAATGAGCTAGGACCAGACACACCAAACAATGCTGCCTTGAGAAGGGTGTTCGGGACCGGAGGGCTGGGGCGATGGTGGAGGTCAGGTGTGGCTAGCATGGCAATTGAACCTTCAATCATTGGACCTGAATTACAGCCAGTCCCATTCGCTGTTCATAAAGCAGCTGCTGCATCAGCGGCTTGTGAAGCAGTGGAACGAAACATTGTACAATGCACTCAGCAGAGAAAGGCCCTCCCCCACCCGACAGTTCTACAAACTTGCACAAGCAGGGACCTGCCATTTATGTGGCCATGTCTTTTGAGCTCGAAAAATTATCGGCGTGGATGCTTGCTGATGACCGCCACATTCGACCAGTGGCAGAGCCAGGGGGCAGGGAAGCCATTTGCCATCCCTGCACCTACAGCAGGACAGCAGCTGGGCCTATTCCTATGCTCCCGAGACCTTTACCAACAAAGAGAATTGTGCTTTAATTCCACTCAATGACTCAATGAGCAACCAAGTTCGTGTCGACAGAATACTATGATTGCATGTTATTTTTTCGAAATGCTGTGGGTCTTGCCTCCTACTCAGAAAATTGTGGTTGTCTTGCCCCCTAGATGAAACTGACTCCACCATTGCATTCAACCATCGAGCTCAGGAAACCCAGTTCCTTTAACTTCCTCGCCAGGCAGCTAGCAAAAAAGCGATCAGGCAGCGTGCAAGGCTGGACCACGGTAGACATTTGCTGGCTGTTAGTCTAGCCCTATCGACTTTGCCTTTGCAATCACGTCTTCGGAGGAACCCATGTTCTCAGCCTTTTGCTAATTATAGTCAGCACACCAGCGAGACGGTTGTGTTCAGTCTACTGCCGTTCCGTGGCATCTGGGCACGTCATCGACTGGCTAGAGTTGCCAGTTGACAGCAACACATTTACAATGCACTGCCGAATCCCAGCGATTGTAGTGGCGAATCCGGCTGGTGCTAATGCGGCAGACGCAAGTGCACGCTGCCACCGCGAGCCAAAAGATGACGTACGGCAAAGAGCGAGCGCAGCTGCCGATTGGCCAGTATGTCTCGCAGAGCGGCTGATGCCACTTCTGTACTGCTGTCATTGCTGTCGTCGCCGCTGGTGGCACTACAGCTGGCTGGGCCCTCACTAAGACCATGCAGCTCGTCGAGGCTGTCCAGTATCACTGCCACGGCAGCTGAAACGAATGTCGTAAAAACTGCTGACTCATTGCAATGGCAGCTGCCGACGCTACGACCGGTTCACGTGCTGCTGCTGCTCTGGAGAAATTGACGAAACATGTAAAATGAAGGTACATCTCTTTAAGCCGAGCCAGGATTGGCCACAAAGAGAAGGGCATTGCAAGCAGGATAGGAAAAACCCTCCTCTTCCCCCATCAAGAAGGTGCCGGCATATCTAAATTCAGAAGGAGCCATAATGGTGCCAGCCAATCAAATGCTCTTAAAATTCTAGCAAAAACCCAAATGCTAAATAAAAAATATAGATATAATTAATTTGTATAATACCCTAAGAGGATTGAATCTCTATCCAGGCGCTTTAGATAAGCCTCAGGGCTCGAGCCAACGACCTTGGTTGTCAAAGGTGCGCACCTTAACCACTGGGCTGATTCAGGATGGAGCTCTAAACTAGCCTTCAGCTACACGCCATTTACTTCCAGCTACGCTCTCAACAAAGCATCTGCAGAAAACAGGTATCAAGCCGATGTTAAACTCACAGCAAAACCATGGCAAGCAAGTTTACTGAGAGGCAGGAGGGTAGGAGGCATGAGGGCAGGCGGCTATTACATCCACTTCACACCACGCATCATGTCACTAGATAACATGCACTGCTCAACACCTATGGGGGTATGCATCACAGCTAGAGCTCGGGCCAAACCAGGGAGAGAATCTAGTAACTATGCCTAGCGAATATGTGCCGGCAATTTCAAAATGTATGCATTGCTATTTCTGTACGGTTGGTCTCTGGTGTCGGAGGTAGCACACTCTGCTCCCAAGAACAACAATATGTACTTTCTGTCAGGCTATGGCACATGCTACGGCACAGGAGCACTTCAAGAAACCGTCAAGGACCCCCTTGCGGGAAATCTGCACTGTCACTCGAGTATGCCTGTCAACAATATGGATAACAGGCATTACAGCTTCAACAGCATCACTTCACAGAAAATCTCGTCGAAAAGCCGTGCATTGCCAAAAACACAGCTAAAGCAGAAATTCTCGAAGTACGGCCTATAATTTCCATTACTCAAGTCATAACAGCCTGAAGGCTGAAGTCAACAGGTCTACAAAAGTCCAACAGTCTCCAGAGTCTATCACGATGGCTCATTTTCAGTTCAAATGAGATTCATATTCTCATATAGAAATGCAGAACATAACCATATAATTTATCTGGACTTGTACAAAAAATTCTGAAAACCTGCAATGTCAGAGCTAATCTGTAAAACAACACCGGTGCTCCTGAAATATCTGCTCAGCCAAGGATGGATCCCACGAACCACCAGCCAGCTGAAATTGTGAATAATTGTCAACAACTATCTTGTGGCAAGTCTCTCGTTAATGTAATACTCCTATTAAGGCCCCAAAGTGCCCGGTTTCTCTTCCTGCATTAAAGAAGATGAAGATGAAATATTTGATTACATTTCAGCACCCTTTCTTTTGGTGCAGTCACCATACTCTTGAGAATTGGCTTGTCAAAGCACTGCAAGCACCGGACATCTCTCAGTTTTGCTTGATCTCAGTGACTTTTGACAAGCAGCAAATGTTCTCGATACAGCACAGGGTCGAAGTTGGAGACCTGACAGCACAATAGTAGGGCAATTCTGCCAGCCAGAAGGCACCAGCACCACGTGCCACGTGCTGCACATACAGCAGACTGCACACTTGTGATGAGTGCACGAGAAATGCCGGAAGTACAGCTGCCCATATGACCATTCGCACTCGCAAACTCCGATGGCCCAAGCCCGGGTAAGCATGCCAGGCACACCTGTACAGGACTTCTCGACGTCGAACTCGTGCTGTGAGTCAGATACCGGAGTGACGAGCAGGTCAGAGGCTGCAGCGCTCTCGAACTGGCTCCACTTGCTGCTGGAAGTGGCAGCTAGTACAGCACCCTGCAAGAGAGCGTGTGATTTGCATGAATGTCTGCTGGGGGAGGGTAGTATGCACCAGCCAACCTGGCAGCGCCAGCAGCAGTCTCAGCAGCTAATCCGTGGAGCTCCTTTCTTAGGCATGGCATTCGGCAAGATATTCGGTTGCTAGCAGCTGCTTACCTTCAACTTCCGGTTGGCATTGAACTTCTTCATTTCAGAAACTGTGTCGGCTAGATGGATCTTCGGACATTTCCGGTCCTACGAGAGACAGCTGGGCACGGTGAGCAGCTCTGGCAGCACAAGGCACAGAGCCCCTGGCTCAAGCAGTCACAGCCTCATCGGTAGTAGCAGTGGCACCAGAAGCATGCAATACCGGCACCACAATAAGTTCCAGCCACTGCCAGATCAGCCAGTGATCCGGCAGCACCCAGTAATCTGACAGCTGCTACTGATCCGACAGCAGCCTGGTTGACATTTGACAATAATCACTAATCACTTACACTCCTTCCCTACAGTGTTGTTCCACTCGGTATGGTGACATCCACTGGTGCCGGCAAATGGCTGTTGACTTAGCACACAGAAAAATGCATCATAGGTTTCTGTCCACTATATACTGCATACATGTTCAATGCCTTGTATAAGAACAAATATTATTGATAGGGCAAATAATTAAATAGGAGACCATGTGCATTTTTAATAACCTCCTTTATTTGCCACATCACAGTGAGTGTCGTTCTCTCTCACAAGTATCAAAGGTAATATTACCCCAGTAGTAAGTACTTCTGCCGGCTAAGCAGCTCTTCTAGAGTTGTAGTAGGGACAGAATAGGACCTTAGGCAGTGCTCCTTCCAAAGATGCTCTGTGGGATTTAGGTCCGGTTATGTACTCGGCCAACTCATGACTCCGACAACTGCTTCAGAGTAAAGCTACTGGGAAACTTGGCTATGTGCTTTGGGTCATTGCTTTGGGTCATTGGGTCATTCATGCTCTACTACCAAATGAAATCATTCCCCAGAAGACCTCAAGCATCTGTAACCATCCATCCCAGGCATTTTTAGGGTAGAAAGCAACTCGAAACCAAGACACTCCTGATACCGAATTTCACAGCTGGCTGGAGGATGGTTAGGGTTTTAAAACCATCTTTTTGCAAAATTATGTATGCCTTTCCTTTGCTGTTAAGTAGAAACATGGATTCGTCGGAAGGTAAAACTTGATCTAGTAGTCTGCCGTGTAGTGACTGTAATCCCGGGACCATCTGAGACGATCCCTTTTCTGTTGCTCCTTAAGCAAAGGCTTATGCTAGACGACCCTCCCCAACATTGTGTATTTTAAAATATGCCATGCAAGCCCAGGGCGCACTGTCTCTCTGCTTATGGCCATTAAGGTTGTAGCTCACAGCTCTATAGCTGATTTTAGGAGATGCCACATTTCTGTTGCTTAGGCCCATTTCATAGAAGGCAGTAATCCTTTAGTGGTGCTGTCGAGCGGTGAGCGCTCCAAGACATGTCGGACTTGACCCCAAAACGAGCTAAAAGATGCCAGTCCTACGGCGATAGATAGGGAAACCCCATGCCAAAAGCAATAGCGTGGTCACGAGAGCTCGCTTGAGGCAAAATGCCAAAAAATGCAATATTGTTAGTCCTTAGAAATACCACGCTAAATTGCCCAACTTCCATAGCAACCAAAAGATAGCTTGCAGTTTTAAAACAAAGGATGTGTTTTTCCATTTTGACAGAAGCGGTCACAGTTAACTAGAGCCCGTGGCCGGGCTTGGATGTCTGGTTCGGTTTAATTAATCCGTTCATTAGTAGTGGTGGAACAAGACTGCTGAGAATGGATGTGTAGCAGTTCATCATTGAGAAGTCTCTCGTATTAAGTATTAGCATTAAGAGGGGTGAGCATATGGGATGAGGTGATGATGCAACAGTAGGAAGAGAGCACGATGGTGCTCTACACTTTTTTGGAGTGCGGCAACAGGCAGGAAGCTCTAGAGGGTCAGACACAATTGCATTTTCATCAGCTGCCTGTTTTCGTCTGAAGCACAAGCCTAGGCTGATGTCCAAGTTCGAATGCAGCCCCTCAGTTAAAAGGCTGAGCGGCACGTGCCCAGAGCACGAATGAACCAGCCAGTGAGCCGCCTCACCATCTCCTTCTTCATGCCCCGTAGCACTTATTCGCCTCTGCCAGCATAGCATGCCCAAGATGTCGGCTAGAAGTGTACTAAGCCCGGGTATCCGGGCAGGCCATTAAGGTAGAGGTCGAAGCTTATTGGCACTGTAAGCTGTATGAAAGGTCATTGCCCTTGCACCGATTTGTGCTAAAAAAAATATTAATAGTTCACGAGAGACAAGAGTTAGCCATGCTTTTCAATTTACTACAGACAACTGCTACCACAATCAACAGCACACACTCTTTTGACAAATCGAAAGTCGAGAGTCGTGTCAGTTGTGCCGCTCGACATTGCTACCTTACACGATACCGACGGCTTTCAGAACAAAATAAGGTGTGTGCAAGAAGCGACCAGGGGGAACTTGATACAAATTAAAAGTTGGCTCAAAGTCGATAAGTATGAAATGGTTAACGGGCAGCGAAAACATCTGTGCTTGTTAAGTTAATTCCGAAAGCTTAAATATAGAAACATATCTAACATGATCAAACTAAGATGCAACTCTTACGTCACATATTTACTATTCACAATCAGAAGTGCTATACTCTCACCATGGAGCGCCAAACTATTAGGAAAACAGCTGGCTCCCCATGAACAGGAAGAATTGTGGGCTACTGTGGCATCGACGAGATCTCATCTTCTCGGAAAGTTAACCGATTTTCATCTGGTCTTCCCAATGCTTGCATAGAGTCGTGGTATTTTCATTTCCTTAGACAGGCCCAAGCAAGATGAAAACTGGCTTGAATGTTCCTGTGGTCCAATCAATCTGAAAATCAGACCTAAATGTGCCCACACTCTTGACCGAGGCACAGAAAACAGAGAAGCATTTGCCACTTTTCGGCAAACATTGAATACTTCCCACAAAGGAGATGAATTATACAGTATTCCCAGAGCAGCCCAAGGGCCGGATGCAATTCCTAGATCCTAACAAATAATAATGCAAATTAATTAGGTGTCTGTTGCACTGGAGCAGAAATTATTTTTTAAAATAACTATCGGAGGCCGTCCGTTGTACGACTGATGCAGAAAACTACCTGCCGAGCAAGGCTATCTCACCACCTCTGCTTTTCCAGATCAATACTCTATCGATTGAGCTATCGACGACTATCATTCTAATGGCAGTTAGCTACACAACTAGCCAGACTGTGGCGTTTCAGCAGAGGCCCAGCTGAGAACATGTAGCTACTCATCATCCAAGGTCAATATGACTATAGCCTATTTCTGAGAGCTGCTTTATAGGAACCCTGGCATGAAAATGACAAGCTGGCTAGTAGTGAGCGCTTAAAAGAGAGTCTGCTCGACTTAAATAAAAAGGATCCAAATTATAGCTATTAGCAGAACAAGTGCATTTACCCGTATGACTTCTCTCGAACAGAGATGCAGCAGCATCGTTTTGCTACACACTCGAAGGACCACCCGAGCTGCAACGACCCCCTCCACGCCAGAACTAGATGGAGACTAGCCAGCACTTTTTGCCGGTGTCAAGTTGGTGCAAAAGTAGCAGTCGGGTGCAACTGATTTCGGACACTAACAAGCCAAATACTTAGCAGGACCCACTGTAGCACAGCCAAGAGTTGCAAATGCAAAATCCGAGGTCTTCCGAAAGACTGAGGCCGAGATGCAATACAGCTAAGCATGGCTGAGCACAGCACCAGATCTGAACCTACGTGAGTAAGGCAGGCTTGGCTCGAAAATGAAAATGAAGTAGGAGGGGGTCTGTCAGTACTATACAGGTCTATCTTGATTCAATGGTTCGCATGTGACCTTGAGACTGTTATACATTCCAATAGAGGTGTCCAACCCAGGGTTAGTATACAAGTCAAAGAATCTAGCAGGGTAAAAGACATCAGCTCTTGCCCTCCCTCCTCTCCATTCGTGTCGTCCTCGTCGGCTCCCTTATCGCCATCTTCACTTCGAAGTCGTTCTCTCCTTCTCCTCGCCCTCCAAAACTCCACCGAATTCTCCCTTGCCCTCGTGGCATCTCCACTACTGCTTCGTGTGCCTTCTCTCTACCATGAGTCATAGTGCTAGTACCACGGTGACAAAGCCAACATGCAACTCAAAGAAAGCCCAGCTGTAACAACCAAACTGAAGTCGGGCCATTCAGTGGCTACAAACATAAATGGGCACTGACATCAAAAGCTGCCGTCCCTGAAACAGTATTTCCTAGGGAAAACCCACAAGCTGCAAACACATTAGCAGCTGCCCTCCCCCTTCCAACACCCCAGTAAATGTGAATGCTGAGGTAGGCTTTAGCAAATGAGCCATGTATACACCTCATCGGCTGGCTAAGCAAATCAGAGACACATTCCGATTAGTTAAAGAGGGCAGCACTGAAGCATACAGCCGGCCCGTTTCGTTCTCAGGTGGCTTCAACGAAATATATACAGTACAGCTAGGCACCCCTAGTGGCATGCCGAAGACAAGCAAACGTTGGTCTGTCTAGAGGAGACGCATGTGCGTTCTCATGTACTCCAATGCAATCGATTACAGTGAATTAGGTTACTGGCACCGGGGCACAGAGGTCGATTGCAGTTGACTGCATTAGAACTCAAACAGTGGTGCAAAATTTCGTAATACACTTAAACGATGGCATAGTGCAATATGCAAAACAATTGGAGCTTCGCACAGCCGATTTTGGACAAATTTTCGGTGGATTCTACTCGTTTGTTGCGGTGAATTGCAGCAGTGCTCATCGTGTTTGGAGCCAATTTGCATGGGAACGCTTAACTGCAATGGAGGGCAACTTTGGTAGTTGCATTATAATGCCGCACACTTTCACTGACAATTCGATCCTTGTGCAGCCGATTTCCGGTCGATTTTTACTTAATTAGAGTGGATTGGGGTAATTCGTTACACCCAGACAGACCAGGCACCAGCATTATATGCCTACATTGGCAGTGCTCATTAAGAAAACTCAATCAAATGTGCCTTCATCTCCTGCCCATCAGCACTGCACGGTGTGGGGTCCACAAGTCCAGCAGACAGGAGAGTGTATAGAGACAGAGAGTGCCCTGACACAGCTTGGCAAAATAGACCAACAACTGCAGCTGCTCCACAGGGTCACAACAAAGGTGCACAAACTGCTACGCTGTAATAATCCAGACCCAGCCGACCCAGAATAGCCCCTGGGCAGCAATTTCTGCCAGTGGGTGGCCACAGGCATAAGCAGCTACACAAGAATGCCACACTTAAGTAAAACGGTATCTAGCCATGCAGAGCTGGGGCAACTGTGACAGACGAGTGACTACGTGAGAAAACCACTGCCGGCAAGCACACGGCAAAAACGTAAACACTTGGGAGAGGCCGGCAGCCCACCATGCCCCCTAACCCACCTGGCGATATGCACAGGGTGAATGTCAAACAGCTGACATGATGCTCACGGACTACGTCATTGGCTAAGCTCACAGAGTTCCAATCAATTAATATGCACAGTTGTGAATAGGTGTAACCGAGAACAATTGCAGATTCTTGCAAAGCAAGACCGTAGGCTAGGCTAGGCTGCAAAGGAGGGAGGGGGAGAGAGAGAGAGAGAGAGAGAGAGAGAGAGAGAGAGAGAGAGAGAGAGAGAGAGAGAGAGGGAGGGAGGAGGAAGCAGGCATCCATTTTCATCGTTCTAACATCGTGTACCAACAGTAAAACATTGCTGAAATAGCTGGCGGGATTAGAAATACTCGAGGCAGAAAAAATAGGCACAGCAGTACCAGTTAAAGACAGTACCCAAATCCCTCAAGTTCGGATGTCAGCCACGGGCTTCGTAAGAATGATCTCAACCCAGCTGGGGGGGCACTCACCTTGACCCACGGATGAGCCAGCGCATCACCAGCAGTGATACGGCTGGTAGGATCGCAGTCCAACAAGCGATGCACGAGGTCCTGCGCCTCGGCCGACACGTGCCGCCAAACTGCGGCCTTCATCTGAAGCAGCAAGCAGGCATGCATGCATGCCATAAACCAGATTCGTGCCAGCCCACTCACCTCACTCAACCGTTGACCCTCAGCTGGCAATATTTCAGGTCTGAAGCCCCTGCAGCAGCTGCTGCTGCCGCTGTGGCTGCTGCTGCCACTACAGAGCCCAAGCTTACAGCTGAGCACTGCAACTCCAGCATGCTGCCCGCCTGCGGTGCCGACAGGCACGAGGCTGCTTCTGGCAGCTCAGGACACGGCACAAATCGCTAAAGGCAGTAAGTCCATGGGTACTTCCGCCGGAGGGTTGGGGGTTTTAAGTGACCTCGAGGAGGCTATTACTGCAGCACCGGCAGGCTGTGCTGCAGCCAGCCAATCCGGTGAGCACGATGGTCCAGAGGCTGATTGCCGGCAGAAACCAGTGCAGCAATTACAGACTAGATGCCAGTTGCAGGCTGAGCAGCAGAGGACCTTGGCCGGCATCCAAATAGTCAGAGCTAAGCAGAGAGAGGGTATGGCACGATGACCAGCACACTGGGCCCCGCCCCCCGTGGGCACACAGGGGGCGGGGGCAGGAGGGGTAGGGCATCGAAGCAAGCCAGGGAAAGTGGTAGGAGCTACGAGCGTCGGGAGCATCCGGATCCCACTCACGTAAGGCTGACCAGCAGTGATGCTCTGGTAGAGTCTGTCCTTCGTCCCGAAGAAGGGCAGTGAGCCGCCGAGGAGCACAAAGAGCAGCACACCGGCGCTCCACATGTCGACCTGCCGGCCATACGGCTCGCCCTTCACCATCTCTGGCGCCATGAAGCTCGGTGTGCCCACGCGACCTGCGACCAGAAGATGGGTGAAGACAGATACGCATAGCAGCAGGGCTGCACTACATACGGCCAGGCCCTGGGGGGGGGGAGGGGTTGGTAGGACGGTCACTGAGCCGGATCGGCTGATGTTATCTGAGCACGAGCAGAATTGGCTCATTAAGGTCGGCTGCTCGAACCAGGGAGTAGGGTTCGGCATTGTGTAGACATGCTAAGCTTAATGAAGGTTTCCATTGGTCAAACCCACATACCAAGGACTGACGTATATGCTGCTAATTTTGAGGAATCTCTAAGCAATGCACAAAAGGCCCAGCCTGCCCAGTACTCACACTAACGGTAGCGATCACATAACGGTGGTGACTATCAAGTAATCTCACTCCCGCAAACCGGTTGAAAGCAGCTCTTACGACCAAGTGGTGCTCAAATACTCACATGCCCAATAGTTGCAGCTTGGCACCTAACTTGCAATTACTGACGTACACAATCAATCAAGCAATACACCGGAATTCAGCTAGAGCAAGCATGGCCGTGGGCGAGGACAGCTCAAAGAACGCCGATTCCGGTAGCTCAATCTGTAGTGCACTGGAGTGGTAATAATGAGAGCAATAATACTTAAATAACGTTAAACAACTGGTAATGCCCCGAGAGAATTAAATCTCTTTTTAAGCAGTTTGTACATGTGCTGGTAAAAAGCATGTCAATTGGTTAGTAATAACACCCACAACTTCAGCACGCATAAGCCGACAAAGCTTAATACCAGCAGCTGAAGCGAATAACCCAAGGGTTGTGGGATCGGGCCCTGCTAGAGGCACAAATTGCTCAACATTTGGCCTTCTGTCATTCTGTATATTGATATACACACGAGGCACTTGGGTACAAATCAAAAACATAATTCATACAGCAGAAGGCTGAAACAGGTTTTATCAAAGTTCTAAAAGACCAAGCATTCTAGTTATGTCAAACGGGCACAATAAGGAGAGACGTTGCATTAAGTGTGGAAACGTTGCATTAAGTGTGGAGACGTTGCATTAAGTGTGTACCCGGACTAGGATATGGCTAGGCCTAGGGCTAGGGAGCGATGGGGCCTAAGATATGACTAGGACTAAGGAAGGACCTGGACTATGTTGTGGCTACGAATGGGGAAGGATCAAGACTGGGAGTTAGCCCGAATTACGCTTGGGCAAAGTCTAGAACAAAGCCAGGAAAAGATTACCTGAACTAAGATTATAGTATTTAACAAGCCTCAATAAGAAAGAGAAGAGGGTAGGCAGGACATTAGCCGTAAGCATATGGCCTTGACTCGCAGCTTTTTCTGCTACAAGCTGCTACAAGCTTGGTGTGCACCAGGAGCAACCATAGCATAAAAGGCACCGGTATGCCGGGTTGGTGGCAATGGAAACAAATCTCTAGCAAGCTTTAGCAGTGCAGCCCTAAAAGGTGAGCCTCTACCCCAGAGATCAGGACTATCCAAATGCCAAGGTCACGGGTTAGAGGAGATTGCTTGATATGCTGCTGCATTATTTCCCAGTTGAACAGAAGCTGTTACGTAAATTTCCAATATATTCCAACTCACTCGGGTCAGCATAACGCCAGGGGCTGCTAGCAACACGTTAAATGAGAAGGATGGCATTTCCACTACCTTGCTGACCTCTATAATCACGTGTGCATGCGCTAGCCTAGACAAACAAAAGTTCCTTCTTCATTATATCTGCTCCCATGAAAAAAGGATAAGATATGGGGTTTAACAAGTAAGTTTTGCTGGGTTGTTAGATGGAGCCAGCCTATAGGTGTGTACAGTCCAGCCAGGGGGAGGGGGGCATTCCGCTGACTTAAAAGCCCCATAAATTTATTTGCAACATACGTCAAGTGCCTGGAAAGATATTAAGTTTTATAAGCACAAATGTTTTATTGTTATTTATATTTCGACTAATTAAAGTGAGAAAGTCTGCCTGTCAAGCGGCATGATAGTGCATTTCCGTCACTGGCAAGATGACGCACCGCTATCTTCCGTTATCATTCTATGACTACTTCTAAAATGACTAAGCAAAGTGAGCTCTCGAAGCTGCAGAAGAGCCTTTACGGCTATCAATGTCACTTGCAGTGGGCAATAAGGGATCGCCCACTGCAGGACTCGAACCCACGACCTGAGAGAGAGAGAGAGAGAGAGAGAGAGAGAGAGAGAGAGAGAGAGAGAGAGAGAGAGAGAGAGAGAGAGAGAGAGAGAGAGAGAGAGAGAGAGAGACAGAGACAGAGACAGAGACAGAGACAGAGACAGAGACAGAGAGAGACAGAGACAGAGACAGACAGACAGAAACACAGAAACAGAGACACAGAGAGAGACAGACAGACAGACAGACAGAGACAGACAGAGAGACAGAGAGAGACAGAGAGAGAGACAGAGAGAGAGACAGACAGACAGACAGACAGACAGACAGAGAGACAGAGACAGAGAGAGACACAGAGAGAGACAGAGACACAGAGAGAAGACAGAGAGAAGACAATGGTCCCAGGCTGCTAAGCTACACAACGCCTGCAGCTATCAGCAGGCAGCTTCCTATAGTGGCCGACAGCGGCAGGGCAGTGCAGTCGGCATCCCAACCCGGCAGGGCAGTGCAGTCGGCATCCCAACCCGGCGCAAGCGGCCAAGCCGGACGGCAGAAGAAGCAGCCGGTGCCCGGCTCATCCGGCGCCACCAGCGAGGCTCGTTCGTCTCGTGCTTGTGGACTGGCAGTGGGTCACTTGTCGACAGATCTCTCGGCAGCCGACGAGCGACCCCCAGCCCGGTGGCAACGAGCCTGCTGCCAAGCAGCGGCTCGGTGGAGTGTGTGGGAGGAGGAAGCCTCGCAAGCATGGTCATTTCTAAAGAAGCCGGTCGTCCTTAGCCACCGGAGGAGAAGCG
Source organism: Cristatella mucedo (assembly GCA_009760855.2). NCBI lineage: Eukaryota > Metazoa > Bryozoa > Phylactolaemata > Cristatellidae > Cristatella > Cristatella mucedo. The sequence continues at coordinate 6,712,270 of WPIO01000012.1, forward strand.
CTGGAACTGTGGAGAGCGGCCGACTACCGAGAAGCAGATATGCAGATTGATGCTGCAGCAGTGGGGGCCGAGGGTGGGTCACGCGGTACAGGCACGCCGAAAGGTTTAGCACGTGCAAGGCACTGACGAGCCGATTACTTTCACTTCTGCTTATATGCACATAGGTTTCTGCTTGGTCTTTGTTACTCAAATGTTAACGCCCACCGTCTTAGCAGCCCGGTCACCTGCAAGCCCTGAAGCGGCCTAGACCACGTGCTCGACCTGTGAGCCACCCTGAAAAGTTAGGTCTTTAAGCTAGCCGCTAGAATAAAGAGCCAGTTTTTTACCTGGCAGTTGCTTGAAGATGAGACTAGCCAGTTTTCCTTGTTTTCACTATTTCCACATTGGCCATTGCATCAATATCTATACCGTTCCAGTGGCCCTCTGAAAACGTGGATTACTATGATGCTTTTAATGCTGACCCTTCAGACAGTGCAAGCGGTGGGTAACACACAGCTAAGAAGAGGTCTGCATCGAGCATATCCGTAGAATGGGAACTACATTGGCCAGAGAACAGGTAAGAAGCAAATTATGCTTGCCAATTGTAAAAGAAAATGGTAAAAAAAACAACGGCTAATTCCGGTTGCCGTCTCAACAGCAAGAACAAATCGCTCCTAGCCAGTGACCTGGTGATAGCATTCGTGGGACATAGTTCAGGCTACCAAATCGACCCCAGAGACGATAGTGATCGTGCAAGAAAGCGAGTCGTAATTTTGACACAGGTCAGTTTCCAGGAGCTGACACCCCATCACCTGACAAAGCAGAAGCACGACATGCAATGCTTTCAGCAGACTGGTGGTAACAATCAGGGCACTTCAGTAAGTGCTATCGGACTGCAAGTGTGAGGTCCAAATTGGCTTATGGACGACTGACAAGCATGGTTTGTAACAGACGTTACAAATCTATATTTCTAGATTTCTCCAAAAGCTGATGAGATCGATCAAATCACCTAAAATATTGCTAACATGCCTGTCCGGACATACCATACAGACTCTTTAAGAATGGTTGCCAAAAACTGCCACTGCAATGCTCCTGCCAAGAACTGCTACAGAAATGTTCGGTACTAACTCTCAAGCCTAACCGCAAGAAACTGACTGGGCTACACAAGATTACTGGAAATAGGCTACACGAGACTACTGGGAATGGTTAATAACAATAATAATAATAATACATTTGTATAGTGCTCTCAGGGAACTGAATCTCTTTCTAGGCAGTTGACAGATAGAGAAAAAAAAGAATCATCAAATGATTAGTGGTAACATTTGCAATGTCATCAAACATTAAATTTGTAGATGTGACATGCACAGGGTCAACACAACAATAATAATTCATTTGCTATAGCGCCCTCAGAGAATCCAATCTCTCTCTAGGCACTTTAAATTTGCTGCAAAGGAAGCATGATCGAATGGTTAGTGGTAGCATGCTCAACGACAACAAGCGCAAAAAGGTTTAGAGGTGCCGTGCACAGGGTCAGCATGTAGATATGGCTGGTAGCAGCCGGCAGTGTCAGCACACATAAGCACACAAAGAACGAATCACAAGAACTCACTAAATGCTCTAATAAATAGATTTTTTTTGTAAGCTTCTTTTTAAATGATGTCATGTCAGGGGATGTCGTGATGTCAGTCAGCAGCCTTTTTAAATGATGTCATGTCAGGGGATGTCGTGATGTCAGTCAGCAGTGAGTTCCAGGCTTTAGGAGCATATGAACTAAAGGCATGAACTCCGTAGGTTTTGAGGTTCGTATAAGGCACAGCTAAATTATTTGAGTCAGAATGGTCGGTGTACGATGCTTGGCCTGGTGGGGGGAGTAATTCAGAGGTAGGCTGGAGCAAAAGAATAAAAAAACCTAGAAGTAAGTCACAGAACCTTGAAGTTGATAAGCGACTTGCTTGGGAGACAGTGCAAGTCGGCGTGGAGTAATATGAGGTGATGTGACAGAAGCAGTGTGATGTGGCAACTTCGAAGCTCACGAACGACAAGCCTGGCTGGAGAGATTCACACCAATTGTAAGTGCCTGACTGCACATGCCAGTAGACCAGCTAGCAGTGAGTTACAGAAGTTAAGATGGGACGTTACCAATGGATGGACCAATTTGGATGTAATAATAATAATAATAATAATAATATTGCACTTGATAAAGCGCCCTCAGAGAACTTAATCTCTTTCTAGGCGCTTAGCATCCTTGTCTAACCAAGCTCAAATTTCAGCAATGTTATACAGCTGAAAGTAGGCAGACTTGGTTGTGGAGCTGATGTGGTCGTCTAGTGAAAGGTCACTTTGGAACAAGACTACTAGATTACGTGCAGATGCAACAGCAGATGTGGCAGCGAAGCCGATTTTGGGAGATAATCTTTCCAGTTTCTGAGTCACACTTGGTAGTAAGCTGGTTTTATCTCTATTTAATTTGAGAAAGTGTGCTCCCACGCCTGTGGGGATGGCAGCAATATATGCAGCAATGGTGTGTAGAGAATGTAACATGCTGGAAGGCTAGCAAAGACGAAAGCAAAGTAGTTCAACAACGTCTGCACAATATGTAGTATATACTTTCCAGCGTTAGCTAGGTCATTCACTATTCGACACAGACCGATTATCGTGGGTTAAACCCTAAAATTTGCCCACAGGCAAGGCAAACCATTAAGACAGCAATCTAGTAGCTCTTGGCAATGATTTGACAGTGACTGGGCAAAAATAACCTATTTTTATTAGTACATTTCCTTAGTTAGCCTGGGTAATAAAAAAAACAGGCAATAGGCAGGTTGGGGTGATAACCTCAAGATATCTCCAGATAGTAAGGTGGAAAAGCTCTTGATAATTTGAATAACCTATTCACGACAGGTGTGCTCATGCAGATGACTATTGTTATGCACTCCTTCGAAATCCAGCTAGTAGGAAAACGTTTCGAAGTAAAAAGCAGATTTTAATTGGCCCGAGCAAACTCAGCAAAATTTGAGTGTGTGTTGTTTCTCCAAAAGTGGCATGAATTCATAAATAATTGTTAGGATGACTTTTATTTCCCGAGATGAACAGAGATCACTGATATTCCAGACGTGGCACACAGAAGAGAAAACTTTCTAGAAAGACTAGATCAGGTATGCTGGATCAGCAGCTTAGCTGGCCCCTACCACAAACAGCGAACAATTAAGAAATCAAAATTGGACAAGCTTCGTATATTTAAAATGGGAAGTGTCTGTTGTGGCTCGTCAAAGAACATCACAACTCTGTAGGAGAAGAGCCCCCTTTGTTCTAACCCTAATATGCATTGTCTAGAACACTAAATGAAGAAGGCCAACCGAAAACTACTTTAATAGCATACCAACGTTCAATTTACAGAAGGCTAAGACTTGTAAAATCACTAACGGTATGGTAATCAGGCTATCTTTATCAGTGCATTAGCATCGCTTCTGCACCATATACAGTACCGGCCCGAAAAATCTACACATCCTGGATCGACTTATAATCTCAGACAATTCGGTTTGTCATGGACTGAAGTTCAACAAAATTTCACCAGAGCATATTATTTGCATGAGTTAGCAATATTTGTAACAAATCGGACATGCTAGTTATCTTACCAGTAGAAAAATATGCGCAATGATCCAGCTTTTGCAGTAACTGGAAGAATTTCTGGCTACAGTCATTATTCTCGATAAATATTACTTTCTAGTACCGCCACAGCATTGCAAAGTAAGATTTACTAGATGCATCTAGTATCCGACTCATTAAAAATTTATCTCACCAACAATGTTGGGCATTTTCTCAGCAATCCTCGAGAGTTTGAAGCTTGCTAATTTGAGCATTCACAACCACAAGTTTGATATGGTTCGATGCTAAAATTTGATGACTAGGTAGAATGGAAAAAATCGAACAGCATTTTCTGGCAAACAGGGAATTAAAGAATTCTTTAAAATGGCATCATAGGTTTTAACTATCTCGGTTTGCTAAATGCATGCACTAAATTATACTGCCGGCTCACAATTTTAGGGAAACACTATAACCCATACAGGTCACCATGTTTTGGCATCCCGCCGTGTTTGTCAAGACTTTTAAAGCAGGGTTGCAGTGCTCTACAGTTCTTTTTTTCATCCGAAAACGTAATGAACAGGTTTCTTGTTCTAACTGCACTATCGATTTCTTGCATATTCTCAAACCAGATCTGGCCTGTGCATGTACATCGCAAAACAATGTCTCAAACATTGAAAATTACCCAAATCAGTGCATGACACAGTTGTTAAGATGCATGCTTCTGCAGAGGTATATCTGGCACATTCAAAAAGTCTTACTTCACCGTCTTCTGATTGTGCTGCCAAAAAACTATGCTTCAAAAACCGCAACTGTTTCCGCACCCACGCGAAACCGGCAAACAAGTTAACTGTGAATAATTTTTTGCGTACCTGGTAATCCAACCGAGGTGGCAGCATGCACAATCTGGTACCTTTATTGCTTCCTGATATTAATCTTACCCTGGGGTAGTATTTTGGCCATTATTTTGTAAAACTCAACAGAGTTTTATATTTGTATTAATCCCCATGATGCGTAGATTTTTCAGGCCAGCACTGTATGTCACATAGCTCTTCTGACACGGGTTTTAATCTGAGAATGGTGTCTTCTGTAGCAAGTACCTATACTTTATTAACTACCCTAAACATTTCAGCAGTAACATTAAAACTAAGAGCAGTGTTTGCACTAGCTTGTATGTCAAATTTGTTTGTGAAAGCCAAGGATTGGTTTTGTATGCACCCAGCATTTCATCGCGAAGCACCGCATAGCTTGCCAGTTCTGCATACGGCTGCTGTACTTGCTGCAACAAAATTCTCATAGGACACCCTAAGCGTGTGGCTGGACTAAAAGGCTTTGCTGTTCTAATAGGTGATGCTATTGTGCGACCTTCACCACGTGCTCGTAATCTAGGTGTCGTGTTCGACAGCTGCCTCAATTTCAAAAGCTTCATTCTGAAGACTGCCTCTACAGCTAGCCATCACATCCGATCCCTATCCAAGATTAGAAGCTGTCTCCCACAGTGGCTTGTAAAAAATTTAACTAGCTCTTTAGTTCTGTCTCGGCTTGATTATTGTAATTCCCTTTTGGCTGGGCTACCAAAGAAAGCTATTATGCCACTACAGCGGACTATGAATATGGCTGCAAAGCTGGTCTTCAAGTCCCAGCGGTTTGACCACGTGTCACCTTTGCTGGAAGAGCTGGGATGGTTGCCGGTTGAGCAAAGGATACAGAGCAAAGTTCTTACGCTGACCCACAGGGCCCGCCACGGCTTGGCTCCTTCATACCTAGCTGAACTGCTGCATCAGTTTCAGCCTGTTCGCGCCCTCAGGTCCTGTGTGGACAATAAATTAGCTGTCCCATTCCTCCGCTTAAACACAGTTGGCGACAGAAGCTTTAGCTCTGCAGGTCCGAGACTGTGGAATTCGCTTCCACAATTCTTACGCAACGACATCTACTCTCCAACTGCCGACTGTGGCACATCTTTTTCAGCGGTCCTGAACTGCTACTTCTACGCTACTCACTACCTCAACTGCTCTCCTGACTCTGCTATGCTTCCCACTTTCTCTTTGTTGCGTGAGACGAAGTCTGTTGGCTACCGAATGAGTACCGAAAGCCGCTTAGGCTGTGAGTGCGCTATACAAAACTCTCCTGCGTAACACCCACATGGTCTTTATGACTTTGTGGAGTTACTGGCGGAGATACATTAACAAATTAATCAGATGTGACATCCATACTCATCTACTACTTGCAATATGCATCCCATGTGCAGATACGCAGTAATGCATCAGGCAAGCATAAAATGCAAGCAAAATCTCACAATCTCGACTCGACTGCAAGTAAGTAGCACATGCTGAGAGCTTAGAGGTATCAAGCATATGCCGTGCTATTGGCACTGCACCCTTGGTTATAGGAGAAGAGTCGGGCAGTATGCAGACATCAAGACAGTGTGATAGGAACAAATCCATAGCACCAGGTAATGCAATATACAACCTTCGTAGAATTAGGCAATAAACAGAATAAAGCAACCTCTGGATGCCAGTATGACCTCGGGTGACAAGCAGGACAACCCACGGGTCAAAAGTGAAGCAGACGATGCCAGCACTCCAGCCATCACCAGTACACCAAAGCAGGGCTCCTAATTAGAAGGCATAGAAGTTCATCGAAGGACAGGCTGTGCTTTGTGCCGGGGGGGGGGGGGGTGGGGAGCAATACAATGATTGAGTATTGAGCTGTAGAGAGAGCTGTGTAGCTGGCCGATCAAGTGCTCACAGCTGATCTGCAGACTGAGCAGCTGCATTCGACAGGCTACACGATGGCTAAGAGATCAGGGTGGAGGCATACGGACAGTGAGGCAATGAGTGTAAACCCTGCAGGTACCAGGACTAAATGTCTGTCACCAGATAGCATAGCATTTTCAAGTTGGTAATCAAGCCTTTGCATTATCTACAGCCAAATCCAGCTTAAAATGAGCCAGCAAATAAACAAGCACATACGAGCTGGTTTGGCCCAGTGGTTTAGGTGCTCGCCCGGACCAAGGTCTGGCCATGGTCGTGGGCTCGAGCCCCGTGGCATATGTGAAGTGCCTGAATAGAGATTATGTTCTCTTGAGGCATTATACAATGAATAATATATATATTATATATAGAAGAGCCACTTTCAGCATGTCCAGGCATGCATGTAATCGTGGTACTTATTTCCTGCACAATCTTCATGTAAGTGCCACTTGTTCGCAACAGCAACTTTTGAAGGTTCTTTAGGTTGTCCTTTCAGAGAGCTTTGACTATACCTAAGGTTGAACTTGTAAATCACAAATATGATTAGCAGCCATCTAGCCTCCATCAGGAGCTAGACCACTAAACAGTTGAACGCCCTGCTTTTAACCTTTCAGTCTTGTGCCCCCTCCATCTGATGGTATAGGCTACATACATAGTGTAATACAAAATACATACACACATACAAGACACATACATACATAGTGTAAAACCTACCGACTCCTAAGATGCAGGACCCATATATCTGGTCAAAATTAGCGATAGCTTCTTTGCTCATCGGGCACTATAGAGACCTGCAACTCGTCCTCTTTCTTTTCCCCAGCAACTAAATAAACCCTATGGATGAATGTGGTCACTTAAAAGTAGGTGACATGCAGCTTTGGAGCAATCAGACCATTTTATTACAAACAAAAAATAGCTGCAGTACAAACAACTTGACCGAAAAGGCTTCTGCTTGAGCAGAATATTACACTACCGATCAGAGTGTTTGGAGAGTTAATTCTATGTTCGAGAATAACAATAGTGGTTATGATCCGATCGACCCCAACCCCATGCTAATTGACTGAGCTCCTAAGGCCCTAAATACATGATAGGGATCTCAGATTCACATTAAAAAATCAGCTCACTCTACCACACACTAATCTGAAGCCAGTAGGCGTCAACACCTTCTGATTTGCTTACCCCAAAGCTCCATGCGAGATTCTTATACAGACACTGTATCTATACCCTCAGCCAAGATGGATCCTCTTCCCTTAAACCCTCTCTCGCTCTATATTCTAGCATAACCCTTTCGCTTATGCTTTTCCCAACTAAACAAATATCTTGTTCATTATAATGCCCTCAGTTCCCTCATCCTAAATGCTATTACATCCATGTTATGCTACATTGCTAGTCCAATTCCTATCCGAAGCTGATGCAGAGGCAAGGAAATACAGATTCTACTCGTTGCATAGCGAGTGAAGAGAACGCAAGTCCCACGATAAGTACAAGGCATGATACATAGATAAATACCCAAAAGGCATCAGAAGATATGGCCATTCTGAGAGTGCAGCCATGGGCACCATGGGAAAGGTAGCCGAGGGTTAGAGAGATGAGACAAAGGGGGCAGTGAGTGTAGAGTGTTAATGCATTGATGAAAAGACAAGGAGAGAGGCAAGAAAAGCAGGAGTGGAGAGAGCAGCATTGGGTAAGCGCAAAGGCACAGGTGGAGTTAAAAGACAAGCAGACAGAGTGAGAGAGACGGAGGTACAGTGACTGAGGAGCAAAAAGACAAAGAGGTAGCAAAACTACAACGTAATTATCACACCGACTACGACTCAGCTGTGCTCTCGGTCACACTAGTATGCAGAAAGCCACCGCGTTCACGTTTACAATGCCCAGCCAGCGCAAGCCTGCAAGCAGCCGCTCAGGTAAGGCATGCGGTCCAAGAGACCCGAGCCAACAGCGCTTGTGAGTGTGCAGGGGCGAGTACGCAAGCAAAAAGCTTCTGCCCTTGAGCAACGGTGGGTGCACACTGCACCCGTAGCAGTCGTGCACGGCTCTGCAGTGCAATAAAACGCCACTCACCGACGAGGGTTTTTGTCACAAAAAGCTCTACGTCTGCATGCATGTGCACATCTAGAACAACGGACGGCAGGCTGATGCGCACCAGACGCTGACTGTTATCTTTCCATCGGAACTCCATCGCACGTGCACCGTGCATTCCAATGCAATGCACAAACGCTCTGCTTCAATGCCGAAGCAAGCCGGCACAGCTAGCGAGCAAGTAAGATAAAATCACAGGCTCTTGGCTGGCACGCTGATACAAACGAAGCAAACTTGCCGAAGCAATATCAGCCCCATCACTATAGTAATACCTCCGGAAGTAACCAGGTCACAGCCAGGCATAAGCTGCACGGCTACACCAAATCCACCCAGCTTGACAGGTGCCGAGTTCTCCTTGGATGCCAGCAGGACGCAGTGTGGCTTCACGTCGCCATGCACAACGTCCATCTCGTGGCAGTACCTCAATGCCTCGAGGATCTGACGCATGTAGTGGCTGAAATTAGGAAATGAATGACTAAATGAAGATCTCATCAAGCAACCACTGCGATGGAGTGGTGCAGGCGTGTCAATGATGGAGCCACTGACTTTAGCCAATGGCTTTGAATGCTCGGGCAAGATGGTGCAATACCATGCGGAGGGTGGGAAATGGGCAGCAGGTGAGGTTCGAGTGGGCTGAGATTGAAAGGGCATTCGTGGTGGGCAGTCCAACCCTTCACACTGGTTCCCAAGCAGCACGGCCAAAGCCGGCTCTGAACTGAGGCAGCAAACAGTTCATTGGCTAGCACCCAAAATCCACTTAGTTGAAGCCCACAAGTCCAGTTATAAGTGACCACGGTTAGCATTCTCCTAAGTGTAGATGCCATCGCATTGCACTTTGCATAAAGACTAGCCCCCTAACCATGTTATTCATTTTGCTTGTTTATCAAGCATGATTTTACTCACCATTCAATTGCATTTCCCTTTGCAGCAAATGTAAAGCGCCTAGAGAAAGATTTAAGTTCTCTGAGGGTGCTTTATCAAGTGCATTATTATTATAGCAACTGTCGTTTTCTGCTTTTTTTCTCTTTCTATTTCACATGCGCAAAGGATAAAGTTCATCGATATGATGAAAAATTCTGCAGCATTGTATGAGCATGCCTGCATGCAATGGTGGCTATCAATTGTGACAAACATACACATTTCAGCACTACAACCAGTGAATCTCTTCCCAAATAATGTATGTGCCTAAAATTCACTCGTTGCAACTACTGCATTGCAGCATACCCAACGATTGACAGGCTACACGGCAACCGCCCACGCAGGCAATGTCTCAGTGGCAGAGCAAGGGGACGAGGGAGGGGGCATTCCACCTACATCAGGCCAGCGACCAAGGCCACCCCCATGCCTGCACTCCAACCCTAAACCCCTTCGACAATCACCACGACAAAAATATGACTCAATTCCACTCGATGTGCAACTGCCGAGTTGGAGCCGAATAAACATAGTGAATTCGGGTTTGTTTAGACAGGGATACCATATTTAAATTGGTCCATGCATTTGTAACATCCTGTAATAATAATAATACACTTGATAAAGCGCCCTCAGAGAACTCAATCTCTTTCTAGGCGCTTTACATCCTATCTTGACTTCTGTAACTCACTGCTTGCTCGCCTACCGGCCTGTGCACTAAGGCACTTACAGCTGGTAAAAAACTCGGCAGCTAGGCTTGTCTGTCGAGAGCATCGCAGCTGCCATATCACACCATTTCTTGCCGACCTGTACTGGTTACCAGTCAAGCAACGCATCGACTTCAAGATTTTGCAAGCAGTGAGGCTACACGGCAACCGCCCACGCAGGCAATGTCTCAGTGGCAGAGCAAGGGGACGAGGGAGGGGGCATTCCACCTACATCAGGCCAGCGACCAAGGCCACCCCCATGCCTGCACTCCAACCCTAAACCCCTTCGACAATCACCACGACAAAAATATGACTCAATTCCACTCGATGTGCAACTGCCGAGTTGGAGCCGAATAAACATAGTGAATTCGGGTTTGTTTAGACAGGGATACCATATTTAAATTGGTCCATGCATTTGTAACATCCTGTAATAATAATAATACACTTGATAAAGCGCCCTCAGAGAACTCAATCTCTTTCTAGGCGCTTTACATCCTATCTTGACTTCTGTAACTCACTGCTTGCTCGCCTACCGGCCTGTGCACTAAGGCACTTACAGCTGGTAAAAAACTCGGCAGCTAGGCTTGTCTGTCGAGAGCATCGCAGCTGCCATATCACACCATTTCTTGCCGACCTGTACTGGTTACCAGTCAAGCAACGCATCGACTTCAAGATTTTGTCGCTCACTTTTAGGTCCTTTCATTCTTTGACTCCAGCCTACCTGTCAGCTCTACTGCCCTACCAGGCTAAGTATCGTGCCACTCGCTTTTCAGAGTATAACTGTTTACCTATACCTCGTACAAATCTCACATCCTTTGGAGACCGTGCATTTAGTTCGTATGCTCCCAAAGTCTGGAACTCACTCCCGACTTGCAACTAGACATCTTCTGACTTGACCAAATTTGCAAAGAAACTAAAAACGCATCTATTTATCACAGCATTTACTGGGTCACTGTGATTCGTCCTTTCTGTGCTTACGCATGCTGACACTGTGCATACTGCCACTAACCATACGTGCATGCTGATCCTGTGCATGTGACCCCTACCATGTTATTCTTGTTGCTTATTGAGCATGCTACCACTAATCATTCGATCGTGCTTCCTTTGCAGCAAATGCAAAGGGCCTAGAAAGGGGTTGAGTTCTCTGAGGGCGCTATATCAAAGGTATTATTATTATTATTATTTTGAACCATAATTTTTCATTAATTTTGGATCTAGCCCTGCCTACATAAAAATCTTATGGATCTTGCCCCAACACAACAAATTTTGCGATATCTTGCCCCCAGATGAAAATCCTGGCTCTGCCATCGCATTGAGCTGATACATTGAGAGGCTCTTTGGGACAGCGTGTACAGACAGCAGCCTTATCATCGCTCCATTTGGAAACTTCAATCAATCAGAAATCTTAGATAACAGCAAAATTTCGCTAGCCCTGTCAAGTGGCAGGCGACTTATAGACACTAATATTGTAAAATTCCTATCAGCCGTATCAGCAGAACCTAAATTTCAGTCCACTCTTAACAAGCGTCCACCACTGATTGATCAGGTTATGGCAGGGCTGAAGAGTCATTTCAGCAAGATATCAGCAGCTCGATTTTTAAAGCTACAACTTGAAGGCTACAAGCTAACGATAGAATACAACCGGACAAGATATGATTACATGAGCAGGGTCTCTAAATCTGCTCAACTGCTGTAGGATCGGTCTCTTAGTACACATGTTGGTGCCATAGCCACGTGCTACTCGTATCACGTGTGATATTTTGGTGTAACAACAGCCAGGAATCCAATGCCTGCTCAGTTCAGTTATTGATGCCCACTTAAGATATTGCATACCCTCATCGATCGCCTTCCCTACATCTTACAAGTCGAGGTTCCTATTCGACTTCATATACAGGTATGCCGGTATATATTCATACATTCATGTATGTATGTATGTATGTATGTATGTATGTATGTATGTATGTATGTATGTATGTATGTATGTATGTATGTATGTATGTATGTATGTATGTATGTATGTATGTATGTATGTATGTATGTATGTATGTATGTATGTATGTATGTATGTATGTATGTATGTATGTATGTATGTATGTATGTATGTATGTATGTATGTATGTATGTATGTATGTATGTATGTATGTATGTATGTATGTACGTACGTACGTACGTATGTAGCTGTGATGGCACACTAGGTAAGGTGGTTGCTTTCACGACCTCGGTCCCGAGGTCGTGGGTTCGATTCCTGCGGTTGGCGATCCTATGTCGCCACTGCAAGCGGTAGTGATAGCCGTAAAGGCTCTTCTGTCGCTATACAAAAAGAGGCTGTTTAATCAGCTAGGATTTATTTATTATTTATGTGTGTGTGTGTGTGTGTGTATGTATGTATGTATATGTGTGTGTGCACACATGTGCATGTCCATCTCTGTGTGTGCATACATTACAATATATTTATTTAATAATAATAACAATAATTCATTTGATAAAGCTCCCTCAGAGAACTCAATCTCTTTCTAGGCACTTTACAATTGCTGGATTATATCATTTCTTCTTTTCAGGGTAGCTTTAAAATCACAACAAAACTTTCTTGAATCGCTACTACGCACAGAGTACAGCCCTATTTTTAAATGGAGCAACCAGAGCCCATCTGACGTTGGACTGAACGCCAAATGACCCTGTAACCTTTGGGTTATCAGTCTAGTACTCCAACCGAGTGAGACTACTCTTTCTACAGCAGTCAATAGTGGGCGATAGACCCCCACTTTAAATTGCCACTTACTCTCGAGCCCAATCCCGGTGAACTGTGTGAATGAATGCATGTTAACAAATGGAAATGTTCAAGCAAGTGCAACCATTAAGCCTAGGTGGCTGTCGAACAGCGAGTGCATCTCCTGCATTTGATGAGCTTTCGTGTTCTGAACTTATGGTGAATCCGGTAGGTTAAGCCGGCCACTAGCTCTGCCAGCCAATCAGAGTATTGAACTAGCCTTGTTTTGATTCCCCTTGAGCAAAAAAATCGATCGACAGTTAGGCTGCCCTGTTGCACACCCTTTAAGCTTTAGGCATCCCTCCTTTCTGTGAGCAAGTTGCCTGCTGTAATTGGCTGAGGTTAGGGCAAGGTCTATCATTTCCCTTAAAACGTTCAGCCTCCTTAATAGTTCTCAGGCTTAGTTCCTAGCCAGACCTCTCGACAGCAAATAGCATCAACTTGAGCAAATTCAAATGGGCTCAATGAGAATTTGAGCAAATGTCAAAATTCGAAAGCCATCAAAAGGCCTTCACTACAGAAATTTAGTTCTCTTAGGCTCTATATAAATTCGTATCATTATATAATTATTATTTTCTCTTAAATCTGAAACCAAAATTGGCCGAAATTGCACCAACATAAAAAGTCCTGAGGATCACAGGCAGCACATGCGCAGCTCAAAGCATCCTTGCACACAACGCGAAGCAGCAGGCACACACGGCTACCACCACTAGCAGCACATGGGCTTCCAAGGTGCCCAGGCTTGGCTAAACGCATCCTGTTCTTAGTCGCCCAAGTGAGCGCACTGCAGCTGGCACGGAACCCTGTCGATGCCAGCTGACCAGCAAATCTATAACTACAAGCACGAGTGAGGCACAATTGTTCGAATACAACCGCTCGGACAGGATGGCCAGTGCAACATTTTGCTGCTCCTGCTCACCTGGCAACGGCCTCGCTGTAAACAAAGCCAGCACTTGCTCGGCGCAGGATCTCCGAGCAAAGATCAGACCCATCGAGGCTACAAAAAATATCATTTTTAACAGAACACAACTGCCATCAGACGTTCTGAGACACGATTCTGGAAAGGTAATTGAAAAACGGTGCCTTGGTCTACATCGCCTCAAACAAAGCAAGGCTGCATTTAGTCGACGTGTAAAAACCAAGATCAATTTATTGCACAGCTGCATTTACCGTATTTTTACTAGTATAAGTCACACCCAAGTATTACTCGCACCCTGAATTTATGAATACAATTGTTTTGAAAAGTTTTTATTAAAAAATATTATTACCAACTATATAGCTCATTTTGTATTATTTAACTTTGCTTTAATCATCACAGTTAGAAAGAAATTCGTAATCACTATCACTGCTAACGTTTTCATAGTTTTATGAAGCATTGCCAATTTCTGAATCGTCCCTTTCCTCAAAGATTGCATCATCTTCAGTTCGCTCCAGCATATTTGAAATTCCCGTGTTATTGAACAGCTTCACGATTACTTCTGTTTTGATGCACTCCCAAGCATGTAAAGCCCATTCCAAAAACATGTTTGATACTAGGCCAACCTTGTTTTTGTTCTCATAGAGAGTGCGTCTTTTCAGGAACTGAAAAAACCAGTGTAGATTTCCAGTAAAATCAACAATCCCTTTTAATAACAATAACACGCTTGATAAAGCACCCTCAGAGAACTCAATCGCTTTCTGGGCGCTTTATATTTGCTGCAAAAAAAACAATCGAATGAGGAGTGGTAGCATGCTCAATAAAAAACAAGAATAACATAGTTATGGGTGAAATACACAGGGTCAGCATGCAAGTGTGGTTAGTGGCAGCATACACAGTGTCAGCACGCATAAGTACATAAAGGTCGAATCACAGGGACCCATTGAATGCTGTCCTAAATGGGTATTTCTAATGTCTTTTTACATGTGCTCAAGTCAGAGGATGTCGTGACGGAAGTCGGGGAGTGAGTTCCAGGCTTTGGGAGTAAACGAACTAAAGGCTCTGTCTCCAAAAGATTTGAGGTTTGTGCGAGGTATTATTCAACTGTTGGATTCCAAAAAGCAGGCTGTACGATGCTGAGCCTGGTAGCAGTTACATTCAGAAAAGCAGGCTGTACGATGCTTAGCCTGGTAGGGCAGTAGATCTGATAGGTAGGCAGGAGCCTAAGAATGAAGAGACCTAAAAGTGAGCGACAAAACCTTAAAGTAATCGATGAGTTGCTTGACTGGTAGCCAGTACAGGTCGGCATGAAGTGGTGTGATGAGGCAACTGCCATGCTCATGACAGACAGGCCTAGCTGCAGAGTTTTGCACCAGCTGCAAGCACCTGAGCGCACAGGCTGGTAGCCCATCAAGCAGTGAATTACAAAAGTCAAGACGGGATGTCACAAATGCATGGACCAACTTAGATGTGGTATCCCTGTATTAACAACCCCGAATTTTAGCTTTTTCTGCAGCCATCTTTCTGGCCTCACAAATAATCATTTTTGTAAAGCCTAATATTCCACTGCTTCTTTGATCAACAATCCACGTCTTGAGATCATCCTTCAATTTGGGCCACTTTGCTTCCAATCTCTGGTGTGCCTTTTTGTAATAGGTATCGACTTAAGCAGTTCCTTAAGTTCTCTCCAATCCCGAACCATCTTCACAGGTAGACCATATTTTCGTGCAGCAGGTCAGTCTCCATTCTCATTTGAAATGGAAAACTTTCAACTTGAACCCAGCAGTGTATTAAAATCTTATTTGCTTTTCCGACATTTTGGGATACAAATATTTGATTTTGAATTTCCACCTAAACAAATAACACCAAAAAAAGACATGCATCCAATGAGTAAACAATAACAGCATGGTCAATAAAGTAAAGTATGGTCTAAACTAGTTAATCCCATATGAACAACTTGAGCAGTCTAGATAGGTAGACACTGAGTGGTTTTTAATTTGAACATTTTTTGACTTGCACTGTATATGTCGTAGGTTTTTTCAAAAAAAATTGGAAAAGGTGCGACTTATACGCGAAAAAATATGGCACTAGCGCCAAAAAAGCCTTGCACACTTTCCCCCCCATATGCAATGATCACTAAAAGAATTCATGCTGCATGACTCGAACCCAAAGCTCGGCTGCTGATTGTACTGGGTGCGGGAGCATTCAGCCTGACGTTTTCCACGTGGTGCTACAGTCACATGCTGCTCTTGTGATGTTCAATATTTCCGTATAATAACCACCGGGAATCAAAATAAGTCTTAGCTGATTTAACAGCATCATTTGTATAGTGTCAGAAGAGCCTTGTAGGCTATGACAACTGCTTGCAGTTGGCAATACATGATTGCCCAACTGCCAGATTCGAACCCACGACCTCGGTCGTGAAGTGCAAGCACCTTAAGTCCTGGGCTATCACGGTCAGGTAATCCAAAGCCTGCTCGGTTCAGTTATTGCCACCATTTAAGACCTTACACGTTTAAACATCTTACATCTCACGATGACAGGGTAGACCACAAGTTTTAGAGCTGCTTTTGTTCTCAACAAGGAGGCCTTATTTTTAGTGCTCAATCTGGCGATAAGTCCACTGGAGGGTGTGATTTCACCCGTTGGGCATGCCAGCCCACAGGCAAGCACAAGCTCTATAGCTAAGCCTTCAACCTGATGTCTGCAGCACAGCACAGTCATTGCCAGTATCCCTTGGAGCACGACTTACAATTCAAATACCATGTAGAGCATGCCTTCCGAGCTGTACGTCTCCAGCAGCTCGATCACGTGCGGATGCTTCAACATGTGGCATACTGTGGCTTCTCTCTTCAATGCTACAGCATGAGGCAACAGCATTCGAGAGTGCAAATTTACAGTGGGCAATTGGAAAGCCAGCAGCTGTTGAAAGGCAAACAAGTCTCGGGGGCAACTTAAGCATTGCTTAAAAAAACTGGAGGGTGGCAAGCCGGACGGGCTGTCAAAATAATATCGACCACATTCTGACAACAGCAGCTCTGCAACTGCTTTAAACTTCTGGCCCTACTTTACTGCCCTACTCTTAGGTTCGAGTGCAGCACTCTACACCTATACTCAGAACAATGGAACGATAACACTAGAGCTAAAGATTTACTCCCCGAGAAATACAAGCCGTATGAGCTCACACGAGAAGTCACTAGAAGACACGTCCGTCCTACACCCTGCAAAGTCAAAGCGGGCAACAATCACAGTCAGTCAATAGTTTGCCTTACATCGCAAGTTGCTTGGATTTGATGCTGACTATGGGGTACAAGTAAGCCCTTCCTGGGGGGGTTCGTTTCTCTAACGGGCAGTCTTTGTCTACCAGTCTTCGAGTGAGACTCACAAACACACTAGTGCAAAATCACACACGCAAGTGTGTAAGAATGCGTGCACATGCACACTTTATCTGCACAAGCATATGCTCACGCACACACACAAACAGGCACACAGTGGCTTTGTGAGTTACTAACGGAGATACATTACATTAGTGAGCCCAAAGATGAGGGAGTAGTCAGCAGGCTCCAGATTTCAGATCAAGTCAAAAGAGATCCAAATGACCAGCACTACTGTTACAGGTTTGATAGGGAAATCACCAGGTGCAGTAGAAGCACCTTATTATGCAGCAAATTGATTAGCTCTATATTCGACCCTATCCTACATACAGTATTCTGTGGGGAAGAGTGACACAACAGGAACAGAAACAACTTGCAACTCCATATAGTCACCAGGCCAATAGTTTTAAGGACACTGTCAATACTGTATGATTCGGCAGATGCAGCAGACATCACTGAGATCGTCTCCTCACAAGTCTTTCTCTTATTCATTACAACCAGCATCATCATACATCATGATTATGACCACAGGTATAGGTAAAAGAGGCCAAAGGCCTTGGTCCCCAAACAGGAGTGTTAGATAGCTTAGTCACCTGATATGCCCCATTCAGCCTTGCTATGACAGGCTTCATCTGGCAAGGTCTAATAATAATAATAATGCACTTGATAAAGCGCCCTCAGAGAACTAAATCTCTTTCTAGGCGCTTTACATTTGCTGCAAAGGAAACACTGTCGAATGGTGAGTGGTATCATGCTTGATAAACAACATGAATAACATGGTTAGGGGTGACATGCACAGGATCAGCGTGCAAGTGGTGTTAGTGGCAGCATGCACAGTGTCAGCATGCATAAGCACATAAAGGACGAATCACAGGAACCCACTAAATGCTGTCATAAATAGGGGCGTACGTTCTTTTCAAATGTGGTCAAGCCATGGGAAGTCGTCACGAAAGTCAGGACCTGGTCCCTTGGCGTAATCACGAAGCCACCATGATCAGCACCAGTGACAGAGTCAAGGGGGTGGGGGCAGCTCCACACCCCAGTCATCGCGAAGGAGAAGCTCTCACTGATGGACATGACCGTGGGCATTTGGCCTCAGTGTTAACTTGGGCGCCTGGAGCAATGAGGAAATGAATGTAGACAGGAAGGTCCACTGGGACCCATTAATTAAGTAGAAGCAAGAAATTAAGTTAATCCGACAGCTAGACCTACTTAGCGGCTAAAATAGGCTTGAGATAAAAGCGACCAACCTAACAGACGACTAAGAGATGCCAGTAGGCCGAAAAATAGACTACTTTTACTAGGATGCAGAGTTGGTGGGGGGTTAGGCATCGGTAGAATTTTTGGGTAAGGGCAAGCCATGCCGACTATGATAGAGGGGAAATCGCAAATCTTAATTTTAAAACATGATCGGCAGCTACATATAGATTGAGAGTAAGTGCTGCTCTTAACTTTCGTTACACGTCTGGCCATTTCCTTCTCAGCATAATAACGAAAAATAATAATAATAATGCATTTGCATAGCATCCGCAGAGAACTTAGATCTCTTTCTAGGGAGTTGACTGTGCTGTATTAAAAAGCATGTCAATATGGTTAGAGATAACAGTCACAGCGGCAGCACGCACAAGCATACAAAGGTCACTTCACAGGGACTCTGCAAATGCTACGAGGAACAAGCATGTTTTTAGTATCTGTTTAAATGTGTCAAGTCAGCATATCGTGATATCAGCAAGAGTGAGTTCCAGGCTATGGGAGCATCCGAACAAAACGGCACTGTGTAAGATGAATTTGAGATCGGTACGAGAGAGAGCAGAACGACTTGAGTCAGAAGAGAGCAGTATGCTGCCTAGCACGATTGAGAAGTGAGGATTAGATAGGAAGGCAGGACGGAGAAAATGAAGAGGTCTAATAGTGAGAGGCAAAAATTGCTCCACACGCTGCTAGTTCTTATCGCAGCTACAACGCTCACAATAGACATGCCGAGCTCCTGAGTTTTGCATCCACTCAGAGCACCTTATTGTACAGGTCAGAAAAACTGTTATGGTAACAGAAGGAGAGACGGAATATCATAAATGCATGACCCAATTTTAATATAGCATCCCTGTCTAAGCTCGCCCGAATTTTTGCATTGTTCTATAGCTGAAAGTAGGCAGACTTGACTGTGGAGCTGATATAATCATCTAGTGAATGGGCCCTTTGGAACCGCACACCCAGATCATGTGCGGACGCTACAAGAAATATGCGAGCAGAGCCCATTTTGAGGGATAGGTTTACGAATTTCTGAATCAACACTAGGTTTGCTCAAAACTAGTCAGTTTTATCGTCATTCAATTTGGAGAAAGTTTGTTGCCATCCAAGTGTGAATGTCAGCAATACATGCTTCAAGGGAGTTAAGAGAGTTTAACATGCATAGAAATGAGAGCCTACATTGTGCTTGGCGACTACATCGGCAACAGGGCATAATTTGTGAAAAGAAGTGGATCAAGCACTGAGTGCTGTGGTACAACCCCCATGCTTTAGAAGGTCCTAGGATCACCGTTATGAACAAAAGCATGGTGTCGTCGAGGTAGTCCTCACTCATCGTCGTGCGAAGATGCCGTGATAAGTTGTAATACGCTGAACACAGGTTTGACCTTGGCGGTGGGCATTAGCAGTGTCAGAATGAGTCGTACCAGTTTTACAGTGGGTCATAGCCGGCCACGGCTCGACCGGTCTCCACCAGTATGACAGCAAGATTGGGAAGCATCCCAGCGTTCTTCAGTGCCGAGCCAAAATGAGGCTGCTGTCTCAGAAGAGTCGTTTTTATCACCAGGAATAAAGCAGATGGTGGCTACTGCTGCTGTTGCTCCGCAATCGTTGTTATCTACACGTTCTCTATCAAGTCCCAGACCGAGCCATCCCAAAGACGTTAGCTTTTTAATGCTGCCCCCCCCCCCGGGCATGTTAGCAAGATGATGATGCCAGGTGAGGCCAGGCAATCCTCGTCAATCAGACTCTTAACGAATGAAAACGAAAGGAGAGAGTAGAAGCACTAGACAGGCAGCGGTCACAACTCTCCTGCTGCTTCGACCCTCGGAATCTTCTCAGATGTGCTTCCTTAGGGATGGCAGATCTCTCTAAAGGACGCGTGGCAAAGCAAAAGCCTGGAGAGAAAATGGCTTTTGTATCGTATACATGTGCAAGCCAAGTCGCCCGCACTTTCCGGAGATGAGATAGCGTGATTTCAGGGCACACTGCATTCCCACCATAGGCCACTAGTTCGCACTAGGGAATCAGCCGAGGTGAATGCTAAATGATGACAAACAGGAATACAGCCGATCAAGTGAGTGTTAGGAAGCATAACAGGTCACAATGTGTGATCAGCAAGCATTATGTCCACTCGCAGGCGAATCGCACAGGCATTGTAACGTTGAAAGAGAATGCCTGTGCTGTAAAGCTGTGGTGAATGCAGCTGCACATATGTGCATTACACCAGTGATCAAGCCGCCCACACAGGGCTTTCAGCCCATCGGCAAGCCGCGAGGGTAACACGATGGCCGGCATTGATTCCTGCCAATTTCCTAAGGCGGCCACTACGTGCAAATGCTCCCAATCTTCAGAGGTGGAACAAGCAGACCGAGCATTGAAGTGCAATTCGCCGAGCGAGCTTCGAGCGTGGCGAGCAGAGGAGCACGAGGCATCTCCTTGCTGCAGCATCGCTCTACACTGCTACATGCTTTTCGGCTAGTCTCGAAAAAGCTGTTTAAAAACAGACGTGCCATTGCACCAGTCGATCTGCAGCCCTAACTATATCTGGCCACGGCATAGCGGACGGCTGGCTACGACCAAGACAGCGCACTGCCCCGTGCATTGTATAACCGAATACGGTTAGTTTCTAATTTAGCCATCCATTTCATGCCTCGGCCGTGGGCCTTGATTGTTCATTTCGTGCCTCGGCAATGGGCCTAGATGGTAGAACTGGATGGAATGGGATGCCGGGAGGCCTAGTCCAGCTGAAGTTCTCATTCCGAGCAGGGAAGATCTGAAGGGCAGAGTCTCCAGAGAGCTGCACGTGTGACCGGACCTAAGATTGGAGAGCTGAGGTCAATGAAGATAGCAAAACAAAGGTCCACATCATGCAGGCATTCGCTAGCGTGCACACACACACAGAGCTAAACCACGGCAGCTGACTCCTCTGATGGGATGCTGCCTGCACTTTGAACCACCGGCTATAGTTGGTAACAACTGCCAGCCAGCCAGTGGTTAGGACAAGCCATCGAAGGGCCAACAGACAGCTGCAGCAGTCATGCAAGCAAAGCAGGCAGAGCATTCACAAAGCAAAGCCACGAGCCAGGTGGGGAATATCATCAGTACTCCCACTGCCATTTTTGATAACAGTAGTCTGCGTAAAGCAAAGCTAAATCCTAAAGTTAAAAGCTAAACCAAGATTAAAAAAGAGTTGCACCAAAATTAAAGAAAACTGAGTTGCTGGTCAAAACAGACTAGCTGACACCAAACGACAGCCACGCGCGGCCAGGTGGCTCCAACTCGCAATTGCAAACTTTGCTCGCCACCAAGAAGTAGCAAGCCATTACTGCCCATAAGGTCGAACTTAGCCAGCAATTCTAAGCTTTGTTTTGGTACCCAGAACAGCCCATTCGGTAGGCCACAGCAATATGAGTATCTAGCTACCCCTAATCCATCTTCTACACACATTATCTACTGCTAAGCCTATAGCTTTTCCTCAGAATCTGCAATGGACCGAAGGAGTTTAGATACCAGTAGACATACCAGCACTCAAATAAATGAGCATTCAAATGTGAGAATGCAGGACTCGACGAATTTCCTCAACCCACTCTAATCAAGCAAAAATCGATCGGAAATCGGCTGAGTGAAGCTCAAATTTAGAGTGAATTTTGAAGTGCGTGTTTGTGCGTGTTATTTGTAATATACCCGCCAAATTGCATGACATTGTACTTTTGGGTTCTCGTGCCAATGAGCTCCAAAGACGCTGGCCCTTACCGCAAGCAGTCTGCTGGAATCTACCGAAAATCCACAAGAAATCGTCTGTGCCAATCTATAATTTGGATTGCATATTAAATAAACTACATTATTGCCCGAGTGTACCAACAAAGTTTCTTGCCATTGCCAACGAGCTGCCCCATTCAATCCAATGAAGTCGGCTGTTGCGCCTCTGGCAGTGGATTGCGTATTGGTGGATTGCATATTGGTGGGGGCACTACAGTCGATCGATTGCTATGGATTGCACTAAAATGCTTTCATTGTGCACAGTTTTGTGGATATGCTTGAACGATAGCTTAGTTTAATATGCAATGGGAGATGGAGCTTCGCCCAGCCGATTTCTGGCAGATTCGAGGTGTGTTCAAGCAGATTGCAGTGGTAGTCAGCCCAGTTGGAGCCTTTTTTCATATTAACCCACACATACAATGGCAGGAAATTTGGTTGGTGCATTACAGCGACCATGCAGTGCAATATTCACTCGAAATTCGAGCATCACGCAGCCGATTTTCGGTCAATTTTTAGAGTGGATTGCGGGAATTTTTTGAAAACGAGAATACTCACTAGAAGTGACGATTACTAATAGATTGTCGCAATACCAAAGGCATACAGGCAAATTAAATGGGCAAATAGCAACAGAGAACTACTTCTGAAGCTTAGATCAAAGTAAACCACCCAACGATGCACTCTATAATGAAAAAGCAGGCAACGTGGCTGTTTTTGACCTAAACTGCCATAAGAACTGGTTCTGACACAATGGAGCAGAAGACAAGTGTTAGTCGCCAAACGTAAGTGCACAAGCATGTGGAGAACAAAAACATCCTGAGTCCTGAATGCTGTCCGGATCTTGAAGCTGCCGCTGTTGACGGCTACTAGTAGAGGTATCTTTAGTTCTACTTGTATCCTAGTTTACACTAATTGAGCTTGTTCAAGACATGGCACCGCTTCAGAAGGCACAAGTTCAGATTTCGACTAGAAAAATAACAGGTTATTTTTAAATTCGAATTAAATTACAACGAATTAAAGTGTGGTCTTATTTTCAGTCTGCACAATTGTCTTCGTAGTACACACTCACATAGAAAAGTATTTTAAGAGGGGCATTAGAAACTGTTTGCTTAGAAAGATCCCGGATGGGTAAGCACCCACGAGGAGGTAATATGAATAATAAAAATAATACATCTGCATACATCTTTGAGAACCAAATCTCTGCCTAGGCACTTTATATTTGCTAGAAAGGAAGTATACCAGTCGGTTTGTAATAACATGCACCGAGTCAGCACATATAAGCACATAAAGGACAATTCACGTGAACCCAGCAAATGCCCAACAAAACACGTGAGTATTTAGCTTCTTCTTAATATTCGTCAAGTAAGTAGACATCGTTACATCGGTTGGGAGTGGGTTCCAGGTTTTGGGAGCATACAAACTAAAGGCACTGTCTCCAAAAGATTTGAGGGTGCATAAAGGCACCGGCTGGAGTCAGAACAGCGAGTAGTATGATACTATGATACGAAGCCTGATTTGGAAGTCTTTCGGATAGGTGAGACGGAGCAAGAGAATGGTAAAAAGCGAGTGATAAACATTGACGTCTACTTGCAGCTTTCTGGGGACCTAGTGCAGGTCGGTGAAATGTGGCAGAGTTCACGACCACAAGCCTAGCTGCAGAGTTTTAAACCAACTTAATTAAGCACATTATTGACATGAAGGAAGACCTCTCAGTAGTGAGTTGAGCCAGTCAATAAAAGGTATCACAAATACATAGCAAAGCTTGGCTGTGGTATCCTTATTTGAGCAGGCGTGATTTTTTGCGATGGCATGTAGCTGAAAGATGGCAGATTTGGCTATAGTGCTAAGGTAGCTATCTGGTGAAAGGCTACTTTGGAATATGAAGATATGTTGGCCACCCATTCTGAGTGTTAGGCACTCCCATTTCTTAGTACCAGTTCGCTTGCCTGGAATTTGTAAGCTGGTTCTATCGTCTTTCAATTTGAGAAAGTTTGCTGCCATCCAAGAGCAAATGTCACCAACACATTGGGCGAGGAAGTTCGACGTGCATGAAGGCGTTTTATTTTGGCACTAGGACCAGCATGTGCAACGTCCTAGCTAGGATATAAGAAACTGTGTGGTGCCTACCAAGATTCTGCCCACTGTTCAGTTCGAGGATTGTTGAAGTGAGCAGTGCATTTTGGACAGCTTTTGCGGCCTGACATGCCCCTTCGGAGGAAAGAGGGTCAAACCGCTGACCTCCCTTCCTGCACATGCTGAGGACCTCGAACGTGGATTCCATGCATCTGCAACTCCACCATCAAGTAGATGTGTGCAGCCAGCCATCCAAACCCCTACCGGCAGGCGCTAGCAGCTTCTGTTCACGTTAACCAAGCAACAGGTTTCTTGACTGCAAGCTAGGAGCTTTTGCCTAGCACAGGTACTGCTGCCTTCGAATCTTGAAGCTCTCAGTTAACCCACACCCAAGGAATAAGCCAAGGAGGTCGCCAAGCCAATGAAGTCACCCACCTGTGCTTGCCTGTGCCTATGCCCACCCCAGTAGTTCCTGAACTGGGTGACTATACGACAACATGTGGCTGGCCATACTTCCCTCGCCCCATATACAGAATATGCTCAGGCCGACAAATAGGCATTCTTATATGTGAGAGTATTCTCATATGCGAATATGGGAATGCTGCAGATTCCCATATGGGACGCAGAACTGCTATTCTTATAAGCGAAGCATTCCTTTATCCGATATTCTCTGTACTTACTTATGGGTTACAGCTACAAACAAAGGTTACAACCTACAAACAAGCTCGATTGAGCAGATGAAGCGTAGTCCCCTGAATCATCGGTAATTGAAGGTATTTAATAAATGTTACCGACATGGTCAACGATTCTACCTGGGTAGTCACTCAATTTTTCTTAGCATCAAATACATATTCAGTACACGTGGCTGCTGCAGCAGCAGCAGCCGGAAGTCGTGCCATAGCGCGGCCCCGCAGGTTATTGGTGTATGACATTTGCCAAACTCGGGGGAGTTGCACCAAGGACCTCAAAAAAGGATGGGGAACACATCAGAGCCACTCAGCAATTCCGACTGATTTTTACTTTGGCTGTAATGTCACTACGTATTGCCCGACTCCTTTATTAAATGCGCTCCAGCAAGCATGCTTTAGCAAGCACTACGCTAACAGGTGAACATATGTGAAGGCCATATCAGCACAATTCAATGAATTGCATAGAGCACGGCACAGCACAATCAGGCACAAACTAAACAAGTCTATATAGTTAGGGAGGGAAAGAGTTGGTCGGCAGTAGGCAGCCAGCCGGCCAGTTGCTGCGCACTCCCCCCCCCCATCCACTGCTAGCTAGGGCCATCTGGGGCCGGCTGGGCCAGTAGACCTGCCATCAGAGACAAGCATGAACCAGGCACCAGCTTGGCACACCACTGAGACACTGGTGGAATCACTTCAGCCACTCGGTAGATCCAAGAGCCTTTGCTGCCGGCTGGGGCAGGGTACAGTGAATTGATCATCGACAGCAAAGCTGATTACACAGCCGGCTGTGAGGAGAATGGCTGCAGTCAACATCCAGTAGAATGCCAAGTTGACACTTGCATTGACAAATCGGTCCACACCGTGCAAACGCAGCACACAGGCTTACGAGACTGTGGGGCAGGCTCCAATGATGCTGATCTCGATATGGATTTTATATGGAAGGGGAGCAGAGAGAGCAGATACCGAAGCCGATCTACCTGCCGAAGCTGCTTCAGCAATGGCAGACAGCCTAAAAACTACTCTCACAATCATCATCACAGCCAGACCCCTCACAGCATGCCAGACAAGCATGAATGCAAATGCATCATTTTCTATTGGTTTTACTATCAATCCGAGAATTCGAACAGCTACAGCTGCTTCAGCTCATTACCCTTATCGGCATAAGGCACAGTGGCAAGTGTTGGTTAGCTTTCTATGCAGCAGCAGGAACACAGGAGTGAAGTCTGCAAATACTGTCTGAAACAGGCCGATCATATATCTTGCAGTTCGACAAGGAATGAGCAGGCCTCCATATCAGTTCGACCACATCTGCCAAGTCAAATTACGCGACCGATGGGTGGAAAATGTAAGACAGGGATAGGTATGATGAACTGCCGAGGTAGCAGCAACAGCTGCCACTGCCACTATTCCCTCTTATGGTGCTTCTGGAGCAGAGGCTGCTAAGCAAGCTCACCAGAAAATACTCTCACCTTCTGCACTGAGGCCTGGACAGGCAGTAAACTTGGCGACATCTACGATCTTGACGGCAAACTGTTGTCCAGTTATGCGATGTACGCATCGTCTCACGAGGCTGAATGGGCCCCTACGAGGCAGAAAATCGTGGCGACAGTTAGGATTACAGCATCGCACCCTCAATCAGAATGCAGCTCGTAATACATGCAGGATGCACTGAGACCAGAGACCCGTGACAGGCACAGAGAAGATCACTGCGAGATACCATAACCTGGGGGGTGACATGGCAGTTGATGCGGCCACTCAAGATGACCAACAGTAAAACCCTGCCCTGAGCAGTACAGGCTCGTGACGGTTTAACAGCCATCACAAACAAGGGACAAGTATTTTTTTATCACATCACATTCTACGAGACAGGGTGGCAACAGTTCACAGCCGAGCACAGCAGAAGCTCTCGGCCAATGGTGCTGGGAGCACGGCTCATATCACGTTGGTTCACTAGAATAAAGGCAAAAAGAAAGAATAATGCCTGCACGCACTGCAAGCAACGAAGCAGTCGTGCAAGGGCAGCGCTTCCACACGGAGCTAGCCGGTCACAAGCAGAGCCTGTATGTTGCCCATCGACGTGAGGCACACGGCTTCCTCCCAATTTTGAGCCACAGTAGGAGTACGCCTGGGATCAATGGCAAATAGACATGAGCTGAGTATAAGATTTGCACATCTAACACTTTGCACATGTCTTGGAGCTGGCCATTCAGTCCTTCACCACAGGAACCCTGCCTACAAGGCATCGGCTACAACAAAAATTATAAAATGCGTGTTTCCTATGTACTGTCCCTCAGAGATGCCCACTCTTGAGTGCATCTTTGGCAGCTTGGCCTACTCGAAAGTCCCTGAGCCTCTCCCAGCTATATATATATATATATATATATATGTATATATATATATATATATATATATATATATATATATATATGTATATATATGCATGTATATATATATGTATATATATGTGTGTGTATATATGTATATATATATATATAATTCGGTTATAATTATATAATTAATAATTTACATATATATATATATACATATGTATGTATATATACATATATATATATATATATATATATATATATCCGTGTGTGTGTTGTGTGTGTGTGCTGCGCCCGACAAGATGCCAAATACTTCAAATGAGTGATTGCACGCTATAAGCTGACTCCCCACTCCTGTTACAAATCATTCACAACCTCGACACTCTCATCCTGACTTAACTGTGGCTGTCCCCGTTCTCTTTCTTTGCTGCCTGAGATGAAGTCTGTTGGCTACTACAAGCACATCGAAAGCTGTTTACACATTGAATGGGCGATAGAAAACTCTCAAGGATAGCACATACTTAGTCCTTTCGGGCTTTATGGAGTTACCAACGCCGACACATACATACAGAGCCGCAATCTGCGTGATATTGCTCGTACATCTACAGCATGGTTCTTATTGGTTTCATATCCCTGATCTATGGAAGAGGCAAGGTTAGTAAGTATAAGCGAACCACGAGCATGCAAGCAGCTTCGAAAAAAAGAAACACGACTTAGCACGTACGGACGAGTACAAATGCACGCCTAAGGGTGCAGACGTTTAGCCAGCCAAGGCTCGCTTTCTGCTCTTGCTGAGTACACGCCAGCAGTGAACCCAATAGCAGCAACAGACATAGCCACTTCCGTTAGTTTCTATTGAGTGTCTTATAGGCATGACCCCTCCCCAAGACACATGGATGCCAGAATAGCAGCAATGGACGTAAGTCTGCGGTGCAAGCCAGTTTAAGAGGAAGAAAAACCATTACTAGTTACAAGAGAATGCCTGAAACTGCTTCCAAAACAGGGAGGTTTCAGTCACAAAAGTCACAAAACCCCAATACTCAACAACAAGGCAGCAGCAGGCAAGAGCTAGTATATGAAACCTTTCAGTAGGCCACACAGGATGACATCGATGACTACAACTGGAGTCCTAGAGGTACACTACACTCGGTATAGCCAGCTGCCGTGCACAAGGCGATACCCACCTAAGAGCTCATGTTGCAAACCCGTGAGTACTGATGGCATCCTAATCCAAAGGGCGCAGGGCAGAGGCAGCCAAACACAAAGGACGGGTAAGTTGCAGCAGGTAAGAAATAAAAAAATCCACTGTGGCTCCCTAGCTCCCTAGGTGCAACTTGTGCAGCTGCCGAATTCAGGCCACACTTAGCCACAGTATCGGATGCGGTCAAGCACACCTGGCCTGGTTATGGACTGGCTCAGCCAAGACATTGACTATTGAATACTGACCGTAATGTTGACCGAAACAGCTTGAGCTTCTTCGTAGGGGCCAGCAAGTTAAGGAGAGGCTGCATTTAGCAAGCACGAAAGAAAAAGAGGGTGGAGTGGCTGCTGGGGGAGATGCTGCTGCAGATGTTTAGAGGATTGCAAAAACAAGGCAGAGCTGCAGACCAGCATGGGCTATCCTACAGCCCCTACATGCACACACACAAACACACACACACAGAGGCCGATCGGTCAGTCGGTATGGCTGAGCTGGCAGTCCCCTCCTGCTCCCTCCCCCTCCCTGGGAGTGGGTAAATGTTGCATCAATTGAAGCCATGCTTGACAGCAGCTGGCCTGTGCTTTGTCACTACGACCCACATCTCCAAAGCTCTCCGGCTCACGCATAAACACACACACACACACACACACACACACACACACACACACACACACACACACACACACAGCTGCACCAGAACTACAGCTGCTACTTAAATTGGTCCCGACACTGCCCTATTCACAAGCACCACGATATCACAGCAGCAGTATCAACAGCAGCAGCTGTGGTGCTGCAGTGCTGAAGAGCTGCTCCGGAACATTTAAGTCAGAACAAAGCTGGCTAGCCAGGCATGTGAGCCCCG
Source organism: Cristatella mucedo (assembly GCA_009760855.2). NCBI lineage: Eukaryota > Metazoa > Bryozoa > Phylactolaemata > Cristatellidae > Cristatella > Cristatella mucedo. The sequence continues at coordinate 6,741,492 of WPIO01000012.1, forward strand.
GCCGGAAGAAGCAGGGTGTGGGGAGGTGCCAGTGGCACCTGGGAGCTGCTGGCAACTAAAGGCTAGGGAACACTGGCTGCACACACTATGCTCCATGGTTGATCATCCAAGGAAATAAAACAAAAAATGAGAGCTAGTATATGGCTGCGGCAAAGAGTGAAAATAGCTAGCAGAGACCGCCGAAGTGCTCAGCTTTAAGACGTCTGATAGTAAAAACAGTGTTGCCCCACCCCCTAAGCTTGGCCCGAGTTTCTACTGATTCTAAGACAAATTTAGAATATGTTGTCAACGTACATGATAGTCTTACGTGCTACCTGCTTTTAAGAGCTGTGCAAATGCAGCACTTTCGGAATCCGCGGGTGGTATACAGTTCCTCCCAATATCATTAATCCGGTGGACACCTCTTTAAGACAATAAGGAAATGTGCTTATCTGTGTCACTCCCTAAGACAATAAGGAAATAGGCTAATGTGCATTACTGTGAGCTTGGAAATGCTAGTTTCAAAGGCATAGTCATAAGACGATTGCTAGAGCCTTTGAAAGGCTTACCCTCAACCGATTGTCCTATGTTCACGCCCAGTCTCTACTCTTCAGGAAAACTTAAGTCGAGTTTGATTTGCGATCCGTGGCACAGATGGTCAAAACATCCATTATGCACGCAGCATTAGATAGGCTGACATACGTGACAAAACAGAAGAAACTTCTTGTTGATATTCCGAATTCACAGCCTATAGAGGCAGCCTGAACAGCCTCCCAACCACATGCAACCACATACAGCGATATGGCCTCTAGCTTCCTGATTCGGCTGTGCAGCATGTTGGGATGAGAGGGGAGGCAGTAATTGGCCAGTCAAGGCAACACTAGGAAGAGCCCACCCAGCTGGGAGAGGGAAGAACTTCAGAGAGTGGCTGGCAGCAGCAGACAGCCACGAAGTCGAGGCTCGAGCAGTTGGCAAGGGTGGAGACGGCCGAGCTAGAGTACCTATAGTGGCAGCCGATATGCTCACTCTGCATTCCCATAAACATGCACCTCAGATACAGACACGGCTCCACAGCAGCCACATGCGATTGCAGGCAGTACTTTTCTTTCCCAGAAGCCGAGATCATGCCGACCACACAAAAAAGACCAGCAAGCCTAAAACTGGTAGGCAAAAATGAACAACTTACTAAAAAGAAAAAAAGCAGAGCTGGGAATGCAATCTCATTCAGGCTACCACCAATAAGAAAAAAACAGCAAAGCATGGTGCTGTGACTGTGCTAATCTGCAAACACTCAGCCGATTCGATATATGAGCCTTTTGCCGTAATTCCTATAGTTGCAATACTGTTCGACAATCCCTTAAAGGCTGCAGCTTGCTTCACCTCACGACTCTGTTCAGAATTTCGATTGTGTAACAGCACTAGCTAGCCCCTTGAGCCTTAAAAGAAATAGAAAAAAAGAAATAATCGATGCCAGTGTCAGAATGCAATAAGGTGGGCCCAGCCAGCTGTTGCTGTGTTATGACCCCCCCCCCTCTTCGGCTGTCACAAAACACAGTTCATTTGTATGACCGACTGTGCTGCTGCAATCGGGGTGACACCCCTTGAGCAATCACTGAGATGGCAATGCAACTGCAACTGGTGCCTGCCCACCTGCCATCCACTTGCCTGCATGCCAATGACTTGCAGGGCTTCCCAGCCAATGCTGCTTCTTATTTTAAGGTTACTGGAAGCAACCAAGCCTAGGGGCCGTTGCTTGGAAAAGCAAACCACCGTACCAAAAAGAGCTAAGCTTTTCCTTAGCAGACTCCGCCTGCAAATCCGTGGCTTCGAGCCACTCGGCTATGGCAGAGCAAGCCAAACTCTGAACCCAACGTTGGAAACGAGGCAGTAATAAGGGGCACCGTGTCTCCCAGCAGCCATAGATCAACTGCAGCCAGGTTGGTTACCAAGGAAGCAGAACAGAGACCAACTAGCAGAGCAGGTCCCAGTCGATAGTAACAGCAGACTTGCCAGGTACAGAAATCGAGGTCATTGTTTTAACTGTTTAACTGGAGAACAGAGTCGAAGCATTTGCTGCGGCACTTTTTTTCTTTTACTCTGCTGCGGATGTGTCTTCCGCCAATCTGAGGATTGGGCGGGATGGGTGGTGGTCGAGACTGGGCCAACCTACAAGCACATCATGGATTTTATCATAACTTCAAAACCAGTTCATTCTTCAGGCCCAGCCTATTTTGACTACCAGTTGTATACTGAAGCTCTGCATTTCTTTAAGCTGATACTAAAATAACCACAAACCTCCTAAATACTGGGATTGGCACTGCAGTGATCTGGCAGTTGGACCTACAGACATATACAGGGTATAACACCAATGCCTCCCATGCAGCTTTTGGCACCAGATACAGCTATATTGACAGTGACAGCTAAATATCAGCAGGTGGTTGAGCCAGAAATACGAGACCGCAGAAAAAGAATGCCGGAATATAAATTATTCCTCGGTGCTGCAAAGGAAAATGCAATTGAATGGTAAGTAAACTCATAACTAACGTGGACTAGGTCCCCATGAATGTTTTCTCGACCTCGAAAGTGTCGAGGTCGAGAAAACATTCATGGGGACCTAGTCCACGTTAAGGTTGAGAAAACATTCATGAAGAGCAGTTCGGCCTTCTTGGCTTGCTTACCTGCAGGTTATTTAATCATAAAATAGCCCAAGGAACATTATGAATTTAAAAAATAGTAATTGTACTGAACATTACTTATTATTTTGTTTTTGTTTTATGGTAGGTCTGACATTACACTTTTGCAAGGAGTTTGCAGAAGGACGTGGCTGCTTATTTCATCGACGACAATCCTATGCAGGTTTGTATCAGTGCACAGCATCACCAACCCATAGGTGCTATTTTGGACGATTTCCTGGGTAGCAAATATAAAGAGGTTTGACTGCATAACACTTTGATTTTAGGTCATCTTTGCCATCGACAAGAGCATCGAGGACATCAACCAAGCCCTGCTGGCTTCGGCACGAAATTAAGGGGTGAAGTGGCACTGCAATATATATATATATATATATATATATATATATATATATATATATATATATATATATATATATATATATACTAGCTGATTTAACAACCTCTTTTGTATAGCAGCATAACAGCCTTAAAGGCTATCACCACCGCTTGCAGTGGCAATAAAGGATCACCCACAGCAGGATTCGAACTCACGACCTCTGGGACCAAGGTCGTGAAGAGCAACTACCTTACAATCAGCTGTCGCTCCAGCTAAATAAAATGAACAAAGAGCATAATGAGGTCTGACAGAAGAATATGCTGCAAAATCTACATTTGAATTGAATGGACCTCTGCCAGTGCAGCTATGCATTCATGAAGGGGCAGACTGTGGCTCCAGCCAGACGTGGTATACCAGGGACTACCTCCATCTATCCACTTGGGATATCAGACTCCTTGCTGTAGAACCATACATACAACTCTATCAAGGCAATGGAGCTCACACAAGTTATTCTTCTTTAGACGAAGAGGCAGTAGAGATGGCAGTTTCTCAGTGGGACCCCTTAATTTATGTTCATTAGAAGTTCAAATTAGTAGAAGAATTTTAAAATAATTATGTACACATGAAATGTAATTCCTTCCTTGGTTAAATTGCTCTCACTATCATTAGAACTTTCGACAGAAAACATCTATGTCACGTGGCATACTCACATACTTCGCCCGAATAATATGGCTGCCCTTAGTGTCGGAAGGCCAGGTCATGTCAGTCTATTATATCAGCTACAGCAAGACGAGGGAGGCCAGAAACTACCAACATGCCTAAAGCTGTGATGGCAATAAACTCTACCTAGACCCAATAATAATAATAATAATAATATTGCACTTGTTAAAGCGCCCTCAGAGAACTTAATCTCTTTCTAGGCGCTTTACATTTGCTGCAAAGTGATACGCAATAGAATAGTAAGTAAAATCATGCTTGAAAAACAAACAAAATGAATAACATGGTTAGGGGTTACATGCACTGGGTCAGCATGCAAATGTGGTTAGTGGCAGCATGAACAGTGTCAGCACGCATAAGCACATCGAGGACGAATCACAAGGACCCACTAAATGCTGTCCTAAATAGGTGTGTGTTTTAGGTTCCTTTTAAATGTGGTCAGGTCAGGGGATGTTTTGACGCAGGTCGGGAGGGAGTTCCAGGCTTTGGGAGCATATGAACTAAATGCACGGTCTCCAAAGGATTTAAGGTTTGTATGAGGTATTTCTAGACTGTTGGATTCCGAGAAGCGGGTGGTATGATGCTTGGCCTGATGGGGTAGTATATCTGACAGATAGGCTGGAGCCATAGAATGAAGGGACCTAAAAGTGAGCGACAAAACCTTGAAGTCAATCCGTTGCTTGACTGGTAGCGAGTGCAGGTCGGCGAGAAGTGAAGTAATGTGGCAACTGCGACGCTCACGACAGACAAGCCTAGCTGCAGAGTTTTGCACAAGCTGCAATCGCCTGATCGCACATGCTGGTAGGCCAGTAAGCAGTGAGTTGCAGAAGTCGAGACGGGATGTCACGAATGCATGGACCAATCTAGACGCGGTATCTTTATGTATACAAGCCCAAATTTTAGCAAAATTATGTATCTGAAAGTAGGCTCCAAGACGAGTGCTACTTAATAATAATAATAATAATAATAATATAATAATAATGCACTTGATAAAGCGCCCTCAGATAACTCAATCTCTGTCTAGGCGCTTTACATTTGCTGCAAAGGGAAATGCAATTGAATGGTAAGTAAAATCATGCTTGAAAACAAACAAAATGAATAACATGGTTAGGGGTGACATGCACAAGGTCAGCATGCAAATGTGGTTAGTGGCAGCATGCACAGTGTCAGCACGCATAAGCACGTGAAGGACGAATCACAGGGACCCTCTAAATGCTGTCCTAAATAGGTGTGTTTTTAAGTTCTTTTTAAATGTAGTCAAGCCAGGGGATGTTCTGACGCAAGTCGGGAGTGAGTTCCAATCTTCGGGAGCATACGAACTAAATGCACGGTCTCCAAAGGATTTGAGGTTTGAGGTTACTTGGCAAAGCACCTTACATCCACTGGCATGCAACAGCTTATTACAAATTGGAGTGCGAGCAAGCACATTAAAGGCTGATTAACTACTCGAGTTTGCTCTCTAATCTCAGTCATCTCATCTTCTCTGCGCACTCCTCTAGATAACCAGAAGAACCTATTCAAAATGAATGCATGAGAAAGGTAAAGAAATGCTTTTTTCACTAAGGTACGTGTAAACTTATACAGCCGTACCCATTAAAAGCAACAACCAGATCACCAAGGTAAAGATAAAGGAGTGCCACGGTGAGACCGCACAATGGTCTAAAGTAACACGACTAAAAAACCTCTATCTTCAGCCGACCAATAATACAACTTCCTAAGAGGGCAAGCTGAAAAACGGTGGCCGTCTCTTACTTGCCAACGACTTCGGCCAGCTCATAGATGTCATCAAAAAGAACATCGTCAGCCATGCTTTCTGCCGGAGTATGCTTAAAATAGACCAAAAAGGGTCATTATCATCAAGACCGACCACCAAAACAAACGACCACAGCAATGCCCACATTGCAGCCACAACGTTCATGAGCAGGCCAGCCAAGATAAACAAACAGCAAATCATACATTGCAGCCACATCGTAGCCACGACTGTCATATGATCTTGTAGGATGCTAGCATTAGTGATCAGCATCCTGGCATACAGCTAAGACCGTTATGTCTTTACATATGCACCCCACCCCTGCACCCATATATACATACATTTTCCACTTGGTTCTAGAGCAATTGGACCGCTTGACGATTGGCCTCTCAAAGAGGTTTTAGTGTTGCTAGCCCATACCATTTTGGAGTTCAACCTTCGAAACTACCAGACCGTGTAAACATACCTTAATTTATTACAGTCCTGAGGATAGCTTCCAAAATGTTTAAAACAAAAGGGTCACTTAAAAGGTAATGCCAAAGCAACAGGCAGGCTGTGAGTTTACTAAAAATACAGAAAAAAATATATCAAATCCAAGTCCAAGTACATAAGCAGGAAAGCACTAAAGCTGCAATGCAACATCATAAATGAGAATGGGTAATATGAACAGATATACCTGCATATATGAGAGCGCTAGTATGGCTGTGTGTGCACGAGTGTGTGTGTGTGTGTGTGTGCGTGTGTGTGTGTGCTCGGGTTTACAGGTACATTTAAAACCTAAGTATAAATAAATAATTCATTTGTATAGCACCCCAAGAGAACTCAATATTTAATTAGGCGCTTCACATCTGCCTCGGGGCTCGAGCCCACGACCTCAGCTAAACCTTGGTCGGGTCGAGCACCGCTGGACCAAACATACATGTGTGTAAAGACAGCAAGTGGGAATGAGACTGAGAATCACAGTTAAAGAGATAGAATATTAAACAGAAACTAAAGACGCATCTATTTATCACAGCATTTAGTGGGTCCCTGTGTATCGTCCTATTAAGTGCTTATGCTTGCTGACACTGTGCATGCTGCCATACTTGCATGCTGACCTTTTCAAGTCACCCCTAACCATGCTATTTTTTTGTTATTTATTGAGCCTGCTACCACTAACCATTCGATCGTGCTCGTTTTTCAGCAGATGTAAAGTGCCTAGAAAGAGATTGAATATATAAAATAATAATAATACACTTGATAAAGCGCCCTCAGAGAACTCAATCTCTTTCTAGGCGCTTTACATTTGCTGCAAAGGGAAATGCAATTGAATAGTAATATCATGCTTGATAAACAACATGAATAACATGGTTAGGGGTGACATGCACAGGGTCAGCATGCAAGTGTGATTAGTGGCAGCCTGCAACAGTGTCACCACGCATAAGCACATGAAGGATGAATCACAGGGACCCACTAAATGCTGTCCTAAATAGGTGTTTTTTAAGTTCTTTTTAAATGTGGTCAAGTCAGGGGATGTTGTGATGCAAGTCGGGAGTGAGTTCCAGGCTTTAGGAGCATACGAACTAAATGCATGGTTTCCAAAGGATTTGAGGTTTGTACGAGGTATTGGTAAACTGTTGGATTCCAAAAAGCGGGTGGTACGATGCTTGGCCTGGTGGGAGAGTAGATCTGAGAGATAGGCTGGCGCCAAAGAATGAAGTGACCTAAAAGTGAGCGACAAAACTTTGGAGTCAATCTGTTGCTTGATTAGTAGCCAGTGCAGGTCGGCGAGAAGTGGTGTGATGTGGCAACTGCAAAGCTCACGACAGACAAGCCTAGCTGCAGAGTTTTGCACCAGCTTTAAGCACCTGATTGCACATGCCGGGATGTCACAAATGCATGGACCAACTTAGACGTGGTATCCTTATCTAAACAAGCCTGAATTTTAGCAATGTTATGTAGCTGAAAGTATGCAGACTTGATTGTGGAGCTGATGTGGTCGTCTAACCAGAGGTAACTTTGGAACAAGCTGCCTAGATTTCGAGCTGATTCAACAGGAGATATGCTGGCAGAGCCAATTTTGAGCGTTAGCCTATCCAATACCTGAATCACACTAGGTTTGCCCATAACTAGTAAATTGGTTTTATCATCGTTTAGTTTTAGAAAATTTGCAGCCATCTATGCGCGGATGTCATCAATACATGCAGCAAGGGAGTTGAGAGAATTCGAGGTGCTCGAAGGCTGGGAGGGATCAAAGCAAAGGTACAACTGAGTGCCTTCCGCATAGAAGTGAAAGGCTAGATTGTGCTTGGCAATCATATCAGCAAGAGAGAGAGAGAGAGAGAGAGAGAGAGAGAGAGAGAGAGTATAAGCCATGAAAAGAACCGGACCTAGCACGGAGCCCTGAAGTACCCCGAGGTATTCTGAGAACTCTGAGGATGCTAGATCAAATGTATTATTATTAGAAAACCTGAGAGGAACCGAGACAGATGAGACAGAGACAGCCAATCAGACAGATTAATAGACAAGAGAGATAGAGACAGTGACCAAATTGCAATCAAAGACATATTAGAAGCAGAGCTAATAAGGGGAGGGCAACGGTTAAGGTCCTCGCCCCGACAAAAGTCTGGCTGAGGTCGTGGACTCGAGCCCCGTGGCAAATGTGAAGCGCCTGAATAGAGATTAGGTTCTCTTGGGGGCTATACAAATGAATTATATTTTATATGCTAGGAATATCTTGCAGTACGTAGACGACACTATTTTCCGGGCAGTACACAGCTGGTTCCCTCTCTTGCATGAGCATGCATTAGCATGCATGTGCATGCATGTGAGTGACCGTGTGTAAGTTGTGTGTATGTCTGTGTGCGTTCGACAGAGAGAGAGAGAGAGAGAGAGAGAGAGAGAGAGAGAGAGAGAGAGAGAGAGAGAGAGAGAGAGAGAGAGAGAGAGAGAGAGAGAGAGAGAGAGAGAGAGAGAGAGAGAGAGAGAGAGCAGCCACTTGTGCAAGCCTGTGCGCAAGTGAGCCGCCGACAAGTAGCCCATCGGTCGGTCGTTCAGTCGGTCGGTTTTAATTGCAACCTACCACATTTCATGAGAAGCAAATACATAAATGAGCATGGCTCGGTTGCTACAGAAGCTAGACATTGCATTTAATTATTAAAAAATACCTTCGGCTTCAGACGGATATCGCACAAGACCTGGCTCTACTCGACGAACAATCAGGCACCTGGTCAAATGCAGGAAGCTCAACCCCTGGCCTCACCCTCATCCACTCAGCCCTCTCTGCCTCCCTACTAGGAGCACATGAACTTCCGGGCATACGTGTCAACCGGCAGCTGGGGCGCCAAGGGCAGGGGCAGGCAGTCATTTACTGCACTCTACAACAGACGGCTTTGTCTCTCCCTCCGGCGAGCCGAAGCACAAGGTCGAGCGCCAGCATCCGAAGGACAGTGCTTCGATTTTTGGCACGGCATCGCCCTCATTCATTACGGGCATACCACGGCGACTGCTTTACGATAGGGCCACAATAGGTCTATTCAATAAAGGCGGTGCTTCGGCGAAGGCCTTCCACAACGGTCTCGTGCCATTGATCTCTGTGACAAAACCGACTGCATTAGAATTCAACACGATATTGCGGCGGCACCGCCGATTACCCTATGTTAACGCTGTAAGGAGATTCGCGGCATGCGAGCACTGGCGGAAAGTCTGTTGCGCACAGCTGCGCGGCACAGCAGGGGCTGCCACATTAAAGTACGCGACGGCGCGGCAGCGACAACCGTGGCCCGCAGACGATTTGGGGTATTGAGCCAAGCGTTAACAGAAGCGATGCAGTATGATCGGGAGGGCGTCGCCGCCGGTGTGCGGCGCTGGGCTTACATTAAAGTCACGGCGTCACAGGGCGTGCGCCACACGCCTGAGCGCCCGCCACGAACCCGGCGAAAGAGAAGGTGTGTCGACCCTCTCTCCCATACCGAACCGACGAGCGAGCGCCAAGCTAAAAGCGAGCCGCCGACAAGTGTACTCACAGCGGCGCGGGAAAACCAAGAATTCCGAGCGAAACTACCTCTCAGCGACGCAGATCAGGCCTCATAACACCCTGCCTCCGACTTAAGCGTACGAGCGGGTTAGTCCAACCTCGTTTTATAGTTCAGCCGGGGCTCATACGGGTAGACATATTGGCGGCCGGTAACCGGAGGAGATAATTCCAGACTTCGAAGGAAGGCCTCAGAGAGCGCATTTGCCCACGCCCCAGAGCATATCCCCATGCGTAATAACAATAATGCATTTGATAGGGCTCCCTCAGATAACTCGGTCTATTTCTAGGCACTTTACCTTTGCTGGAAATGAAGTACTATCGAATGCGTAGGTCAGCGAAGCCACGAGGACTTCGCGACTGCTACTCTCTCACACGCTTTTCATCACCGCGTATCTGCTTCTGCTTCTGCTCTGCTCGAGAGAAGCATTTATATCCAAGGTAATTTACATCGACCAGATTATGGCCACCCTAGAGATGGATTATCGGTTCCTGAATTACGTACGTTAGGAAACAGATATGCATGAGGAATCATTAGTTGTGCTCTGAGCTACGAGCAAAGCAACTGTCCTATGGGCATCGATCCAGTCTGTTGTACACGACGACAGGTGCTGAACAGATGTAGCTCCACTCTGGCAGTTAACTATACTGTTCTACACTGAGGATTTGGACTTGTTATATTGTGGTATGAGCGCTCTTAATCGGAACCGTGCTCTGCTACGGTCGAATTAATGCGTGTTTTGAAACAGAGTTTGCTACTCTCTAGCCGAGTTTCGAGGCGCCAGCGTCATCGGTATTTTTCACTCGTCGGCAAGGACTATCACACGTTACACTCGTTGCAAAGAACTTTAATTCGGTGCCAACTACAACACATCTGCGACAATAATACCTCGCCGCATGCGCAATAGCGTCATGGAAAACTGTAGTTAGCTACGGTTAAGCAGTTACAAGGAACTGCTTCATTTTCATGGGACCCTTCGAAACAACTCGGAAATTCTCGCAAAGCTGGCCCCGCGAAGCATCGACGTGTCATAGAAAGACTTTTCTCTAGTAGCATCACGAGCTGTTTACCAAATAGCTTTGATTGAAGCGGTAGAATAAGCATATTTGATAGGCCTGCTTTAAAAGCTTGTTTTCTTTATTTCGTAAGATTCCAGTCTAAATGTACTGTACTTACTCTCGGGTGCAAATTCTTCACATACCAATAAAACCTCCGATTTTATATTAAACGCGGGACTGAGCTATTGCTGAGAACCAACGCATGAAATGGAAAGCAAAAAGTAATAATTAAAAATGCCAGATCTTACCACAACGGGGATGCAACTCGTCGTATAACCTTGAAAATAGCCTTGAAAACAATCACCATAGGCTTATCCTTGGCACAATTTTTTTATATTGCCGCATAAGAGCCGTAATGACAGTCCCCGGTGCTTGCAATTGGCAAGAAATCGATCGCCAGCCTGCAGGACTCGAACCAATGACCTGGGTCGCGAAGTGCAAGCACTTGAAAACCCCGAGCTAAGACAGCTCTATGCTTCTGCAACAATGTGGCCCGGTTCATTCTAGGCTATAGCATTCGCATGTAACCAGAGTGAATAGCAGCTATTCGTGGAAAGTTCATCCGGGAGCCCCCAAGCCACTCTGCTTCGTAACAGGAACAGCAGCAAATGTAAAGCGCCTAGAAAGAGATTAAGTTCTCTGAGAGCGCTTTATCAAGTGCATTATTATTATTATTATTGTTAACTACCGGGGTCTCCTCACGGCTCACTCCGTTCGCATCATATGACATCAACATTGGTGTAAGAGGTTGCTGAGTGCCTTGAAGTACAGAGACTATGACTGGGAGGTCATTGGTGAATTCAAAATTATTTGTAAAGTGCCTAGAAATAGATTGAGTTCTCTGAGGGTGCTATAGAAATGTATTATTATTATTAGTAGTAGTAGTAGTACTATAAAAATAAGTTTCGTTACACAGTACAGCACCGCGTTCGATAGCCGGTTGTCTCTGTACTTGACTAAATATGTTCTATTTTAGTTTAGTATAGGGTATACAAAGTAGCTGGTCGAAAGGCTTCCGTCAACGATACTTTGCAAACTCGATTCGATTCCAAGATTGCTACGGACTGAACAAAATTGCCATCACTCAGCATAAGAAATCTTGCACGAAGATCGGCTCGGGAAGGCAAGCATTGGCGAAATGGCACAGCAGTCAGCCGTTCGAACGCTCTCGTTCTCTCTCGAACGATTCTTTCCGGCATTCGGTCGACTCTCAACACTGGCTGAACGGATGCCCCCTCCCCGTAGGAAGCGGCACACTTTGAGGTTGGCGCTGAAAGGATTTCCGGGCTGGCTCGCTAATGATGCTCGGAGCTGGGGTTGCTCTAAAAGCAAATAACTCAATTGCTCATTCAGTTGTCTATCTGCAGGTGCCTTCGCATCTTCTAACAGCTTATTTCCAAAACGACGCGTCCAGTCCCCTCCAACCCCGGCTTATGCACTCCGGCTTCGCGAGACAGTTGAGTCGCAGCGATTGGAGTCACGAGCCCACAACTTGCGGGTCATCCTCATTACGCCAATGCAGCTTGCCGGCTACGCTAATTCCTCCCTAGGGCAAGGCTTGAGGCTGACGCAGTGGAGAGAGATTGATAGCTAGCGAATCAAACGCGTTCGAGGTCAAACACATTCGGAATTGAAACTTGGAGCGGCGCCTCCGCAGCGAAGGAATTGGATAGAGCGGGCGGCGGGGAGGGGGGCGGGTACTCTCTTCGCCAGCCCCCCCCCCCGCCGCCGCCGCCGGCTAGACAGATCGTAAAGAAATACGCCGACCAATCCAGAGAGCCGGCCGCCGCGAAAGACGAGTCGAAATCGCGAGCACTAGCATGCGCATCGCTGCATCGCGCGCTTGCACATTCCACAGTGGAGGCAAACGTTTTCAAGCGAGAGCGGTCGCAGGCCAACGTGCGCAAGACTCTGGTCCGGAGCGTTTGCTACGCGGAGCTGCCACTCGCCGTACAAAGTTTAGGGTAGCCGCTATTTGGCCGATGGAGGGGTAGCATTTTGAGTTTAGTGGAGACGGTTCATGCAATTTGCTGCTGCATAAATGCTCTCTCTCTCTCTCTCGTGCTCTAAACGCAGTGACCTTCTGAAAATCTCTTCCCGCGTGTCGCTTCCATTCCGAACTGCAATGCGAACTGAGTGTCCGGCTACGCCAGATCGCTTCCCAGGGTATGCAAAAAGGTATTGGTCTGGTTAATAGATTGCCTTTCGTGGAAGCGGGCAGCTAAAGCATACATGATTTTTGAGTCGGCCGCTTACATTAACAAGCTCGAGCGCTTCGCCTGCTCTTGATTCTTCACTCTCACTTAAGTGCGCATCCATTTTATCAATCAAAAGTGACATTACATGAGCAATTCAAATTTAATATTCTTCGGTTAATTTATATTTCGTCGGAAATTAGTCAGCATTCCTCCAAAGCCGTTTGTGTCTACTCAACAACCTAAAGATAGGGAGAGATTTTCATATGCAAGTCCAAGCGAAGACTCAAACGTGCAGGAAGAGAAGATGCCACATACGAACCACCCATGCTAACTGATGCCAGCTCCTTGTAGAGTCTGCTCCCCGAAATAATCTCACATATATGTTTGCTTGAACGGCTTGAATTTGCTTTACGCGTCCAAGTCTATGAGGTCATGTTTTGCCAGAGGCAAACGATCCCCCAGCCTTAACCACTCCTCGGCGGCCTTCGGGTTCTTTGTGCTTAAACTCTTGCAAATAAAGCTGGGCCGTTTCGTTCAGTCAGTTCAAGTCGGATATAGAGTGTCAAATCAGCCACCGGCTTAGCACTCGCACGGGTAAACGCATAGTTTTGAAAGAACCGGAGTTGCTACTGCTGATTCACTGTTCGCCTTTGGAAGTCTGGCGGATTTTTCGGCTCCTTAAGGCAAATAATGGCCTCTGCTGTGTGATACTTAGCCTACGACTATGCCTAATAATTCAGGCAGTGGATGGAGTCTGCACTGGTCTGGATTTTGGAATGCTTTTACGCTTGAAATTTAGGTTAGAAAGATCTTTTTCACAGGACTGCTCGAGCAGCTTGCGACACACTTGGACCTGGCATTACGTGGGCGTCTTCATCTTCTGAATCAGTAGCACTATCACAAACCAAATATTCTGCAGTTGCTTATGCAGGCTGCCATAGCATATATGGCTACCTGGGAACAGCAGCAGCCCTAGTAGCCATGTAATCAACTAACTCTGATTAGACAGAAATTTCAGCTGTCTAATTCTGCCAGTTTCCTGGGCTCTTGGTAAGATCGCTGGTACCCGAGTTGGCCCCTACGTAATGATGATCATGCGTCTGTAAAGATCGTCCCAAAATGAGCCAAATATTGCTCTAGACACTCCATACAGGATGGACAATTCCTAGGGCTCTAACTATGAGTAGACACGGAAGGGAACTAACCCCAGGTTTTATGCTTCAGGCCAATAAAGACAAGAACTTTATCTTCACACTTTGACACACGCAATAATCTGTGGGGTACGCTGTTAAGGTCATTAGCTACCACATTGGTCTATACAGTCTCACAAGGCTTCTCTTAAACCAGCAGGCCCCTTCAGTGCTACACAGGAGCCAACTAATTCGCCAGCTACTGTACTTCACATTCAGTACTACTTTTGTCTGCCGTTTTAGTCTAGTAAAGGAAGCAATAATTTCGTAGATGCAGGCAGCAAGTTACAGGAAGGCTGGCGACTCGTTCAACGGATGCTTGTGTTAGTATACTTAGCTGAAGAAGCCACAGAATACTCCATATTGCTGCACTACACCTTGGTTTATACAGATCAATGGGTTAGCAAGGGTACGGCTTTCAAGTTGAAGCTTGTCTTTAATAATTGCTCAGTTAGTCAAAGCTAATAAGTTATGCTTTGCCTTATTCAGAGAGTGGATACGGTTCGCCAGACATTAGCCCGATGATAACCTTCATCTCACCATTGTGCACCAAAATATAGCAAAAGGCGTTGGCAGCCCGATTATGGTATTACCAACTGACCTACGAAAATTCTGTAGCCAGCTGGACTCGAAACCCAGCATCTCAGAGCTAATGACTGAAATAATAATAATAATACACTTGATAAAGCGCCCGAGAGAACTTAATCTCTTTCTAGTAGCTCTACAATTGCTGCAAAGGAAGCACGACCGAACGGTTAGTGGTAGGATGCTCAATACATAACAAGAACAATATGGTTAGGGGTGACTGAAGCACAGGGTCAGCATTCAAGTATGGTTATCTGCAGCATACAACAGTCAGCACACAAAGGACGAATCACACGGACCCACTAAATTCTGTCATAAATAGATAGCTAGCTAAATAGATGCGTTTTTAGTTTCTTTTTAAATGTGGACAAGTCAGGAGATGTGGTGGAGCAGGTCGGGAGTGATTTCCAGGCTCTGAAAGCATATGAACTACCGCCAAAGAATTTCTTTTCCAGTATGATTTGAACCCGAGATAGCAAGGCTAATGACCTTGGATAAATAAGGAGGGAGACGCACTAGCAACTAGAGCAGCTGTTAGTTCTGGCAGAGGCTGAAACAGCCACGAGCGGACCTGACAGCCCCGGAGATCATGGCTCGTCTCTAGGCCTCCGAAAGGAATCAAACCAACAATATTACTGCAAGCCAACATGGGTGAGGAGAAAAGTGAATTAAATAAGGATGGCTGATAAGGACAAGCACCTCAGCAAAGTGTGGCAGCTATCGTATGCTCATCATCCGAACTAGCTTCAACATGGCTTTTATTGATATAAAAAACTGAGATTCTAGCAGTGCTCACTTGGATGCTTGTGTCTCAGCACAGCTCTTACATGCACAACCAGAAGTAGGTTAACAACTAACAGCACAATCGGATATCAGGCTGTTCCTCCTTATGGTCAGGACAGCTTAAAACAGCATGGCGTCTGCAGCATCGTGCACAATGTGCTGGAACAGCATAGCAGCTGATGACAACTGAGAAAGAAGACCCAGAGGTTCTGCACTGCTGCTGCAACCAACCGCATGCCTTAGCTACATGAGGGAGGCATCTTTCGCAGGCACTGTGAACCTCAGGTTGAGCGACCTATGAGCATTCACGCAACTGCTCAGAATCCACCACTTTCTTCGTCCGATGACCAATTGACGGTTTCTACTGCACCACCAACGTCAAAGTCAACTTCAATGTCATACTGAAAGTCGCTGTCACCTGGTTTCTTACGATTCTTTTCAAATATGTCATCCATGAGCATCTTTTTCTTCTTCAGAGTATCTTCATCGACCTGCAAATAGGGCAGTTGCATAACATAAGAGTGCTTCTAGTCTGCCTTGTAAGCCTATTGGCTCAAGGAGAAAGCTGATCGGCTGCACAGCCTCATTCCTTCATTAGCTCCCTCAAGCCTAGATCGGCCAGCATGTCAAAGACCTTAAGAAGTGGGGGGATAAGATCATACCAGAACTCGGGTGACAGCGTGTGAGGAAAAGGTTGCTCAAGAGTCTAGTCGTATTGCATACGCCTAGCATACATATTCCCAGCATATGTCAATGTCAGAATACAGTCGTCCCTCGCTACTGTGCATTTCGACTTCACTCTTTCGTGGCGTCACTCTATTGAGATTTTTAAAAATACATGTACATTCATTAAAAAGTTGATCAAGATAGTGTAAATAATAACCGCATGCAGTTGTCTGATTCAATTATTCACCCCTGCATTACAATTAAAATGAAATTCTTATGTATGGAACGTGGAAGAAGACGACCACATACTTACAGAAGATACTGCAGCACCTGAAGACTCTCCTACTGAAATCGTGCCTTCAGAGGAACAGTAACTTGCTCTTCTTTGCTGTGCAGTACATCTCTTCATCGTCATTGCTTCATCATCAAACAAGTTACACTATTTTCATAGGTTAGTGGTTGTATGTATGAACTGTGTGTGTGTGTAATTAAATGCAAAATAATAATGTGATGATAGTTGTAACGTCTAGTGTCTTATTTTCTCTTACTTTGTCAAATATATTGGGTAATTCGAGTGCAGTGATGACTAAGGGGCATTATTTCATGTCCAGATGACTCTAATAATGTTAAAAAACGTATTTTGAGGGTCAAGAACAGGTTTTCTATGCTCTAACTACAAACATATTTTATTTATAAATACAGAATAACAGGACAGTTAGCTGCTGCTCTGTCAAGCAAAAATACTGCAGCTCAAATACACTGCTGCACAGCTAGGCAGTGTGCCACAGCATTCTGCCTATGGTGACCCACAATAGCCAATAAAGACAGGGCATTTGGCATACCACAGAGTATAGATGCACTACAGATGCACAGTGCCCACGCAAAAATGAATGAGGGGCAACTGTCTGAGAAATGACAGTATCATGCAGCTTGCAAAGAGCTGCTAGCATTAGCAATTCCACGAGAATTCTTTGAGAAGGAGTCACAGAATAGAAGTGAGATCGATGATGCAGGCTGAATACGGTTGCATCCGGTCTCACAATCGGCGTACCCACTCTTTCTGGTGGTAAGGTACACTGGTTTACACTGGCAGTAACAATCTCTGGTAGTTACCACTAGGTTTTCTAATATCTGAGTAACACTAGGTTTGTCCATAGCTAGTAAATTAGTTTTACTGTCATTCAATTTATAAAAGTTTGTTTCCTTCCAAGTGTAAATGTCAACAGTGCACCCAGCCTGGTAGTTTAGAAAGCTTGACTTGATGAAAGGCTAGCAGGATCAAAGAACGGTACAGCTACGTATTATCTGCATAAAAATGGAAGCCCAGATTGTGCTTGGCGATTGCATCAGCATGAGGGAGAGTATAAATTGCATAATGAAGTAGACCAAGTACATATCTCTAAGGTATCCTGTACTTCAAAGGCTCCCCTTCCATATGACCACTGCCCGGTGACATTGAGGCAGTGCAATCTCCCACTGACAACCAAACAGTGCAGGGCCAGCGATTTATAAGCGAGATAATAATAATAATAATAATAAAAATAATGATGCTCTTGATAAAGCGCCCTCAGAGAACTCAATCTCTCTCTAGGCGCTTTACATTTTCTGCAAAGGGAAATGCAATTGAATGGTGAGTAATATCATGCTTGATAAACAAATAACATGAATAACGTGGTTAGGGGTGACATGCACAGGGTCAGCATGCAAATGTGGTTAGTGGCAGCATGCACAGTGTCAGCATGCATAAGCACATGAAGGACGAATCACAGGGGCCCACTAAATGCTGTTCAAAATAGGTGTTTTTAAGTTAATTTTAAATGTGGTCAGGTCTGGAGATGTTCTGACTCAGGTCGGGAGGGAGTTCCAGGCTTTGGGCGCATACGAACTAAATGCACGGTCTCCAAAGGATTTGAGGTTTCTACTGGGTATTTGTAGACTGCTGGATTCCAAAAAGCGGGTGGTACGATACTTGGCCTGATGGGGAGTATATCTGAGAGATAGGCTGGAGCCAAAGAACGTAGCGACCTAAAAGTGAGCGACAAAACCTTGAAGTCAATCCGTTGCTTGACTGGTAGCCAGCGCAGGTAGGCGAGAAGTGGTGTAATGTGGCAACTGCAATGCTCACGACAGACAAGCCTAGCTGCAGAGTTTTGCACCAGCTGCAATTGCCTGATCGCACATGCTGGTAGGCCAGTAAGCAGTGAGTTGCAGAAGTCGAGACGGGATGTCACGAATGCATGGACCAACTTGGACGTGGTATCCTTATCTAAACAAGCCCGAATTTTAGCAATGTTATGAAGCTGAAAATAGGTAGATTTGACTGTGGAGCTGATATGGTCGTCTAACGAGAGGTCGCTTTGGAATATGACACCTAGATTTCGAGCTAATTCAACTGGAGATATGCTGGCAGAGCCAATTTTGAGCGTCAGCCTTTCCGATTTCTGAATCACACTTGGTTTTCCTATAACTAGTAAGTTAGTTTTATCATCGTTAAGTTTTAGAAAATTTGCTGCCATCCATGTGCTGATGTCATCAACACATGCAGCAAGTGAGTTGAGAGAATTTGAGGTGCTCGAAGGCTGGGAGGGATAAAAGTAAAGGTACAACTGAGTGCCACCTGCATAGAAGTGAAAGCCTAGATCATGCTTGGCAATCACATCAGCAAGAAGGAGAGTATAAACCGATAAGAGGTACCCAGCAAGAATTAATGAACAGATGAATTAGAAAGCCCAAAAACGATAGTCCTAGTGCCTGCAGAAAGCCTACCGATTGCAGCGCCTTCCGTTTGGCTACAATTCCTCGGGAGTGCGGCTATGCCACTATCGTGGCCACCCCAAGCTCCCACACTCTGCCTCCGGTTTGGTGGTAACTACCCTTTCAGAAGCCTCATAACAGCCTCATTTGCAGAGTGGCAGAACAGCCTACTCGTCGACCATCACCACTTGCAGTTGGCCATAAAAAATTACCTACGGCGGAATTTGAACCAACAACTTCGGTCTTTAAGAGTGGGTGCGTTACCTCCTGGACTATCAGGACCCTTAACTACAATGCCGTATACCTTACAAAGATTGCAAAGCTGGTTTCAGTCACGTTACAATCTTCATGCACTAAGCATTGGTGTCAAAGGATCAGGTTAAATTCATGAGGCAAACGAGACATTGTGTCTTCTTTTTCCGAAGGAAAGGCACATCGAAAGCTGTGAGGGATGCGATGTTCTGATGTCTATCATAATCTGGTTAAGTAAAGACAGACAGCAGAAAGCTAGCATCACCAAACACACTAATCAGAAGAAGTTAGGTGAGAAGCAATAGAGCTTACCTTGTTGAGATCTTCTTCAGGGTCGATGTGGCCGACATCACTGCACTTCTTGATGCACTCGCTCAGTGGCAGACCCTTCAGGCTCTCCTGTACGACAGTAAGTAGCTTCATAAGCTGCTTTAGGCTGATGTGCTGAACAATAGCCCGATGCTTGGGGCTAGTCCTTAGCTGGCTGACAAAATCCACAAGGCTGCAGCGTGCAGTCAGATCCTTTAGCGGAATGCTACGTCGGCGGGTGCTACCAGTGCTATCCGAGTATGTCACAATCAGTACCGGAGGATCGACCTTTACTCCACATCGCAGTGGCGTCATGTCTTCCATAGGCTGTTTCACACAAAAGCAACAGATGGAGTCCTATAAGTGAGCTTGCTAAGCACAAAGCAATGCATGTGCAGCAAAGCAAGTCATGTCACGATGCCGATATTTGAGTGAACCACCGGACTACGGACGATAACATTGCTACTGGATCTTAGCCGGGCGCAAAGGTGATCACACTTCACGACCGAATTCATGAGTTCGACTCTGTAGTGTCAGAGTCTGTAATATGTGATTGGCCGCTGTGAGTGAGACGAAAGCCATTAATGCTTCTCAGCAGCCATATCTTTAAGCCTGTTGTATAAGTTAATCTTCACTTTTTATTTTTGGAGGTGCTCAAGTCCGTCTAGCTCAGTGGTCCCAGCTTTTTCTGCTCAAATCATTTAGATCCACACACATTTCTAGTTAGCTGATTAAACAGCCTCATTTATACAGAGGCAGAAGAGCCTTACCGGCTATCAGCAACCCTTGCAGTGGGAAATAAAGGATTGCCACCTCCGGACTCGTGCCAACCATCCGGGTCGTGAAGCACTAGCACCTTATCCTGGTAGTGCCCCTCTAACCTAGCATATCTAAGTATTACTCAGAATAGTAAAGTGCACGAGTTTCCAAGAAAGAGAATACCAAATAAATTTTCAAGAGTACCAAGTTACTTGCACGACAATTTTTAAAACTCATAACTTGTCTGATTAATTCAGTACATTCCATGAACTAAATCACTACCCAACAAGTTATTAATATTTAGGATTGTCTTCGTGAAAATATATAAATTGTTTTGAGACTGGGTCCAAGACAGTCTTGAATAACCATGCATACTAAGGAGGATCGATCTATGTATGACCTGCATGGCGATAGAAATACAATAACAAACTTCTGATACAATGTCTATAATGCAGCACAGTTATCAGATACCTCCCTCTGTAACCAAAATAAATAACGGCCTTTAATGGCCAGTCATCTCATTCACCCTCATTTTCAGTGCCACGGGCCACATTCTACAAAGACAACTATAAACGAACGTTCAACAGTTAATAAGTAAACAAGAATGGTGAGCTGTTAAGATGCCAGTCTCGGCTGTTGGGTGCTTCAGGCGATATATCCAGGGACGAGATGACTGCATTCGCCTTACTCTCTAGGCATGTGTCGTTGGGTCGTACGGTCAACGCTAGAGCAGCACACGGCATATTCCTGTTCATTTTTATCGCTACGGTATCTCTAGACTGTCATTGGAGGTACATACTGTAAATGCAACAGACAATTCGAAACTGAGAATTCAAAATTCTTTCTTGCCAGCGACTTTGGTGCATCGGCCTTATCGCGCCTGCAGCAGGGTCCCTTAGGATGAGAAAGCTAGCTGCCTTTCCTCGACAGGAGCTTTTGTTGTGCATGTCATACATAGATTGTGTAACTCACTACAACATCTCTAGCACAGCAATGAAATCTTGTTCCTGCTCCAGATCTTGTTCCTGCTCCAGAGTTCTGTACCTCATTTTCGCTAGTCATCACTACTACTCTTTACTGCTTATTCACCTAATTATTCTCTTACATATTGCTTGCCATTCCGATTTGGTGTAAGACAGGAATTTTTTGCTACTATCTGAACACAGGAATCTTGTCCGAATTTACATGCAACCCAGCAAACTCTAAGCATAGCAGCCAACTAGTTTGCCATTGGCTTGCATAGCTACAGATAGGAATACATTACACACATCAAGAACGCATGCATGTGCACACGTGCCCACACACACGCACACACACACACACACACATTCGTGCGAGAATGGAAACACAAACAAACATATGTATGTGTTCAGGTACAATACTGGCACATCCACTTGGCTGAAATGTTTTTGAGCAAGGTGGGCATACGACCGAAGTATAAAGTAAAAGTAAAGCACAGGTTTGCTGATTCAGCAGCTTCATTTATATAGCAGCAGAAGAGTCTAAGCAGCTATCATACTGCTTGTAGCGGACAATAAAGGATTGCCAGCTGCAGGACTCGAAATCACGACAAGTGCTGTGAAGTGAGCACTCCTTACTCCTAAGCTGTGACTGTACAACATTAAAGTCTAACTTGAGTAGCACAGTTCAAGGCAGAAAAAAACAACAAAAAGGCATGGTCATCAAGCAGTGCCAGATGAGCTGAAGCAAGCGCACAGCTACACGGGGATTTCATACTTCTTCCTGTGTGACCTCAGCGTAGGTTCAAGAAAAAATCGTCTACTCTAATGTTCAAACACTCTGTAGGTGCTCCTCTGCAAACAACCTCAGCCATCATCCATAATCTGGCGGTCTAAGAGGTCACTTGCCTCCTGAAGTCGTCGGTACATCTAGGAAAGTTGCTAAACCTTGATCGGCTGGAATCAAAGCTTATGGGTTCAACCCACAGGATGAGAAGAGATGCGTTCAGGTGCTACGATCACCTTTTGAGGATACACAATACTTTACAGTATTGTTAACTAGCCAACCACCTCAAAACCATCTAAAAATGTGTGTTGCACTCAAGCCTTGAGTTTTCGGAGCCCATAGATTGGTAACCACTTTCTGCTGACCACTGGGCTACACATAAACATGATTCTTACTAGAATACTGCATGAGCCAGCCAAGGTGCCTTTGGGAGCTCCTAGTAAGCACACGACCCACTGCAGCTGGGCATTCCAGCTCTGGCTGCCAGCATAACCTACTATTAGTTTATCTATTTGGTGGTGTACGTTGGAGTTTACTATTGGTATGCAGCAATGCAAGCAGGCGGCACAGTCATGTGCTCACAGTGGATAGGCTAGCAAGACCACAAATGAGTGAAGGTCGAATAACAAAGGAAACTGCAATTCATAATCAGCCATGAAAAACCCATCAGTGGGTGGCCAGAAGAGAGCAGCAAAGCTTGAGATGAAAACCTGACCCGGCCTAAGACTAAGAAAGTTCCAGATTTACATATGTCAGTACTTGGTCTCATCGGGCCACTCTTTGGCAGCTTGAGCTCTAAATCAAAAACACGACTGAAAGGCCCGGTCAAGCATTAGGATGCGAGTATGCCACCCAGAAGAACCCGTGGGAAGGATGAATACCCACGAGCTAGATTGAACAGGTAAGCCGCCTGCCATCGGTTTCGTGATGAAACGTGACTCTTTTGCAAAACACTCAGTTTCGAACAAAGCAGCAATGCATACTATTAGTTAGGTAAATGTAATGCACATGCATTCCAAAGGCAGTTGTGCTTGTATTTATTAGCAACATCCAAGTACACTCGATACTTCACCGGCGTTATAAAAGCAGTTGTGTTTGTTAAGTTAATCAAAGGCCTTCACCAAAAATGCATCCCCCGGTTTAAAGCTGCTTATAGGTACAATCTAAAAATGCATCCCACGGTTTCCAGCCATGTATAGGTAAAATCTGATAAGCATACCTAATCTATCATATTATATTACCTAATCTAAAAGCTGCTCGGTCTTCGCCCAGGCAAATCCTGCCAACACAGTCAGATATCTGAGTACAAGCTCGAACATCAAAGCATTGAGGGACCTATGATACATGGCGCGGGATGGCACAAGCACAATCAGGAGAACACCAGCATAGCGACAAGGTCACTCCACGGAGGACCACCCAAGTCGACGGGCACGCAAGAAAAGAAGAGCCCGATGCCACAGCTCAGACTACGGTGTTGCTACGGCAGCTGTAGCACAGAGTGGTGTTTTAAGTCTGGAAATCGGTTTGCTTCCAAGCAGCACCACGCGACAGTACCAAGCAGAATAATTAATATAGCAGTACAGCCCAGGCTTACCAGCGATTCGTGTCCAAATCAATTAAAACGCTTCGGTTCAAGTAGATGTGAGCGAGGCCTGACAGCCACTCTTAAAAGCGTTTTAAGCTTTTGGCGCCTGTCGCCTTTAACCGCTCATTGCCATGGTTTGGCAAGTATGCGTTACCTACTGGGCAGGCAGAAAGATCGACTGTTTTGCGACGGCTCAGTACCACCACAGCAAGGTAACCATTAAGGTAGCGTTACGCCTGGGCCGTCGCTTAGCTGCTACTGCATCTGCATGCCAGGCCACACTACTTCCGGTAAGGTATTTCCAGTTGGTACGTTAATGTCCTTACGCTCCAACTCTGGGAGGCCTAATTCATGAATAAAATGCGTACACCAGTGGTCTAGGCCAGATGTCTGAAAATCCCCCTCAAAATAGAATGGCTAAAATCGAATATGATACCAATTTGAATCATATTCTCGGTAGCTTTTTACTCGCCGACAACGTAAGACGAGTTCAGTAGCCGACAAAGCTCAGGGTTGTTCGGAGTACATGACTTGCCGTAATGCTTTTTGCCCAATATTTTTGCTTTCAGTTCTTATTTGGTCATCGAGCTACCTGTTGTAGAGCTGACGCCGTAGATCTTACTCAATCGGCGTATTCCCGTATGGCGGACAACAGATACGCGTCTGAGGTCGCATACGCTCACAATCCAGAAATCAACGGTCGAAAATTAATAATTACACTGTCGATCCTAATTCGTACGAATTTTGACACTACTGAGCTGCTATAGTGAGCTGTGCTAACAGACTCAGCAAAGGATATTAGGGATGAGATGCAACTTCGGTCGCTGGGTGCGACCATTCATTGGTTTTTAAGCACCTTAGTTTTGTCGTTTAGAAACATCGACGAATGCTTAGGTAGGCAAATTAAGGTCTTGAAGTTGAATGTATTCAGTTCCACTTTCTGAGGTAGCTGACTGCAATGCCTGCAGCAGAGTTTGAAGCAGGCACGGTGCGCGCTACTGTAACGTTGGGTTGGTTGTTTCGACTCCAGCCACCGCCATTCTTCCGAGTTAGACGCGACTGTGGATCGAGCTCGTCTACTTATTGTCACTCCTTCCCCCTCTCAATCTCCCTGTACCTCCCTCCCTCCCTCCCTCTCTCTCTCTCTCTCTCTCTCTCTCTCTCTCTCTCTCTCTCTCTCTCTCTCTCTCTCTCTCTCTCTCTCTCTCTCTCTCTATACATATATATGCATACATACACGCACGCACGCACGCACGCCCGCACGCACGCGCATATATATATGACCTGTATTAAGTACTCATTTATTGGATGGACTGTTGATATACATCCGCTCAATGTGTCTGATCTGATAAACTCTTGGGGTTGGGTAGCTACAGCGTCTGGGTATACATTAGATCGCAGTTTTCCCAACGACGCTCAATGCCGGGGCCTGGCGGCCAAAGAGAGGCGGCGGATCGGCAGCTCTGGCAACTCCGGCTCTCATCCTCCGCTCTCATCCAACCACTCCGTGTACGCGCCCGACACTCCGAACGATTGTCTCGCGTCTGACCCGACAGTCACTTCAGTCCTTCATCAATCCGCCCACGCTCTTCTCATCTTACGCCTTGGTCACGTTCGAGCTAGGCCAGCGGTTCTCCATTCAACTTCACGTGGCAACTTCCCGTCTGCTACTTCACAAACTCTATTTGTAACCGTCTTCATGCTGATTGATTACTAATAGCTCTCGGGCCGACGGTCATTGGTCTCCTGCACTACGCCAAACCTTCGGGCGAGTGCCTACGGTCCAGTCGCCTACCTTTGGTCATTAGTCGTGCTTGGCTGAGCCAGACGCCTCTGCCTTGCACAGCCTATGCCGTCCCTCTTTTGCATGGCCTGAACTGCCATTCTCGATTGTCATCCAAGCTATTTCCCTTCCATACGTTCGATACCTTAATGCACGCCCGTTACATTACTGGGCTGCCCCTCTACTTTGCTAATGAGTTGCAGACTTCACATGCAAGCTTTAGAACGAGCGTTTTCAGATAGACAACATTTTGCAAATGAAGCGACAATGTAGTTCGTATATATGTATTGTATGCAGGCTCCTCTGATAAGCCACTGGTGAGCTGTTAGAAGCACCACCAAGAGGGGCCGGTGCACAGCTGTGGTCCGCCTGTGATGTGGTATGGACACAGGCCGGTAACCAGCTGGTGGCCAGATGGTGGATTCACCATCAGGGTCGGCCAGTGCACTGCTGTGGTCCGCCTTTGATGTGGCATGGACCAGCTGGTGGCCAGATGGTGGATTCACCATCAGGGTCGGCCGGTGCACAGTTGTGGTCGATGAATCATCGGAGTCGACCAGGGGACGGGGAGTCGTGTGAGAGCAGGGGCCGAGGGGAGCCGTGCGCTCTTCGGCTCCGTGCGTTAGTAATAAACTGTCGGTGTTGGGCATCGGCTGTCTCTCTGCTGTGCGAACAAACCACAGACAAACAGACCTTCTAGCGATTGCGGGATTCTGAAGTTTGGAGACGCGGTCAGAACTAATCGGAGTCAATCGATACATATACTTGGGATCGTGCGATGTGAACGGTCACGGCCAGTACTGTTCGAACAGTAAGCTGACATTGGAATTAGTTTAATCCAATACAGCAAAGCCAATTGTAGGCGAAGGGTGCGGCATTTTCATAATATTATTAATAATAATGATGGTAATGTATTCATAAAGCACCCTTAAAGAAACAAACCCCTTTTTACGCACACGCTGTAACGAAGCGTATCAATAGGATCAATGATAACTCTCACTGGGTCAGCACGCATAAGCACACAAACGACAACACACAACAAATGCTGTGAAGAGCAGATTCGTAGTTTTTCTTAAAGTTTCACAAGTCGGGTATTGTCGTGACATCAGGGGGGAGTAGAAAACTAAAGGCACGGTCTCCAAAAGATTTGAGGTTGGTTGAACGCGCAGTTAACGACTTGAGTAAGGAGAGCATGTATGTCGATGCTTGCCCTGATTGGGAAGCAGTTCGGATAGGTAGGCTGGAGCAAGAGAATGAAGGGAATTTTCAGTGAGTTTCAAGAGTTCCGACTAAGACCCAGAAAAAATTGTCTTACTTAAAATGGATCCAGCTACAATTTCTCAGCAGCATCTACTCCACTTAGTCTGACGCCTTAAATAAATAAATAAATCCTGGCTGATTAAACAGCCTCTTTTTTGTATAGAGACAGAAGAGCCTTTACGGCTATCACCACCGCTTGCAGTGGCGATAAAGAATCGCTCACTGCAGGAATCGAACCCACGACCTCGGAACCGAGGTCGTGAAAGCAACCGCCTTACCTAGTGTGCCATCACGGCTCACTATTATCGCTAGCAAGCTAGCTCTAATGATATTTAAAGGTCTTGCGCCGGACCACTGGACAGCGTCAGCCGCGGTTACAGACAATTTTTTAGTGCTCTTGGGCTGTTTCGGATGTAAACGCAGGTGGTGGCCGAAACCTCGATATCAAAATGGTTCGAGCGATTGCTTACAGGCCAGCAAACATGATGGGCGCTCTCATCACTACTAACTGTCGCGTCTCTGTCATGCAGTTATTGGGTTTTAGACCAGGAATTAGGCGCTCGCACTTTCGCGATCCAGATCGTGAGTTCAAGTCGTGCAGCAGGTAATTCTTTATTGCCCATAGCAAGAGGGTGGTGGCCACTAATGCTGTTCTGTTGCTCCTACAAATGAGGCTGTAGAATAAGCTGTTCTTTTAATTTATGAACGTAATGGCTGCGAAATCTGCTTACGGTCATTGCTTAAAGCTTCCGAAAATATTGTTGCAACGCGAAAAAGCGGCTACGGCACTATGATCCTCGGACGACATTCGCAGCGTTCGTAACGGTGCTAGTCCTTGCCGACGCGCGGCAAATGCCCGAGAAGCCCTCGGAGTCTAGCAACTTGTACGCAAAACATCAATGCACTTAGATATGCCAAAAGCAGTGGAACGCGATAACCATGAAGAGCGCCTATACCTTAGGATGGCAAATCTATTTCTATGGCTTAGAGAAATGGGTATTGGATAGCGACGGCGGGGTAGGGGAAAGTTGCAAGTGTCCACCATCAGTCGTAGCATGCATTAACTCTCGTAAGACACCCAGAGCAACCTCGAACTGCCGGACGGGCGAGAAACCTCGGGTGCAACTCCTGCCTGGCCTGACTGCGAAGGCATAGCTCCCTGCCTATTGAATGACTAACTTCAATATCGCCTTACCGTGGATTATGGTATAACCGGTTTTCATAGTTCAAAGTAATTAATCACGCATCATATTTCTGGAGTCATTACCTGAATGGCCTAACACGTCGGTGTCTCAATTGTCGGTATTCAGCTACATGCATAGGTAGACACTTGGGCAAAAAGGCCCTTCTTAGTACAATGTAGAGCTGATAGTACATGCCGATTCAATTAGCATAGGCCTACAATGACGTAGCTAATCACACAAGAAAAAAATGGCTTTTTTGGATTTGATGGGAATCAGGCTTAAAACGATACCCATCTTACCCAATCAGCACAGTCTCCCGTTTGCCGGACAAACAAACGCCGCCAATATTGGTTCTTGCGTTTTAATTCATGGTATATATAAAGGTATATATAAAAGAGAGTTGTCATGGCGCCTTCAACCTCGAGGAATATCAACTGAGTAAGAATACTGACACTGTAAAGCGATAACACTGAGCAGTAATAAAAATTGAATGGCATATTAAAGAAATTTCCTGTCTTCTTTGCTTGGGTTACTCAAAACATGCGACTTTTGGAGATTACTGCATGGGAAAATTAGGGAACAAAGCAATACCCAGTACCACAACAAAGCTGTGCTTGTGTCATGTCGGTGAGTGATAGAGATCACAATGAATCGCCCCTATAGTCATTTTTGAGCTGATATCCTAACTATATGACAAATCAATGCCTGCATGGCTATTTAATTCGACAAGTCTATGTTATGTGCACGTGAGGCTTCTGTTAGCAGCGCCATAGGAACCGATTCTTAATCTCGCAAACACGCAGGTGTGACTTTGCTTCCACACTATTTCAGCCGAGTGGCTGGAGGAAAATCTGAGTGCTGCTGATGCAGCAGTTAAATATATCGATAGTTTTTCTTTTACGAAACGACCTACTCAATAGTCGCAGTGGTGGTACTGAGCTTGTTGACCAAGTGATCACCGAGCACAAGGCACGTGGGCATTGCACGTCGTAGCCAATGCCAAGGCAGCCTACCCAGCACCACTGGGATGGCTCACGCAGGAGCTACTGCAAGCTAAAAGAAGCACTGACGGAGGCAGACACGCTGGAATTTCGATGAGCTCGCGAAAAAATGCTTTACCAATTTGCTGTAAACAGCAATACAATACAAATATGCTGTTTTACTTGTCTTGCTTCGATATGTAGGTTGCTTATTTAACGAAGCCGAAGTGTGACACGTGATTTCTACCGCTACACCTCGAGCTACTTGCTTGGCGGTTGGACAAGCAAGAGCTCAAAAAAAGTATTGGGACGTTTGAAGAAGTGAAATCTTTGCTGGAATGCAATTTCCACAGCACTCCAGAGAATTTCGAGAGTAGTTTATTAGATAAGCTCGGCAATGGCACTATCAGTTCATACGCAAACTGCCAATCAATACTGGCAATGAATGTTGCAGCAGCCCATTCATAAGCAGCCAGAGTAAAAAGAAAAGATGCTACGGAAAACAACAGTGGGAAAACATCGCTACTACAAGGTAAAACCACCCAGAGTTCGAAAACAAATTTTCTTTAGCATTAATTTTCACATATACTTTATGGCTTTGCTATACATCTGGTAAACGACGCTGAGAAACAGCTCCAGTCACGCAGGCAACGGCAAGATGAGATACAAGCATATCAGAACCTAATTTTCGGTACCATAGGGGCTTAAAACATGAGCTTCTTTAGTTCGAAATAATCTTTTTGGCAAACAGTTTTGGCAATATGTCATGGTTTTCATTCAAATGCTACTTGGTTTTGCGAGGAACTATTCCTTTTTGTATCAATGTCTCAGCCATTGAAATGACAGTTTCCTGTAGGTCCCGTGGTTGAACTTGAAGAACTTCTCTCATCTAAAAACAATAAAGAACGCCACAGCATTAAGCGTGGTCGAGCTTAATGAACTTCCACTCTTTACAAGCAAATCAAAGAATGTCGAAGCAGTCAACAGCGCCAGTAGGTTTATTACCCTGACACTATTAACTTTTTGTCAAATACTGGTTGGAAGATCGCACTTCTAGAAAAGGAACAACAACAACAGGAAGACAGTCTAAATTATTTGTTTCAGCTCTAATACTGGGCTAGTGACATGAAAATTCAGTGTTAGCTATGCCTTTGGTGACTAAGGCTGTTTTATACTATTCAGCGTCAATAATTCCCCAATGGACGGCTCTCAATTCAGCGCCATGTCGTTGCATTTGGTTCTCAGCTTAGCAAACTAACCATTCTTATTCTTAGCTTCCTTGGTGATGTTCTACACATCATGCAAAGTGCAAGAAATTTGGAGCGAGATTTGTTTCATATCAAAACTCATCTGTAGCGCCAGCTTTCAACTACTCCCAGCGACAACTTCGACACATCTGAGAGATACCAAGTGCGGCAACTAACGAGTAATCAATTAAAACTCTCTATTTTAGCAACAATAAAGACATCTCGCAGTAATAGCAGCAGATAACTAAGCCCGAGTGAACGCGATTTCGGCACTATTTTGCTGTCATAAAATTACATGATCATCTTGGAAATTTTCATAGCCATGCTATAGGTTAAAAAATCAAGCAATTACAATGGGACTATTCTGAGGAGGCGTTAGTGGCCATTTAAAGCTCAGGCTTGAGTCGTGAGAAGGGGTGTACCAAGTCTCCCCGAGGCTCAACTGGTAGAATGATAGCGAATACAGGATCACTTGTAGTCCAAGGCGACTTTTTCCGATCTCAGTCGTATTGCTAACGGCCATCAGTTGTTCTGTATCTTCGAATGACTTGTAGCAGAGGCCAGCAAATAACTAATCTAGGCCAGCGACGTTGGGTAGCTGATTACTATGGCCCTGTCAAAAAGTGCTCGCCCCGACCAAGGTCTGGCTGAGGTCGTGGGCTCGAGCCCCGAGGCATATGCGAAGCGCCTGAATAGAGATTAAGTTCTCTTGGCGCGCTATATAAATGAATTATATTTATATTATATTGATAAGAGGTACATCTCACGTAAGACAATCGACGCATGGAGATTTCTCAGCAAGCTTTCACTAAAAGTCACTTGTAAATTCACTTATTCAGAGGTACCGAGCACCGGGCTAGGGTAAGGTCGCGAGGTAGTTAAGCCGAACTGCCTGGATCAATGGAAGTCAGGCAGTGTCGGGGGAATCTGGTGGCTGCCCACAGAAGATGCAATGGTTACTGCTCGCCATCTCATTGCAATTCAAACATGCACATGCATTCAGGTAATGCACTACATTTGGCTTACGCACGCATGTGGTCATTTAAAGCCACGGCATTAATCCTCAGCCGTGTCTAGTAGTGCTGGGAACAGTAGTCTCCAAATCTTACTCTGTAGAGCAGACACACTCACGAACACATATATACATAATACTATGTACTTATATATGGGTATATTCATAATAGTGATATATATATATATATATACATATATTGGTTCGCCTGCACATATACTCTGAATTGGATAAAAATGCATTGGCATCACTTGTGCAAAATACAGGCGCGTGTTGTTTCTATATACCAGAATCTAACTGCACTAAACACTTGTGTATAGTGACAGCATTTTCTGCTTACATGCTAGCCAACGTTCAACTAACTCCTTCGGAGTGTTAGTTAAACGGCCAAGCGAATAATAACAGTAGCAAGTGGATATCCAGCCTGAACTTACCCGATTACTTTTAAAAACGACAGATTTTCCAAGCAACGGCAGTACCCCTGCAGCAGTCGGGTTGGTGGCGGACATCAACCACATAAGGAAGTAGGGCGCTTCTTTCGTAGGAATGTTGTATCCTAAGAGTTAAAAGCCACATACTTCACCACGTGTTTAGCTATTACTTTGAAATTTATAGTACAAGTAAAAGACTATACAGTGCATGTCAAGAAGGTATCCGTGCCACGTTTGCTAATTCTTCAGCATTTATATTAAATCAAATAGATTTACTCCTAATTAGTCCACATAAGTAACGAATGACGATCATATTTACTAGTCAGTAAAAGTAATCAACTAGTACGTACGAGCATTAACCTAAAAAGTGTGAAGTGGCGATCCTTCTAGATGTGGTGATTTTGTCTCCTGCGGCTTCTACAGAAAGCCACATGCGTGGGAAGCTGCTTCTTAGCAAAAGCACAATACCAATATTCAAGAAGTTCAATCTCAGCCAGGATTTTTCTCGTGCTCAATTTTGAACCTGGACACAAAGAATAATAATAATACGCGGCTAAATGGTCGGCCTCATGTAAAGAATTGTACTTTTTGATGACTACAATGTGCTGTCAAAACTGGACAGCAAAAGGAAGGGCTTCTTAACTTACCCAATGGATCATATTTCTTCGCCAGTATCATTGCGATGTCCTTGAGCCACGCACCGTTAGCAGCAAGAATGTGCCGATTGCCTGTGAAAATTATGTAATTTAAATATCGGGTTTCCGAAGATCTGCAGAAGAAGACTAAGAGCAGACAGATTTAGCGTTTGACGACGCACGAAGCAGCTGGTTCCTTGACCAGTGCTCTAAGCATTGAGCTACCCACAGACGGCTGCCCTTTCTACTGCTCTTTGCATCGAGCTTTTCTGAGCATTAATATGGCAACTAACTCGCCAGGGCAGTACCACTGTGCCATGTGAGTGCACATAGCTGTGCGTGAGGAGAGTGGGAGGAAATGCTTGCAGGTGGAAGCAAGCAGAGCAAGGTACCACTCGCATTCAGCATCCAAAGTATGCAATATAGCTAGTCCAGACTGCAGGTGACTATACGTAACGACATTTGATTTGGGGGAGACACCCAAAAAGGCGAGTGGAAGCTTGAATTAAAGCCTGCTGCATCCATTAAGAGCCGATGAGCGCTAAACTTCTAATTGCTTCTGCTGCTCTAGACAGCAGCCTCTTTTCGGCTGCACTAAATAACATGATAAATACATCAAGAAGCTGCGGGCATGGCAAAAGCACAAGCATATGAACAGAGCTGGTCTGCATACCAGAGGGCAATAGAGCTCAGGCGGAAAGGAAATAATGAACCGATACGACGCCCTCCACCTTCGGAACATGGCTGCTAAGATCACTGGTGATAGCAAAGTATGCCAAGCAAATAAGCACGTGGTGGACTGCGTTCGTCGGGCATCTCGAAATTCGACGGCTAGCATTTGCTGGCACTGCTGTTACGGATAGTTTGGCAGAAGATTGTTAAAAAAGTATTAGCCGATCCAAGAACTTCATTTCATTTACAGGTATATAGCGGCAGAAGAGCCATCACCCTGGTTGAAGTAGGCAATAAAGGATTGTCTTAGGAAGAAATCAAAACCGGGACCTAGGTCGTGAAGTACGAGCACCTTATCCTAAGGCTAAAAGGATGAAGATATCAAGTCTCATACAGCTCAACCACAAACTGAGCCAGCTGTGTTTATTAAGCGTTCTAAAATCACGCTGAAAGTGCTCGGCTACAAAACTGCTGTTAGCTCGTTTTTTTAAGGTTAAAAGCCCTAAATTTAAAACCGTGATTCAAAAAGAGCTAAATATATAATTCAATTGGTCAAACCACAACCTGCAAACAACGTCTTTCGGATACCATTATAGAGCATCACTTGCCACATATACCTCTGTTGATATTCACTACAAGTCCTGCCGCTAGGGAGGTCGGCAGCGAATAGCGAATGTGCTTTATCGAAGGTAGCTGTCTACTGACTAGCTATGAATGGGCAAACACGATGCGACAAGCCAAACATTAAGGGCTGCAAAAGTAAAGTAAGCAACAGATAAATGCCCAACACTTTTATATAGTAGAGAAGGGGAGACAGCGATTTTAACTCTGCTTGCAGCAACAAGGAGCTGCCGGCTGTATGATCTAATCCAGTACATTGGATCGTGAAGAGAGGGCACCTTACAGCTGCGCAAAAGACGTGACGATAGGAGCTTCTGGCTAGATCTAAGCTTACACAATTATTTTTTAGAAAACAGACTCCTATCAAATCAATTCCACGTAAAAGGCGTTTGTTTTTAAAACATCAGTAGGCGATATCGCTTGACCATATTGGGATGAACAGTGCATCCGCGTATTTCGAGAGGTTATACACAGTTACCACGAGCAAGCGAATTTGCTGCAGACCTGCAGCACCAGGGACTGTGAGTGCCCGAATATGTGCCAGTGCTGTATCCCGGACGTCGATAATGTTCATGTGAAGGTTAGGAACCATGGGATCTTTCCTCGTCAGAATTCTCTTGATGACCTGCAAAAAATGAGAGCGAGAGTATGGCATGATACCTATAAACAAAGTATAAAGAACAGGTACGTTAAGATGACCTCTGATCTGTAGAAGGGATTATGAGCTACCCTGCTGATACAACTACCCATTCACGCACAATATCTCATCCGCTAAGGCAGAATTCAGATTAGTGAACATTGGTATGCTGCAGTGGCCATATTATGACAACGCAGGAGATTTACCAGCAATACCTGAATTATAGTCAACAGGAAATAGATATGTAACAGTCTATAATTTAGGGAGAGTAGCTGGACATTGATATTGATGGTCAGTCCGCGGCACTTTGAGTTTCGAGCTAGTGAGTTAGTTGTATGCAATGTCTGGTGCTACATACACCAGTCTCTCCGTGACTGTAGACAAGACTTCTCTGCCTTAAGAATATATATATATATATATATATATATATATATATATATATATATATATATATATATATATATATATATATATATGGTCGCTCTCTTTGGTGGGCCGTGATGGCACACTAGGTAAAGCTGTTGCTCTCTCGACCTCGGCCCCGAGGTCGTGGGTCCCGAGGCCGTGGGTTCGAATCCTACGGCGGGTGACTCTGTATCGCCGCTGCAAGCGGTTATAATAGCCGTAAAGGCTCTTCTGTCCCTATAAAAAAGAAGCAGTTAAATCAGCTAGTATTTATTTATTTATTATTATTGCTGCCATGCTCTGCGGTCATCGGCATTCCTTCGTGTATCGGGGCAGCTGTAGTTGTCTGCCTCGGTAGTCAAAGCGAAGGCGTACTACCAGTCCACTCCTAAAGCTAATGTTCTTAGAAGCGGACTAAGCCTCAAATGAGACTATCCAGCATTTAATGGTCGAGAAACATCACAAGATTTAATATGGCGAAAAGAAATGGTTCCTAAGAATTTAATGTAAACTGCTAACAAATTGCATTGGGATGAGAAAGTCATTATATGTTTGAACGATGATCCTATGAGATGGAGGTATCAATCAGGGCTGATAACCTGTGGTCTAAGAAGCTTACGAGAGCCCTCTAATATTTCTAGCAAATCAGCTGGGCCATCGAACACGAGACCTGTCAGTCGCTTTATTTGATCGTAAAACGGAATTACGGCGAGGTCACCTTCTGCACCAGGAATTACGGTGAGGTTACCTTCTGCACCACCTTCTGCACCATAGCGGCAGGGATCGAGATCCAACCAGATCGAGCATCCAACGTGCTGAATCAGCCCTAATCATGTATAAGATATATACCAGACAGTGCAATAGTTAAACTGTTTTTGCTCGATCTTTCAGCAGCTTTTGATACCATCAATCACAAAGTTCTTCTAGAGCGCCTCTCATCTCGCCTGGGCATCACTGGCACTGCTCTGCAGTGGTTCAGGTCCTATCTCAGTGGGAGACTCCAGAGTATTGACGTGAATGGACAAAGATCATCTGAAGTACCTCTGAAATATGGAGTACCTCAGGGCTTCGTGCTAGGTCCGGTTCTTTTCACGGTTTATACTCTGCCTCTTGCTGATGTGATTGCCAAGCACAATCTAGGCTTTCACTTCTATGCGGATGACACTCAGTTGTACCTTTGCTTTGATCCCTCCATGCCTTCGAGCACCTCAAATTCTCTACACTCACTAGCTGCATGCATTGATGACATCCGCACATGGATGGCAGAAAATTTTCTAAAACTAAACGATGATAAAACTAACTTACTAGTTATGGGAAAACCTAGTGTGATTCAGAGATTGGAAAGGCTGACTCTCAAATTGGCTCTGCCAGCATATCTCCTGTTGCATCAGCTCGAAATCTAGGTGTCATATTCCAAAGCGACCTCTCGTTAGACGACCATATCAGCTCCACAGTCAAATCTGCCTATTTTCAGCTCCATAACGTTGCTAAAATTCGGGCTTGTTTAGATAAGGATACGCTACCATTCAATTGCATTTCCCTTTGCAGCAAATGTAAAGCGCCTAGAAAAAGATTAAGTTCTCTGAGGGCGCTTTATCAAGTGTATTATTATTAACCAGGATGTCATTATCCATGAGAGGACATCGTTAGTAAGCACAAGAAACATGCTCAGTCCAGAAGTTCAGTGAGAAGGGGTGGCTCGGTACAGAGAGCGGAGTGGATGGCTCGGTAGACGCAGGCCGCAAGGAGACAACGGTACGAGTGTCATCACGATTCGCGCATTGCTCTGGGTCAACTGCCCACAGAATACCATAGATATAGGATTCTATTGTGTAAAAAGGAGGATGTTTCGTACACATCTTTGGGGCAACGTCAAATGATTTCATAAAAGCGGAAAGATCCAGCAACAAATCCAGTCTCACGAAACATCATCTCACAGGACAATTCGAAGCAAGGCGAAGTTGAATGGGGTATAATCAGTCAGAGAATTAACGGTTTTGCACTACTTGGCATAAGTGCATATCACTGCTGCAAGCCCTAGATATCTATGTAGTTTTAATTATACATCTTCATAGGACGTTTAGTGTACTTTGGCAGTTTGTACAGGCTTGGTGGAGAAGATGCACTGTAACTTCCTTGTTAATAGATGATGCACTCCAATGCACGTAAGGCGCTTGAACGACTTTTTGATCTGATGACACTAGAAATTGCTCATTCCTGGGTTATTGTTCAAGAAAAATTATAAAAAATGCAATTATAAATTACCGGAATTTGATTGAAGCGTCTTTACGCCAACATGTTATCTCTGTCGCCAAAATAGTTAAGAAAATACACATTGTTGCATTTCGTGGACAGATGCTCACACCGTAACTCTACTGCAGCTTAGTGGTTGCTCCCAGTTGTCTAACTATAGATTTATAGTAAGTTTTCAAAAGGAATAAGCTGTGTTTCGAGCAAAACACAATGAGCGATGTAAGAGAACAATCCGGAAGGGCTATATGTTTGTGCCCAATTGCGTTTGAGTCCACCAGTGAGAACTTGCAAGGCCATGCCACCTTTCAGTATGGCTCTCATCGATACTCTATGGCTAAACTTCGGTTGGTGAGATAAAGCTGTTGACTAGCTCAGCAGCAGACTGTGCTTTACGTGAGCTTTTTCTAATTTGCGTACATTTTCTGGAGAACAAAGTAGTGACTTCGTAGAGCAGATTCGACAATTTGATAACAGACGGTTTTTCTTTTCGACGGAAGTGGCAGCGTTGCAATCTCTTTTGGGACATGCGAAGCTCTGTCACTTTTGCTCTAACCTGGATGCTCGTGCACTCCTCTAACGTCAGTGGTGGGCCAAGGATGAGCCCAGGGTTCATGACAGACAGCTCAAATCTTTCGTTTTCTGCAAGCAAGTCGAAAGTTGCAATTAGTGTAAGCATTAGTGGTGGAGTCTGAGCAGACCACTCAGCGTTCATGCTTCCAAGAAGATACGCAGCTTACGAGTCGCTTATGGATCAGTAACACTCTGATCGGTCTATATCATATCGCTCTGATCAGTAACATGTCCTTTCTTTACTAACCGGGTAGTCCCTGGACAAAGTCCCAAGCTGCTTTTTCGGCTAAGGTCTTGCTCTTATTGTAAGCAGTGCATCGGCTGACGTCTGACCAGTCTTCCTCGCTGAGTTCTGTTTTGTCCACACCTGCAGGGAGAAGTATAACCAACTCAGCGAATAAAGTCGCACTTTTGGACTATCATATGCTGCCACAAGTAAGAACAGTTCGTTGACCCTAGACAATGGCATTCAGGTTTTCATTTACCTTCAAGTGCTTAGGGAGAGATTGAGTTCTCTGAGGGCGCTATTTCAAGTGTACTTTTATATTATATTATATTATATGCTATAATGAGAAATCTCCCAAGTCGTACTTAACCTGTACATCAATTTAGTTTTGTTTGCAATGCTTTTTTGTCTGGATATTTATTATCAGGATTTCCTCCTGAAAGAGTAACACCTACTCAGTGGGAAGTACAAAATATCTCGAGCCATTGGCCACATCTACACCTCCCGCCAGTAAAGTTAATAAAGATGCTATGTTTACCTCCATAGATAGCTGCAACGGAGCTTGTCAAGACAACTCTCTTTACTGTTCCAGCTGCTTGAGCAGCTCGCAGCACGTTCAGAGTGCCTTCTACAGCAGGCTTGATAACGTCATCTTCTCTTTTAGGCCGATCAATTGGAAAAGGGCTTGCCGTGTGGATGATGTACGTGCAGTTCTTGGCTGCCCTAAAGCGAATCAGAACCCTGACAGCTGCAGAGAGCAGTGAGTCGCATAAATCTACCACATTGAGGAAGCACATATATGTGGCAAGCGGGATAAAATGCAAACATGCTGCAAGTTCGAACCGGCTTAAGAAGGTTATGGTCTTAAGACGCATGCCTGAATTAGTTGGTGCAAGCTTTGAATTGAGGAAATTAGTCGCCGTGTTGATATTTCACGCATGGAGACTGGCAGCAGTTACAGTTGCCAATGTAAAGTAACGTGCCCAATGGGCAAGTAGGACTTTTAGATAATGCTTGCTTTAATGCAGTTAAGCATTTCTGCGTTTAATGTTGCACTCGCGCGCATATATAGATGCAATAATATGGAATGCCTCAATTCAGATATGCATCTGCAAGCGTTGCATTATATTCATACACAAAAGAGCTGGAGCTCATCGTGAAGGTAAAGACTTACCCCAGCCAAGACTGTGGATCTTCCAGATCAGCTTCAACGATTTCCAAACGCTGGCTTGCAGAATCCGGACACAGATCTTTTAACGGTTTTACCTTCTTTTCAATTTTCAAGTTCCGGACAGTTGTTCTCACCCGATACTGAGTTGATTGTAATAACTCGTTAACTATGTGGCAAGCCAAATATCCGGTCCCGCCCGTCACGAGCACAACTAGAAAGTATGCGAATGCAATTAGCAAAGCAAATCCACAGTATGAAAAAGCATTAGCTAGTCGGTTGGTTATCTGATGGAGACAAAGCATAGATCGGTCCATGCTGTGTGCTACCGACAAATACGATGTATAAAATATAAAGGGTTCTTTTCATAGCTTTTCCGGAAATAATACGTACGCAGTGCAGCTTGCCGACTTTTCAATCGCGATTAGTTTTATATATATATAATTCTAAAGCGCCGCCACACTACTGCGTTCAGCCGCCGATGAAACTTATTTTTTGGAAGCTTTTTTTTCTAGTACCTTGGATCTAGAAAAGCGTTCCACCGTTCTTGTTAATCCCTTACATATTAATATTAAATAATGTTTTACAGTCTAGGTGACAGTCATCTTTACACGGTCGGGCTATCGTGGTAATCCGCATTTGCTACATCCTTTTGCAAGGCTTTCTATGAGATATCATCCTTAGTTTACTGGGAGTCTGGGTAAGGAAATTAATAGATATTTTGAGTGTGCTGTGTTATATGTTAATGCAGCATTAGCCATATTTTATTCCTCCTATATGTAGACGTATACGAACTCTGCTAGTACGAGCTTTGTGCTAATAATGTGGTGCAAGGAGATCAACCTATAGGTGTATGCTTATTAATGTCGTACACATACTTTGAGGTACAGCTTAGGTTTACGAAGGAGGCTTGGCCAGACTCTATTGATCTCTTGGATATAACTCTCGTCATTTTTTCCACCAGCCAGTTTTTAAACACGTGGATCGAGATTTGGTGCTTAGGGTGCGATCCGAAAGATATTATTGCTATAATTAAGTCAGTGCAGAATGGATGTTTTGTGTCGTAGTTGTATTCTTATTGCAGGCCGTGCTTGGTCTTTCATGCCTTTAATTTATAGAGCTTAGTACGAAAGTGCTTGATGCACGTGGTACCAGTTGTTCCATGGACACACAGTTGTCAGAGCTCTTCTTACCGTGCCGTACGTTTGCCATACACACATCTATATTCAGCTTCATGCTGGCTCTTATTACGAGGCTAAAAAAGTGCTATCAGATAGTTCAGCTGAAAGCATGTTCTTACTGATGGCATTGCATACAGTGAGGAATGATATTAATATAAGCAATCGTGGCACTAAGAAGCGTGCAACAAAGAAAAACACGCGTAAGCCTGAGGTGATCGGCATTTCTAGCTTATAGAATCCTTCATTCATGCTATTTCTAGTTCTTTTTACTTTGTCTGGATATAGAGAAGCAAACTCCGCCGCACCCAGTTTTATTCGCGTAGGTCTATTAAATTACCGTTAGCTGTCTGCAAAATAGTTTATCTGATAATCATAAGCGATGGGCAAGCAATTGCAGAAGCTAGGGCGGATTAGAGTTGATTGCTTAGAGATCCCACTACCCAAATTTAGAATTGAATATGATCCATTCTTCCACTGCAATAAAGTAATGACTAATAAAGGTAATCAGGTGAATTCTTTTATAACATGTAAGAGGAGTTTTCGAATGAAGTAATTTGAGATACAACTGGTTTTAAACGTATTATCTTCTAAAAATGAAAAGCTTTTCTGCAGATTGTTAAATTTTCATGGGACCGCCCGAGCGGAATTTGAAAGTTCAAAACGTGGTTGCCGACCGGCACAGCTCTAGATATTTACATGCATACGAAACACTTAACGTGACCCGCATGTAAAATGCTCTGATTGAATGTAGTGTATCAACATATATTTTCTGTTCTACTAGTTTCAGAATGAACCGCTAAATATTCGTTGTGCCAGGGTACTTTTTAGACTGGTTGTGCTATACCAGAATTAAGATAGGTATGCTGAGCTAGTCTTCATTCCACAGCAGCCGAGACCAGATCAGCAAAGTGACTAGGGGACACCGTACATTTGACAAAGTCTGATAATTGCAACAATGTAGTATTATTTATAATGAATACAAGACACTTACAATGTGCCTGCTGTTTATGCTTGTTTATAAAAGTTTGTACTTTTCGCGTTACTGTCAACTTGAAAAATGTGTCCTAAAAAGAAAAGGATTTCGCCTTATCACTTGTTAACACTCAATCACAGCTCACAGCCATGAATGCATGAGATGTGCATACTCGGGTTTCTGGTGCCTTATCAAAGTGACGGCAGCTCTATGCGGCGATAAAGAATTTTAAAGTGAGCTTAACGAGACTCCTTACACTTCTTCGCAGAAGAGGGTGCTTTAATTCCTTATAAAAATCCCAAGTCTAATCTTCTATATTAAATCAACTTATATTTCGCAGGAGCTTTCAAACATATGCAAATGAATGAGTGTGCAATCCTCTTGGCGCCCTGGCGGTGGATTAGGGTATTGGCCAGGGTCATTGCAAACGATTGCGCGAGAAAGCGCTGCCAAACAGCAAGACGTTTAATAAGTTACTCGAAAGATAGCTTCGTGTAATTTTGAATCTAAATTGGAGTGTCATCCAGCCAGTTTCTTGTGAATTTTCGCTGGATTCAAGTGGATTGCAGTAGTGGCCTGCGTCTTTGCAGGCCAAGTGCATGAGAACTCAGAGGAAAATCTGGTGGTTACATAACATACTACAGTATTACCATTAAATTTGAGCCTATCTATAGATTTCTAATAATTAAATTTGATTGCGGTCATTCTTTGCTCTTTACAGCTGTCGGCCACGCCCTTCCAGAGGCTAACTCGGATGTAACCATGGACGCCTACTGTAAACGCAGTAATGCTGCCAGCCAATTAGCTGTACAAGTCACGTGATCGCAGGCTCAACCCCAACATTTCTGCCAGTCCATTGGCCTGCATGGACTCTATCCACGTCCCCCTTCTACATCCTCATGATACGTCATACCTTTGTTAATTAGTCAAAGTACGGAGTTTAATCGAGCTAATAAGTGGTACATATATCTTCGTTAGACGAGCTGCACACAATCTAGCAACGCCCACTCGACCCTAGCAACGCTTTGCTTTTTAGTTGTTTTTCCGCCAATCCATGCTTACACAGTGCATTTGTAAGTCATATGGACGCATGAGATATGCTAAAACCTATTCATCACGCAGCACAATGGGCTTTAATCTGGAGCACAGCCCGTGGCGTCAAGAAGATCCAAGGATCACATGGTCTCCCAGATTTCCACAACCAAATGAGACCTAGACTCGTTCAAACGCCCCACGCACACGCTATCACGGAAGTTTTCATATTTTCGGTCTATAAAAGGCGTTAAGCTTGTGTGAC
Source organism: Cristatella mucedo (assembly GCA_009760855.2). Classification (NCBI taxonomy): domain Eukaryota; kingdom Metazoa; phylum Bryozoa; class Phylactolaemata; family Cristatellidae; genus Cristatella; species Cristatella mucedo. The sequence continues at coordinate 6,783,380 of WPIO01000012.1, forward strand.
AATTAATGAGCACAGCAGCAACTGATTGTACCATTTACAGGGGTTTTAGCTTAAAAACCGTAAGATTCAAAAGCTCTTAAAACTGCCAGGTTGCGGGTACAACGCCATTCAGCATGTGTTGCCTTCCTAACTTGAGGTACTCACGGCTCATCTTTTTCTGCCGTATAATTAATAGTGTAGCACGGTATGCAGCTTGTGATACCAACCACAACGACCGTCGTCGAACAAATTGTACAGCGGTACCGACTCTGTTAACGAGGGTGTCTGTTTGGCAACGCAGTTCCCAGCTGGACAGCCCGAGAAAACACTGGCGCCGTTGGGCCTATATGTTAATAGTACTGTTCGGCCAGATTACGAAATCTTCGATCGACAGTTGCATAAGCTAGATCGTGACAATGGGACGTAAAGCTGGCCAATGGCGTTTCATCGACAGTAGGCAGCCATTCAAATGGGATTCCCCTCTAGCTTACTGCTGCCCAGTACTACGCATGACAAGTATTCTAACCGTATGAAATTACCTGCGACTTTATGATATGTAAGTTATTTCAATGCGGGTGCTGCGTATAGACAGAGCACACTAAGTAAAGAAAGCACTAGCCTACAGTTACATGGGCGACGGTACACCTTGGCATCGCCTGGTTCCGACAGCCCATTCTGCTGCCTTCACATCTTGCTAGGCCCCGGGAGGGGGCGACAGACCTACCGTGTGCAGCCCATTATGTCTTGCCTCGTTGATAGCGGCTCCAATGTGCATTCGTCCTCTACGTGCTTGTGCCCGCTGGCAGTGTGCATGCTGCCACTAACCATATTTACATGCTGACCTTGTGTGTGTCCCCCGTTATCACGTTATTTTTGTTGTTTGAGCATTTTACCACTAACCATCTGATCGTGCTTCCTATGCAGCAAACGTAAAGTGCCTAGAATGAGATGAGTTCTCTAAGAACGCTATATCAAATGTATTGTTATTCCTACACGAACCTATTCGGAGGCGTCCGTGGAATTCTCTCTCACTAGCTCTTTGCTCCGCGGCCATCAATCGCTGGCATGAACGCGAGCACACCTCCCACGTATTAACAGCAACAAGTCAGGTGACTACGGGTGGCTACGGACTAGAACAAGCATCACCTTGCTTGGACAAAAGGCATGGGACGCCCTGACAAGAGGAACAGTCTTAAACTGAATGAGGTCGCGACCCACTAGGGTAAATGATTGCCTCAATTCATCGTCAGCCTGTCCACACCCATGTCCCACTGCACTGCCGCAGCAGAGGTTTTGACAATCCTGCACAATCCATTTAGGGCCCAGCAAAAATGCTGCGGTTGACTCTAGAGCTTACCCTACCCGGGCTAAGCCCTTCAAATGACACCATCTCAACCGTTGTGCCCTCTTGCACAATGCTCAAGGAGAGGCGTTTTTCAGCCTAGAATTCTTTGGTGATCTAAATTATGCCAGCCTGATCTACCACACCTTTGATCCAAAAAACTTAATGCTTTGCCACATCCTGCTATTAACTGACCTTTCGCTTAGACAGATCAAGGCATAGCAATGTAATCGAAAATAGGTATAGGGTATGAGACTTTTCACATCGACTTCCTTACCATTATGTCGGCCGATGGCCTAGTGGCTGCATCGATACTATCGCTGGATGAACGACAGTATGATTCGTGATCTGTTTATGCATTTATAATGCTGGCGTGCGCCAACGAAAAAGGGAACTAACCGATGCTACTAAGAAAACATTAATACAATACAGTAGAAGGGATGCAGAATTCCCGGTGGAGCAGTAACTGGCCATGTTGAACAGGAAAATTCCAATAGACTGCCATAAAGTCGTGCTGCAATAGGGCATCATGTGCCAAGTCAAAGGGCAGGCTTGGCCCAGGTGCTTGACCGACAGCTGACTGTATCATATATTGAAGGTTCTGGGCGCCGACCCCTACTGCACCATGTCGTCATCTGGAGTGAATTTTTATCATGTCAGCCGTGATTCTTTCTGTGATTGAGCCGTACGACCATAAAGAGTTTCTAAAGTAGATAGTGTTAACTTGTGAGAAAGCCACCCACTAAATGTGGTTGCAAAAGCCAGAGTCATCAAAGAAGTGGTTACAATAGTCGTGGTTAGGACTGGCGGTATGCTAAACTACACAAGAATTCTAAACTGCAGAATTCGGATAGACATATGGTAGGGTACGTCAAGTCGTCTGAGGTAAGGTCGGCTTTCTGCTCAAGGCTGGCTGATAGGTCGAGTCATACTCTCTCAAGGTGTCTGCCTTCTTTCATTAAAGGAGGTACACTGAGAGCCTCGTAGATATGCTTTCCCAACAATTTTTATGATCGGGATGATGATCGGGATTGTGGTTATTCTGCCCTACAACAGAAGGACCAAATCAGGCCACAACAGTCCAAAAGTAGGCGGTTAGGCTTCAACTCAGGCTACTTCAGCAGCTAGCCAAGTAGGACAGTAGCTTTAACTCCAGGCCTAATACTACCTGGTTGTAATCCTATGCTGGGTCGTAGTCAAATGGTGCTACCTCTGTTGGTATAGAGTCAGCTGTTGCCCCTTCATGTGCTTTTTCGGCAGACATGTTCAGATGACCCTCGTCAGCGTGAGCCGTACTCTCGATGGCAGCAGGCATCTCTGAAGCTCTGCACCAAGCTGGCTTTCAATGGATAATGCATATTGCTTCATATTAAAATCACCATCAACTTAAAACGTTCGAGTCAGTTTGGTATGCGAAAAGCAAGGGCCAGCAAGCCGTGTTGCAATTTCTCTCCATGGCCAAGGGTTGTTAACACAAACAGAGTGTCATACCCTTACCTCCGACACGGTGGTTGATGGTTTTGCTTGGCAGGCTGACGGCTTGATTGTGAGCAGTAAGTCTTAAGAAACACCAGGCAAATAGATCATCACTGCATTAAAACCCTTCAGAGGTAGAGCAAACCAGTGTGCATGACCCAAGTCACAGCAAGTCACACAATTTATCAAATATTCTCCCAAAAGTGTATGCTATCATCCCCTATTGTTATCGAATCCTGCTCATCTGACTATATGCCGATCTCGTTCAATATACAGTGCATGCTTACCTCTACATCCATATCACCAAACCTTGACATCGATGCTGTCAGAGCAAACAATTTTTCGCCATTGCTTCTCAAGCCTCCATCCGACCTGTCATCATTGGTAGAATGCTACAGCACAACACTTGTGTGACGTACTTAACGAGTTTGTACCAATGACTATGCGTAATGTGCACCCTCGCCGAGACGGCCTATGGTTTACAGCAACCGCTATACTAGCTAGATCTACTAAGCACAGGCCCGAGAAAGCATATACAATATCGAGATCGATTGTGTAGTGCCAAGCAGATAATTGGCTACTGCAGATCACAGATGCACAATCCAAAAGTTCTGTCGTTTCGTTTAAATAATGGCACTGCCCCTGATCGTTGTACGAGTGATACTCGATGTGGTATGCAGTCAGGAGGGCTTTTAAGTGTTTTTTGTTGACAGGGGAGTCGCTGGGCACTCCTGTGGGGGAGAGGGATGAAGAGACTCGAGCTCCCCCCCCCTGCTACGTATGTAGTCACAACGATTGGTGTTAGTCATCGGCTGGCGTGCTGTGCTATGTGCGACAGCAACAAAACAACAAGTTCCATTCTGGGTTTATAGCTGACCACATTGTCAGTATTGCGTAGCATGTATAACGACCTTCTCAGGAATGCCGACTTTAGTAAAGTCTCACCACTTGTTCGACCTGATCTTCGTGCCACACTTTACACTATTGATCACAGAGTCCTTCTTGAGCACCTAGCATCTCATCTAGGCATTACTGGCACTGCTCTGCAATGTTTCACGTCCCATCTCAGTGGAGACTCCAGAATATTGATGTGAATGGACAGTGATCGTCCGAGGAACCACCTAAGTACGGGGTACGTACGGGCTCTGTGCGCCGTCCGATTATTTTTCCCAGTTTATACTCCCTATTGCCGATGTAATCGCCAAGCACAATCTAGGCTTTCACTTCTGATCAAATTGAATTCAGTTGTACCTTTGCTTTGATTCCTCTAAGCCTTCGAGCATGTCAAATTCTCTACACACCTTTTCTGAATGTATTGATGACATCAGCATATGGATAGTCGTTTACTTTTTTTAAATGAATGACAAAATCTACTTACTGACTATGGGCACACCAAGCGTGATACAGATATTGGAAAACCTAACGCTCAAAATCGGCTCTGCCAGCATATATCCTGTTGCATCTGCACGAAATCTAGGTGTGATGTTCCAAAGTGACCTTTAATTAGACGACCAAATCCGCTCTACAGTCAGGTTTGGCTATTTTCAGCTACACAGTAATGCCAAAATTCGGGCTTGCTTTGACAGGGATACCACATCTAAATTGGTCCATACATTCGTGGTATCCCGTCTTGACTTGAATGGAACTTGACTCCCGCAATAGAGCCCGAAGAGCATATGACAGGCAGAATACAGTTCTGACGAAATCGAACTAAATTGAAATCGAAAGAAAAAGTAGCGTTAGCGTCGAAGTCAGGATGGTAAGCAATAGTGTGTTCGAACAGTAAACGCTATTGACAACCACGGCTAACCTAAGCCACCGACATGGATCGGATGTGCATCTGCTCTTCTATGACCCTGCTGATTAAGCTGCCGTCCAGTTACAAGTGGACAAGGGATGTCTCTCGTCTTAACTGATTTAACCTGAGCAAAAAAGTGGCACGGGAATTATGCAAACTACAACATCAAAAACTGACAAGACTGCCCCTTGGCTCAATTCGAACTCAGCTGTTCGATCATCAGCAGATAAGATAACGACGGCTGCAGCAAGGCAGGCCAAGTCACAATTGCCAAGCTGGAAGCTATGGCTTCCACCCATTGAGAGGACACTCAGGAGGAAATAGATGTAAACGAAGGCAAGTACAGCTTGGAAATACAAGGTCACCGGGAGACGAATACATTACACTAGAGTCCTGTGCCAAGCGTCTATGGCAATCACATCTCCCCTCATGTCATCTCAGGACAAGAAAGTACACTCTTCATACCACATAAATTTGATCTAGCTTATTTGAAAAGTTTTTTCCTGCTGCTGCTGCATCCGTCTCACTCTGGTATCGTCTATCGAAATCCTCTTGATAATTCGGCTGATAGAGGTTAAAAAGGAGCTTAAAAATGCATAGGACTGGCACCGTGGTTAGTGAACGTCATTTGAGTAGAGTAGCAGCTAGATGCCTATGCAAAACCAAGCCTATGGAATGTGACTGCACTGTAATCTTAATGCTGGCAGGAAAATTTTGCGATCGTACAGAAATGAAAAGGCTCAACACTGTGGCTCTCTCTCAACACAAACTGAACAACCTAATAAGTAAAATAATGCTAATGCTACTACTGCTAGTACTAATAATCACGATGCACTTGTTTTGTATAGCACCCTCGGAGAACCTGATCTCTATCAAGGCATTTTACTGGCTAATGAATGAGCAGCTAATCCCCAGCATACAAATCAAGGACCATGTCAGTAGTTGGTGGGCGGATTAGGGCTGACGTAAAATCACACCGACATACACGACGGGTTGGAAAGCGAGCCTCAACCACTTACCCGATGGTAAACTCGGGTTGATGGTAGGCAAACAGCTACTTGCACGAAGTTTGCCTTCATCATAAGTCAACCGAGGACAGTGCCGCATCAAGGAGAACTCCAGAACGTCACGTGGCATAAGTTTCAACAGACCGACCGATCACAGAAGTTAGATAAAGAAAATCATATACGGACATGGAAATGTTAGGGCCAGCTACGGCAATAATTTCTTGTCGCACCAAGATTAGCTAATGTTTCCGATTTCTGGGACATGAATAAAAGTATTTGTTAAAATCTTGGTCAGCGTAAGTTTCAAGTAGTGACTTACAAGCAAACGTTCGCCGGACAGATGATACAACACCGTTAGTGGGTTAAAATATAAAATATAATTCATTTATATAGCGCCCCAAGAGAACGTTATCTCTATTCAGGCGCTTCACATATGCCTCGGGGCTCGAGCCCACGACCTCAGTCAAACCTTAGTCGGGGCGAGCACCTTAACCACTAGACCAAACCAGTTCGGCGTTAAACATGACAGGCACTCGTCGGATCTCGGAGCTGCGGTATGCAATTCTAAGTACGAAATTTTCTCGCTAAACGAATATTAACGTGCATGCTAGGCCAATTGATCGGAGTGAAATGAACATGGCAATAAATGCATACCACGTGTGGTTAGCGAGCGAAAGCTTTGAAAGGCACGCTGAACTAGCTAGCAATATGAAATGGAATTCAGAATGGGGTTCGTTAACAGAACTCAAACGTGCCGGACAAGGTCAGCGGTAGCTTCACCTGAGGCTGCAGAAAGCAGCCTGCACTCCATGGAAATGCAGGGCTACAGAATTAGGCAGAATGGCAATCCAAGAGACCAAAGATCCATTTTTACGAGCAGAAATAACCACGGCTAAAAAAATTGAGCCCCACAAAACCGCATACTTGTAGAACATGTTAGAGACCGAATAAAGTGCTGATATAGACATCAAACGGCAAGCTATCTAAGCAAGGACCGAAAGGACGGGAAGCACTGTTGGGCTGGAGTAGTCAACACTTTGGGCAATCACGGCTGACCTAACTATCTGCAGTCCGTGCAATAGTGGAAGAGCATACTTGAGACTGAGGAATTATATACTTACACGTATAATTAATGAAAAACACCACAAGCCATAAAGAGGAGCATGATAAGCATCGGTGAGTTCGGAGTGAGAAATTTCATAACCTCGTCGTACCCATGGAACTAACTTACCGGTGAGGTATAAAAATCAGATCTAATAACCCTGCTGTTCAAAGATTAATGTGGCTCAAATAAAGAGAAGATTGACCCAACATTCATATGACTTTTGGGCACCTTTAAAATATCAAACTTTTTAAAATGTAGAGTTGAATATTAACACACTTAAGAAAGCATGATATCAAACGATTCGGTTAAGCACGTCTATCCCGAAAATAAAGCATAAACAAAATACAACTAAAATATTGACCAATCTTCTTTGCAGTATAGAACTGGAGATTTGCTTTATTTTGAAGTACATTTTAGCAACTTGTTGAGGTACATGCTTAACACTTGTAATCAGCTTCATCTACCGTGTAGCTTTTTGCCTTCAACAGTTTATGACTCGGCCAATGCTTGACGGATTAAAGTGAAACTTCAAATTTATGTTCAGCTCGGCTTGCACAACTCTACAGCTGATTTTTTATTTCTTTGGATATTTTTGGCAGTAAATGTCATCAAAAATAGTCTGTGAATCTAATACTCTGAAATCATGGACTTATATGGCAAAACTTATCAAACCAAAATCAATAATGAACTCATGCAATGGTTTACATGTAAAGCACTGAACCTACATGGGAAATTTTATGTTGATGCTCTAAGTATTGGTCAAGTTATCTATTTTTACAAGGTGCGAAGCTACATTGTATATCAAGCTCTTTTAAAAGTCAAAGGATATACCTCAACAAGCGGCAAACATGTACGTCGATGTTAGGTGGTAGGGCAGTTGAGATGCAAGCCGTATTTAATGTAGAGAATGATATTATTATAAATTTTAGGTACGTTGCTATGGGTTAACTTTCAGATTGGACATGGTTTGCCGGATCGCTTTTGTAAGGCTTTCCTTGTATATGGAAATCATATACAATTTAGATACCTATCTAAGGTCTTGTAAGCAATTATTTGATTGCTGGACAAATTGTCTGAGAAGTATTTTCTTGACCCATTGAGTAATAATGCACTTCATAAAGTGCTCTCAGAGAACTCAATCTCTGTCTAGGCGCTTTAGATTTGCTGCAAAGGGAAATGCAATTGAATGGTGAGTTATATCATGCTTGATAAACAAACAAAATGAATAACTTGGTTAGGGGTGACATGCACGGGGTCAGCATGCAAATGTGGTTAGTGGCAGCATGCACAGTGTCAGCACGAATAAGCGAAGGACGAATCACAGGGACCCACTAAATGCTGTCCTAAATAGGCATTTTTAAGTTCTTTTTAAATGTGGTCAAGTCAGGGGATGTTCTGACGCAAGTCGGGAGGGAGTTCCAGGCTTTAGGAGCATACGAACTGAATGCAGGGTCTCCAAAGGATTTGAGGTTTGTACGAGGTATTTGTGGACTGTTGGATTCCGAAAAGCAGGTAATAAGATGCTTGGCCTGGTGGGGGAGTAGATCCGAGAGATCGGCTGGCGCCAAAGAATGAAGTGACCTAAAAGTGAGCGTCAAGACCTTGAAGTCAATCCTTTGCTTGACTGGTAGCCAGTGCAGGTCGGCGAGAAGTGAAGCTATGAGGGGAAAAGTGGAGAGAGGCTGGTACACATCTTATGGATTAAAGATGAGCTAGGAAGTTTGAAGAAGCTTAAACACGTTTATTACAGAATTTAGTGATTTTTGTGATTCTTCCTTCGCGTGCATATGCCTGCTTACACTGTGCTTAATACTTGCCGATGTTAATAGCAATCATTTAGTGATGCTTTCTATAAAGCATCTGTAAAGTCAAGAAAAAATCTAGATATATATCTAGTTTTCTGAGGGCACTATATAATGTATTACTATTAGTTTTATTATTATTAGCAAATGGTCAAATATAAGCAAACTGCAGCATTTATTGTCGGATAACTTAGAATTCTACCCCTTAATTGGTGTTACCCTGCAGGGTTCATGAGAAGGCGAAGATAGCAGCAGCGATGATGGTCAAATAACACCCATGAAGATTTAATTAATGACTAATTCAAATTCAGAACGATACTCTGAAAGGACATACTTTAAACGAAATCAAGTGGTGTAAAAATATTGGGCTACCGAGACTCGGTTCATTTATGGATGGGAATAAGAAGAATTACAAATCAGACGATTCAAACTGATTTGAAATACAAGGCAAGCCAATCCATTTAGTATATATGAGTTTAGGCTAGATTTTATGACACGAAGTTGTTGCACCCATTTCACCTTAATTTTATTAATCTACGTTTATTTTATTGACAGTATCTTGGAAGTAAAAAGTTCAATAAAGCAGCTGAAAAAGCAAACGTTCAGGGTGCTTATCTGTCAATGTGTTTTAAGAAGTAGCGACCAGCAGTCTATTAAAAGAGCAAGGCTAGAGAATCTAACCACATGAACATTTTGAAGCGACAGAAAATAATTCTTAACGAGAAACAGCGTCCAGTAAGAGAAATAAAACAATGTGGATGAGTGATATCATCAGCTATTAATTAGTTGAGCAAAAGCAATTGGAACTCAAAACAAAGTGGAAGCACAGATAATCTGATTACATAGAAATCTATCAAGGATTAAATTGTGAACGGCAAGAAAATTATGGTAGAAAACTATGAGCTCAAAAACCACACGAAGAACGCAATAGAGTTATTTAAATGGTCAAATTATCTTCTGAAAATGAATTTAAAAAAGCAGCGAATGGAACACATAGAAGTAGTCATTTATGGATAATAGTAGTTAATTTTTGCAACCACGGCCGGCAGTTCAATACGACATGCACGAGGGGCTGTAAATGCATCACGAAGCTGATATTAACTTCAGGTGGATGGTAGAAATACAGCTGCACAAGGCCTGCAGTTTTCAACAAATTAGCAGGTTATTCACATATATAATTAGGTTAATCCATAGCCCGTTACCATTAATCAAGTTTAAACCAAGCCAGGAGTTCAAGAGAAGGCAATATGCCATTTGCAAGAATCGTAAAAAACGTGTTTGGTAAGTTAATAACTGTGCAAGGAAGTATATGTATGGATTTCTCCAAATCAAGCATAAACAAAAATAAATTTAATGATGGTAAGTAAATTGTGAATTAATAGCGAAAGTTCAAGATGCAGGAGGTAATGTTGGAAAGTTATTAACTCCTCGGATTTACAAAATAAGACAGACCATGAATATGAGTAACTCTTGCAGCTCACAACGATTTTCCAGCACATGGATGGAATCTCCGTTCACCGGGTCTACTATCGTTGTATATTATATAATGGATGGGAGTGAAAACTATCTTCAATGTGAGAATTTATAAAATATGAATGATTCGGGCAATAAACAAAGGCAGTGGCAAGAAAAAATAATTTGCCAAGCAGTAGAACCTGGCTGCTTAAACAATAGCGAAGCGAAAGAATCACACTGTCTGTACATATATCAGCAGATGGGACAGCTTTTCACAAGCAGCCAAAACCATGGCACCTAATTTTAAGCCACTAAAAAACTAAACGATCCTCAACAGACTGACAAACATACCGAGCTAATGAAAAACGAGTGAATAACCTGGGCAGTGAATGGCTAATTAACAGTAATATTTGAATTAGGTTATCGACCAATATAGCCTACCAGGGCTGGCATAGCACACCCACATACATGTGTTTTGAAAAAGGGAGCCCAGGTCACTGCTGATATTAGCCTCACACAAAACTTCCCACTTCTTGGATGTTTAGACAAATAATTGATTGTGGGATCAATCTTGAAAGTATTTTCTCGACATACCCCTTAACTCATTCGTAAGAACAGTTACACCAAGGCAAGATCCCACAGTCAGAAAGGTCCAAAGCCGCATTCCACAGCAGCACCACAGATGTACTATCTCGTCTTGTTGTACGACGCCATACTTAGGAGGCGTATAATATAAAGTTGAAGAAAAGGTTCACTCACCGTGTTTTTAACAATCATTTAATGAAATAATAATTTAATTAATTTGATTTAGTGAACAATTAGTGAAAAAAACGATGCATGAACTTTGTCCTGGACCTTATAATAACACTAATATTACATTTGTATGGCGCTATCAGAGAACTAAATATCTCTTTTTAGGCTCTTTACGTAGCTGTAAGCGAAGCATGTCAATACGGTCAATGATATCATTCACAGTGTCTGCATGCATAAGCGAACCAAGGACAATGCGAATTAATCCATCAATTGCTGAGTGAAACCGTTGCGATTTATCTTCTGTTTAACTGCCGTCAAGTCGGATGGTTGTCTTGATGTCAGTCGAGGCCGAGTTCCAGGCATCGGGAGCATGCAAACTAAAGGCATTGTCTCCAAGTGATTTGAGAATGGTTCCAGGCAGGGTTAAACGACTCTAGTCGAAAGAGGGGTCGTACGATACCTCGCTTGATTAGGAACTAGTTCGGATGAGTAGGCTGGAGCAAAAGAATGAAGGGACCTAAAAGTGAATGACAGAACCTTAAGTCAACGAGCTTCTCGATAATCGCGAGCTACCATTCAAGGCACACTGGATGCAACGACGACTATGCGAGTGCGAAGTCTGTTATAAAGCCACGCAGCCACGAGCTTCGTGCAACAGCTGCCAACGAGAGAGTACCGGAGAAAACACGAATGACGTGTGGGCTTGAAACAAAACCCGAGATATTAGGACCGTGCCTGTCCTAACGTAGCACCGGTTTGCCCCAGGGGATAGTTGATCACGGCGGCATCATCGATCGGACTGAGCAATACCAGATGGCAGCCAATCTGACCGGGACCTCCCATTTTTTTTCTCAGGGCCGCGAAGAAGACGTCAGTAAACTAGCACCCAAGCACGAACTTCAAAAAGGCTGTGCAGCAGCCACAGCCCACTACCCCACATCACTGCTTCCAGGAGCAAGTAAAGTGTGAGGCTTGAAGTGGTGAGTACAATTAACACACTGTAGCACACTGCAAGATGACAGTACAGTAACCAAAGACACACGATTCCTTTATACTTTCTGGTTTCCATTCATTTGTAGATTGTATACCAGGCTCTCACTGAGCACAGCTCTTTTCCTAGGCTCTCTTCTCTGCATATCGGCATGAATGATCAGGACAAAATCGACAGGCACAATCGACATTGCCGACAGAGAAGGCAACAGGTATGCTATGCAGGGCATCAGCAGAATTCCACATAAGCTTCGCACAAATGCATGGCTGCAAGACGACAAGCAATCAAAGAAAAGTTAAGCAGTACATACCAAATTCAAACAGTCGACCTCTGCGCAGCAGAGCAGTCATAAAAGGTAGAACATACCACCGAAAGTGTAAAAATCAGTCCTGTCCCAATCAGCCACAGACCTTCACAAAATTCCAGCCAACGGTACTGCCTTGACCGCCCCAAGAATCGGTAAGTACATCGCTCAGGACACAGGTGAGTGTACACTATTTTAGAATCAACATAAACGACAATCCAGCATAGATTGAGGAATCGGCATGATCATAAGCATGAAATTACAAATTTCTTATGACCTTCACAAAACTATCTAGGTCTGCAGCAAATAGGGTATAACATAGATCAGTCCTTAAGCATCAGAGAAGTGAACACATTGTAAATTGTGAGTTCTCAGCCTTCAAAGCCATTCTCTACAAGTCAGCATTTCTGTCGTTTTTATTTACCTTATTTAGTCAAAGAGAGCTCCTGCTCTGGTGGTAGAAGCTTTGATGAAGAAGGCTCAGAGCCACAAAGAGTTCCAATTGAGGCTCTCTTCCTGAACTGGACCCTACACTGACTTTAATAGCACACGAAGTTTGCACAAACGTGTAAGCAGTTTCAAAACGGCGAGATTTGTGCTAGGGACACTTCAACATGTGCATTAACTGTAGCCTCTTGGCCCACTGGCAGCAGTAGTGACAGCAAGTTAGCAGATGGAAGGTTAACCAAAGTGAAACAGACATTTGCAATTATAAATTGTGCATGCGAAATTCGTAAATCGCACGTTACCCATAGCTTTTAAAGCTCTCGTGCTGGCATGCTGCAGCCAAATCGGTGGTATTGAGGATTCTGGAGGCTTTCTTGGGTCGCTCTAGCAGCAAGGTTTTCTCGTATAAATTTATGTTTCGGCAAGCCCATTTTCACATGCAAAACACACGAGAGAGAGCGAGTGAGTGAGTGTGAGTGTGTGTGAGAGAGAGAGAGAGCAGAGAGAGAGAGAGAGAGAGAGAGAGAGAGAGAGAGAGAGAGAGAGAGAGAGAGAGAGAGAGAGAGAGAGAGAGAGAGAGAGAGAGAGAGAGAGAGAGAGAGAGAGGGGAAGGGCAAGTCCAGAAAGAAGACGACATTTTGTCACCTTTGAATCCAAAGAAAATAAATCGAAGTATCTTACCTATCTGTTAGAAATGAACGCATATTATAATTCGCGTTATTTGCACGAATAGTATATCTGGGGCTTCTGTTGAAATGCTTGTGAACTATATGTGCATGCGAAACTTGATGCTAACGTGCACCAGACGGCTTCCGCACAAGCCTGCTTTCTACATGCATACCGACAACAAATTTTCCATGCGACAGAGCTTGATTCGATATTGGCTTTTTATAGGCGACAATTACGTTGAACAGCAATTGGATCTTCAATGCATCGTTGCTACTTGCCCAGTGTACTGGAAACGCTTCTTGCAATGTATCGATAAACTATACGCTGGATCTCATCAAAATAAATCTCCTGACACCGCTGAATGTCAATGACAGCCTGGTAATCAAAGCTAGCGCCAGGCTGCCAGATGACATGCAAATAATCCTGGGGACTTTCGACCGAGGCCACCAAATTTCTTAAGTGTGCAGGTCAGCAAGGTTTTCTCCTAGCCACTTTTACCACTTCCACGAGTTTGTTGTGGGTAGAAGACAAGAGAAATGGTAGAGCAGGAAGAAAATGTATTACCAGCAGGCGAAAATCTCACCAATTAGAGGTGTATGGTAGATAATAATACATTTGATATAGCACCCTTAGAGAACTCAATCTATTTCTGGGCACTTTGCATTTTTTTATCGTTACACTTGCTGCAACGGAAGCACAATCGAATGGTTACCGAGGTGATTTAAACTGAATTTGGGAGCATTCGCCTGTAAGTAGTTGCTAAATAACTGTGGGTAGCTCACTTGGAGCATCGTGGATGCATTTGCACGAGCAAGGTGAAATGCAGCAGAAAAGATCAGCATCTCTCTCATGCAATATAAACTGCCTTTTTTTAAGGTCCCATGGACACTTTTAAAGCACAGGGTTTCACTGTATCAAGGAATCCCACGAGAGCAGGAAATCTCAGGTGACTGAACGTATGGCTCCCTTAAGAATGTTACAAGTTGATTCAAATTTCTTAAAGCACTGCAACTTTCCTAGCATTTGCCTTCAGGTGGGTATACTTGTACATTTGCTTGGAAGAGCAGCACATGCTCGCCCATGCCCAAAGGCCTTGCTACACATATGCGTGTATCCGTATGTATTGGTGTTTATTTCTATATCATTGGTGGCACTAGATTTTTGTCTTGTGTGAAGGTCATTGCCTTATCGCTGATTTTTTTTATCAAGTAGCAATTTAGAACAATAGCAGTACTTTCCTTTAGAAGCCCCATGAGGAAACAACTGGACGATTTCAAATGATCAGGTAGTGTTCTTTCCGGTGTCAATTCCAGGCAGGACAGTGCCACTCAGGGAAATTTGCAGGTCCTCACTTCGTCTAGCTAGTTGACTGAAAGCCTCAAATACTGAATGTCAAAAAAAACGTTTGGTAGTTAGGAAGCCCAATATTAAAAGCTGCAGGTCAGTTGCGATTGCTCGGACCACTACCCTTTCAAACCCGCAACAGCTAGGAGAACGAAAGCCGGTTTTGTCTATATAGGGCAGGATTTTAGAGCACCAGAAGCCACAAATCCAGGACTCGTTGAGGACAACCACCTGGAGGGCAACCATCACTGCTGGTCCCTGAGTAATTTCATGCTGGTCCTCCAAAGGTCTCTATGCGCTTAAGCGGTCCAAATGTAAATGTCTCGAAATAGGCATGAACATAGGCATGTACATGCCTGTAATGTTTAAACTCTCACGATGTAAGTAGGGTCTAGAAACTAGCGTATTCTTTGACACGCCAATAGTCACCGACAGTGTCAGACTAAATGATCAATGCAACAAGCTATTTATAAGCGCAAAGCAAATGCAAATGAGTATCTTTCTCGTCAGTAGCTGCCTCACTTTTAACTTTGCCAGGTTGGGGATAGGGTGGTAGGAAAAACAAGTGCTGAAGAAATACCTCCCGCCCCAGTAATGCCTTCGTTTTTGAGCCTGCATGGCATCTGTAGTAGCACCAAGGTGGTACTAACCGTTCACAATATTGCATAAAAAATGGTTTTAACCAAGCTTGGCTAGATTACAAAAGAATTTAATAGGAGAACTGACCTACTTGCTATTTTGCTGACCTTGTTGGCCAGCTCGCGTTAATAGTTCATTCTGGGCGCAAGCTAACTATGTACGGTGAAGATTTCACGTGTGTAATGCAACCACAGGCTTATAAAACTACTGTTTTGATACCGTTTGAGCAATGAATACGCAGAAAATGGCGATTCGTACTCGCAGTATTTTTCTACGCGGATTTGTCCACGGAAGAAAGCAAAGCTGCTGCTGCAAATAACTCTAGAGTACGATTTGCTTTACGCAAAGAGACCTCACCTCAATGTAAGTGCAAGCCAACACAATGCGGACACAAATATACGGCAATGAAAGTTTCTTACCCAGCTCCGGAGCCCGGGCGCAGTTCAACCGCACCGACCTCGACGTGACGGGCGAAGTACGTGGCGGCTAGCTTGAACGCAGTAGTACGCCGCCGACTGGTCCACGGCTAGGTCGATTACCACGACGAGAGTGTCAGTAAGCTTGCACTTAATTTATACGGTCGTCCATATCTAAACAGATGAGAAATTGAATAACGAGGGAAACATGGTTTTTATAAGCACGCATTAAACCTTACAGTTGCTATGCGGTGAATATATGAATATCTATCAATCTATCTATCTATATCTCTCTCTCTCTACACACACACACACACACACACACACACACACACACACACACACACACACACACACACACACACACACACACACACACACATATATATATATATATATATATATATATTCATTCAACATGTCGCCGCACAGGCCAGCAGGGGCGATCGCGAGAGGCTCGGTCAAGACGCGCTACCTGGCGCCAACAGATAACCGACAGTTAACGATCCGAAGCGAAGGCTAGGCAAAATGCGGCACGCAGAAGCGTTTCTTTTACAATTATACGTATCTTACATCGTGGATGTGAGCGTAAACACGCATGTTTAAGCAAGTTGCTGTGCGCCCCATGTTCTCGTCACTGAGCGTCCACAGCCTACCTCGCTTGAGAGGCGTCTGCAGGGCGTGCAATTAGAGGTTAAGGTTAGAGGTAATCGCCACGTGACCACGCGGCAGTCGCCCTCGTAGTGCTGCTTCGCCCGCGCGTTTGTATAGGTACACAGCGTATTTCGGAGCGGTCGGCAGCGTGAATCGAGAGGGAGGCGTGACGGTCATTCTTTTTAAAGCATATGCCATTACGTAGAATAGCCTGCGTACGTACAGGTGTTTGTAGGTCCCTGGTAGTAAGCACATGGACTCGGTGTCGGCCAGGCTACCAAGCCAGCACGCTGCTGCGTAGCGTCTGCGTTCAGTGTATACAAACGCCTGCTCATTAGTCGCAAGTCCCCAATAAAGAGTTACTATCGCATAATTTACTATTATCCTGTTCCTACTAGCCTACTAGGTCACATTGTTCGACAAAGATACTGCTAATGCCAAGAATATGACCAACTACAAACAATTTCGCGTGCCCTACCTACCGAGAGGTCGCTTTGGAATATGACACCTAGATTTCGAGCTGATTCGACAGGAGATATGCTGGCAGAGCCAATTTGAGCGTCAGCCTTTCCAATTTCTGAATCACACTGGGTTTGCCCATGACTAGTAAGTTAGTTTTATCATCGTTTAGTTTTAGAAAATTTTCTGCCATCCATGTGCGATGTCATCAATGCATGCAGCTAGTGAGTTTAGAGAATTTGAGGTGCTCGAAGGCTGGGAGGGATCAAAGCAAAGGTACAACTGAGTGTCATCCGCATAGAAGTGAAAGCCTAGATTGT
Organism: Cristatella mucedo; assembly: GCA_009760855.2. Lineage (NCBI taxonomy): Eukaryota > Metazoa > Bryozoa > Phylactolaemata > Cristatellidae > Cristatella > Cristatella mucedo. The sequence continues at coordinate 6,800,340 of WPIO01000012.1, forward strand.
GCTTGGCAATCACATCAGCAAGAGGCAGAGTATAAACCGTGAAAAGAACCGGACCTAGCACGGAGCCCTGAGGTACTCCATATTTCAGAGGTACTTCAGATGATCTTTGTCCATTCACGTCAATACTCTGGAGTCTCCCACTGAGATAGGACCTGAACCACTGCAGAGCAGTGCCAGTGATGCCCAGGCGAGATGAGAGGCGCTCTAGAAGAACTTTGTGATCGATGGTGTCAAAAGCTGCCGAAAGATCGAGCAAAACAAGCAGAGAGCATGATTCTGTGCCCCAAAATTAGCCGCAAGCACGTGTGACCTTTAGCCATGCTGCACTGAGCTTAAATCTACAAAACGACTTAATGCCGGGTGCTGAGGAACGGAGTAAAGAAATATTTGCAACATACGCGAAAAAATGTGCTGGTTACGGATCGTTTGCAGAACTTTGTCTACGGATCGTTTGCAGAACTGTGCTTAGGGTTTTGTTACTGCATTTATAGCTGAATGCGGGCCTAGTCAGCTTTCTAATCGTCATAACAATGGGTGCTTGTACAGCTCTAAAATCTTTGCGAGAAACTGTTTCTGCTGTAGTTTCCTAACGAGTGGTCCCCGGAAATCACGTATGGAGCCCTGAGGCCACGTCGTCATTCAAGAATGCATCAATTACTCTAGTATAGAGTCTATAGGTTCGCATTGGCTGTGAGCTAGAGAGTACCTTAAGTAAATACTTGGCCGGCAGCGGCGAGATGTCTAATAAAGCCTACCTAGAACTAAAAGATTCTTTCGATGATTTGGAGTCTCAGTCAGCTCCGAGAACGGCGCTTTTGTCTCTCACCGGGTTAATGATGACATTGAGTGTTGTGACCGGATGTCTTAAGGAAACGTGTACAGAATACTTTTCATTGATTACGGAATGCTTATCAGAATGAGAGCAACCATGTTTCCTTCTAAATGAGCCCTAATCACACGGAGAAGCGTGGTGCTTGTTTGTTTATAGATGTCTTTTCCTTGTTTAAGTTTTTGATGGAGGTTATAATGACCATAATATTTTGGCTGTACTCGCTACATCACCAATAAATTGCAATGAAAAGTCTTGGCTATTGGTATCAGCTGTAGACGATTGTGGAATCGAGAGCTTACGCAACAGCTAAGGGTGGGTGAAGGTGGGAAGTGCCACCCGAAAGCTACACAATTTCTTCATCTGAGGAAGAATCTCTGTAGACTTCTTGTAGATCGTGCTTCAGTAGAGCCCTCCCAGGGGCAGCCACCCTGCTGCTGCTGCCACGATCCCTCCGGCTGCTTTCCTAAGAGGTAATTGGTTCTGAGAAATTGAAGACACTAGGATGTTTTACCAGTCAGTGGAGAGCTTACATAATTGCCTGGCGGCTTGCTGCTTTGTGACACTTGGCGAAAGACAAAAACATGAAGGCCATCCCAATCTGTTGGTTATGTACTTTTTGAATTACTTAAAGTTCCCAACGAAGCAGAATTCGTCTAATGCAGCAGAACACTTGAGATGCTCGATTACTGCTAGTTTCATGTGCTCTGACAGCACGCGTCTTCGTAAAACGATTATAAATATGAAATATAAATAAATATCATTATTTTGCATAGCTCTCTAAGAGAACTCAATCACTATTCGGATGGTTTGCATATGCTATGTGGCTCAAGCACACGACCTCGTTCATCAACTGTATTCACCTTGAACTTGGTCGGAGCTAGCACCTTAACACAAAAATAGTCTTGAGTAATCATATTCGTTGAGATTCAACACTGTACAGTCACCACGGTGAAGAAAAAACCAATGGTATTGCATACTTCTTGAAGGTCTTGCTAAAACAAAATTAACACGAATTCTCTGTACTTCGTTTATTGTATCTAGAATTGCATTATTTTTGCTAGTTTCGCTTACTTAGTCTAAACAGCTGTGTTATTGGCACTATCTTCATTTAAGGAACCATGCGTAGCTAGCTGGAAAAATTTTGGGCATGAGTATCTGACTTTGCACTAGAGGTTCCTGCCATACCATCGATTTGTCGCTATAGCTGATTTGATCAAATTTAATGTTTTGTGGTAATGATGCCGTGGTGCCTATACTCACAATTCCGTCACGATGAGACGTATCAAGCCCGATTGCCTCACAGCGAGTTAACATTCGTGCAATTTTTTAGCCAATCATTCTACACCATTTATCCAATCCCACGGCATTTTCTCGCTGCACACTGCAGGGAACCCTGCAATCCGATTCACGAGAGCTCTTATAAGTGCCCCTTTGACCAAGCGACTTCTTTGTCGGCCATTACAAAGCTGGAGAAGTATTGGCTAGCCGCGCGGTGCTGACATACTAACGAATTTAGATGAACGTGGGCACTTGTGATCCTCGTCCCGTGGCATGTCTAAGACATTACATAAAACGCTAGAATGTGCCGTATCATTATATTTCCCAACACTGACCGAAGCTCGTTTAGTGTAGTTGCTAATTGATGTTCGAGTAAAATCGGTCGACACGATGTCAATCTGGGACGACTAGCATATTTTGTGCGTATCAGCAATGCTCTACCGGCGCAAGTATGAAATTATATGAAAAGATGCATGTCGTATTTCTCTGCCAAATTTTTCATTTTTGCTTTATTAGCTCTCCTGGGATCATGCAGAAAAATTAATTTTAATGTGTCGACGACGACTCGTCTCGTCGAGCCTGTGGCTAACTAGTTAGCTTAAACGTGGCGCAAGACCGAGTCTCGCCGAGTTGTCTGCACGTATTGGGAGCAAGCATTACCGTAGCTCTTATTCTTCCTAGCCCAAAACACGAATCATTCAAGCCTGTCTGCCAAAATCTGTCTTTTCTGAGACTATGAAGCATCGGAGCAGTGCAGATTGTTCACCATGCTAACTCACTCTCCTGGGGATTATTTCTTTTTGTATCAAATCCTCGGCCATTGAAATAAGAGTCTCCTGTAGATCTCGTGGTTGAACTTGGAGCACGTCCGTCATCTAAAATTAATCAGTAACACTTTTTTTGCAACAGCATGCAAGCTAAGCAAGCGGAAGTTAAGCACTCGGAAACCTGATCAATATACGTTTTTCCAAGGTCAAGGCTATTTATTGCAAGCAGTCAGTGTTACTCTGCTGTCCCGAATTGCAGGCTCTACATCATTCGAAAAATCACAGCAACTTTTTTACAATTCTTTCTCAGTCCTCCCAAATGAAATAGTGCATATATCTCATAGTTCCAGCTAAAGTCCTCTGGATGGTGCACATCTCATAATGCGTCAAATTAACTACTCTAAATGACATCGTCTTTACCAAGACTGTAAAAAATAAGAGAGAATTAGTAGTCCGCATTAAAAAAGCTTTCTTTCCTTGTGTACAGGGTGGACCCACATTTTCTTGGTATTCATCGTGTGCTCGTATGAGCTCGTAATACTCCTAGGTAGCCACTGAGATATGTCGCCTTGATAGTATTAATTCGCTTGCTTGTCTCTGTGCACGATATATAAGGCTTGCCCCCTCAAAGCGTTATAAAGATATACCTTTTCTGTGGATGCAGCCGGTCCCAGACGGGCCTTCTGGAGCGGGCCTTCAAGCGGCTACTGTGTGTAGTTCGATTAACCTTTTCGTTTCATCTGTGGAGCATAAATCCAGTTCACCACCAGTGCAAGGCACGTGAGCATGCAGTAGTGCCCACATTTAGCACCGACCGTTCGTGGGTAGACACTCACGTAAAGATTAGAAGCATAGCTAACTAGCTACAATGGAAAGGGCTGCTAAACATATAGCATGATGCACTCACCGGTGCATGCTGAAATGCATGCCATCGTTGGCGCCTTTTCCTACCACATTGTGCTAGTAGCCTCGCCACTCACCGAGCAGTGATGCGACCACCGCCGCCGCCGTCCGTACCGGTGATTAGCTAGAGTGGCTCCGAAGAATCTACACTAGCCTGGATAAGGATGAGGCGAGGCGTAAGTGAGAAGATACGTGAAATAGCGGAAGGAACCGGGAGAGAAGCGATTGGTTTCAAGGGCGAAAGCATAGGAGCAGCTTGCAGAACCAGCGTCGTACCTTGGGAAACGAGCGGCTACTCTAGTTAGACAGCGGTCACAGAAGCTTTTTGCGGGGTAAGGAGATTTCTTAAAACATCGGAAGCAAGGACACATCCATCGTAAAAAATAAGATAGCGATACTCTTTATTCTAAGTGCCGTCCCGTTAGAAGGCAGCAGTAAGAGGCAGGATGTGAGAGTGCATTGGACGTCGACATGCCTGCCTGGGACACAAATCAATTAGGATTATTCTAGGATTGTCATTTCTTATTAAAATAGCATTATCCTAGGCGTTTGAGACTTTCTCGCTGATAATCCTAAAAAGACCTAGTATCAATTGTAACTTATCTTGCAAAGGAATTAAAAGTCGATTATCTTTGAAAATGAATGTTAGTGCATTCAATACTCACATCGAGCCTGACTGAAATCAGACAACTTAATCGTCAAAATTATTGCTAGAAGCGTTCTCTGACGAAAATACAATGTGGTTTTTGTAAGAACAGAAGTGCCGTCCGGTCGAAATCTCATAGGCTAAAGGCACCAGCCTGTACCAACATAGGATAGGTTTGGGAGTACCTGAGGATATGAACAGCAGGGAATGACAACCTCGCCCGGGCTCTATAATGTGAACGCGAAAGAACACGAACATAGTCCATGCTAGCCAAGTACCCGGTCAGCTTTACGTCAGCTCTTGCTATCGAACTGAAGAATTTTAGCCAGGACAGAAAACCGATACCAGTCAGCACTTGCCCAAGCGCGTAGTAGAAACAAGCATTGCCGAGATTCTATCTGCGGCCAGGAGAATGGTAAAGTTGACGATATTCCCAGTAGACCACGTCTAAGCTCACAAGTAAAGAAATAAAAAGCTTCTCTTTCTCGACGTCATTTTTGTGGTCAACAGGTTATGCAAATACAATGAGTTGCATGGCGCGAAAAGTTGTACGTACTCGAGTGCTTTTTAAAGTGAATTTTTTCCCAAGCATTGGAAGTGCAGACGCCGCAGTAGAATTGAAGATTGATGCCAACCACATGACGAAGTACGGCGCTTCTTTCGTAGGAACGTTGAATCCTAAGCAAACGTGAACGTCTTTGTACAGAGCGCGATCAGCAGCGTCATCCATTTCGCAGACCATACGAGCTACAGCTTAGGCATAGAAAGGCCTAATAGAATTCACCTCGAAGTAATAATAATAGGTCATTTATGTAGCGCAATAGGAGAATTAATTCTCTATCCCGGCATGTCGCTGCAAGAGAATCTATTACAAAGAGTTGATAGAATGCAGATCATTGTGCTTAGGCAAGTTTGCAAAAGCAGACAAGTTTCGGGCTTGGGCCCGCACAGAAGACACTCAGGGCCACCCGTAAGACTTTGTTTCTCTTAACTTTGGATGTCAATTACGGAATATAAAAAAATGCGGCTTGTTCTTGCTACTTGTTGATTGGTAGGTTTTGATGATATTTCCAATGAATCCTCAAAATTCCTCGGTTGATTGAGTAAGGAAAAGTGGTTAGCCGTGATGGCATACCAGGTAAGGCGGTTGCTTAACAAGACCTCGTATCCGAGGTCGTGGGTTCGAATCTTGCAGTTAGCGATCCTTTATTGCCGCTGCAAGCGTGGTGACAGCCGTAAAGGCTCTTCTGTCGCTTTATAAAAGAGGCTATTTAGTCAGCTATTATAAGTATGAAATCAAAGTATTGTTTTAGTGCAATTAGTTTAACTGCAGTATTTCAATTGCGTGCTGTCATTGTAACTTGTATTTCATTAAATTCTTTTTAGAACAACAAAAATACAATATGAGCGGGATTTTGTTGTGCAGCCAACTGAATCATAGCCAGTTGTCTTGATTTGGTTGCTTTTCATAGAATGTGTGGAAGATGAAAAAATAATGGCTAGACCCCGGATCCTACCAGATCTAGACATCGATAGCGACTAGATCACTGTGCCTTCGTCGTCATTGAACAGTTTGCAGTTCAACGTCACACTATTCATAGCCATTTTTATCGCTAAGAATGTGCTAGGGTGTTGAACATGCACGCGAGGCCAAATATTTACTGAGAAAAGTAGGCACTGTTTTGCCTGGAATGATTTCCATTTGGCGAATGTAACTAAATGAAAGTCAACCCATTATTCTATTTCAAGTGTCTGCTAACTAAGTTAAAGCATAAAATAGTTGCTTTGCCTATTTAAACTTCTTATTTCAGCAGTATGCAGTCCACTAATCACTGCAATAAAAGGCATGCTAATTTTTGCTGGTCACTCGAAAATTTTGTGTCAAAGATTGGCAGCAACCTTACAATCTGTTTGAACGTACCCAAGGGGTCAAATTTTCTTGCCAGAATCAGTGCGATGTCCTTGAACCAGACGCCGTTCGGAGCTAGAAGGTGCCTCTTGCCTGTAGAAAATGGGATAATATAACGGATGCCTGTAAGCAGCAATTAGGCACAACTGCGCTTACTTCAAGAGAACAATATATGCAATGCATTTATCAAAAGAGCGAAAGTATTATAAAACTCTTGTTAGGGATACGATTGGGTTTTTGCCTTGCCCTAGCGTGTTCTAACTTTTCGGCTGCATAAAATAGACTGGTAAATACAAAAATACGGTGAAAAAGAAAATACGAAGCTGTGGGCATAGCAAATGCAAACACGAATGGTTTTACTAACGACCAAGGTCCTGCATACCGGAGAGCTACGTGTAAAAGTATTGAGCAAGAACGGAAACTCTGCGTGGAAATCAAATGTTTTAGCTGCACTTGTTTAGAGTACTAATTACTTCAAATCACGGATATTGACCGAGCCTGGGAACTAGTATGCTAAAGAAATATTCAGCAGTCTGACCTTATTTTAAGCTACATTGAACAGGACCTAGCAGAGGAAGAGTTTAAATGATTCTTTATATAACCGATCAGTTTCTAACAGATACAAATTACCCCAAAAAGTGAGGAAATTTTAAATGGAAATGCGTGACATCTCTTCACCTAATTAGAAATATAATGTCAACGTAACTTGCAATATTCAAGAGCGTAAGCGAAATACATCTTAATCAGACCTGCAGCGCTGGGGACTGTGAGTGCCCGAACGTGTGCCAGTGCTGCATCCCGAACGTCGACGACGAGCAGGTGTAGCTTGGGTACCATCGGATCTTTCCTCATCATAATTCGCTTGATGATCTGCAAAACGAGAATCAAATTGTGGCTAAACATTTGTAATGGCATACGTGCCTCAAGAAGACTGTTTTCTAGGTCACGGTAATTTTTTCCTCATGCTCATGCATACGTCTAATTGGCCAAGTGCGAGCAACTATTCTCTGGTAACGAGCTAGACTGGTGCATAAGCATAGTGAAGCTTTCTCTGAAATCTAAATTTAGGCTCATAGTAATTCAAACTAAGCATAATGGAAAATATTTGAAAATGTAGTGTAATGTATCTCCGTCTATAACTCCACAGAGCCATAAAGACTATGTGGGTGTTACGTGGGAGAGTTTTGTATAGCCCACTCACAGCCTAAGCGGCTTTTGGTACGCACTCGGTAGCCAATAGACTTCGTCTCACGCAACAAAGAGAAAGTGAGAAGCATGGCAGAGTCAGGAGAGCAGTTGAAGTAGAGAGTAGCATGGAAGTAGCAGCTTAGGACCGCTGAAAGGGATGAGTCATAGTCGGCAGCAGGAGAGTAGTTGTCGTTGCATAAGAATTGTGGAAGCGAGTTCCACAGTCTAGGAAGTGCAGAGCTAAAGCTTCTATCGCCAACGGTCTTTAAGCGGAGGAATAGAACAGCCAATGTATTGTCCACACAGGACCTGGGAGCAAAAAGAGGCTGAAACTGGTGGAGCAGTTCAGCTAGGTAAGCCGGAGCTAAGCCGTGGCAGGCCTTGTAGGTCAGTATAAGAACTTTGCTCTGTACCCGTTGCTCAACCGGAATCCATACTAGCTCTTTTAGCAAAGGAGACACGTGGTCAAACCTCTGAAACTTGAAGACTAGCCTTGCATCCATATTCATAGTCAGCTGCAGTGGCCTAGTTGCTTTCTTTGGTAGCCCAGCCAAAAGGAAATTACAATAATCAAGCCGAGACAGAACTAAGGAGCTAGTTAAATCTTTTTGCAAGCCACTGTTGAAGACAGCTCCTAATCTTGGATAGGAATCGAATGTATGAGATGCACGATATATTTCTATTCTAATTGGTTAGTTGTGTCACATTAGCATTTTCTCACAATAGTGACTAAGTTAGCTTAGAAAAACCACTCAGGATAGTCTTTCCCCGGTCGTCAATGGTTCAACAGAGATAGGTGAGCAAAAGTGTACTATTGATTGAGTCAGCAGTACAGCAAGCTGGTTTTGAGCCTGCGTCCAGCCACGGCGGCTGTGTAGAGAATAAAGCACCGCTACTTGACACGCATGCGAGCACTTTTTCCTTTTTTTGGAAAGTGTTGGTGCTCGGCTGCGCGGCGCTGGCGTTGCAGTCTTTCTGGCTTATGCGCAGCCAGCGCTGTTGGCTCAGCACTGACCGTGACGCTCGTGCACTCCTCCGAGGTCAGCGGTGGGCCGAGGATAAGCCCAGGGTTCATGACAGACAACTCGAATCTTTCTTTGTCTAAAAAAGAAGTCGTAAGTGTAGCGCTATGGTAAGAAGCTGCGTCTCCAGTCTCGGCAGCGTGTGCGCTTTCCTGCTATCGTGCAAGTGAACTGCAAGCGAGCGGCTTTCGGACTCCGCTGCAGTCGTGGCTCACTGACCGGGCAGTTTCTGAACGAAGTCCCAAGCAGCTTTTTCGGCCAAGGTCTTGCTCTTTGTGTAGACGCCGCACCGGCTGACTACAGACCAATCTTCCTCGCTGACTTCGCTCTTTTCCACACCTACAATGGCGGTTAGACGTACTAATAGCAAGCCAAGTAGTACCGCCTCACATGGATACCCCGAGCCGCTAAGGGCATTAGATAAAATTAGGAAAAATAACTCATATTTATAGCGCCCTAAGTAAACCTAATCTCTATTCAAGGGCTCAACATACGCCGCGAGGCTCGAACCCACGACCTCAGTCATCAAAATAATAACCTTGACCTTGAATGAAGCGAGCACCTAAATCAATAGGCAAATAGACCAATTTTCAATCTTAAGTCAAGAAGGTCCTTCTCTTTTGGCCTCTGTAATGCCGAAAAAGTATTTGCCGCCGCGTATAATACAAACGCACGGCGACAAGTCACGAATTCCACCGTCCCGTCTGCTCATGTGCAATGACTCGAGCTAGATAGGCTGCTGACGGCTAAAAAGGAGAACATACGTGCAGGTGCCCTAATAAGTTTAAGCGAACGGTCACACGTGCCGGAAAGTTCACTGCCTTCTCTGGCAATTAATCATGTACTTCTTTCAGAGCTCAATACTTCGCATGCGAAAACGGCCGCGGTGGTGGACAAAGATATTACGCTTCCTTATTTAATAATTATAATTAAATGACTGTGGCTAATGGGAAATGGCTCTACCACGACTAGTCACTTTCGGTTTAGTGGTTGGAAGGTTGCCACGATCTTTGAGCGCAATTCCAAGCTATTTCTCGCCAGCATTGGCAGAGCCTCTACTCTACTTAGACATCTCATGGGGTGATATGAATAGCTGACGACCTTACAGTCCATACACTTCGCTTCAAAGCATCCCGAAGGTTTTTATATGGTTCAAATCAGGGCTCATGCTTGGCCATGGCAATTGGAGTCATTGGGTGATCTAGACAACAGTCGGGAAATTCTCTCACCGATTGCAGCACGGTTTGCTTGCTGGCCTACCAGCATGTGCGATCATGCGATTGCAGCTGGTGCAAAACTCTGCAGCAAGGCTTGTCTGTCGTGAGCGTCGCAGTTGCCACATTACTCCACTTCTCGCCGACCTGCACTGGTTACCAGTCAAGCAACGGATTGACTTCAAGGTTTTGTCGCTCACTTTTAGGTCTCTTCATTCTATGGCTCCAGCCTATCTTTCAGAGATACTACCCCATCAGGCAAAGCATCGTACCACTCGCTTTTCGGAATCCAACAGTCTAGAAATACCTCGTACAAACCTTAAATCCATGGAGACCGTGCATTTAGCTCGTATGCTCCCACAGCCTGGAACTCCCTCCCGACCTGCATCAGAACATCCCCTGACCTGACCACATTTAAAAGAAACTTAAAAACATACCTATTTAGGACAGCATTTAGTGGGTCCTTGTGATTCGTCCTCGATGTGCTTATGCGTGCTGACACTGTTCATGCTGCCACTAACCACATTTGCATGCTGACCCAGTGCATGTAACCCCTAACCATGTTATTCATTTTGTTTGTTTTTCAAGCATGATTTTACTTACTATTCTATTGCGTATCACTTTGCAGCAAATGTAAAGCGCCTAGAAAGAGATTAAGTTCTGTGAGGGCGCTTTATCAAGTGCAATATTATTATTATTATTATTATTATTTGCTTGAGATCATAACTACTGCTGCTTCGTAAATTCTAGCATTCTCAAGACCACTGCCCTTGAAATATCGACCTCTTTTGAACAATATCAAAGTATTTATGCTGTATCGGAATGCTTTCGATACGATAGAGCAGGTACAAGCTGCTGTGTGCAATAGCTCCATATCGTCACTCTTCCTGCTGCCGACTTGTAGGTTTTTCTAAAGGCAGCCATCTTGAAAGCGCTTCATTGATGATGCGCTTCATACAAACGCTCTCCAGCAAGTATGAAAGAAGTACTGAACTTTGATTCACCAATCGACACAACTCTCCGTCAGTCAGCCTAGGTCCGTTCGGCGTGGACCCTAACTAATTGCAGGGGCTTGCTTTGCTTTTAAGAAGACGAAGTTGTATAGTGGGCAATCTCTGAGAGCATGCCTTGCTGGCGTAACCTTCGCAGAGCGGTCTATTCGCTCAGCTTAAGCCCGCTGTAACTTTTGAAGTGTCCCAGCCGTACTTTTTGCTTGAGAAAATCTGCTCTTCTTCAAGGCTCGCGTTTGTATAGCCCTGTCATACCGTTCATTTGTTAGGTTGTAGCGACCACAGCGAAACCTCTTTCCATCACACAGAGATGCAACTGCTATAAATATTCTAGCATACACATTGCTGGGAAATCATAAGCTCTCTCTCAATGCATGCCTTGCTATAGCCCTCAAAATGCAGTCCCCAAATTTTTCATTTCATGACGGCAGAAATCTACTTACTTTGTCAATCTCCGCTCGCGTGCTACTCTGCCGCCTTAAAATTTGGCGGCAATCAGCAGCCACCTAAGCTAGCTCTCTTGAAATGTAACTTTGAAGTTAAAAGCACTTTAGCGTTTCATACTTAAGGCATCTGTAGCGAGTTCCGCCATGACTGATGAGGCGCCACTATTAAAAAGTATTTCCGCAGTTCAGGGAGGTATAGTCTAGTATAGTTTGCTTATCCTGCTCCTACATGTGATGGTAATTGCTTTAATTAGTATGGATTAATACTGCGTTTGTATGATTTGCTGCATCTTAGTCGGTCCCATCGGAGGAAGTTTTAACCATCAGAATTGCCCTTTTTACGTTGCTCGCTTATACTTTTGACTGTACAGACACACACACATATATATATATTATATTATTATTATATATTAGTATATTATATATATTATATATATTATTATTATATTGTATATACATTATATATAGATATATATATGTGTGTGTGTGTGTGTGTGTGTGTGTGTGTGTGTGTGTGTGTGTGTGTGTGTGTGTGTGTGTGTGTGTGTGTGTGTGTGTGTGTGTGTGTGTGTGTGTATTCATATTAGGGCTGTACCGGACATTATCTTCGTAATAGCTTTGGGGCCTAATTGTAGCCAATGGACCTAATAAGAAGGAATACAACCAAATACGAGAGCAGTGATCGTATGACATCTTCCCTGAAAATGCGGCTTTATAAGTTATTCAAGTGTATTTGACTTCCAGAAATCAACTAGTTACCGTATGCTAACGACAAGCGCCAGAATGGGCAGCTCTCTGACCATGGTGCGTGAGCCTCAAGTATTCCAGCAAGTTCCCTTCGTAAGTACCCATTCTGCATTCTAGCTGCTTCACGACAGCGCTGATGTGCACAATCTTCAATTCTAATAAAGTCTTTTTTGCATTGCCCCGCCGAGGTGATGAATCTGATAAAAGAAATCGATCTTTAACTCCGGGCTTTCATGCAAGTTTGTCACTAACTTTGCAGAGGCATCTTGTTTCACTGTCGTACCATCTTTCTTTCCCCATCGGTCTCAATCTTCCTGCAGAAGTTTTTTTCTCTGTCAATCAGCAAGATACGCGCCAACCAGCTCATATTTGCATGCTTTTCTTACTGCACTGCTTTAATAGTTGTCGTGTTTTTTCAATCTCTTAACCTTTATTTCTCATGCTGCTTTTCACCTTATCTTCGTTAACTTCCACTTCATTTAGTGATATCTACCGATCTATCTATATCTATATATCTGTACATCAAACTTTTTATCTCTTAACGTCTCTCTACTCTCTCTCTCTCTCTCTCTCTCCCTCTCTCTCTCTCTCTCTCTCTCTCTCTCTCTCTCAGTCTACCTATTAAAAAATCAATGCATTTACCTTTATCTATCCGCTGATTTAGCAAACTTTCTAGTCACCAGATAGGTCTGACTCCAATCTCTCATTTTGTATCCTTATTCTTATATCTTGTATCGTAATCATTTAATGTCGAGGGGTTTTTCTAATTACTCGGGTTGCCAACAGAAAGGAATCACTACTGCTTAATTTCAAATTGCCCCCTCGCTCTACGGGAAGGGGCGATTGCTTCCCTACCCAGCCCTGACTTTGCAGCTGTACATGCCCTTGCTCACCTCTCCTTGTGAGCCGCCATACGGAAACTTGGATCAAGCTGCTTAACTCGGCTCACCCGTCGCTGCTCACCTGTCATGACGGCCGCTACGGAGCTCGTTAAGACGACTCTCTTCACTGTTCCGGCGGTATGAGCAGCTCGAAGAACGTTCAGAGTACCTTCGACGGCAGGCTTGATGACTTCGTCCTCTGTTTCAGGCGGCTCCCATGGAAATGGACTGGCCGTGTGAATGACGTAAGTGCAGTTATTGACTGCCCTTAAGCGGATAGAGGCCCGGACAGCTACAGGCAATAGTAGATCGCCTAGATTTGTGACACGGAGTGAGCAAACTAAAAACGCTAACAAAGCAGACGAGTAGCTGCTGCTGATTGGGAGCGAAACTGCTGCGCTCGTGAGAGTTCGGGCCGGCCCAATGAGATTGTTCGTTCGACATGAACTGCATAATTGAATGCAGCCTGAGTCTAGTTTGAGATTGCGAGTATTCATGGTTACCGTTACAATTTTTGTTCAATGAGAAGACATGGTTAGTAAGCAGTGTAGCCGAAGAGTGAGTAGAACTCTTCTTGACAAATATCAATTCTAATGCTTGTTATAATAATAATGACAATAATATGTATCGCAATTGTTGCCCTTGGGCAGTGAGCATTCTTGACAAATTTCTTAAGCTTTGGAAGAACTAAAATGGCCATTACTTTTCAAAAAGCCTGCTTTTGTGACGAGAAATGTGATCAACTTAAAATTAACTCGTTCCGGTGAGTAAAGCGACAAATTCGCGTCTTTTGGTTCACATTTAGTCAAAGAAAATCAAATACATGAAAATTACCCAGTATTTACTCTGAAGTCATGCAAAAATGACCACTCGAAAATAAATTCGTCGCACTCTACAATCTTCTTTAACTGTAGTCCGACGAAGACACCAGCTTTGTATTTTTCTCTAACAGCTGATTAAAGAGATGTTAGAGGTGAATGAAAGGTATTCAACCATTATCTAGTCTTGAGCAGGCCTAACTTGATGTGCACTAGCATCGTCCCATGATCTACCAGCGACACCCACTTGATGCTGCTCTTCCCTACTGATAACTTGGTCCGCCAGTCCCTTTGTGATCGTGCCCCTTGGTTTCCCGGCCGACCCGCAGGCAAAAAAACGAGGATACTAAGTGAAACCGCATTGGAGGCCGATCAAGAATGACTGTTTTAAGGTTTCCGATTACCTACTGGCAATGGTTGGCGTACTTCGAGGCACCATGCAAGTGTTGGACGCCGGATTAGTCTCCTGTGACATGCACAGATTGAGTCACAGGGGGCGGGGAGTATCAAGCAGTCAGACTTTGACGCTCCTGGATGGGCCGCCTACGAATAAGAGCCGATCAGTTGGATTTACTGGTGACTCGCATAGCCTCAAACAGACCGGTCATGTTTTTGTAGAAGCACAACACATCTTATGAATGAAAACATTTTAAAATCAATGACACTTTTTCTGATCTTTCACTTTCCCACTTGCATGCAACAAGTTCAACTCCTCGAGCCTATATGTTAGAAGCTCAGCATTGGACTAGCTAAGGCCAATGTCTCTGATGAGATCGCTGAGTTGTTTCTGATAAGGCAAGTATGGCTTTCTCTTCTCAGCTGCATCTGTGAACTTGAAACATAAATCTTCGGCATATTCTTCTCTATCTGAGTCTAATTTCTCCTGATAATAATAATAATAATAATTCACTTGATAAAGCGCCCTCAGAGAACTTAATCTCTCTCTAGGCGCTTTACATTTGCTGCAAAGGGAAATGCAATTGAATGGTAAGTAAAATCATGCTTGAAAAAAAAACGAAATGAATAATATGGTTTGGGGTGACATGCACAGGGTCACCATGCAAATGTGGTTAGTGGCAGCATGCACAGTGTCAGCACGCATAAGCACATCAAGGACGAATCACAGGGACCCACTAAATGCTCTCCTAAATAGGTGTGTTTTTAGGTTCCTTTTAAATGTGGTCAGGTCAGGGGATGTTCTGACGCAGGTCGGGAGGGAGTTCCAGGCTTTGGGAGCATATGAACTAAATGCACGGCCTCCAAAGGATTTAAGGTTTGTATGAAGTATTTCTAGACTGTTGGATTCCGAAAAGCGGGTGGTACGATGCTTGGCCTGATGGGGTAGTATATCTGACATATAGGCTGGAGCCATAGAAGGAAGGGACCTAAAAGTGAGCGACAAAACCTGATGATGGCATCTGTCCAGAACGTTGGGGACAGAGAGCTCATATCAGTGAGGTAGTCCCGCGCTGGATGATGGAATGCGATGTGAATACATGATGGGAGGCGCAATTTAGCAAGGTCCACGTTTGGCATGGTCAGCCATGCAGAAGTAGCAGTTGCTCGAGTGGTAAGTCAGTTCTGCCAAAATCTTGCTGTAGCAAATTTCCGCACTCTATTTTTCTCTATTCTTTTTAATCTGTGAACGTACTAGAATTGTATAAACTGGAAATAATATTTCCCGGTTTACCTTATATCGTGCAAGAATTTCCATCCTGCGAGCGGCAATTGTTCACCTAACCTTCAAGAGTTCTCTTGAAGTGTTCGTAAGTGAAATTATCAACATACTTTGTACCTACGGAAAAAACTAAATTGAAATGTGTACCTAGTGATAGGTCGCTCATAAGAAGCCCTAAGGGGTAATGCATCTCTATACTTTATAACTCTCTTCAAGTGAACTACTAAACGTGAATTGATGAAATGCACGTTATAATGCTTAAACAAGCACTAAAATATACACAAGGATCATGTTTAGAGCCACGTGCAAAAGTGCAAAAGGAGACACACAGAAACATCGGTTAGTAGGACCTCTGTCTTGCAACATGCACTGAATTACGCACTGGTTAGCAGACAAAGCAAATGGTATAAAAAGGCAAATTCACTGGGGCGCAAGGAAAGCTGGGCCGAACACGTGCGTTTTTTGCTGAGGATTAAATGATGTCAAGTCAGTCCAGGTGGCGGCAGAAGGCAGAGGCAAGTTCTAGACTTTCGGATCGTACAAGCTGGAGGCCCGACCACAATAAGATTTCGAATCTAGTGCACCGAATGGCGAGATTATCAGAAGCCGACCGGAAGCAGGTCGGACAAGAGCATAATCGGGAGGAACAAATTGGTCGAGTGAGGAGTGTGTTGCGAGCGAGTACGGAGATATGCAGACCAGTGTGAGGACCTCGAAGTCGGTAGTTCGATGCTTAATAATGATCCTGTGAAGCTCGGACAGGTGTGACAACTGATGTTATAGGGTCATTTCGTTAACCAGCTCAAAGCTTGAACGCTGCACACTCAGTCGCTGAGCAGAAGGGCTTCGGTAATTTATTTTCCCAAGATAACATTGGCTTGTAATCGCAGCAAGGCAAAATACGCATGTAGCGATCCAGAGGTGCCTAGGGCGACTCAAAGTCCAGCTGATCCCTCGTGGGATTTGCCCCTACGCCTGGCCGGACCTGCGTAAGTTGTGCTTCGGGTACACTCTCTGGTTGCCGACCAATCGGATTTCACGGTTGCAGCCTCCCACCAATGTTGCAATGAAAAAACTCAGTATCTTTTCATGCGAAACACCGGGGTTTGAAACGATAGTGAGTAGTAGGAAAATCAAGTAGCCTCGCTCTTTGAGAGCAGAAGAGCGGAGTGTCGATAGCTCAAATGGGTAAAAAACTCCATGCCTCGAGTGGTTGAAAAACTGGCCAAGAAAAATTGAATTAATGCAATGCAGATTAGCCGAGCAGAAGGGCTTCGCTTTTCTTAATTTTAAGACTAAAAATGGACGCATGCAATATATTGTATACCTCGCATAAATACATAATGCATTTTGGGTACGATCAAGCAATTAATACTATTGCTTTGTTTACATTGAATATGTATTTATTATTTGAGCGCCCAACTTACAAAAACTGGTACATACAATAAAATGTCCGCGATTCATAGTAAGCATAAACGTTTGGACTTACCTCAACCAAGATTGTGGGTCACCCAGGTCAGCTTCGACAATTTCTAGACGCCCACTCTCCGAAACAGGACAAAGGTCTCTCAACGGCTTGACTTTCTTTTCGATTTTCAAGTTTCGTACAGTTGCCCTCACCAGATACTGAGTTGACTGCAATATTTCTTTCACTACATGACAAGCCAAATATCCGGTCCCACCAGTCACAAGTGCAACTGAAAAGTAGACGAGTTGACCAAAACAACTGCTTGCATATTGAGAGTGGGCGCTGATTTCGACAATTGATTACCTGGTGGATGACAATCGGCAATTCAAAGAAAATGTATGCCGATAGTGCACATTTTTATACAAATTCATTACCCAATCATATTATCCGCTTTACGAAGTGCCTAGACATGTCTTACATATAATAAAGTATAGTTGGCTTACGTTACACGACATAAACTACCAACCTGCATGGCGTCACCAACCAAATCGCTTTCTGGCTTTTTTTACTGCCTTCTATTACTTTGTCATTTAGTATTGCGTTCACTGTGCAGTTAGTTTTGTATGGCGAACGATATATATTTTATTCTGGGGACAACGTTATGAGGTTAGTCTCAGATGTAGCTGACGTGTTATATGTGTATTGCTTCCTTTGTGAAATGTAAAATCAAGCGTGTCTGTGCTTTATTGTTTTTATTGTGTCCCAATCCTCCTGAGCGTATTGATCATAGCACGACGATTGGTGCTTCCTTCGTATATTACCACACTATAGGCAGATATGTAGTCTAGAATAAAAAATGTGCTCGGAAATCCACAGTTTTAATGCAACTTTGCAGCTCAAAACGGGATTGCAAGAAAGGCCCTTCGCGCCTTGTCTGCATCCACTGGCATGGCTTTCCAAAAATTATGAGGTTGACTCTTGATTTTAAAGCATGCAGTGGTAAGAACGTTACAATAGGTTTTCCCTGATGCATCTCACTGCAAGCACTCCCCCGGAAGCACTTTAAGGTGCCACCTAAAAGAATTCGATACTCTCATTAGAATGACCTGTAGCCGCACCGGAAGGTGCACTTTCAAGCAAGTTGATTTAATCCTAGCTAAAGAGCAAACGAGTTTGCCACTCAAGAGAATTAAACTATGCGCCGACTTTGAGCCGCCCAGGGGCTCCAAAAAGATGGCTACTCATCGCTCCTAAAGGTGGAGTAGCTGAGGCGCCTTTACGGGTAGCTTGTCCGAAGCGCTCGTATTTAAGCTCTGTATCTACAGCTTGCTTGTAGGAGAGTTAATGAGGCATTCCGGTAGGCACCTTTTCAGAGCTCAAGTTCTGAGCCCACATTTGAAAGAGGCTAGATCCAGTTAGGGTATTGTCAAATACTTACTTTTGAACTCGGCTCTGTAGCCTGGTAAACAGGGGTAACCTACCCGATACTAATCGCACATAGTTGCGTATATTGTTTCAACACAAATGAAAAAAATCATTTGAGAAAGCTAGCCGCTTGAAAGACGGTCGGTTCGTACTACAAGCGATTCACTAGCTATCAAGCTAGCATACGCTCAACGCTATGTTCCCCACCTCGGTTCAAGCGCGCCTGTCTCACTTAAGACTGGCGTACTTACGACTCGTTTTCTCCATCTCTGTTGTTCTCATCTGAAATGCAGCACAAATGTCGTCACGGGTAATCAGGCCTTGCCACTGCTCCGCCGCTGGGCACGCTGGAAGTGCGCGTCTCTTACGGAGACACTAAGCGCATGAGCCATGTGACAGACGTTGTAGCTGCTAAGAACATTTCTCCGTGCGAATTGTTCTATCATATCACTTCACAGATAAGGCTGCAAACAGCTAACACGGTGCATATTTGCTTTGTTGTGTTTCAGACGAGCTTCTAAGGGGGCTTTATCTGTTGTCTGATCGACAGCGGAATGCGAGATTTCGGCATGCTGAGCGCCACGAACTGCTTAAGTATCGGTCGACGACTGGCTCAGACAGGCCTATTACAACGGTAAGAGCATCGTGATGTGAGCCCCATACTTATTTTACGCGCTTCACTGAACTGGGAGAGGCGATTTCACGTCACGACCTGGGTCGCTGCCGCCAAGGCTCTTCTGCCGCAAGATAAGGCAGTCCGATCAGCTGATCACCTTCGCTTCACTTTAGATGATCCCGCATTTTGATTTCTGATACATGCTGGAGCTCGATTACCTCTGTTACGCAGGGCTGTGAATTGAAACCAAATAAAGAACCCACGTGAAATCCGCTTCGCCTACTCCATCGTATTGCAAGAGATTGAAGGCTTGAGCTCTACAATACTTGGGAGCCATTGACAAATTCTGCAAGTGTGCAAATACTCCACTCAGCCAAGGAAATTCCAATTGTGTTTGCGAAAAATTCTCTGAGCTTATTGTCTTTACAGTGATCTTAGCTTTTCAAATGACACTGCAAAGCATGTATACATACGATGAGTCTTAAAGGAAGTCATGTCACGTGAGACAATGGACTTTACACCCACTTTTCGTTGGGCTGTCGATGACGGAGATTGTGTATTGCACTGAGTGTTTCTGTGACCATTCTGCTACTTATCCTGTACTCATAACAGCGTTAGCTCAGTAGTTAGATCTGATTGGAATTTCAAGTGTTTACATATCTTAGAGCCAGGTGTGACTGTGTGTGCTCATTTGATTTGCAATCTGAGGCCAAGTTCAGCCAGTCGTGTCCAAATAGGATAACGCAGATAGTGGTGAACATACATCAAGCACCTTTTAGATATGTTACATGGTTTTAGATTCTCAATAATAACAGTAGTTCTGCCCATTCTATAGTGCCCTAAGATAAAACTGCACTTGCTTAGCATTTAACATTGTTGGAAGTATAGAACTGATCAGCAACACTAGCATTCATAATTGCAGCATTATTAAATACGTAAATGGCAATGTGCGTAGACGAATAAAATGTGAAGAGAATCTGCTAAGTCTTGAAGCATGGCTTTCAATTAAGTTAAATCAAGAGATGTCGTGATGTATGTTCGTAGCGCTTTCGAGATTTTAATTGTGTATGTACTAATGCACAGGTCTCCGACTGATATGATTTTAACTATGGACACTTCTATTCGAACAGAATGGGATGCCTGAATTGTACAACGGAAGCCTAATTGGTAAGTTTTTCAGACATTTCAGATAAGCCTATATTAACAATCCTCTCCTTTTAAAGTCTATCTGGGAGGTTAACTCATTGCTAGAACATAACTACATTATATTTTCTTGGGGAAACAGTTTAAATGATCGCGTGACGATCCACTCCTAATTTTTAGCAATAAATAATCTCGAGACGCCGTGCTGCCGTCTGCGCAGCAGCAGCAGCAGCAGCGCGGCAGCCATATCAGTGGGTAATGCTTGCTCAGCAAAGCCTAGCTAGCGGCAGGTCAGTTTCCGGCGCTTTATGTTGGATAGTGTTCTTAAGGCGCAGCCTTAATACAATCACGGTAGGCATCAATCAAGCAGTCTCATTTCAGGCGGTATGAAGATAAAAGCAGCACAGGTACTTGATAGACACAGCAGAGGTACTTGAAAATGAGGTATTGTACGCGAATGTATCTCCGTCTGTTACTCCGAAAAGTCACAATGACTATGTGAGTGTTCCGCATGTGAGTTTTCTTCAGCGCACTTAAAGCCCTATCGGCTTTCATCGCTCATTCGGTAGGCATTAGTTAGTGACGTAGAATTTGACGCAACTTCCGAGAGCTTGCCTCTCCACATCTCGTCGAAGAATTCGCTTAGATACCTGAAAAGTCCGGTTTTCTTACGCAAATGAGTCAGACAGGGAAGCACTTCATCTGCTTTGTTGCTTGGCTACTTCTGAGTCACTAGCCGGTGGGCCGGGCGTGACCTGCGGCGTCGGCAGAGCCGCTTTACCAATATGGTGCCGCGAGACGGGGGCCACTCAACAGGTGGCCAGTGTCTAGCATGACACTGATACTGATTGACGGCCTTCTACGAACACCAATGGGGGGGATGATGGAATAGCAGCTTTACGCAGGATTACCTCCGAAAGAGAGCATCAAGCTTCCGACTTACTAGATTTCGCCGCGGACGAGGTCGGAACCCCGCGCCCTATCCGACCCACGGACTGCCCTGCGCACTCGATGGATCGGTGGCGTTGGTTGTTGCTAGAGCCAAGCTATTGGTTGCCCCGCCTACGAGAAAAATACGCGGTCAACATTCTAGACTCGAGCGTAAAGGTACTATTTAATTAGACAGCGTCACGGCATCCGTATGTCAACCCGTCTTACACGTCGGTCGGCATTCGGATATGCGACTACCTGTATGCGGAATTAAACCTGCCGTATGTCGCGTATCTACCATTTCACAATGTATTCATCACTTGCAGCAACGTCAGGTCGTGTGAATTACGAAAGCATGCACTCCTGGTTGCGTGAAGTGTTTTTCAAGTTGAATCATCTGAAAATTCGAAACGACCGAAGGCCGTCAGCCGTGGGACTAATGACGGAGCTATTTCGCCTCGAGCGGGGAATGTTGCTGCGACCTCTTCCAGCGTCCTAGCAAGTGAGCGATAGAAATGCCAATCCTCAGCCTTCAGCACAAAGTGGCCTGGGCCTGAAGTGTCCCGAATTCCAGCGTAATGACCGAATGACGCTCTGATTTGGCCCACGGATAAGGTGCTCGCCTTTAACGACCAAGTTCGAGGGCTCGGGCCCTGTGGCGAATGTATAGCGCCTGGATTCAGATTTAAGTTCTCTTGGGGTGATATACTAATTAATCATATTATTTATATTATGCACGTCTATGTTTTTGGCCGCAATTGGGTGCCGAGCTGTAACCGTAATAGCCGTAATCTTTTGTTGTCGGCGACCGGAGACATCAATTTCAACGGAGTTGTCACTGCTGTTCCATTTCGTCGTGTTGTTCCGGATCACATCCAATATTAGAAAGAAGATGAACTGAAACTGTCTAATGAATTCTATTTTGTCCTCAAATTGAAATTAATTATTTAATTTTACTAGCGAGAAATACTCAGAAAATAAAAAGAATGAGGTGTGGTGTCGCAATTGTTTATTTGGCAGCCAAGAAAAACAGGCTGGGGCTGTACAGCCAAAGATACGCGTTTAAGCGGGCAGATTACGCACTCCGCCGCCGCTGGTTGAAATTCTCATGAAAAATTGAAGAGACCGTAAGTTCACGAGTCCCGCGCTGCTATTGCATGGCTGGCGTAGTCAGAACGAGCCATTTCCTTTATTCAGTACTTCCGCCCTTCGACACTGGTCGTCTGCAAAACTCGGAAGTTCGTCTGATCTGGGATCAATAACGACGTAGCTGCCTCAGCACATCACCTTTATCTGACCTTCCCACGGCTCTCTATCACACGTGGAATCGACCTCGAGATTTTCTCAGTCTGGCTTACAGATCGTTTCGCTCGCTTGCACCAGCCTACCTATCCTACCTGGCGGCTCTTCCAGCCAGAACTCCGATCGCCATACGGCAGTACGAGTAGGCAGTACAAGAGTAGGTGTCGTTGCGTAAGAATCGCGGAAGTTAGTTCCACAATTTAGGACCTGGAGAGATAGGGTTTCTGTCGCCAACGAACTGTAATGATAGGAATGGAGCAGCTAATTTAGTGTCCATACAGGACCTGGGGGCACGATGTGACCGAAACTGGTGCAGCAGTTCAGCTAGGTAGGATAGATCCAAGCCGCGGCGGGCCTTGTGGGTCAGCGTAATAATTTTGCTCTATATCCGTTGATTAGCAGACAACCATTGTAGCTCCTTCAGCAAATTGTACACGTGGTTGAAAATCAGGGGATTTTGTACTAGCCTTGCAGCCATTTTCATTCACGACTGCACAGGCGTAATGACTTTTTTCTATAGCCCAACAAAAAGGGAACTGCTGTAGTCCAGTCTAGACTGATTGATTCGGTGACCTAGTTAAATTATTAGCTAGCCACTGCGGTAGACAGTAACTAATCGTAGACAGTGATTGGATGTGACGGCTAGCTGTGGAGGCAGTCTTCTTGCTGAGCACTTTAAAATCTGATCAGTTATCAAAGAGGAAACCTCAATTCCGAGAACGCGGTGACGGTCACGCAGTAGTTAGCATCCCCTATGAGAAGAGCAAAATCTCTTATTCCAGCCGCAGCCTTGCTGTGTCCTTGGAGTAGGAGCTTGGTTTATCGTCGTCAAGTTTAAGGAAATCGGCCGATATTTAGGATCGAATGTTTGCAAGGCAAGCATTTAAGTTCAATTTTGTCGGTTACCGAAGCGGATGCCGACGGTTTAAACGACAAATACAGCTGAGGTTAGTCAGCGTATAAGTAATAGCCGATCGCAGGGGCCCGAAACAATTTTCCGAGAGGCTCGGTATACATGGAGAGTAGTAAAGGACCGAGAACAGACCCTTGAGAAAGTCCACACTTGACCGATCTGCTGGGTGGGGGGGAGAGTTGACCACCACACGACACAGATTGAATACGATCGGACAATTACGACACGAAGCACGATTTTAACTACGCCAGTGCTTCGTCTGCCAGACCGATCGTTGTTCTGAATTGTTCAAGTAAGATAAATAGTGCCAAACCTAGCTGGCGGATCAAGCAAAGCCAAGGATGTCATCTAATATATGTGTAGTAAATTTAGAAATAACAGTAATAATTGTAATACACTTACATAGCATTGAAAGAGAAATAAATACTTTTTGCATTCACTTTTCATACGCTGAAAGACTCATGCCAACCGATTAGCATTACTTCTATGAACAGCGTTTGTTCGTGGTTGCAAGTAAAGGGCAATTCACGCGTTGGGGAAAATGCAGTGAAGAACAATTGAGTTTTCAGCTTCGTTATAAGATAACGTGAGCAAATTCCGCTATCCCTACTTTACTTTCTTGTTACATTACTTCCAAACTCTGCTTGAACATCCAGATTCAGCGTGCCCTTACTGATCTCGTCTCAAAGGTAATTTCTCAGTTTGATATCACTGCTAGCCATTTTTGATCTCATATATACTCCCCACCTCAATAGAAGCTTACATGTGCTATTGGCTGCCATGAATAAGGTAAATATACCCTGGAACGGAACAGGTTTGTTCCCTGCTTTATTTTAAGAGCGACGTCATTCACGAAGAAGTTTACCTTTAACCCAGAGAATTACTTAAGTTCCTCCCATTCTACTTGCCGCCAAACCTATTGAAGACACACAAAGTAGTGACAGGCAAATGCAGTTCTTTATGTAAAGCATCAAGCTTTGCAAACAAATTTCCATTAAGAATTTAGAGCCAATCGCTCCGCAGCGATCGCATTTTTAATGTACAAAACGACCATCTCATGAATGTCTGCTGCTTCTGCTGGATTAACGTAATTCTCTGATTAACGTTATCATCTGATGCCACATATCGCTAAACCTTTCTTGAATGCATGTAATTGGTCGGGGAAACACTAAAATTGCACCTTAATGATTTATGTCCTATCTTAGTGAAGATTTATTAGCATAGGTGCCAAAGGCTACCGGTCATCTGATGAGCGTTTGAAGTATAGGATGCTGCGGGGATTTTTCTGGATCTTATTCTATTCACAATTTAAGATCTTCTTGTAGTCATTGTAAGCATCAAGCCCAGAAAAGGTTTTTGTCTATACAGACGCCACTCAGTTGCCAGTGTTACCCAGCCTTCCAGTACATCTAATTCTCACCAACCTCAAAGCTCGTGTTGCTAATATTTTCCCTAGACAGCGGTTAAATGTCTCAAACTGCATGACAACACGACCAACGAAATAGCTTTAGCCAAGGTCTTGCGTTCTTCATAAGCTAAAAAGCTGGGTTCGTGGCACGATCGAGAAGCGTCGAGCCAAATTTAACCTCAGTCTACCTAGACCATTGTCGCCATTTATTCCCCATCGAAAAGAAGCCGCCGCTACAAACAATGCTTAAGATGATTGGCAGCCTGAAGTCGTGCCTACCCTCTGGCCGAAATGCACGAGGTGCGATTGGGGGATTTTTTATCGGGCAGAAATCGATTGAGGTCAGGCTGCTTCTTAGTGTTCGTCAGGCACACTGCTGCATCAATTGCTTGCCAGAACTTGCTTGCTGCCTTTTTACTTGGCCAACGGGACATTGTTGGGATGACTGCGATAAAGGCTGACCAATCTCAAGCAAGATAGGCTTAGTCAATCGCTGCTAGTCGCCGACCTAAACAGTAATGGCCTGATGAAAGAAAAGAGGAGAGTCCGTCAAATATTTTGACATGATTCTCGTTTCGTCATGTGTCCCCTGAAATGCCGAGTTCTTACTGTCATGCGAATTGCAAGCTCTTATTGGGCATTCGCGCTTTGAGGAGGCCTGCACGAGGGGGTACAGACATTCCCTACGCACTCCCATCCCCGGACATTCCCCCCTTGGTAGGGCATTTTCTCCCCTACCGTAAGGAAATGTTATGATATAAACTGTCTTGTTTACGTAACTTATGTATTTCGTATGTTTGTATGTATCTATGTATTGTATGAAGGCTGGAGAGGCTGTCCAGCAGGGAGAATCTGTGCAGGCCGGAGAGACGGCTCAGGTTGGAGAGGGTACACAGGATGGAGAAGCAGCTGCGTATGTCGGAGACGCGGCGGCAGAATCGGCAGAGGCGGATGGAGCGACGGCGGTTGAGGTCTGCAAAACAGTGGCTGTAGACGTCAGCTCGGTGACAATGGCCGGTGGCTCATGTTGCCGGCTGGTCGCGAAAGGCCGTGCACCAGCTCACCTCTTGCGAGCAGCCGTAAGGTTGCCTGTGGGGTCAGCTATCGATGTTAGCTGCTATGCCGAATGTGTAGTGTCTAGTTGTATCGTTTGTAGAGAGGCTCGCTAATTGCTGCCTTATACATTGCAGCCACTTGTGTGGCTGCTGGAAACTTGTGACTTTAAGGTCAAGGGGCGTGTAGTTTGAGTGTATGCCGGCTCCTCTGATGAGCTTGTGATGTGGCACGGACACCGGCCAGTAACCCAATGGTGGCCAGACGGTGGATTCACCATCAGGGTCGGCCGGTGCACAGCTGTGGTCCGCCTGTGATGTGGCATGGACACAGGCCGGTAACCAGCTGGTGGCCAGATGATGGATTCACCATCAGGGTCGGCCGGTGTACAGCTGTGGTCCGCCTGCGATGTGGGATGGACACAGGCCTGTAACCTGCTAGTGGCGAGATGGTGGACTGGAGCAGTGGAGGAGGGGGGAGTCGAGGGAGAGTAGGGGCCGAAGGGAGCCGCTCGCTCTTCGGCTCCGTGCGTTGGTAATAAACTGTCGGTGTTGGGCACCGGCTGGCTCTCTGCTGTGCGACCAAACTACACCTTATAAAAATAATATATAGTATACAATATATAACATATTCCTACATTCTAGTCATCAAAAAATGCGGTCACTGCGGCTCTGATTTTCGGCAGACCACCAAGTGCAAGGTCAAAGCTCTGTCCCGGTCGGCCTGCAGCAGACGCTCTCGGCAACAGCCGCGAGCGCGTAGCAGAATCCTCGGCCTCCGCCGCCGCCCCTCCCGACATCGGAACCGCCGGCTACCGCCAGTCCAAACCTCACCGTCGCCGCCGCCGCAGTCATTGCTGCACCGGTCGTCGCGCGTCGACCGACGCCGCCGCCGACGCCGCCGCCGACGCCTCGCTGACCGCGCTGGCCGTACCGCTTTCGTAGGTCGTACTATCGAGTCCCCGCTTATACTGAGTTGATTTTATTTCAATAGAGAGTGAGCTTAATTTGATCATGTATTTACAAATATATATCTGTATTCTTAGTCACACATTCATCAACATAGGTGGAAATGTCCCACCCCGGGGGAAATGTCCGGGGAAATGTCTTAGGGTCCACCGGAGGGAAAATCTCCGGAGGGGGGGAACGTTCGGGGGGGGGGAATGTCCTACAACCATGCACGAGTGCTGCCACAGTCGTTGGGTCGCCACTTGTACATACGTGTATGTATCTCGCTCGTCCAAGGGCGCTGGAAAGATTTTTCGCTGTTACTCCAAATTTAATGGCTAGCAGAGGTCGCAACCGAGTCTGAGGGCTGGAATGACTCGGTTAAGATATCTATGACAACGCGGGAGTTTCGCCAAGGCCCGCTACTCATAAGAATCCGTACTTTAATGCTCGTACGTATCTGGAAATATCTCATCCTAAAATAACGCTTGGCACTTGCTCCACGGCAACACAACACTGATACTGCAGTTAAAGCAGATGTAGTTTGTCCCGGATACAACGAAAACTAAGTGATCAGTCTGCTGATAAATTGTATATGCTCAATATAGTAAGAGCATTCCCAGCCCTTTCTGCTGTAATGTTCGCGTTCTTTTTGAACATTAATTATATAGTGTTTATCGTTAGTCTTAAATTTTTGGACGCCTTCGCTGCACGTTCCTCATTTACGTCACGTTATGACTCAAAGCATGGACTTGGAAAAGAAGTGCCAAAATCTGTCAGTAAGTGTAATGTCTGGTCACTTTATCGTCACTTTTGAAGGTTGTACAATAACGTAAGAGATAGCAGCGTGACAGCATGTCTATATTCAGGTGGGTTATCCAAGGGACCCCTAAAGTTAGGGTACAAAAAGAGATCGTCTCCTGAAGACCCTACACCATCATCTCTGTGGTCTTCACTGGCTGACCAACTTAGCCCAGCCATTACCAAGATTTTTAATACTTCTCTGGAAAAAGGGGTTGTACCTAAGCCCTTCAAACTGGCAATTGTTTAAACCAATGCTTAAAAAGCCTGGATTAGATACAAAAGTCCTTGCAAATTATCGGGCAGTTTCCCTGAGCAGCGGTGGCACACAAGGTAAGGTGGTTGATTTTCACGACCTCAGTCCCGAGGTCGTGTGTTCGAATCCTGCGGTGGGCAATCCCTTATTGACGCTGCAAGCGGTGGTGATAGCCGTAAATGCTCTTCTGTTGCTATACAAAAAAGGCTGTTGAATCAGCTAGTATTTTTTTCTTCCTTTTTGTCAAAGATTCTTGAAAACGTTATCGCCAAGCTGCTGGTTGCCAGGAATGTCACTGCCCTAGCGCTACTAAATCTATCAGCTGCCGTCGACACCATTGATCACGATGTCCTACTTGAACGATTGAGAACAGCGATCGATCAGCCAGACGAACCACTGGCGTGGTTTAAGTCATATGTGTCTAATCATATTCAATCCGTGTCGTGTTGAGGTCACGTTCCATCCAACAGACCAGTCACCTGTGGAGCCCCACAAGGGTCCGTCCTCGGCCCGTAGCTTTTCTTCAGTTACTGTACTCAACCTCTGGAAAAAGTTATTAAGGCCCATGAAATAAGATATCACTTTTATGCTGACGATAATCAGCTGTACTTGTCATTTAAACCCTCAGAATCTGCTGCGGCAACTGATAAACTGAATGCTTGCCTTACCGACATTCGATCCTGGATATCGGAGAATTTCTTGAAATTAAACGACGATAGGTGATTAAATCTTCGACGGGTGATTAAGTTTTGAAAGCTTCTTTAAGAAGTCTGCTTCAACAGCTAGCCATCACGTCCGATCCTTATATGAGATTAGGAACTGTCTTACACGATAGCTTACAAAAAATTTAACTAAATCCTTAGTTCTGTCTAGGCTAGACTATTGTCATTTCCTTTTAACTGTGCTACCGAAGTCGCTAGTCCTATCTCAGTAGGAGACTCCAGAATCTCGATGTGAATGGACAAAGATCATCTGAAGTACCTCTGAAATATGGAGTACCTCAGGGCTCCGTGCTAGGTCCGGTTCTTTTCACGGTTTATACTCTGCCTCTTGCTGATGTGATTGCCAAGCACAATCTAGGCTTTCACTTCTATGCGGATGACACTCAGTTGTACCTTTGCTTTGATCCCTCCCAGCCTTCGAGCACCTCAAATTCTCTAAACTCACTTGCTGCATGCATTGATGACATCCGCAAATGGATGGTAGCAAATTTTCTAAAACTAAACGATGACAAAAATAACTTACTAGTTACGTGCAAACCCAGTGTGATTCAGAGATTGGAAAGGCTGTCTCTCAAAATTGGCTCAGCCAGCATATCTTCTGTCGAATCAGCTCGAAATCTAGGTGTCATATTCCAAAGCGACCTCTCGTTAGACGACCATATCAGCTCCACAGTCAAATCTGCCTATTTTCAGCTTCATAACATTGCTAAAATTCGGGCTTGTTTAGATAAAGATACCACGTCTAAGTTGATCCATGCATTCGTGACATCCCGTCTCGACTTCTGCAACTCACTGCTTACTGGCCTACCAGCATGTGCGATCAGGCGATTGCAGCTGGTGCAAAACTCTGCAGCTAGGCTTGTCTGCCGTGAGCGTCGCAGTTGCCACGTTACTCCACTTCTCGCCGACCTGCACTGGCTACCAGTCAAGCAACGGATTGACTTCAAGGTTTTGTCGCTCACTTTTAGGTCCCTTCATTTTATGGCTCCAACCTATCTCTCAGATATACTCCCTCATCAGGCCAAGCATCGTACCACCAGCTTTTCGGAATCCAACAGTCTACAAATACCTCGTACAAACCTTAAATCCTTTGGAGACCGTGCATTTAGTTCATATGCTCCCAAAGCCTGGAACTCCCTCCCGACCTGCGTCAGAACATCCCCTGACCTGACCACATTTAAAAGGAACTTAAAAACACACCTATTTAGGACAGCATTTAGTGGGTCGCTGTGATTCGTCCTTCACGTGCTTATGCGTGCAGACACTGTGCATGCTGCCAGTAACCACACTTGCATGCTGACCCTGTGCATGTAACCCCTAACCATGTTATTCATTATGCTTGTTTTTCAAGCATGATTTTACTTACCATTCAATTGCATTTCCCTTTGCAGCAAATGTAAAGCGCCTAGAAAGAGATTAAGTTTCTCTGAGGGCGCTTTATCAAGTACATTATTATTATTATTATTATTACTAGGCCACTGCAACTAGTGGTGAATATGGCTGTGAGGCTAGTTAGCAAATCCCAGAGGTTTGACCACGTGTCTCCCTTGCTAAAAGAGCTAGGATGGCAGCCGTTTGATCAACGGATACACAGAAAAGTTTTTACGCTTACCCACAAGGCCCGCCATAGCTTGACTCCTTCGTACCTAGCTGAACTGCGGCACCAGTTTCAGCCTCCTCGTGCACTCAGGTCCTGTAAGGATAATAAATTAGCTTTTTCATTCCTACGCTTAAAGACCGTTGGCAACAGAAGCTTTAGCTCTGCTGGTCCTAGACTGTGGAACTAACTTCCGAGATATTTATGCAGTGACAACTACTCTCCTGCCATCCGGAGCTGCTACTTCCATGTTACTAACAACCTCAACTGCTCTCCTGACTCTACTATGCTTCCCACATTCTCTTTGTTGCATCAGATGAAGTCTGTTGGCTACAGACTGCGTACCAAAAACCGCTTCAGCTATGAGTGCGCTATACAAAGCTTTCCTGTGTAACACCGGCGTTGTCTTTGTGGGGTTGCAGACGGAGATTCATAAATTTTCCTTCGTGTGCTTATGCGTGGTGACACAGTGCATGCTACCACTAACCATGTTTACATGCCTCTATTACAGCCCATGTAAAAAGGAAAAGGTTTAGCGCTCTGATGGCACATTTCAAATGTCTTATTCTTATTATTATTCATGAAGTCTGGAGGAGGCTGTGCTTCAGTGTCGATGTAGACCAGGTCGCGGTAACTTAATCCGTACGCGTGGCTGCGCCATCTGCAAATTAACTCACTTAGACGCTTGGACGCCTACGAACTGCGGCCTCTCCTTCGCATTAAGCTTTGTGTCATTAAAGCTCGACATGCATATAAATTTAAAAGTTTCTCTACTTGTGTAACTATATTTAGTATCAAATGAATTCGCTTAGTGTATCAATTCACTCGTAGTGAAAGAATCTTTGCTAATAAATTAGCCTTTTAAGAAAGAACTGCAAGATTGCCAGTCCTTAGAGTAGGGTCATTACCAGCGAATACTCAGTTCTACCTTCCAAAGAAAATTCTTAGCTTGCCGTCATTTTTTGAGGGTATATGGCAATATTGAATATAATTTAGCGACCACGCGCTCATAGTTTTTCCTAAAGGGAAAAAGCCGAACCTGTTCAAGACAAAAGTCAAGTTTCTAGTTGATTTACATGAATCTAATAGTCCAGTCGCTGCAGCTTCTCTTTTGCTTCTTTCCTCAACTGTCCTCTCCAATAAGCTATGCTTCTCACATTTTGTCGCAAGAGATTCAGTCTTTTGGCTACTGCCAGCTCACCGAAAACAGCTTCGGCTTACAGATCGCTAAAGAATACTCTTCAGTGTAGCTCCCGCTGAGTCTGTGTGGGATCGCAGAAACAATTAGAAGAAATAAGCAGAAATCGTGCATAACGTGTCGCATGCAAAGCTGCGATGGCACTGAATGTCATTAGCAGATTGTGACCAAGTTCTGCATTAGTCCGAGAACAGTATGCCACCAGAGAATATGAAGTCGTGAACGTATCTAGCGAGGATTCAGGATCACCGAAGTTGTGAATATAAAATACGTTGTAGCCAAATCTCTTAAGAACGTCTGCTAGGCGCATTTGAGAGACAAACTAGGCGATCGCCATCAAGAGAAAGAGCACAGCTTGCAGCATCATAAAGAGCTAGTAAGCTAGTAAGTTCCAGTCTGGTTCTAGAGCCAATCGGTTCACAGAGTAAGCATTGCTTCGGGTGTATTACGACCTACTTAGGGATGCAGGCTTAGGTAGACTCTCTCTGCTGGTTTTACTCGATCTTTCGGGAGCTTTTGATACAATCGATCAAAAAGTTCTTCTCGAGCGCCTCTCATCTCACCCGGGCATCACTGGCACAGCTCTACAATGGTCCAGGTCCTATCTCAGTGGGAGACTCCAGAGTATTGACGTTAATGAACTAAGATCATCAAGAGGAACCTCTGAAGTATGGGGTACCTCGAGGCTCTGTGCTTGGTCCAGTTCTTTTCACGGTTTATACTCTCCCTCTTGCTGACGGGATTGCCAAGCACAATCTAGGCTTTCGCTTCAATGCAGATTACTCTCGGCTGTACCTCATAAATATAATGCAATTCATTTGATAGAGCGTCAAGAGAACTTTTGTATTTATTCAGGCACTTCACATATGCCTTCGGGGCTTAAGCCTACATCCTGGGGCGAGCTCCTTAACCGTTTTGCTTTGATCCCTCCCAGCCCTCCAACACGTGGACTCCCTTGCTGTATGTATTGATGTCATATGTACATCGATGGCAGCAAATTTCTTAAATTGGATGATAAAACCAACCTACTAGCTATGGGCAAACCAAGTCTAATTAAGAAATTGGAAAGGTCAACGATCAAAATCCTTGCTGTAGTATATATCTACAGATGAGGTTCTTGCTCCACAACTGCCAAGCCTGCCAACTGACCAGCCAGCTTAGGCTCATAGGCATCAGCCTGGCGGACTCAGGCGTCGCCCTTACTTGGCACTGTAGAAGACAGAGGATTTCGCATCTAGTCATACATTAGGCAGCTGTTGCATTGTGCATCTTTGCTGCTACGATCGGAATGAACAAACAATAAAGTAATTTTTCTTTAATTGTCTTACTCGCTGAGCACGAATGGTGCTGATTCCTGTAGCAGTGGAATCTCGCCTTTCATGACCTGGACCGTGGGCTCGAGCCCAGTGGCCTTTGAAGCGTATGGATAAAGTCTTCTTAGGGTGTTACAAATAGATTATAATTAATCAATATGTTAATTTAATTAATATATAAATTTCTGGAGGTCGGCGATATTACCCATAGTGTCACGTGGGCGATGCCAACCGCCCAGTGAAGGCGTCAATTGACCTACCGTAGGATTTTGACATACCAGATTTTGACATACCATCCCAGTCCCGAAACCATGATAAGCAAATTCCAAAAGCAGGCTTCAAGTTTCTGCATCTGGAGCCGAAAATTAATTCACATCATAATGTATTCGACGCACGTCCCTGTTAAAGGCCTGGCAATCGTTTAATTTCAAGCACTCCAAATCATTCAGTACTCCAAAACTCCAGGACTTATTATCATAACGTGTGAAACTCATACTTAGTTATCCAGTTGGTCTTACAATTAGTTCTGAGAAAAATCTAGGAAAGTGCACAGCCTTGTTAGCGCCTAGAGGCTTTCATTTGGCACACGCACCCTCCCGATTTGGTAAGCACTGGGTCTATTCATTAATTGCCATCTAGAGATTTATCTGGCATTTTTTTCAGGCATGCCGATTCCTCCAGCAGCAGTGCAAGCTTTAATTAACAATAGGTGTCGGTTTGGTCTTGTCTATACTCATTGGCAAGAGTTTAAAAGGCGTCTACGTCATGCCAAGTCTTACACCGGTATAAGTAATATGAAGCGAAATACAAAAACAGTTAGGTAAAGTAAAAATTTGTTTTTAGTAAGCCTATTAGAAAGAGCTTTTGGAACCCAATCCCAAGTCTATTAGTAAGAGCTTTTGGAATGGAAGTCCACGCCGATGCAGTCTACATCCCGATTCCAGGCTTTGTATCCATCCCAACTGCAGACCGGTACACACAATCCGGATATTAGCCTTTTGTATCTGATACTGATCCCTATTTAAATGTAGAGGGAACCAGCTGTTACACACACTTCGCATTCACGAGCAAGACTTAGCAAATGTACAAGCAAAAGCATAAACTAAATGACTCGTGCCATACCAGTTTTTTTCAAGTGTATGAATGAATAAGTAGCATTTCAACATTTACTTTTATAGTTAAGAATAATATGGAATTCAAAGTTTTTGTTTAGCTTTAGTTGTTAGCACAAGCAAAGAGGACATTTGGGGAAACCTAAGAAGACTACTTGACCTTTACTTAAATGCCAAGTCTTACTTGACTTTGCATGGAACAGGCTGCCAATTTGACCCACCCCTAAACAAAATACTGTATAACCGTGGTATTCTTAACCTACAACTGCATAAAAGAAAGCCACAATTTTGGTTGTTAGACAAATGTGTACATACAGTGAGTACTCTGTACTCCATTAACAAAATTAACAGAAAGCTTAATAGAAATTATATTGCACTTCAAGAGAGCCAAATCTCTTTCTAGGAAGTTTACATCGAGTGAAAAGTAAACGTGTCGATTGATTCTTTGTAGCTTTAACAATATATATACATATATAAATATATAATTAATTTGTATAGCACCCTTCGAGAACTTAATCTCTATTTCGGCGATTCACACATGCCTCGGGGCTCGAGCCCACGACCTCAGCCTGTCGGGACAAGCACCTTAACCGCTGGAGCAAACCAGCTCGGCACACGAAAACACGTTAGATTATTCATAGCAACTATCCTAGGGGTTGGTGTATGGCCAAAACATGCGTACCTTCTAAGCACAAATAATCGCACACCTTATCGACGTACAGCATGGGTATCTCACATTATGCAGCCATCCAGTAAGATCTCTAAATGTCACTAGCATTGAGGCTAGTTGCTTACACTACCAAAATTCATAATATATGGGTTGCTGCTGATGGCTGTCAAGTGATCCTTAGACACATAACCCTAAGAGCTAATCATATAGTGACTGCCCCAAATCTAGTTACACAAATCGGTGACCGCTGACAGCTGGAACAAGCTAGATTACTGTTGGTTACAAGAACAACTAGAACGGTCTAGTTGGCTAAGTATGTAGTATGTACCTGCTCTGAATGGTATACAAGCCAAGCGAAAAGAAATGCCGAGTGTTTGAAGGTTGGCTACAAAATGTATTATTAGTTCCGTGCAACAGCAAGTAACAAATTTAATGACCAGCCGTGCCGAGACATTATAGAAGCAGCAGGTGCCGTTAAACGTACACCTAGTGCCTGCCGGATTGAAAATATAAATGCATGGTGTTTCTGGCTAGCAGAGATCAGAAGTAAACAGCAGACGATCATATAAACGCCTGTCCAAAAACTGACTACAACTTGCATCGAGAACAGCGACTTAGGTCGTGCACTAAATCAACACTTTTCTGGAAATGAAGACAAAAAGAGCCAGACCGGCAGCAATCGATTAGGCCATCATTAATTAGAATTGGCAGCCATCGCACATTTCCCGACAGAGCCAAAGTCGTCCATCTAGACATCATGAGCTGCACCAGCTGTAGCACCAACATTGGCATCACCAGCTCCGGCCAACCTCTTATCTTCAGTAAGAGAAACAGCAGCCATAATCGGCTCGTCTGAAGACTTGGCTTTCTCCTCACACTCACTAAGTACTGCAAATGCATCACCCTTCCCACCATTTCCAGCATCTGCAACCACCGAAGCAACTGTAACCACCGCTGGGGCGACTGCAACCACCGCTGGGGCGACTGCAACCACCTCTGGGGCGACTGCAACCTCTGGGGCGACTGCAACCTCTGGGGCGACTGCAACCTCTGGGGCGACTGCAACCTCTGGGGCGACTGCAACCTCTGGGGCGACTGCAACCACGTCGGCAACTACAACCACGGGGTTCACTGCAACCTCCGAGGAAACTGCAACTGGAGAATCAAGTTTGCCAGGCTCTGCTGCTGGAATTGCGTCAGCTGAGCCCACTCCTTGTTCGACCACTTCACCACCTGAAGCACCCTGGTCGCCGGTAGCAGCAGAAGCACCCTCAGCTTGAGTGACTTCTCTCTGCAACAGAAGAGTACAAGTAACTATTGATTGGCCAAACAAAGGTAACGAAACTAATCCTTCCAAGAAGACCACGGATAAGCTTTAGTTAGCACAGAAAGTGCACCCACTTCGTGCCTAAGTGAGAAAACATAAGCCACACAATCCTCCTAGCAGTGCATCAGCGACCAGGGGGTATCAAGAGGGCTAAACAAAATTGGCAATACAAGCCAGTGGGTAACATACTTCGACTAAAGCTTAGTTTAGACTGTGAGTCTTGCTTCCTACCTACTCGAGTTTTCGGTGTATATGTCACCAATATGGTGGGGCGGTCCAAGACTTAGCAAAGACTTGATAAAGACTCAGCAGCTAAACCTGATTCTACTTCTTCGGCCCACTAATCATAGGTGCTGTTTAGGCCATACCTACTGCATAGCTTAGAAAGGAATGGCTGACGA
Source organism: Cristatella mucedo (assembly GCA_009760855.2). Lineage (NCBI taxonomy): Eukaryota > Metazoa > Bryozoa > Phylactolaemata > Cristatellidae > Cristatella > Cristatella mucedo. The sequence goes on from WPIO01000012.1 coordinate 6,836,221, forward strand.
CTTGACCGACGATATCATACATGGGTTCCAAGCAAGTCTCTATTTATGAGACTCTCTGAGCTCGGAGTTCAAACATACAATTTTGAGGCGGCTTCTTCTGGCTGGTTGCTGCAACATAAACAGTAGCAGTCACTCCAATTCACTGGGATGTGCATCACCGAGGGCCATTTCCTACCTCCCTAACAAAAGTAGTTTTTTTCATGAATGCTCAGTGGGCAGATCAAGCAGGAAGCAAGAATGGAAGCATGACTACCGTATAAACCTCCTATAAAAAGGAAGACCGAAGTGAGAGTGTCCCAGTTGCCACATCACACCGCCTCACGTCGACCAGCACTGGCCCCAGTCAAGCAATGCATCGACTTCAAGGCTGTGTGACTCACTTCATAAATATCCTATCATGCATCAGTAAGTAAAGCAATCGGAGAGATCAAAATCAGGCCCTTTACACAGGCCCGTACCTTCGACTTGAACCGCTTCAGGCTGAGGCGCCGAGATAGCGACCGCTGCACCTTTTTCTTCACTATATCCTTCTCAATCAGGCTGTTCGCCATATCGATCACCGTGTCCTTGAGATCGCGTGGCTTCACGAGGAGCACGTCTTCCATCTAGTAAGCAAAAACAGAAAAGGTACAGACGTTAGAGATCAAGCGCAAGTGAGCGCCCACCGTGGAGCTCGCTAAATGAGTAAGGCGACTTGGCAATGGCAGTTAGGCGCCCGGCCATCGCCATGTGCTGCTAGCGAGGCCAGAGCAGGAGCTACTGAAGGAAGCCACGGTCGGAGTGCATGCGTTACTCACGCGGCTGCTTTCCACCTCGTATGCCTGGTTTATCATGGGTAGAATCAGCTTAACGGTGGGATCAAACTGAGCCTTCAGCCAGACGAACAAGTATGGAGCCTGCATGGTGGGCACGTTGTATCCTGAAGACGGCATGCCACACGCAATGGCAGAGCTGCATGGTGGCTGGCGAGCACATGGCAGTCAATACCTAAGCGAACCTGCACCTCCCTAGCGGCCAAGTTGCATCAGCATGCATATGAGGCAGCAACATCCGCCCATCTCACCGTGCTTCTTAAACTCCTTGGCCAGTATCACAGCGATGTCCTTTATCCAGGCACCATGGGGAGCCAGTATGTGTCGAGAACCTAAGCAGAGGGTGTGGCGAGGCCATTGCAGAATGAACTGCCTAGGGCATGTGCAGCTAGCAGCTACGTGCCCTCGTCGCAGCCGACAAAGCCAACGTTGCAGCCGCAGCGCTCACGGCATACCTGCGACGCCGGGCAGAGTCAGAGCGTGCACGTGTGCAATGGCAGCATCGCGAACGTCGACAACGAGGAAGCGAAGGCGTGGTAGCATGGGCATCTCGTGATGAAGCAGACGCTTGACAACCTGCACGGTACGACCGACATTAAGAAACTGGGTACAAAGGTAGGTTAGTCCCACCTCAATTCCACTGGGTAGTGCCTACTGGTCCGACCAGTCACTGGTGGGGGGGGGGGCTGCATTACTTCAAACAGTCCTATGGCCTTAGCCTGGGACGTGCATGCAGGGTCTTGATAGCCTACCTCAAAGCTGGTGGCTTCAGCACTGGTCAGTGCAGGACCCATTATGTAGCCTGGGTTTATCACTACCAGCTCGAATTTCTCATTGTCTGTAAAAGAATAATAAATATAAATAAATATAATTCATTTATATAGCACCCCAAGAGAACTTAATCTCTATTCAGGCGCTTCACATGTGCCTCGGGGCTCGAGCCCACGGCCTCAGTCAGACCTTGGTCGGGGCGAGCACCTTAACCGCTAGACAAATAATCACAAAAACAGGGTCACCAAGTTGGCACGATAAGGTTCAAGGGGGGCACATGGTACAACTGGTGCCATGCTATGCCAACTCAGAAGAAAGAGCACGGCATACAGCCACATCCTGCGACAGACCGGGAAGCTGGCTGACGAAGTCCCAGGCGCCCCTTTCGGCGAGCGTTTTACTCTTGCTGTAGGCTTTGCACTTGGATGGATCTGACCAGTCGTCCTCATTGAACTTCTTCTTGTCAATGGCGCCTGCAAACCAGAGAGCCCACAATAAAATTAACCGAACCGCTACACACGAATGGCGCCAAAAGAAGTATAGCGTACATAGCCTGGCACGGCCGGGCGAGCAGAACTGCAGCACTAAGTAAACAGCAGGCTGGATCATCGAAGCGAGCGACAGGCAATATCATCAGCGTCAAATCGTCGCACCGCTGTGATCCGATCCAGGTGACAGCATCCCCCTCTCGAAGGATGGCTTAACAATAATAATAATAACACACTTGATAAAGCGCCCTCAGAGAACTTAATCTCTTTCTAGGCGCTTTACATTTGCTGCAAGGGGATCTTCGGAGGTGGCAGGCATCACAGTCACCAGCAATGGGATTCAGATCCCCTTTACAAATGCACAAGCAACAGGTTCTCGGATAGTGCTATTCAAATTTAGTATAATCAATATAACCTATGCCACAGAGCAAGATTATACTGACAGCACCAGAGCTAATAAATATGCAACTCTCACTGTGTACGAAGCAAGAGACCCTACATCCATCGTGAACCCTGACCAGCACTCCGTCAGCATATGAATGAACATAACAGCACCAGGACTCGGAGACCTTGTGTTTAGGCATGCATTTAGTAATACGCTCTGCTCAAGTAAACCTGGAATGAGTGGTGCACTTGGCACAGTGGCTTCGAACTGAGCAAGCAGTAAAGGAAAAACCTGCGCATGCTCGACTGCAGCCCATATAGAGTCAAGTGAGGCTTGTCTGTCGTGAGCGTCGCAGTTGCCACATTACTCCACTTCTCGCCGACCTGCACTGGTTACCAGTCAAGCAACGGATTGACTTCAAGGTTTTGTCGCTCACTTTTAGGTCTCTTCATTCTATGGCTCCAGCCTATCTTTCAGATATACTACCCCATCAGGCAAAGCATCGTACCACTGGCTTTTCGGAATCCAACAGTCTAGAAATACCTCGTACAAACCTTAAATCCTTTGGAGACCGTGCATTTAGCTCGTATGCTCCCACAGCCTGGAACTCCCTCCCGACCTGCATCAGAACATCCCCTGACCTGACCACATTTAAAAGAAACTTAAAAACATACCTATTTAGGACAGCATTTAGTGGGTCCTTGTGATTCGTCCTCGATGTGCTTATGCGTGCTGACACTGTTCATGCTGCCACTAACCACATTTGCATGCTGACCCAGTGCATGTAACCCCTAACCATGTTATTCATTTTGTTTGTTTTTCAAGCATGATTTTACTTACTATTCTATTGCGTATCACTTTGCAGCAAATGTAAAGCGCCTAGAAAGAGATTAAGTTCTGTGAGGGCGCTTTATCAAGTGCAATATTATTATTATTATTATTATTATTAAGTGATCGAGGCAGACCAGGTGTGTTACCTTCTGTGATGGCTGCCACTGAGCTCGTTAGCACGACACGACGAACGGTTCCAGCTGCTTGAGCTGCCTTCAGAACACCGAGCGTCCCTTTGACAGCCAGCTTGACTAGTTCTTCACCGTTCTCTGGCTCCACGGCCGGAAATGGACTGGCCACGTGTATGACAAATTCACAACCCTTGACGGCACTGCAACAGTCAATAGAAAAATGTATCTATGTACAGAGTGACTGATCAATCGGTCGGAAACATGCACAGCCACATCCAAACATACAACAAAGCTATTTACATCTAGCTTAATAAGTTAAGCCTCCAGCTACAGACATTTTTCTTTCACTGGGGTCCCAAGCCAAGCTACTTTCCTATGTCCGAGTGGCAGCCTACGGGCAGTCAACAAGACAGCAGTTAACGGCCCAGATGAGTTCGAGCTCTGAAGCAGGCAATCTGTTGTTGAATTCTTCTGCTGCTAAGTAAATGAGGCCGCGGAACTGTGCTGCTTGTTACTTTCACTTTTTTCTCTAAGATTTTATGTAATGAGTGGTGATGAGTGGTAGTAGGTGGACCTCGACCCATGTACTTGCAAGCCACGAGGTCAGACTAGTTTTGGGGCAATACTGACCTATTCCAACTGTCAGGTTTATCCAGATCGGCTTCGACCAATTCCAGCAAGTGCTTCTTCGACTCAGGACACACGTTCTGAAGCGGCTTCACTTTGCTCTCATTCGCGAGGCTCCGCACGGTCGCACGCACTCGGAACTGGCCTACTTGGATCAGCTGCTGCACTATGTGGCATCCAAGGTAGCCTGTGCCACCGGTCACCAAAACCACTGCAAAAGAACATGACCATGACAATCAGCGCACATGCGGCCAACAAAAAGTTGCCATGATGATGGTAATAATAAAACATTATGTAGCACCCGAAGAGAATCAAAACTCTTTCTAGGCACTTTACATATGCTGTTAAGGAAGCATGTCAATTGCTTAGCGATAACATTCAGTGTCTGCAAACATAAGCACACAGGACAGATTCACAAGGACCCAGCAAATACTGCAAGAAACATGTGTGTTTTACCTTCTATTCAATTGTTAAGTCGGGGATGTAGTGAGGTCAATCTAGAGTTGCATGCTTAATGAGCATACGAACTGAATGCACAGTATCCAAAGGTTTGGGCTTGGTTAGAGGTGCAGCTAAAAGACTTGAGTGGGAAGAAGGGGTGGTACGATACCTAGCTTGCCTGGCTGTGAAGTAGTTCACACAGGTAGGCTGGGGCAACAGAATGAAGGGACCTAAAAGTAAGTGAAAAAAATCTTGTAAGTCGATGCACTAATAAAAACAACATAAAGTTGGCATATCACCCTAAGAGAGCTATATCTGTTCTAGGCACTTTAAACATCGTATGCTGAAAAGGAAGCATTTCAGCACATAAAGGACAACTTCAAGAGGATGGAGAAAATGCTGTGAGGCTCACAGGTTGGTTCTAGCTTCGATGTCATATGCTAGCAAGTCGTGCAAGCACTGCAAGAGCTACGGGTACGTGAAGAAAAACCAGCAGTCAATGCTGCTCCATTCGTCCTGAGGCCACTCAAAGCTACTAGCACCCGAAGTACATATAAGGAGAATCGATCTCACATGCACACACTCATGCACTCACATGCACGTACAGCACACAAAAAAGACTCGAGTGGCCACATCCTCCATCTAGAGGCAAGTCGGTCCTGGGGGGGGGGTACACAAAGCCAAAATGCTAGTACGACAGATGAATGTGCGCAGCAACAGGCTGCAGGTGACTCGCAATATGTAGCTGCAAGAAAAATTAGCATCACATGTTCAGACCCTCCGCACAAACTGTTAGTTGCCGAAGCTGACGGACAGCAGATTAACAGAGCCTTAAAAGCAAGCTCCTGCATCACATCTGCCCCTTTCTCTCACGCAGAAGGAGGACAGAACATTTCGTGCTGGGGGGGGGGAGCCTGGGCATAGAAACTGCTCTCCGAAATCCGTGTCCAACAACTATATCTTCACTTCAGCAGCCGACTCAGGCACTATCTATCTTTCCAGCCGCCCTGCCTTCGCTGATTTAAAAAAGCCCTTTTTTGTATAACAGCAGAAGAGCCTTAGAGGCTATCACCACCCTTACTAGTTATGTCACCATGTCCCTCGACTGTCCTAATGACTCAGCTGCACTTTTCACTTTTGGTTTACTGCACGAGATTAAGCATGTCGGCAACTGCTTGCTCATATGCCAAATGTTGTCAAGGCTTTGGGCACTTACAGAACTCCCGCAAACGTAAGACCAACTTTGTGCTGCACGGGTTGGTCAAAGATAGAGGGAAACAGAAGCAGCTGGCTTCGTAAGTACAGGACAGCTGCAAGACTACAGCCTGCTCATGTTGAGTTCATATAGGCTTTCCAAGGGTGCTCCAAGCATCGGGTTACTATGGTGCTACCGAGAAAGGGCAGTCGTGTGGCAATGTGTCAAAGCCTCGTGCCATGCAGGTGGAGGCTCGGTTTCCTAACTTCCTTAAGCAGCATAGGGGGCATTGCTGCCGACATGTGGCAATTTGCAATAGCACTGCTTCGGGGCAATCATTTATTGACCAATTCATGAGGTGGTGACAGCCAAGAATGCTCTTCTGCCACTATATAAATAAGGCTGATAAATCAGCCAACCTGTCATCAAGTGCAAGCCTAAAAGCCTAATAGTGCAAGTCACCCTCTCATGATCCTATATTGGTTTTACCCTAATTTCACTAGTCTTCTTTGATCGGCACTGTAACACAGACAATAAGTAACAGACCACTATCGGCAGTCAGTAAAATTTACAATATTTGAGATAGGAAAGACCAAGAGCAAACCTTCACGAAACAAGTCTAAGAAATACCAATTCTTTCCTAGACAGCGTAAACTGTCTGAGCAGAAAACTCACTGGGGAGTGCCACATCGCCTGCAAGAAATACCCCCATACAAATATAATTTTTCGAGTACCATTAGCAGCAGCTGTATCTAACACCACAGTATTGCAGATAGTATACCTACAGCCTATAGTTTGCACTTATGTGCCTAATATCTATGATTAGGACGAGTCGACCGCCGAAACAGTTTACTCTATTTTACATTTACTTATGTTATAATAGGCTCATTCATTACAATTACCATACCTCTTCCTCCATCCCCTCAGAAAACTAGCCTGCTGGTTCTTGGGGCCATTTGGTTAAATAAATAAAAAAATCCTAGCTGATTAAACAGCCTCTTTTTGTATAGCGACAGAAGAGCCTTACGGCTATCACCACCACTTGTAGTGGCAATTAAGGATCGCCCACCACAGGAATCGAACCCACGACCTCGGGACTGAGGTTGTGAAAGCAACCGCCCCACCTGGTTAGGTATTTCGTCTGAGCATATGGAACCGATGCTCAAGGCCCCCCCAGCAATCCCAGATCTTGACCTGCTTTGATTTAATGACAAGAGTATACATGACAAGTGTGCTCGTGCTTAAGTGAACTGCACAAAGTGTGTTATACCATCCACTATAAGTATGGTGAATTCGAGGAGTTATGGAACGATTGCCCACCACTTCCAACACTTGACTACCACCCTTGGCCGAGAGGTTGAACAGCGCAGGCTTGTATCCCAAGGTCTAGCAAAGAAAACGAGACAAATACTCAATAAACCACCATCCTGTTCAAGGGTTGACTGGTGCTGCATTCCTTGACAGTAACAGTTGCTGCTTGTGGTCAGTTGGTAAGAGTGTTGGCCGGGCTTTTGCTAAAAATTCAAGTACCCTGCACATGGCTTAGCAACTGAAAGGGTTAGCCTCAACCCGATAATTAATTACTAATAGGGAGAGACTAATTGCAATCCAGATGATTTTCTTTTCGAATTCCTATCTTCAATATCTTGCATGGTTTGGACACTGTCTTCTTCTGATGCCATATTAATTTTGAAAAGCGTGTGTTAGCACAGTTCGATAGAAGTATTCCGGACATACCCCCCACACACAAAGCAGGTCATTCATCCCCACAAGCAAAGGATAACCGGCAGTATGTATATCCTACGAGCACCTTGGTCGGCATACAAGGTATCACCCTGACCTAGCATTATTGGGTCACAGGTGCCCCAATGTCATAGCAGTTCCAAGTCTAGCGATAATGCGGTTTTCTTTTTTGCTCTGTAACCCAGCTATTCCAAAAACAACTACCTGGACTTGGTAACACCTCGGTGAGTCAACAGGTGACAAGGTACAAGCAGGTCACGATCCACATGAACCCGGACCTGCCAGGGCATAATCTTAATTACGACTAAGCCTGTGAGCTAGCAAACTCCCGTGTTCTATTCTCCAGTCCCGAGTTCTATGCCTCATTGCACATATCCCCAAAGAAGATTAGTCTTGACGGCAATTCACTCGACCTTACAGGAATCAGTAGAAGTAGTTGGGCACTCATAAGAAGGCTAGCTAGACGTATTTAACATAATTAGGATTCACAACACTTGTTGATAACTGTTTCTGCACAAGAATAGTAACCTAGAGACATCTTCGAATAATTGGCAAAGTGACAGTAGACATGCTGAGGCACCTGCTGCTACATCCTACTTTAGAGCTATTTAGTACCACAAATTCATCGTGGCCATGTTCAGAGTAGGCATTAAGCCGGGTAATGTTTCACCACACAGTAAAAAATGAGCAGTTGTCGGAGTGCAATTCGTGGTCAAACACACACACACACACACACGCACGCACACACACACACACACACACACACACACACACACACACATGTACATCTATCTATATATATACATATATATATATACATGTGTGTGTGTATTTATAGTTAAGGTTGAAGCAAATAAAGTAGCGCTGAAGAACAGCTTAAGAGGAGCAACCAAGACCAGCACAAAGAGAGAAGCTAGAATATCGGAACAAATGCAGAGGGGAGCTTCTTCATGTCCTTTTTAGTCAACTATGGATAGCTTAATAAAGCCCCCAACAATGCTGCCTGTTAGCCATGCCAACAAAAATAAGAGATAGCCAACAGTAAGTTGCCAATCAAATCAACAATTTTTAGCAACAAATGTTGATGGTGAAGTAACCTAAAGTGGTGTTATCACTTGACAGCAAGGAAAAAAGATGAATCTTCAAGCAATTGGCTGCACGGCTTATTACTAAACGTAAGCTAACGATACATAATGCTGCACAAGCACCTTTGCCAAGTTCCAAACCAGGCTGAAAAACTGAGTGATTTGCAAAGAATGCTAGTCCAACGATTAGTGACAGTATGCATAATTTCGAACTCATAGGCACATCCGACATGTTGTAATGTCGGTTGATAAGATCAGGCTTCGAGAACATACGAACTGAAGACATGGTCTCTAACTAGTTTGAGGTTGGCTAGTGGCACAGCTAAACGGTCGATATAAGATGAGCTGGTAGTGCTATGGGAATGCTTTGCAGTATGTCAGATAGACAATGATGGGTAAGTGGCCGGAGGGGCCTAAAAGTGTGTGAAGGGAACTTACAATCAACGAGATGATTGATGGGGAGCTAGTAGTGTAGGTCGGACAGATTTTGCATTGTCAGCAGATTCGACTACGGCTATAGCCTCTTAACTTTACGGTGAACACGTGAGCCAAGAACACCGAGTTGTATGGTGGCACAAGAGACTTCCCAAATATAGAGAAATATATCGACAATATAAAGCCTGCTCTAATTTTCTGACAAGGCCTGTCCTCGATTAAAAAATAGCAGAAAACCATCCGGAACATAACGCTATGCGGGTTTCAGATTGCTACTCACGTTCACCGTGTCCTTCTGGAACACATGAGGCGGATAATGGTGGCGGTTGTGGAGCGTCGGCGACCGGCTCTAGTTCAGCATCACACTCCACGGTGTTAAAAGATTCTGGAGCAGTAATTTCCTCACGATGCTCTTCCGGAATCGTAGCTTTTGTTTCTTGAACTAACTCACCCATTTCTCCTAGCATATACCTTCTGATTAGTTAGCCGGGTACACGTCAGGGCACGTGGCTCAACTCACGGACTACCGCAGCGTACTGATTCGAACGTTCCCGGCCGCCGCGCGTACTGCGAAAGGCCGTTTCATGTGCATGGAGGTGACAGCTTATCTAAAATATCATTACAACTATTATATTGTTTTGTGTAATCAAAATACCCATAAATAATATATTATTATTTTAATTATATGTATAGTTTTGATCAAATATACTTATAGCTGCGGTAATACTAGAACCTGCTGTCCCAGGTAATAGTGGTACCCCTCTGCTTGCACAGTGATGACACCTTCCACGGTTCGCATTGTCCTCCAGCGCTTGCCGCCTAGAAGGAAATCAGAAAAAGTGTTATCTAATACATTTTCTGAGTAATAATTTGATCTGATGAGAGTTTCTGATCTAATAAATCGTAATGAGATGGCTAACCGATCTAGGCCACGGTAAACTCTGGCGCCCTATGTAAATGAGTCATTGGGAGAGCCACCAGCAGCCGCGGTTTCAGGGTAGCTGACTCTGACTGACACTGGTTAAGCTGAAAAGTATCCTTGAACCGGTGAGAGACTACATAATAGAGCACCTGCATTAATGCGGTCAGGGGAATCTGCATTTCGGTGGGTCTTTAGCAGTTGCCAGGCATCACCAGGTATCTCAAATGAAGGTGGAAAAGTGGTACCAAATTTACAGGGTACTACTACGTGGCTAGGTAGAGCTAACTAAAACGACGTCTGCGCTAGCGATCGCTAGACGTTCAATTTGATTCCACAACAATAGGATCCGTAAGCGATCAACTCGCCAAAGGCTCTGGAACCGCTCGCTCAATCCGCCTTGTTTTCCTCCTTATAAAATGAGGGTTCTGAAATCAGTATTGCAGGAATAAACTCATTTCCTTGTCCTAGAAAGAAGGGCGTTGAGTCTAAATAACCAGTGGACGTAACGACATGCTCTTGCGACTTTATAGTTTTGCAGCTAGCATGAAAAGCGTAAAGTCCCTCTTTAATATTCTCTTCCATTCACTCCGCTACATTCACTACAGGACTTCGGTACAGGAATTCACTACAGGAATTTGGTGTTTGGACAAAGAGCGGCCGAAAATCAAGTTATTGATCACTTTTTCTGCTCCTTTGTCGATATCCGCAGAGCGCGTAGTTTAGTTAAGCTCCATGCACGCGATTCTATCCGACGCAGATCTGACCGTCCATATGAAAGGTGGCTGAGGTTTTGGGAGTTTCACTAGAGCGGACTTCTAGCCTCCATTTGTTCTGCCAAAAAGTAGGGAGAAAGGCTCGGAGGCCTGCTTGCAGCATCATCTCAGCAACGTTGCTTATGTGCGACAGCGCCTTGAGATATACCTAATCATTTCTATGCTTGCCAACTCGAGCTGAATCTAGTTCATAGGTTTAGCCACGATCTCGATCGATCAAAAAAATGAAAGAAAACGAAGTAATTGCAGTTATCGGGAAACTTGCTATCTGCAATGCGACCAATTTACTGTCGGGCGTGGGTGTCTGTGCTAAAAGGTGACAGTCATTTTCATGCGAGGGAACCCTTGCTGGATAATTTACTGCTAAAAGTGGTTCTACATAAGGTATGATTGGTATGCTAAATTCAATAAAATAATACATTCGGAGCTCAAATCCCTGATTGATATGTTAAAAACACATTTATGGTTTTAAGATTTCCTGCTGGCTATTGTGGCCATAGTTGCGACAGCCAGAATGGCCAACGCGGCCCTCACTAGTATGTCACACCATGATTTTAGGAAGAACCATTAGTAAAGCCGTACCAGCTGCACCCTGGTGCAGCAGCGATTGACACTTGCGATTACAGTATAACCTCGATGTAGGAGACTGGGTCCGTCACCGAATTTGAGTCTTTTCTATCTCTATTTTTTGCTAGACATGGGCAAAAATAAATATGTATGCATGCAAATTGCTTAAATAGCAAGCTAGTTAAATTGGTATTTTGGACCTGGAGTGTTGTAATTAATTTACCGGTCGCTAATATAAAGAGAGCTGTGAAGATTTGGAAAATGACGGCTACTTTCTGGAGCGGCAGAAAAAAATCTCCCCGCATTCCTCAGCCCTCGATGCAATACGTAATAAGAAGTACGCTATCAAATGATAATGTCAATAATGAAAATTTGTATAGCCAATATAACCGTATCTCTTTCTAGGCACTTTACGTATGGTGGAAAGGACGCATATCGATTTGGTTAGTCGTAACATTAGCTGATTTAACAGCCGTATTTGTATTGCGGCAGAAGAGCCTTAACGGCTATAACCACCGCTTTCTGTTGGCAATAAAGGATGACCCACTGCCGGATTCGAATCCAGAACCCGGGTCGTGAATTGCGAACAGTTTAACTCCTGGGCTAAGCGCGGGCAGTTTCAGAAAGCACGGACAAACGAAAGACAACTTCTTCGCACTGAGCAAAGGCTGTAAGAAACAGGTAGGTTTTTAGCTTCTGTTTTAGTGCTGCCACATTAGACGGCGATGTAATGTTTAGACCCTGTGCATTTCACCCATAGCCATGTTATTCATGTTGTTTATCTAGCATGATATTACTCACCATTCAATCGCATTTCCATTTGCAGAAAATGTAAAGCACCTAGAAAGAGATTGAGTTCTCTCAGGGTGCTTTACCAAGTGCATTATTATTATTATTATTCTTAGACAGTAATGTGCTCAAGGTTTCTTTAAGGGCGTGGCAAGTGAAAGCATGGCTCCATATTCTTGGATATTAGTTAGGAAACGACCAGACTCAGAAGAGCGGACGGTACGATGAGAGGCCTGCCTAGAAAAAGATTGAGATAGGTAGACGGGAGCAAGAAAATAAAGAGACCTAAAAATGAGGAACGGAACCTTGAGACCGGGGCAGGAGAATGAAGGGACCCAAAATTCAGGAACAGAACCTTGAAGTTAGTTCGCTCCTTGATGGGTCAGCCAGTGCAGATTAACGTGAAATAGTGTCATGTAGCGGCTGTAAGAGTTACTCTAGTCAAGAGTCAAGCCCAGCTGCTGTGTTTTTCATCAACGGTAGGCATGTTATGTCAAAACAGGAAGATCTACAAGTAATAATAGGACTGATAATGCATTTGATGTACGTAGCGAAATCGGAGAACTCAAACTCTTGATCATTGGTGTGAATCGACAAAGATAATCCGAGAAATCTCTAAAACATAAGGGTACCTCGGGGCTCTGTTCTTGGTCCCGTTCTTTTTACCGTGTATACGCTCCTTCTTGCCCATGTGATTGTCAAGCACAATCTAGGCTTTAACTTTTATGCGGATGACACTCAGTTGTACCTTTGCTATGATCCCTCCCAGCCCTCCAGCATGTCAAATTCCCTTAACTCACTTGCTGCATGAATTGATGACATCCGTACATGGATGGAAGCAAACTTTCTTAAATTAAATGATGATAAAACCAATCTATTAGTTATGGGCAAACCAAGCGTGATTCAGAAATTAGAAAGGTTAACGCCCAAAATCCGGTCTGCCGGCACATCTCCAGTAGAATCTGCACGAAATCTACGTGTCATGTTTCAAAGTGACCTTTCTTTAAAAGACCACATCAGTTCCGTAGTCTAGTCTGCCTACTTTCAGCTACATAACATGGCTAAAATTTGGGCTTGTTTAGACAGGGATACCACATCTAAGTCGGTCCATGCATTTGTGACATCTCGTTTTGACTTCTGTAACTCATTGCCTGCTGGTCTACCGCCCTGTGCAATTAGGCGCTTACAGCTGGTGCAAAACTCTGCAACTAGGCGTGTCTGTCATGAGCGTCGCAGTTGCCACATCTCACAGCTTCTCGTCGACCTGCACTGGCTACCAGTCAAGCAACGCATAAACTTCAAGGTTCTGTCACTAACTTTTAGGTCCGTTCATTCTTTGGCTCCAGCCTATCTATTAAATCTACCCCCACCATACTAAGCATCGTAACAGGCTTTTCGGAGTCGAACTTTTTACCTACACGTCGTACAAACCTTAAATCCTTTGGGGGACCGTGCCTTTAGTTCGCACGCTTGCAAAGCCTGGAACTCACTTTCGACTTGCGTCACGACACCTCCTGACTCGACCACAATTAAAAAGAGACTAAAAGTGCATATATTTATCACAGCATTTAGTGGGTCCTCGTGATTTTACCTTTATGTTATTATTCGAGCTGACACTGTCATACTGCCTCTAACCATAATTGGATGCTGACCCTGTGCATGTCACCCCTAACGATATTATTCGTATTGTTTATTGAGCATGCTACCACTAAACATTCAAGCGTGCTTCATTTGCAGCACGTGTAAAGCGCATAGAAAGAGATTGAGTTCTCTGAAGGCGTTTTATCAAGTGTGTTATTATTATTATTAATCACTTTCTAGGCATTTTAATTTGCTGCAAAGGAAGAACGATCGAATGGTTAGTAGTAGCATGCTCAATGACAAAAAGCATAACATGTTTAGGGGTGATAAGCACAGGGTCAGCACGCATAAGAACGTAAAGGACAAATTACACGGACCCACTAAATGCTGTGATAAATAGATGCGTTTTTAGTATCTTTTAAATTATGGTCAAATCAGGGAATGTCGTGACGCAAGTCGGAAGTGAGTTCCAGGCTTTGGGAGCATAAGAGCTAAAGGCACGGTCTCCAAAGGATTTGAGGTTTGTACTAGGTATTGGTAAACTGTTAGATTCCGAAAAGCGGGTGGTACGATGCTAGGCGGGAGATTGCCTAAAGAGCTGCCCGGTGCACCGTCTATTAGCTGTGTCGGGCAGTTTGTTTAGAGTTTAGAGAAACTGCTCGAGTCTAGACAAGCTGCTTGACATAGCGAATCGATTTCGCACCGGGCAGCTATTTAGGCTATCTTCTGAGACTCACTACTTGTAGGTCTTCCTGCTTGTGCTATAGCATGCCAACCGTTGATGAAAAACTCGGCAGTTGGGCTGACTAAAATAATCCTCGAAGCCTCCACTTTACATACGTAATCCGGATAAACCTATAAGCTTGATCGATCAGCACTCCGCATAGGCAGGAGTTAATCTGGGTACCTGTTCCAAAGTGATCTTTCACTAGATGACGTGCATCAGCTAAACAGTCAAGCATGCATACCTGCCACTACCTATCATTGCAAAAATTTGGACCTGCTTATTCAAGGATACCACATGCACGCTGGTCCATGCATCTGTAACGCTCCACCTAGACGTCTGCAACTCGCTACTCGCCCGTCTTTCGACCTGCAAAATAAGATGCTTACAGGCGGCCAGGTTTGTCCATCGTGAATGTCGCAGTTGTCACATCACACCACTTCTCGTTGACCTGCACTGGCTCCCCGTCAAGTCGTGGCTTGGAATTCAAGGTTCTGTCACTCACTTTTAGTTCCTTTCTTTCTTTTTTTCCGGCATACCTACCCGATATACTTCATGACCAATCTTTGAATCGTACCACCGACTGTTCTGACTCAAGTCATTTAGCTGCGCCTCTAATCAACCTCAAATCCTTTGGTAACCATGTGTGGTCACTAACAACGCTTGAAATGGTGCCAAGTCGGACGACAGTCTAGACTCTCGAAGTCATTAACTGTGTTTTTAAATAGAGTTTTGCAAGCCTGCCAGACAGACGGCCTACTGAGTGCAGATTCAGGATATGTAGATTGGGTCTCTTTGTAGACAAGTGTCTAAAAAGGCTCCCAGGTGGCACACTTTCTATGCAGATATTCAGACTTTCTCGTAACTAGGCATGGCCACTTTTCATTGAAGGAACTCAGAAGCCCATGTTATCGACGCTTCTTCGGCATGAAGAATCAGAGTCTGATTCCAGGAAAACTACCATTTAAAATATGCTCAAGCTTTTCCTTATAAAAAAGACTTTAGAAACCTGCAGGTTGGTACACCTTAGACGAAAAGCCTCCAGGGGGCCGCCAGGCCTAGAAGATATTTATAGCTGCCTTCGTTGCTCTAGCATCAATGTAGTCTCTCGCAATGATCTTTCAGTTATGGAAGTTCTAGAAAATTTAATTTTTAAATTACCATGGAGGGCTGATAAATAGCGATGACCTACGTGTACTAACTGCAGCAAGTCGCCAAAGGATGCTAACATTCAGCATAGCCGTTCCTGGCGGGTCTTCCATGGGACCACAGCAAAGCCAAATTACCTGTAAAAATAATAATAATAGTAGTAGTAGTATTTGTGTAGCGACATCAGAGAACTTATTCTCTTTCTTGGCACCCTATATAGGCTGCATAAATTAATAATATAAATATTAGCAACACTAATTTTAAGTCCTGTTATATCACCCCAAGATATACTAAATCGCGCTTCAGATGCTTTACACCTCGCTGCAAGTGAAAAATGACCAAGAGTTGTTGATAAGCAAAGTACAGTACTTAGGAAAGCATACAAAGGCACACAAGAAGATACTCACGGCTGCTGATCAGGTAGGATCTCTGGTTGGTTAGGTGCATTGAACCATTGAAAGGTAAGCACTCAAAACGCACACGATATACGACAAGTTCAGTGGGCTCTAAACAAAGCCACGTCGTTCGTAGGACGACGTTCTTAGGACGTGTACAGTTTTGCAGCACAAAAAATACAACGGACGATTCACTCGGATAGAGCGCAGGCTTACGAAATAGGTAGGTTATTACATGTTGTCGAATCTTGAGATAACGCGATATCAGTCGGAAGTGAGTTCCAGGCTTTGGGAGCATAGTAACTGAATGAATGGTCTGCAAAAGATTTGAAGTTAGTTAGGGGCATAACTAATCAACCAGAGTTGAAAGAGCGGGTGCAATGGAAGGCCTGGTGTGAACGTAGTTTAGATAGGTAGGCTGGAGCAATATTATGGATGGACGTTAAGATGAGCACCAGAACTTAGATGTAAATACAAAGAAGTAGATTGGTGAGCAGTTGGGTACTTTGGCAGATCTGATATAGACGATAGACCAGACGAAGTATTCAACAAATAAAACTCGCTACCAAGTTTTTTTTTACCAGCTTTAGGCATCTTATTGCTCAAGCAGGAAGATCCAAAACTAATGAGTTAGGGGAGTTTAATCAGGATTACAGAAATGTATGGACCAGCTTTGTGGGATAGTTCTTATCTATGCAAGCCCGAATTTTGGCTATGGTATTTCAAGTAGGATCTCATCTTAGGGTTAGACTCTCAAATTGTATCCGTCTTGCGGCTAAAAGAGCTAAAAAAGATCGGCTAGAGAGCCGCAAGTTTGGCTAGATAAGCTGTTGACTTGGGCAGGTGCGGTTACGGAAATGGTTGATGGCTCACATTAATATTTGTTTCTTGATTTTTAAATGCAATTTAAATCTTGCTTAAACTTATCGAGCCTTTAGCCTCTACGAAAGACTGGCAGACCTTTTGCCTGCTGATCGCCATGAATATAAATAGGATGCTACCAGGCTTAAGAATTTGCAAAAGATAAAATTGTTGAGTAAGTATTAAATGCACAGAGCCTTAAGAGGTATGCAATAATTACTTATTCAAAGCGTTTCTTAAAGGATGTTATCTTAAATGGTTAGAAAGGCCAATCGAGCGTTCCTTTGGTGAGCAGGTTCAATGACCATTTTTTAGTGCCTTTTCCAAGGAGGCACTTGTTTTAGATTTGTTAAATAGAAAATTCCCTTAGGCACGTTTACAGAATTAAACTAATATCCAAAGTAACGAGCTAAAATAAGAATAAGAGAAAAAAATAGCAGGATTTTTTGTGATGCTAATTAGTATTTCTGAAGCTGATTTCGAAGAGATGCCCTTGACGTTGTGAACCCAAACAGTCCTGGTTTAGCAGTCTACATCAAAATCCATGCTACACCGTTGCTGCACACAAATTAATTCCTGTCTGGGTCAACGGCCATCTTTTTACCAGATGGATAATGATCGGCTACTACCAAACCCTTTAGGAGGTAAAGCCAGTATGATGGTATTTGGCATTTTCTGCTTAGCTACAACAAAAAGTAAAATGCGAAATCAAAAACTTCGGCAATGGTGTATACCCCTAGCTTTAGAGTCCTTAACTATTTACCCTAGCACGTACGTTATAACTTTGTCCCACGCGGGTTGGGCGATGGGGTGGTGATCGACGGCAAGGTTGCCGACCCCACTGCAGTGAACCGGCTTTAGTGCTGCCGCACACAACGTCTCTTAAGAAGAGCTTTCGGAATAACTTCCGGAAACCATTTTTATACGGACTGTATCAAGGCACCTTTCATTGCCCTGGTACCACTACCCAAGCGCACCAGCCACTGAGGGTAAGACCAACGCCGGCCCTAAGGCGAGGAAATCACCTTCGAGCATGTTTGTCAAATAGGGCGTGAGAACGACCAGATTATTAAGCAGAATCTGATGGCCGATTGGATTTTAACTCAAGCCTCGGGTCCTGACCCAAGTGATACTGTTTTGCATTTTGCTAATACTTTGACAAAAATACTAGCATCAATACGGTCCAATTAAGAAGCGATGACGGCATTCGTTTCTCTCACTTATATCTCACAAAGAACTTAAGATTTCTCTAAAGCCTACCAGATCATCCGAAATAAATAGTTTTTTTGCTCTTAAAAGGCGAGAGTTTATGCTTCTTGGCTTGGAAGAATAATATAGTCACAGGATCCCAAGTGTCTTCTAGTTAGAAGTCTTCATTATCTTCCTTTGGCATTATGTCTTCGGAAGCCTGAGAGAATCAACATCGATCTAGCAGTTGCTTGGGAATGTCTTGCAATAATTGAAACTTCATTTCGGATTATTACTTAATGCATCGTAAGTTATCACATAGCTTGTTGCCTGCATATTTTCTCATTATTTCGGCTTCTGCTAGCTAAACTTGTTGTGGCATGCTGTTCCATCAGGTAACGGTCCACAAGCTGTGAAGTACAGTACATCTTATTTAATCGCACGAAGTTGTGCAGCAGAGCTTCCAGAGTCACTCGTTAACTTTTAGCAGGACCAAAGCAGACAATAGAAAATCGCAGGAACCAAAACGTTCGGCTCTCTCTACAAGACTTTGATAGTAAGCACTTGTTTCAAGGCTGAGATTTATGCTATGCTTAGCCATTAAGTAAGTTGAGTTCTTAATTTTTTTTAGAATACGCTGGGAAAACTTGGTTTTCATTCAGTATCAGTGATCTAGAAGCAATTCCTTGTAATCTTTTGGATGCACAACGATTAGTGAGCGACAAATGCCTAATTTGGATCCGGAGAAGAAATGAACTATATGGAGCAATAATCGATGAAGTAATGGGTAAGGCGTACTCCCTTTCTTACGGTGACCTACCCTCTTTCCCATGCTCTAGCAAAAAGATGCGATCTGTCTGACCCAGCGCGAGGTGCCTTGCCAGTTTAGCGTCTTTTAGTAATCTAATCGCTAGCTCTGACTCAAGAAAACCAAGAGTAAGAAAAGGGACGCAGATAAATTAACTCAGCTGAAAGGGACTGAAACCATAATAACCATATTCATTCCAAATGCTGCTTAGGAGTAGGAACTACCTAACTGAATTACTAACTCGAGTCTCGTCTTAGCACTTTAAGGTAGGTTCTTTATTAATGATGATTCTAGATTCCCAATGTAAGGCATTTTCTGCGGCCCAGCCTAAGAGGGCCATGAGCCTAAATTCTCGACTTTATCTTCGAGGCACGCAAGGTATGGTCTCCAAGGTATAGTATATTCATATCAGTAGACCGAGCAGCGGCGTCAGCTGCTTGTGCTCTTTGGTTGTCACTTGATAAAGAATTAGCTGTCAAAATCTACCAATTCTAGGTCGTTGTGACAGTTTAAAGGATTTCCAATTTAAGGCTCCCAAAAGCAAATTACAATACTAGCTGAAATGGAAGTTACTCGAGCTTGAGCTATTCTGCCATCCAGAGCAATCAAAGTACTAATAAATCCCAAAACTGAGCGTACCTGTAAACAGTTAATGACTTTAAAAAATGTAAAGTTAGCTGACTCATCAGCATCATTTACACAGCGACAAAACAACTTTAGTGACCATCACCACTGCTTGCAGAGGCAGATAATTAATTCCCAGCTGCAGAAATCAAACCTAACCTGGTTCGTGAAGAGCTAGCACATACCTCTAGGCTAAGACTATAGCGGAGCCATCATTTATTCGAGACTGCCTTGGACCGAGACAACAAATTCGACCAGAGTATTAATTAGCTGGTTTCCGATTTTTTAGCATTTACTTAAAAATGATATGATGACACAAATAAGCAAGTTATATATAAGTTATATATATATATAAGTTATATAAGGCATTCAGGCAATTCATACCGAACAAGTATTTTCTAGTCACAGAAGTGAGATGATAGCCTTTAAAAAAGAGGCTGAAAATTATGAGACCTCATTTTCTTAGGCGAAGAAATGAGGGCCAAGCACGTGATCCAGACACGTATACATACCTTCTTCAAGAGGCAATTACAGGAATAGGATAAAAGCCATGTATCCACTTCCAGGCCAATCGATCCATTGTCAGGAAAACCAAAACAAGATTAACCTGCTGGCTGGAAGCCTGTGACTTGACAGAATCCTGGTACTCGGTTCAACATTTGTCAGTAGCAAAGGTGACACCTGTCGGGGTGGGGGGTTCTTGAAAGAATAGCTAAACTAGTTTCAATATCATCCTGTCAGTTATGTGTAAGATCCTACGAAACAAATACGATTTTTTTGCAATGCACCTGACCTGCAGCACTACGCAGATACCGAGGTTAAGCACCGCCATTTTGAATTGCTGTGCATCGATTATTAATAATTGTGAGAAATTTTAGGATAATGAGTAGGATGCTATTATATCTTTCAGTGTGGAGTTGATAACAGAGTTTTAAGAATTCACCCAACCTTATCAGAGACGGCAAAAAAGTTAAAGTTGAAACAACGTATTGGGATTGATAACTAGCACAAACATAAAGTAGATGGCTTGTAGTAGTTGGTTAACACAGCTAACATATTACCTGCCCATTAGCTCATAACTGTCCAGCCAAACTTACGAATATCCAGTTACTGCCTACACCATGATCAAAATAATGTAAGGTAGCTCAGTGGGCTAAACAAATTTTTAATGCCTGCCTATGCCAATAATGTAAATGCAGGTTCGTTAAGTGTTTTGTTCGATTTCTACCTAGGTGCTAACAGCAAACCAAGTCAGTACAATTTGCATGAAGACTATGAGATTCCCGACAGCACATTGCAATGCCCGGCAATTGTGAACTAAGAGCTTGATAGTGGGACCTCGAATAAATGAGCTTGGCCACTGACTACGAACTGCTCATGAAAAAGCTACGATAAGCCGAGGTTTAGGAGCAGCGTGATTTATGATTATGTATGAAGGAGATTAATTTCTGACTTACGACTTGACTACAATGTAAGGCTACAGCCTGTCCTGTTCGAGTAAAGGTCTGCCAGCCAGTGAGTCATCCCTATCCGGAGTTGGATGGTCCGTTGTCCCTGTGGGCAGATGCCGGGAAATGCTTGAGAAAGTTGGATTGCAGTGCCACCGTTGTAGGCAATTAAGCCACTGCCTTCCACCATGATGGCGAAAACGTGGACTCAATCTTCTACCCACAGGAAATAGTCATATGGTTGCAGTGCTTGTCGAAGTCGGCATCGTAGGAGAGGCATGGGCCTCCCAAAGTGATCAGGAGAAGGTGGCCCGATGCCTTCGAAATGACCACTTTGGTACCCACAGTCACTTCTTCCACACTGGACCCAGTGTGATTTTCAAAGCTTGGCACTTTGTCCACCGTACGTGATTAAACTTGCTGCCCATTCACTCTGCCACGGCTTTCATTCGACTCAGTCATCAGCTTGCTGCTTGCATTGAAGACAGTGACAGCCTTACCTAGTTGTAGATAACTGTATGCAGCTACCATCGTAAATGTCCCTATACCAATTGACGAGGATGCTCCCGAGAAGGCTTCAACTCGCAAGATCCTTAAGTATGCACTTGTCGTGATAGAATTTCTGGGCAGAAAAGAGGTAATGCTGCCTTTAGCTGGGGCACATTTTAGTCATGGCAAACGAAAGCTGTCTCGATGCTCTTTGCCATGCCTTGGAGAAATCGAAGGCTCTTTCGGAAGACAGTGAAGACCAGTGATACAATCGTGGGCAGTGCAGCCGTGGGGGAATTCTCCTCGGGTGGTGGGTGACCTTGCCATCGTTAAGCAAGCCACAATGGAGCCGAGGAGGAGGAGGACATCCCAACACCTGAGACTCATGCACT
This sequence comes from Cristatella mucedo, assembly GCA_009760855.2. Lineage (NCBI taxonomy): Eukaryota > Metazoa > Bryozoa > Phylactolaemata > Cristatellidae > Cristatella > Cristatella mucedo. Next base: position 6,857,875 of record WPIO01000012.1, read on the forward strand.
TTTTATAATGCTAGCGATGCCAGCAAGATATCGTGCACTACGTCTTATGACAAGCTTCAAGGCCTCTACACATTGCATGCTTTGAGCTACTAGACCCAGTGAGGGTCGTGCGGTGATAATAGCATGTGCAGAGTCAAAAGCACATTCAGCACACTCGCCCACTCGGAAGCAGCAACAGGAGAGGGATCAACATCGTGAGCCTACTGTAATTCGTTGGAGAAGCAGACAAAGTAACACAAAATATAACGGTGAAACGGTTTAATAACAATGGGAGCCAGCACCTTGGCCATAAAATGGCTAATAAAATAAAGAACACGACTGGTCGGCAGAGGCATGTTGACCACTACCAACGATCTCCATTCATAGAATCGCAAGCTAAATCACAGCATTGCTTTAAACACCACTCCGAGGGATGCAACGCACGGAGAAGTGGAAGACGCCAAAAAAGAACTGGCGACTATGTAGACGAATGCAGGGAGATTCAGCGTGGACGCATGAGCAGGCCAGTACTAGCATAAGAGCCTGCTGCCACAACCACTACCGCCACTGCTACCACCACCAATAGTTGCAGGGCCCCTCGTGGAAGGCTGGGCAGATAGAGCCGTGGCTGTTAAAAAGCAGTGAAGGTCACCAACGCCAGCATGTGGCAAGTGGCAGGAGTGTCAGCTGGTGGCTGCCTTAGCTCCCTCCTTAGCCATTTTGTGAGCTAAATTCTTTAAGGCACCATTTTTCTTGTCCCGCCCTTTAAAAGGAAATAGTGATCGCTTTTTCTTTTCTTTCTGCTTGACGTCTGGCTCATGTTGACCGTCGCTGGTTATGGCGCTGAATGGTGGTGGCACACTGGAGTGAGGTGCTACAGCCACGGCTGCAACGCCCCCGCGTTTTGGCGCAGCAGAGGCTGCAACCTGGCCGTCGAGCAGTGAGCAAGGCTCATCAGTGCCACCTAATGCCGTACCGTCGATGCCATCGCGTGACTGCGACAAGTTTTCCGAGCTGCCTGTGTTGGCGTTTGCTCCTGCAGCCAAGGCAGCTGAGCACAGCGATGGCATGCTGGCCACTGCCATGTAATCACGGCCTCCCTGCCTCAGGCTGGAGCCTGACAGAACCTCGCATGAAGTAGACCACTTCGATAGCAGCTCGGCATCATGGCAAGGCTCGTTGCTGCTCGTAAAGAATAAACGCAACATACTGTTTGATGATCGACTGCAACATTGGCCGGAAGCAGCAGCAGCAGAGCTACGTGAGTGCAGGCGCCCTGTATCATTGCAGTAGCAAAAAAGAAGACGACACAGCAAATAACAGAGATGCTAGCCAGCAGTAGAATTGTCAGATTTAGGTCAAAGCAATCAAAGCGGCTTGGATAATCCGTGCGAGCGCCTGTGAATAGCTGGTCAGAGGTCTGAGGACGAGGAGGGAGAAAATAATGGCAACTGAGCAGTCAAGAATGCTTGTTAGTACAGTGACAATTTACTCCTTTACTCTGCAATCAGAATTGATGGGCCACGTAATATATTGCCTGCCAATCTGACAGAGGCTGCATGCCAAGGCAGTGGTTTGCACAAAACCTGTTTTTAAGCTGCACACTACTCGTGGCCGGGCCCCTGAAGCCGGTGATTATACTTGCTATCCACCACAAGCAGCTAGCAACTTCATGCCGAACTGTAGTGGCCCATGACAAAGCCAAAGTCACGAAGCAAGAACAAATCTTTCGACCATTACTTCTATAGCACAAGCAGGCTGGACACTTACTATAAAGTGAACAATGGCCGGTCATAGCCAGCAATGCCTATGTTGCTGCCACCAGCCAGAGAGGAGTAGTCGTCCTGCTCAGAAGAGATCTTCCTGCAGGTAGATGTGGTCAAACTCCGTGGTCGGTTGCTGTCAAGCTGCAACAGCTGTGCCTGCTGTTGCAGCAGATGCTGCTGGTTAGCGCTCGGTCCACTATTGGAGCGGTTCGTCCGTGCCGTGTAGCGTGAGGCTGCCAACAAGAAGAGAATTCGGCATTGCAGTACTTGGCAGGATCCCTAATTGACAAAGAAATGCATGGCACTGACAAAAAGCTCACCAGACCGAACAAAGATGGCTGCCGTCATTGTGAGAGTGAAAGCAAGTGCATGCGATCTAGCTGAAGCGATTTTGCTGTTACAGGCATGCTCAGAGTGCAAGTTCACACCAATATGCCAATCGGCAGCATCAGTAGACACCAGGATCAGTATGCTGGTGGTACTTACTTCGTTGTCGACACGAATGGGAATGAGAGACTTAAGAGATTGACTGCAGATGGTCACAGAGAGATGGATGGCCAATGGCGTGACATCTCAGTATGAAGAACATGGAAGTCGAGAGGCATGGCAGAGGGTAGGCAACCGATTAGCCGGTAGCATATGCAAAATCTATCTTCAACGCAATGAGCTATTTGTATTTGTGTGCAAGCAAAAAGGAGCAATCCGTTTTGCAGAAGTCTTATTACCATAAAGCAAAATGCACACCCACAGCATTAATCAAATTGTACAAACACACAATTGTAAAAAAGTATTATCAGGTAGATAGCAGGCTCTCTTTCTCACCGATAATGTCACTGACCAAACTTGGCAACTGAAAAAGTCATCCCTGAAAGATCAGGACTTAGCAAGCAATGGTATGACGTGAACCACATGATAGCTACTGTGGTACCCCGTGGATACAGGCAGGCATACTATACCAGTAACACGCCTGGCAATCGACTTTGGAAAATAACCAAACCGCAAATACAGCTCACAAGATCGCCGCTGATCGGACGACAGAGGCTAATTTGCCTTAATTAATAAGGCACAGATACTTAAAGACAGAATAGCACGATGCTGCAATGGGTGGCAGCAGAGTAAAGCTACATATTCAGTAGCAATATTGCAGCTACCTAAGGAGCCGTTAGCTGCACAGTTAATGGCCTCTAGACAAGAGCCAATCTAGGTCATCAATAATCATTTCAACTAGCCAGTTGGCTTCTATCTAGATAGTCTCCAGCCTCGAATGCTTGATGCCCTAATTAAATTGTAGGCATAGAAAATTGAAGGTCGGCTAGTTCAATAGCCTCATTTATATAGCAGCAAAAGAGCCTCAGCTGGTATCGTCCCACTAACAGTAAGCAATAAAAGATTGCCAGCAGCCAGGCTAGAAGCCAAAACCTGGGCGTGTGAAGTGTGAACACCTTACTGCTGGGCTAAGACCAAGGAGTATGCCCAAGGTGGCTCAATTAGCAAACTCAATAGAGTCAGCTCAAAATGTGAAAACCCTTCACCTCCCGAGCTCAGGTCAGCACAGTATAACCCTGCAAGTACTCATGCCAAGCAACATATTACTGGCAAACACGGGGCCATGACGTTTAGCCCATTTTGAGGCCATTTAAAACTGATGGCAGAATTCCAATAACAAGCTGTTGCTCATTAGCAACTCCAAAGAGAAGACATGGACCTTTCAGGTATGTATATTCTTTTGCCTTGGACCTATAGAATAAGCGCACGTTTCTGTGCATATAGAGCATTTGTGCAGACACAAACACCAACATGCACATGCAGTTAACCCCACGATATATGCACCGGTTATGTGCACGAATACACAGGCTGTATATGCGCTGCTTTCTTATTTGCTGTCATAGCTACACTTCCAAAGGCCATCTCCCAGTTTAATAATAACAATGACAATAGTATTCAGTCGTTGATGATTGATAGTGAGTGAATTGATCAGTGCAAACATGCACAACTGAAGCACCGGTAAGTACACCAGGGGCTACTCACACGGGTAAAGCACACACTGTAGAAACAGGCAGGCTTCAACCTTTGCTTTAAATGTCAAGTCAGGGATGCCGTGATGTCAGCTGTTAGTGAGCTCCAGACTTAGGTGCATAGGAAGTGGAGACCGGTCTCCAAAGGATTTGAGGTTGGTCAGGTGCACAGCAAAACGAGGTAAGCCTTAAGAAGGTACTTCTGATGAGAGCATTTAAGTTAAGACTATTTATCTCACTCCGAGAGCATTTCTGATACATAAGCTGGATCAAGAAATCAAAGGGACCTAAAAGTGAGCGATACGACCTCGAAGTAGGTGCTGTTTGATGAGAAGCCAAAAATACAGATGAGGGAGAAATTGTGTAACATTGCAGTTGTGTCGTTTTTGATAGAAAAGCCTAGCTGCCGAGTTTAAGCGTATGCAAGCTGCTTATTATACACGTAGGAAGGCGAATGGGGCTGAGCAGAATGGTGCACCACCTTGAAAAAGACAGCTGTCACTGCTAGCCAGGCCACACACACACACACACACACACACACACACACACACACACACACACACACACACACACACACACACACACACACACACACACACACACACACACACACACACACACACACACACACACACACACACACACACACACACACACACACACACACACACACACACACACACACACACACACACACACACACACACACACACACACACACACACACACACACACACACACACACACACACACACACACACACACACACACGTGACCCTTACATACACCCTTCAAGTCAACATCACACGATGCCAATCTTATTTATGCATACGCATGAACCTGACATAAAGAACATAAAATGGTAGCTGCCCCATGCTCATGCAAATAGTGAGTAAGAATTGTCATTGCCAAGCTGCAGGACGACACTCACCATACCTGGCCACGAGCGGTGCGTAGCCGGGGGGAATGTCACTCAGTTCATCCACGTCATCTAATGACAATAATGGGGTGCTGAGATTGCCTGTAACATTAAGCTATGGTTTAAGGTCGTCCACAAAAACAGAAGGGTTCAAATCTCCCAAGATGAGTCATAGCATGAGTAAATCCTGCTGCTGTCCTGCGACCCAATGGTAATGTAAGATCAGCATGCCCTCAACACTTTAGAACATTAAAGCCGAATTCAACAAGGCAAAAACCAGGAGCATATTGAGGTGCAAGCACACAAGTTGAGGCAGAGGCTCTCCGTGCTCAGAAGATAGCAACTGTAGTAGGGTATACCAGTATTTCCACCCACAGTTCTTGCACCTGCCTTGCTGTCACAAGGACAAACAACCAGCTAACATGAAACGTCCTGTCAGATATCCAGCCAACAATCAGGTGACTATTTGGCCATCAATGTAAAAAATAAAAGCTGAGCAAAGGCCGTCATCAAAGCCCGACGAAGCGTAGAAAATAATAATAATAATGATATTTGCATAGCACCATAAGAGAACTAAATCTCTTTCTAGGCACTTTTTGCACAGGTAGGATGACCTGCCAGTAGTGACAAGAGAGGCTGCCACGAATGCAAGGACCAGCTTAGCAGTGGTAAACTTATCTAAGAAGGCCCTAGTTTTTGCAATTGGACATAGCTGAAAGAAGACAGACTTAGCTGTGGAGCTAACGTGGTCATTTAGTGTGAAGTCACTTTGGGAGCAGGGCACCCAGATTGCACGCTGATGCAAACATGATATGTGCTGGCTGAGCCCATTTTGCGAGTTAGGCTTCCTAATGTTTAAATAACACTATCTCGGACAATAACTAGTAAGCTGGTTTTATCATCATAATATCTGAGAAAGCTTGCTTAAATCACATAGGCAAATGTCAGCTATACATGCTGCAAGGGAGTTCAGAGAGGCCGTCGTGCTAGGAGGCACTGGGTGATCAAAGCACAGATCATAGCTATCATGGCGATCATAGCTACACGTCATCTGCAAAAACATGAACTCATACACTGCTTAGCGATGACATCGGCAAGAGTGAGAATATAATTTTCAAAAAGAAGTGGTCCAAGCTCAGATCCCTGGGGTACCAAATACTTATAAGGCATAGAGGATGACGGTAGCTCGTTGACACCAATCTCTTAAATCTCCCAATGAGAATCTAAACCCTGCAGTGTTGTGCCAGTGAAGCCCAAGCTCGATGAGAGACAATCGAGAAGGACTTGCCAGTCAATGATATCAAACGTTGTCGAAAGGTCAGTAGAACTAGCAGAAAGACTCGACCTCTTACCCATGTCAGCATTCTATAAAAGGTCTTCATACATGCTGACTTGGTGGTATGATTAGCTTTAAAAATTGACAGGAAATTACTTCTAAGGTTTGAAGTTTTGAGATAAGACTTTAACTGGTCTGCCACAACACTTTCCAGTGTCTTTGATAACAACGGCAGTAGGGAAACTGATAAGAAATGGTAATGCACTGACCTGGAAGTGGTTGAGGGGAAGGCTGCCGGTCTGCATTCTTATTTTCGGATTGTGTATTTGTGGTTCCACTTTGTTTTGATCTAAGATAAACCTGGCTTGGCTAGGATGAATTGGTAGACCCACAATAATCTTTGCATGGCAGTCGATAGATAGTAAGTCCTGACTTGCAGCAAATGTAAAGTGCCAAGAAAGAGAGAGTTCTCTGAGGGCGCTTTATCAAGTGTATTAATATTATTATTTCTCAAGCTTTTGCTAAGTAGCCCTAGCCAGTTCAATGACTGGAATACACAATAGACTATCAAGGCTAGGTGCTACATTGTGCTTAGTTAGCGATACCGTCTCATGCAACAGCAAGAAGCTTCGAAGTAGCAGTGTAGGGCGGCTTACAGAAATTGACAGATCAGACAGCAGAAGAGAAGAGAACCTTGCATTAGAATTTTGGGAGTTCCACGGTCTATGACCTCCAGAGTCAAAACTTTTGCCATCAACCGTCTCAAAGTGAAAGAATCGAACAGCTAATTTATTGTACCTAGAGGACCTGACGGCACGAGAAGGCAGGAACTGGTGCAGTAGTTCAGCTAGGCATGTAGGAGCAACGGCATGGAAGAACTTGTGGGTAAAAGTAAGAATAATTATACATTTGATAAAGTGCCATCAGATTGCATTCAATCTCTTTCTGGGAGTTTTATAATTGCTGCAAAGGAAGACGATCAAATGATGAGTTGCAGCATGCTCAATAAACAACAAGAATAACATGGTTAGGGGTGACGTGCACAGGGTCAGCATGCAAGTATGGTTAGTGGCAACATGCAGTGTCAGCACGCACAAGCACATTAAGGACGAATCGCAAGGACCCACTAAATGCTGTGATAAATACGTGCGTTTTTAAGTAAGAATTTTGCTCTGTATGCGTTGATCAATCGCGAGCCATTGCTGCTCTTTTGTATGCGAGACACGAGGCTCAATTTTTGGATTTAAAGACAGGTCTAACGACCAGTGAGGTTCAATAGTGGCTACGGCAACTATGCTAATACTGGGTCACAGCAGTTTGGTTTAGAGACAATAAATGAGCTAGTAAGATCTTCAACAAACCACCATAGTAGGTAGTCTCCAATCTAAGACAAGGATTCAATATGATGACTAGCTGTGGAAGCAAACTTGCGACTGAAACGTGTATACATCATGCAGAGGATAAAGCATAACCTAAGCTATCAACATTCAATGACGTTTGCACCAAAGAGCCACTAATTACAGATCTCATGTCTACCAGTCTAGCTATACGTTTAGGATATCCCAGGAGTTAGAATTCTGTTTCTAACGTCGTTTAATGCAAAGAAATCTGCCGACATCCAAAATCAGATATCTTCAAAGCAGGCATTCAGTTTATCAGCTGCTGCAGTGATTGTGATAGTTAAAATCACAAGTACAGTAGAGTCTCGTCAGCATATAAGTGGCAGCCAATGACATGGGTCTGTTCCACTTCTCCAAGAGGCTCCACATACATTGACAACAGCAAAGGGCTGAGAATAAAACCCTATTGGAACCCCATAGGTAATCGGTCCGAAGGATGAGACTTGACTACCACATGACATAGGCAAGATACGATCAGATAAGTATGACTTAAAACCATAACTGAGCCTCATTATGCAGACCGATCATTGCAACCAGTCATTGCTCAAGATCAAGCAGGGTAGTGTGATCAAAGTGAAGCATACTTAGAGTGTTTGAAATTGAAGCCAGTTGTTCGGGGTCTTACCATTTGAGAGCTTATGCTGGAGATGCTTGTGGCCGGTCAAAGTAGCAAGAGTGGCCAAACCTGGGTTGCTTTCTATCTGTATCCCTGTCAAAGCCTCTATCGCATGCCAACGCTGCTGTCGCTCAGTGAAGTCCATTTTTACTTCCTCTAAAGCGTGTCTACAAATGGGCACAAACTCTGTGGATCAGGCAGGCACAGTGTGTTATAAGCCTAAAGATGATATTGTGAGCATATAGGGTGCATGCACACACGAAGGTCAGTAGGCTAGTGTGCTAATGGGTGTCCTGGGCCAACCCAAATCAAAACTATGACACCACAAAATCTGGAGATGATGGCAGCTAAGGCACTGTAGACATTAATAGCTGGGCATCTTTATGCAATACAAGAAGCCGTGCAGGAAATGCTCAATTATGCTTGAACATACTTTGCATGTACAATCTGGTACTCAAACTCATCGAGAGTGCTGGTGTGAGCCATACGCAGAGATCCGAGGAATGCATTCTTCTTCCTTCTTAACTTTTCACACTGCAAAGTCAGAAGACAAAGTGAGACTAACGCAATCCATACACACGAATGAGCCACTAGAAAGAGGTGAAGACAGTCGGATGTGCAATCTCTCTTTGATATAGGTTGGCAAGTTGGTTGCAGAAGGTAACTTCCTATCTTGGACCTCGTCAGGTAGTTCACAAGCACAATTACTGCATAAAATATGGCAGACACAACCTGTTACCAGAGCTTTGGGATCAAGTGATGGACATAGGCACCACCAGTACTTTATGATCAGGCCTGGGTGCTGTCACAAAGAAAAATAGGACGGAGGGTATGATAGGTAGTGTGCCATGGTAGCTTCCAGAAGTTCTCACCGCATCTTTAGCCAAACTAAGCTCGTGCTCGGCAGCAGACTTCTTCAGCTGATAGGCACGCTGCTCCAGCTCATATGTAATCTGCAGCCACTGCTGCAGTTCGGCAGAGATCAGCACCGGCAGCTGCTGAGCACCGAGTGGGGTCGAGTCACTACCACGATGTAGCTCCAGCTGCTTCTCGGCATCAGCCAGAGCTTCGCGTACCTATTGTGACAGGTAGATTGTCGTGAGGCTGTGGCATACAAGAAGGAAGCTGAGCCAGCACACTGTGCAGGTGAGCACACCATTAAAACAGCCATCTGGTCACTGATTTCTTGACAGAGAGCCTGGAGCCCTATGCATCACCAACGGCACAGCACAGAGCACAGAAACCCAACAATCAAACTGTGCCACGAGCACAAATAGGGTATATGCTGAAGCTAGTCAGGCTGCATGACATCACTTTAAATCACCACACAAAGAATGTATAATAGTCGGCAGCTCCTACGTATAGTTGATTCAACCACAGAAGTATCAGCATGTGAGGAGCCAGTGCTTCAATGCAATGGCATTTACACAGCAATTGAGGCGGAAGTTTCCATGTAGAGGTGAGGGAGGCCGTGCACAGGCAGTACATTTGGAAGGATTGGTGTGACAGTGCTCTGGCTGAAGCAAGACAAACCTGATTTACACTCGAGCTGTAAAGTAGCAGCAACCCCTAGCTTTTGGGGAGTGGTAGCCATTCAACCGTGAATTCAACTGTGAACACTGATGCATACAGAAACAATCTGCTCAATGACAAAATGCTTTTCACTTCATACCTAGCTGAGCTGCTGCACCAGTTTCAGCCTCCTCATGCCCCGAGGTCCCCTACTGACAATAAATTAGCTGTTCCAATCTATGATTAAAGACCGTTGGTGGCAGAAGCTTGAGCTCTGCAGGTCCTAGACTGTGGAAATCATTTCCACAATTCTTATGCAAAAAAAACCTCTACTCTCCTGCTGCCGACTATGGCTCATCCTTTCCAGCCGTCCTGAGCTACTACTTCCATGCCACTTACTTACATCAACTGCTCTCCTGCCTCAGCTATGCATCTCACTTTCTCCTTGTTGCGTGAGATGAAGTCTGTTGGCTACCAAATGCATACTAAAAGCCGCTTAGGCCTTGATAAAACTAAAACCTTATATAAAACTCTGCCGTGTAACACCCACAGTCTTTGTGGCTTTGCAGAGTCACAGAATGAGATACATACATGCGCCTCTCATCTCGCCTGGGCATCACTGGCACTGCTCTGCAGTGGTTCAGGTCCTATCTCAGTGGGAGACTCCAGAGTGTTGACGTGAATGGACAAAGATCATCTGAAGTACCTCTAAAATATGGAGTACCTCAGGGCTCTGTGCTAGGTCCGGTCCTTTTCACCGTTTATACTCTCCCTCTTGCTGATGTGATTGCCAAGCATGATCTAGGCTTTCACTTCTATGCGGATGACACTCAGTTGTACCTTTGCTTTGATCCCTCCCAGCCTTCGAGCACCTCAAATTCTCTCAACTCACTTGCTGCATGCATTGATGACATCCGATCATGGATGGCAGCAAATTTTCTAAAACTAAACGATGATAAAACTAACTTACTAGTTATGGGCAAACCTAGTGTTATTCAGAAATTGGAAAGGCTGACTTTCAAAATTGGCTCTGCCAGCATATCTCCAGTTGCATCATCTCGAAATCTAGCTGTCATATTCCAAAGCGACCTCTCGTTAGACGACCACATCAGCTCCACAGTCAAATCTGCCTATTTTCAGCTTCATAACATTGCTAAAATTAGGGCTTGTTTAGATAAGGATACCACGTCCAAGTTGGTCCATGCATTCGTGACATCTCGTCTCGACTTCTGCAACTCACTGCTTACTGGCCTACCAGCATGTGCGATCAGGCGATTGCAGCTGGTGCAAAACTCTGCAGCTAGGCTTGTCTGTCGTGAGCGTCGCAGTTGCCACATTACTCCACTTCTCGCCGACCTGCACTGGTTACCAGTCAAGCAACGGATTGACTTCAAGGTTTTGTCGCTCACTTTTAGGTCTCTTCATTCTATGGCTCCAGCCTATCTTTCAGAGATACTACCCCATCAGGCAAAGCATCGTACCACTCGCTTTTCGGAATCCAACAGTCTAGAAATACCTCGTACAAACCTTAAATCCATGGAGACCGTGCATTTAGCTCGTATGCTCCCACAGCCTGGAACTCCCTCCCGACCTGCATCAGAACATCCCCTGACCTGACCACATTTAAAAGGAACCTAAAAACACACCTATTTAGGACAGCATTTAGTGGGTCCCTGTGATTCGTCCTCGATGTGCTTATGCGTGCTGACACTGTTCATGCTGCCACTAACCACATTTGCATGCTGACCCAGTGCATGTAACCCCTAACTATGTTATTCATTTTGTTTGTTTTTCAAGCATGATTTTACTTACTATTCTATTGCGTATCACTTTGCAGCAAATGTAAAGCGCCTAGAAAGAGATTAAGTTCTGTGAGGGCGCTTTATCAAGTGCAATATTATTATTATTATTATTATACATAAATACAATAGCGTTTTTCGTAAACCAGCATATAAAAAAGATAATATTGAGAGGCCATCTACCTTGTAAATTCATTAAAAAAACGAATCCCCTTTTACAGCAACATATAAGCAGCTGCATCGCCGTTTGTGGAGGTACTTGGACGAGTGTGATAGTGCAAAAACAACAGTGCACTGACTTTACTCATTTCCTAACCTCACGCTTCCTAACCTAGTGCCAATCGGCATGCTCAAGACCATTTAGTTGATTACCTTTACGAACGGCTAGGTGTGGGCTTTGCACCAATTGGGACTTGGTAACTTTGCAATTGTTACACAATTTTGAATTGTTGAGATTTGGTGAAAACCTGAAGAACATAGCTACGACCACTATCATCAACAGCACAGAGAGACCTGCTGCCCACACGACACTACACCCACAGGACAGACTGATATAGAGTGAAGCTTTAGGCATCATTTCACAACTGCCATGGTTCTTCCTCAAAGCCTTTGCACTCTTACTGGGAAGCTAGTTGGCAAGGCTACGATTAGACATAGACTAGATGAACAAAGTATGTTTGCTCGAAACGATTTTGGTAACTGCAATGCAAGAAGTATTGTATCATTGCTCTAATGAAGGCTTTTAAGATAATTGCCTTCAGATGAATGGTGAAATTTGACTGCTATGGGAAATTTTATGGGGCAGCATCTGTAGAGGAAACATGGCCACATAACGCAGGACATTTATTTAGAATCACTCTAGGATGTTGCTGTACTTAAAGCAATGAGCCTGGGCGAAGACAATTTTCTTTTCAATCAGGGCAAAGAGCATAAGCATGCGACTAAGGGTGATCAGAATTGTTTTGCTATACCACTGAATTTAGTTTTTGCCATTGCTCTAACGACGTGGCCTAGTCGATCTTCAGACCTTAATCCTATTGAGTGTCTCTGGGATGAAGTGTATAGAAGGCTTGGAGCTCAGGTGAGTCGTATCACATCTGAAAAATAGATTTTCTCAAGTTTTCAGGACATTTTGAGAACGTTAAGGCCAGATGCTTTCGATGGCTTACTTCACAACGTTTCGGAGCGGCTCAGACAGGTTCTTGCTTATCGGGCTGGTGTAGCTTCCAAATACCAAAAAATTAATATACTTATACTAAAACTTTGCTAACAAGTTATGTAAGCTTATTTATATACTGGTCCTGATTACAAGGTAGAAGTTGTGCTTTATAATACAAGAATCGGAACTTTATGGTTCCGATGGCCATTTTAAGCAGTCTCGCCGGTACTTATGCTTCATGTATATGTATGCAAAAGCATGCAACGACAAAAACTCTTCAAGATGATGACCCTGAAGTCTCACAAAACGTGTAGCTGCCAACAAGATGGTTAGGCTAGCATAACAAACAAAGTTAACAGCACTGTACTCAATTTTGGTGCCAGAGATCAAGGAGGAGATTGACAATGGATATAGGAAGAACGGCTGGGATCCTGTAACAGTAACTGTGCATGGCCACACGCTTAGCTTGATCAATGATCGATGAAACTGTGTAACGGCTGGTTGGCAGGCTGCCTCTGTCTGGTTCAGCAAGGCTGCACAAGGATGCACGTGTGCATGCATACCTTTTGAAGCTCATCCTCGGCAAGCTTCAACCGCGTCAGCTCCGTCTCGGTCTGGACGCGGCTAATGCGCAGCCGCTCGGCCTCGGCCTTCGCCTCATTCATTTCAGAGTGAATGCGAGCCTCGAGCACCTGCTTGCCTTCCGACAGCAGCTTCTTTTCGTTCTGCTCACCTTCTAGCCTACATGACACGAGGTGAATTACGAAATGCAGCCGGTCGAACAACAGTGCTTGCCATGCGAGTCACTCATATTGGGAACGGCCAAGTGCAAGCCGTGCCGATTAGACACGGTAATCTAGCAACTTGCTCAATCTCCATCGAACAGACTTAAAAGAAATGCGGCACATGCCATGCATTTGGAAATTTGAGGAGCAGATTAACATGTCTTGACTTCTGCAACTCACTGCTTGTTGGTCTACCGGTCTGTGCACACACGCACTTACAGCTGATGCAAAACTCGGCAGCTAGGCTTGTCTGTCGTGAGCGGCAAAGCTGCCACATCACTCGACTTCTCGCCGACCTGCACTGGCTACCAATCAAGCAACAGATGACATCAAGGTTTTGTCACTCACTTTTAGGTCCCTTCCTTCTTGGGCTTCAGTCTACCTTTTAGATCTACTCCCCCACTAGGCTAAGCATCGTTCCACCTACTATTCGGAGTCTAACTGTTATACTATACATCGTACAAATATCAAATCCTTTGGAGACCATGCCTTCAGTTCGTATGCTCCCAAAGCCTGAAACTCACTCCCGACTTTCGTCACCTCTCCTGACTTGTCAACATTTAAAAAGAAACTAAAAACCCATCTATTTATGACAGCATTTAGTGCAGCAGTTCTCAACCTATGGGTCGCAACTCCTTTGGGGGTCGAAAGACCTTTTCACAGGGGTTGCATACGACCATCGGAAAACAGCATTTCCACATTTTGTGCACAATAATTTTATGGTTGGGGGTCGCCACAACATGAGGAACTGTATTAAAGGGTCTCGCCATTAGGAAGGTCAAGAACCAGTGATTTACTAGGTACCCGTGATTCGCCCTTTATGTGCTTATGCGTTCTGATACTGTTACATGCTGCCACTAACCACACTGGCATGCTGACCCTATGTATGTCACCCGTAACCATTTTATTCCAGTCGTTTATTGAGCATGCTACCACTAACCATTCGATCGTGCTTTCTTTGCAGCAATTGTAAAGCACCTAGAAAGAGATTGAGTTCTTGGAGGGCGCTTTATCAAGTGTATTATTATTCCTACGAAACAATTTTATAAAAGAAAGTACAGTGATATACCCAAGGGCAAATTACCACAAGTTGAAAACAGATATGTCTAGGCAGTGTTAATGTCAGTGCTATTGACCTAGAAAGGTCGGGAAAATAATGCTGCTGCAACCTTACATGTTATGTTTAAGATTTGTAATGCCCCTTGATATGATTCACAATTGTTGCTATCACTTATATATGTTACAATGGTTAATGACTTTAGTTTCAGAGGTAATAGGTTCTTACAGATTAATGACACGATACATCTCTTCCTTCTTTCAGGTGCTACAAACGATATCCGTTAAAAAATATATTAGCTGATTTATCAGCCTCGTTTGTTTAACAGTAGAATAGCCTAAACTACTACCACCACCGTTTGCAATTGGCAATAAAGGATGGCCTACTATTGGATTCGAGTCCACGACCTCGGTCGTGAAGAGCAAGCACCTTACTTCATGGGCTACCACGGCCCATTCATTATGTAGTATAGCCCAGCACAGGAGCAGAGCAAAAAGAGTCAGCCATTTTGGTCAGCTATGGGGAAGAAGCAGTAAAATGGCTTTACAATATCTTATGTGAACTATAGACCTAAGATGGGAAAAAGATGACAACCCGTTTCCGATTAGCCCCACACTGCAGTCTAACCATTCTTGGTGTGTCATATACTTTTCACTTGGTACCTGGTACCCCAGGATCTCCTCTAGGTCCATTCTTGACCGATATGAAGAGTAGCAAAGACAGTAGGACCTGCAACAATGCAGGAGGCATGCATACCGGCTTCTTACTTTTCCTGCAGACTCTGTAAGCTGCAGATATCTGTCTCCCAGCGTTTTAGATTTTGCTGGGACACTTTGTATTCGTGCATTGCAAACAATATGCCACCAATAGCAACTGCAATGGCTGTTGCAAGAAGTACGTCCTTCGCCAGGGACTGACCTGCTAACAACATAAAAGTCAGATAACGGTCCTTCATGTGATCTGCCAGCCCCACTCATGCAGATGTGGCAAGGACACAAAGACACACAAGCATACACATACAAACCAGACATGGACACACAAGTAAAAAAGTAAAAAGAGAGAGCAAGGGAGAATTAGTGAGAGAGGGAAGCTAGAGAGCAAGGTAGAAAGAGAGAGAGAGAGAGAGACAGACAGACAGACAGACAGACAGACAGACAGACAGGCAGGCAGGCAGGCAGGCAGGCAGGCAGGCAGGCAGGCAGGCAGGCAGGCAGGCAGGCAGGCAGGCAGGCAGGCAGGCAGGCAGGCAGGCAGGCAGGCAGGCAGGCAGGCAGGCAGGCAGGCAGGCAGGCAGGCAGGCAGGCAGGCAGGCAGGCAGGCAGGCAGGCAGGCAGGCAGGCAGGCAGGCAGGCAGGCAGGCAGGCAGGCAGGCAGGCAGGCAGGCAGGCAGGCAGGCAGGCAGGCAGGCAGGCAGGCAGGCAGGGCAGGCAGGCAGGCAGGCAGGCAGGCAGGCAGGCAGGCAGGCAGGCAGGCAGGCAGGCAGGCAGGCAGGCAGGCAGGCAGGCAGGCAGGCAGGCAGGCAGGCAGGCAGGCAGGCAGGCAGGCAGGCAGGCAGGCAGGCAGGCAGGCAGGCAGGCAGGCAGGCAGGCAGGCAGGCAGGCAGGCAGGCAGGCAGGCAGGCAGGCAGGCAGGCAGGCAGGCAGGCAGGCAGGCAGGCAGGCAGGCAGGCAGGCAGGCAGAGAGAGAGAGAGAGAGAGAGAGAGAGAGAGAGAGAGAGAGAGAGAGAGAGAGAGAGAGAGAGAGAGAGAGAGCAATAATTTATACATAACTGGACGAAAGGATGGGTGCAGTAGAATGTGCTGGGGTGGCGTGAGCCAACTAAGAAGCAAATAAAGTAGTAAAAGCAAAATAACAACAAGGCCACTGCAGCACAAGTCCTCTGACACGGTGCATCTTACTCTTTGGTGCGCCAAAGAGCACAACATCCATTGCCTTCAGACTGAGCTTCTGCCGATGAACAGGGTTTTTGATGCCCAGTACGATGGAGACAAAACCAAGACTGTTGGATGCTATCCTAAGACAAAAATTACTCAACGATAAAACGTCAGAAAACCACAGAAAAGACATAGTTGCACGAGTAAGCTACTAAGTGGCCACTACAGATGAAAAACTGGGCACTAGCCCTGTGAGACTGTATCGAGACGGGATGTTTTGGCTAACTATCGAACGATGGCCATGCAGTCTGTTTCAAGCACCATGCCACTATTGACATCGAATGACAAATGCAAAAATTACATCACTGGTGAAATGCCCGATAGGGGACATCTCATTGCAAGGACACAGTAAAGCACAAATGAGATATGGATGCTTATGTAAAACAATCAAGAAGCAACATCAAATTGGCATTTTAGATCGGGTCCTGTCGACAGTAAGCTGGTTACTGGGATCAAAATAAGTGGGTGACAAGAAGGGTTAGTGAAAGATGGCTAGCCTTTGCATATCAAAAGCTCACCGACCAACTACCCCCCTCGCGAGTGAACACTGGACATCCAAGACGGTCTAGCACGAGGCTGACTGTCACAACATTAAGCCAAAACCTATAAAAAAGTCTGGTATTGCCAATAAAGCCCAGTCATGTAAACTTCATTGCAATAATAAATAAATTATGGTCAAATGCAGAATGCTCGTCAGTGGAGAATAACATCAAGTATAAACCCCTTCACCACCCCTCCTGGAAGTGACTACCGGTTGCAGAGTCTCACAAAGCTGGTGGTGCTGATGCTACATGGCAAAGGATGCCAGATGCAGAAGATATAAAGACCAATCAAGCACCAGTAACCTAGAGGAGCAAGCCGGGCACCTATGCTACTTTAAGGATGTAAAGTTCATGCAAGTACTTGCAGTGGGTAATAAAGAACTGCCACACGACTCAAATATACGACCAGGATCGTGCTTTGTGAGCACTGCTCCCTACGGCTAGGACTCAGGGGCCAGAGCAGCAGCAGCGACCGATTAAGGAAGGAAACTAGATGCCACATAGATTCTCTTACATCATTCTGCCAAATTGCATCATATAGGGGAATGGAGAAGGTAGCAGCACTGATGGAATAAGAGTAAGCACAATAAACTGATGTAAAAGCACAGCAAAACTGTACATCGTAATGAGCAACCGTTGTAGACTATACGTTTAATAATCGGCATTGTTTTGGTAGAACAGCAACTCCATGCACATTGAATAGGCTGGTATAAGATGGCTTCACCACCAGTGATCTTGACCTCACCATCAGTGATCTTAACCTCATCGGTAATAATGATGTGTGTTTTCTAGATACTATTGCAGCTCAATTAGGGCAGCTTTAAGAGACTCGTTAGTAGCGGAACAAAGCCAAACCCACCATGCAGATGCCACAGTGCTACATTGAATTGACAAATACCGATACAAATCCAGGGTGGCAGAACTCTCCCCAACCAGAGATTATCCAAAAGAGGTCTTCCTGTTCAGGTTCTCTGCTACCTGTCCCAGGATGAGCAGCTAGCTACACCAGCAAAGCTGCAAAAATTAGCACATCTCAGTAGGTGTGCTAAGTAGGTCAAAGTTGAGACAATCCCTAATAAATAACAATATTCATGCATGAGATGTATTCTGAGATGTGCTCATTTCAAGAACTTTTCCTGAGTCCAAAATGCTAACTATTCTGCTGGCTTCAAAGCAATCGGTAGTTGTCAGGAGGCCTGGAATCCACGTAACCATAAATACTTACACCATTGGAGCAAGTTAATAATTAAGTGCAATCACCAGAAGGAGCTCTACTAAGAATACTACTCAGAAACCGAGTTTCTGGCAGCCAATGCACCCAGTAGCTATCACTTAACCTTCTGCTTTTAAAAGTGCCACCAGCCTTTCTTGTTCTTTAGCTTTAGAAGCAAGAAGCCTATACCACAAGAATTGGAATGAAATCTGTCAACAGTGCTGGAACATACAGATAGCCTGCTATATGAAATAAGGATCCGACAAAAGACCATTTAGGTAAATGGTAACATTGATCGGCTGGCTGCTTAAGGGTCGAATAAAGTCACATAACACATGCTTACTCTTTGTGCTCTGCATATCTATCTGCATATTGCTATCGATGGGGATACATCCATGAAATCACTCACCACCAACACGAGTTGTTCACTAATTGAGAGAGCTGTCAGGACTGCTGCACATGCAGATCACAAGTGCTTTAGTCGTGCTGAAAGGACATGCAGGTGATCACTCACCCGAGCAGTAAGTGGCCAGGCAAAGAGGCATGGGCAAGATTTGCTCACTTCTCTTGTCACGTGCTCTACACAACTTCTTACCGTGGAAGTGATGCACCATCTACAGCATGAGCTTTAAAAATAGCTGCATATTGTGAAAGTTCAACGTGATATTCGACCCACTTGACAACTTCCTCGACTGTCCAATTGTGTACTACAAAAGCAACAAAAAACAAACCACTGGCTGAGCATCAAAGGCATGGTGTGGCGGCTATAGTGAAAGCAAGTCCACCGATTAATATAAAAAAAGGAAACATGTGAGCTCAGCCACGACGTATACACCCACCTTCTGAATGGACCCACATGTCCCACAAGTCAGAGACTGATATGAGTGTGTCATTGTTATGGAAATTATTCTTTCGGAGATTGTCAGCAGTCTTGTACTGAAGCTCTTCGCGGAGGAACTGTGGAAAATATATGTTTTCTTTAGCATGCTGGCTTAAGGCATGATACATGCTGGCTTTTGAATACTTGATACAGCGCATGCAACTAGAGCTTGGGTATTATATCTTGAAGCAAATTGTATAACACCTGGATACAGATTAAGTTCTCTTAGGGTGCCATACAAATGACGTATTTTTATTACTAGTTTAGAATTAATAGCTGTGAAGACACGGCAAGTTTGCAATTGCTAGTCCGTGCTTATTCTACAGCGAATAAAAAAAATGCTAGCTGATTTAACAGCCTCTTTTTGTATAGAGACAAAAGAGCCTTGACGGCTATCACCACGGCTTGCAGTGGTGATAAAGGATCGACCACTGCAGGATTCGAACTCACGACCTCGGGGCCGAGGTCGTGAAAAGCAACCGCCTTACCCAGTGAGCCATTACAAATAGCATCCAATAGAGGCCGCAAAACAACTAGAATGAAGCAGCGCTTTCTCACCAAACCACTTGATATACCATAAACTGTGCAACTAACCTAATACGTACCATGGAGGACCTGTGCCAAGGGCTTCGGGACACATGGCAGGGCACTACCGCTGAAATATGGACACTAGTCACCTACGTGCCTTGCCATGCTGTAATGCAAGGTAATGTATTTCCATCTGTAACTGAACAAAGCCACACAGACTAAGTGGGTGTTACATAGGATAGTTCTGAATAGTGCACTCGAAGCCTAACCGGCTTTCGGTACGAATATGGCAGCTTAGAGATTTCATCTCATGCAACAAAGAGAAAGTGAAAACATAGCTTAGTCAGGAGAGCAGTCGATGAAGCAAGTAGGACGGAAGTAGCAGCTCAGGATGGCTGGAAGGATGTACAACAGTCGGAAGCTGGAGAATAGATACCGTTACATACGAATGAAAGAAGTGAATTCCTTAGCCAAGAGTCTTCAGAGAAACGCTTCTTTCACCAACGTTCTTTAGGCGCAGGAATAGAACAGCTAATTTAATGTCCACAGAGAACCCAAGAGCAAGAGTAGGCTGCAACTGGTGAAGCAGTTTAACTAGGTATGAAGGAGCCAAGCCGTGCTCCCAAGTGATGGCCAATTATAGCGATTTAATTTCATCCAAATTGTTTCTCTAAATAAAGCACATGCGGATGTTGTTCTGACTAGCAAGTACACTTGAATGGTCTTAGTATAAAGTTATACCTTTCGAAATGTCAAAAAGTAGAGAGATAACCTTCTAAAATGGCCACTCGTCATTACTTTTGAGGACCGACACACGTGCACACGCACAGGCAAACACACAGAGAGTAAATATACAGAACACACTCACCCAGCAAACACAAAGAGACACAGATATGTATGCCCAAGCCCACCTAAGCAGGTGCATATACTCACGTCAGTGAATGCTTGCAAAAGTGTTTGTGTCAGTGTGTATTGAAGTCAGTTACCTAGCGCTATATCAACAGCAATGAAAGCCCAGCACTAGCAAACATGGGTGGCATTTTATTTCTTTTACAAAGGAATACCAATGCCCACATTCAACTCAGCTCATGCTCTTTAGAAATCAGCAATTTGTGGTTGTTTGGACTGCCCAAGGGATGACTTTCTGAATCTCCTTCTAAAGAATTAAGAACAGGCAGTCCTGAATAATTAGGATTAAACGCTAAGGGCTGTTAATGATATTGGCACATGAATGGTAATAGCATCAGCACGAGGCCTTACATGCCCGGCATCTATTGATTAGTATACTACCAGGAATGCAGTGCAGGTGCTACTGCAAAGGGACTGCTTCAGCCATTGTGCTTTTAAGTGCTTCAGCTTAAAATAAAAAAGCATGCCAACGAACAAACCAGAACATAAGGCTACAAAGAATCAAGCAATTCATAAGCTACCATATTGCTATGCCCAGTCAGTCTTTCGGCTTATTATATGCAGTGACAACATACAGAATAAAGTACCATGCCGTCTGGCTGACGGACGGACAGGTGCTTCTTTTATGGCTAGTTGTTTGTTCACGTTGCAATGGATTGCCCCTTTCAGATGGTTATGATCACTAGATGCAAGCCAGCCTGCGCTGGTCGAAGTTGCACACCATTAACAGTCAGAAGCCGAGATGTGTGCTACACTGCTCTGCTGGCTATTCTACAGTCAGCACTGGCTTTAGGGGTGGTGAGGGGGACACAGCCGTGTGGGCCTAAGGGCCCCATATATTCGACAGCTGAATGTAAGAAGACAAGAATGCATCACAGCCCACTTGAACAAGCATACGTGTGAGTGCGTGCGTGAGTAAGGCAACCCGTAGCTACGACTGCAGATTCGATGAAAGTGGAAGGTCCATGAAGATATTTGGAGAAAAAATTTCGACCACCTGGAGACAGTAAGAGCTGGGTCAGAATAACAAACCTGCACTGTCTTCAAGTTTGCATTCGACCAGCCCTACTTGATGATCAAGTGGCATGAATGCATTTCTACATTGCAGCAGTGGGAAGAAGCATGATGCACTAGTGCACTATACCATTATCTGGCCTGACCTGACCAATAGATGAGTTTAAGCGTAATACACTTGCTTCTGGCTCTCTGTAGGTACTTTCAACCAAAGTTGGCTTCATTTATATGTAGCTCACAATCCACGACTTTCAAAACATGTACTGACATGCTAATTGTTAGAAATGGGAGTAATGCCAGCCACATTCGGACAGAACTAGGCTGCACACACAGCACTAATAAAGGTGCTGGTCCCACCGGACGCCGGACCTGTACCGGTGAAGCCACGAGCCTTGCAATCGTGCCTAGCAACTTGTGGGTGCGGCAACAATGCATGCAGGTATGCCGTCAGTATCGGAACTGGAACATGCCGGATACCAAGAGCATCCATAACTAAGGTTAACAAGTGCATATCCCCAGGGCAGACATGTCTATTTGGCTGCCCCTGAGGGCTACAGGCTTCCAGAATTAGGCATGGCTTACAGCAACTCACATACAGTGCCAAGAGAAGCACTTAAGTGCTAATCGGTGCAGGCTCAACTCCTATAGCACAAATGACTGCCCATAACCCGACTTCGGCTTTTATGTCAACCATAGATTTACACATCCGGTTCCTAGCCATTAAAATGCAGAAAACCAGGGATCACACTACAATTGCAATTTCGAGTCTGGGTATTAAGTGTTATTTCCTAATTGCAAATGCCTCAGAAGAATAGAAAATAGCCACTATTCCCTAAAAAGCTTACTCTTGTGACCAGTACAGCAATTGAATTGAAAATAACCCAAATCCGACAGAAAAACTGGCAAATTCATGTCTCATGGTTCACATTTAGTCAGAAGGAACAGCGAATGAAGCAAAATTAGCACGTATTTACTCTGAAGCCATACCACAAGGACCACTGAAAAGAGTTCAGAAATGAGTAGATGCTCTAGATTTTCGGCAAATTGGTTTCGAGAAGAAGCCTCACACATAGTCCACAAACGTTCCAAGTCCAGCATATCCCGGTGAAAGCGCTCGCCTAGCTCCCTTAAGTAAGCTTCTGTGTTTTTTTAATTTTTCAAGAAGGTGTGTCAAGGATATAAAGAATTAGTTTGAATATATATATTAATATATATAATATATATTAATATAGTTTGAAGGACATTCTTCATCCCATTTTGGCATTGTTCTTTATGACACAGTGAACTAGCAACTTGTAGTTTCCAGCGTTGTAATTACGTGGAAAGCCACGAACCACTGCAACGAAACTGTTCCAAGCCACTTTATCTGTTCTGTTTGGAATCTTGGCAACTTCATCACACTCTATAATCTTTTTTTATCCGTGGTCCGATGAAGATACCAGCTTTGACCATTGTCTCAGACAGCGATGTAGAGACATCTTGGAGGTAGTTGATAGCTGCTGATTCATTATCCAGAGCCGCGACAGATTGCTAGATGAGGCTTAAACAGATGTGCCGTGGTGTATCATCACCTACCTAGGGTCAATTAGCAGCTCCCACTTGACAGGCTGTTCTTTCCTACAGAAAACTCAGTCACTGTGGCCAGTCCCTTTTGTGATAGCGCGCCTTAGTGTCCCAGCAGCCCCATATGCAAAGGAAACAAGAATAATTCGTGAAACTGCCTTTAAGACCCGTGACGAATGACTCAGTCTCAAATGAATGTAATGCCATTCTAGCTATCACACTTGATGTTCTCTCCAGGAGATGGCTGATCCCTATTCGGAGGATGGCATGGAAAGTTCAGGGCAATGTGGTACCAGGGAGATGGATGAAGGAATATGTGAACACGTGATGGGAGGCTCCCTAATGCCAGTTTGATGCTTGGAATAGTTCATGGTGCAGAAGTAGCAGTTGCTTGAGTGTCAGTTAGTCCACCAAAATTCTCGGGATAGCATACTTCGTGGCTTACTTTTCTCCCTTGTACCACCCTATAGACATACCAGCATTATATAAATTAAAAAATGATATTTCCCACACAACCAAAAATCGTGCAAGAAATTCCATCTAGCTAGCAGCAACAGTAGGCGTTACCGGTTCAAGAGGCCTATTGCAGTGTGAAATGAGGAACTCAGGACTTGTCTTCATTTCTGGCAGGTATGCCACATTATAGTTTACAGGCCTCGCACGTTTTAACATACGCCTTTATGGAGCAATTTTTGCTGTTGTCTTGATGATTTGTCCTCATACGTAACAAAATGCATCTTCTGAGTGCAAGCAAGCTCTCGATGCTAGGCCAATTACAAATTTCCCTATTTTCTGACTCATCAATGACATTTTAACTAAAATGATAAAATGTCTATGGCCCCCTTACTCATTCGGGTAGTGGCACCAGTGGTGCTATTTGTGGACAAGACATTTCCAACCCGCCTAAGAGCAAATCGGAGAATATCAAAATATTAATGTCTTGACCACGGAAGCAAAGTTTTTTGTGCAATAATAGCTATTTTCTTTTGATTTATTGTTTAAGAGATTATGAACAAACACAGTCTACCCGAAAAAAATTGAAAGAAGTTACTTAGTGGATTAGTTTGGCAGTGATAATCTGTCTGATGCAGCTGCTGATCATTTCATAATTAAGCATCACAGAACATGAAAATCGGGACTCCAAGACCTTCCCATCAGTGACCCTAAGGTCTATAGTGGCCAAAGTTCTTTCACACGGAATTTCTTACTCATGCCATTGCTACCCTCTAGCCCCATCCACGTGCCTTCATCTGAGGGCTCAGTCGTTTCAGCTGCCGGGTACTGGAACACAAACTTGCTCTTTGTGCTGGTGGTAAGCAGGATCGAAAGAAAGAATGGCTGGATTCCCTGAATTCAGAAATATACGCGAATGATCGGTAAAGAGTTGCTAAATAAAAGCAAGATGACAAATACCCTCACACATGTCATTACATTAAGACTAATTGCAAAGACAGAACTGATATTTTTGCCCATTGCGAATTTCATAGTTAATGTGAGCCCATTCTAATCCAGAGCTTGTCCCAGCAATATGGTTAAGGTGACCAGCACACTATGCTACAGCGACTAAAAATGGATTGGGAACTTCCAGGAAATAATAATAAAAAAAACACTTGTTATAGCACAATCAGAGAACTTAATCTCTCTTTACACAATTTATATTTTATGCTACGGAGGCGTTATTGAATGGTTAATGGTAGCATATATACATATATGTATATGCATCTCCATCTGTAACTCCACAAAGTCATAAAGACCATGTGGGAGTTAAGCAGGAGAGTTTTGTATAGCCCACTCACAGCCTAAGCGGCTTTCGGTACACATTCGATAGCCAAAAGACTTCGTCTCACGCAAAAAGAAAAGGTGGGAAGCATGGCAGAGTCAAGAGGGCAGTTGAGGTAGTGAGTAGCATGGAAGTAGCAGCTCAGGACTGCTGAAAAGGATGAGCCATAGTCGGCAGCACAAGAATAATTGTCGTTGAGTAAGAATTGTGGAAGCGAGTTCCACAGTCTAGGACCTACTCAGCTAAAGCTTTTGTTGCCAACGGTCTTTAAGCAGAGGAATAAAACAGCTAATTTATTGTCCATACAGGACCTGAGGGCACGAAGAGGCTGAACCTTGTGCAGCAGTTCAGCTAGGTACGAAGGAGCCAAGCCGTGGCGGGCTTTGTGGGTCAGCGTTAGAACTTTGCTCTGTATTCATTGATCAACCGCCACCCATCCTAGCTCTTTTAGTAAAGGAGACACGTGGTCAAACCTCTGAGACTTAAAGACTAGCCTTGCAGCCATATTCATAGTCAGCTGCAGTGGCTTAGTTGCTTTCTTTGGTAGCCCAGCCAAAAAGGAATTACAATGATCAAGCCGAGACAGAACTAAGGAGCTAGTTAAATGTTTTGCAAGCCACTGTGGAAGACAGCTCCTAATCTTGGATAGGGATCGCTAGTTGTAGAAGCCGTCTTCTGAATGAAGCTTTTAAAATTTAGGCAGCTGCCGAAAACGAGACCTAAATTTCGAGCACATGGTGATGGTCGCACAACAGCATCACCTATTAGAAGAGCACAGCCTTTAAATCCAGCCACATGCTTAGGGTGTCCTATGAGCAGCAGTTCGGTTTTATCGTCATTTAATTTCAAGAAGTTTTCCGACATCCAGGATCAAATGTCGGCAAGGCAAGCATTCAGTTTCTCAGTTGCTGCACGCTCAATGACAACAAGCATACCATGGTTAGAGGTGACATGCACAGGGTCAGCACGTAAATAGGGTTAGTGGCAGAATACACAATCAGCACGCACAAGCACACAAGGACGAATTACATGGACCTACTAAATGCTGTGATAAATAATGCGTTTTTAGTTTCTTTTTAAATGCAGTTAAGGCAGAGGATGTCGTGACGCCAGTCGAAAGTGAGTTCGAGGCTTTGGGAGCATACGAACTAAAGGCACGGTCTCCAAAAGATTTGAGGTTCGTATGAGCTATAGGTAAACGATTTGATTCAGAAAAGAGGGCGGTCCTATGCTTAGCCTGCTGGGGGAGTACATCTGATGGGTAGGCTCGAGTCAAAGAATAAATGGACCTGAAAGTGAGTAACAGAACCTCAAAGTCGATGCGCTGCTTGACTAGGAGCTAGTGCAGGTCAGCTAGACGTGGTGTGTTTTGGGAACTGCAACTCTCACGACAGACAAGCCTAGCTGCCAAGTTTTGCATCAACTGTATGCGCCTGATTGCACAGGCTGGTAGACCAGCAAGCAGTGAGTTACAGAAGTCGAGACAGGATGTCACAATTGTATGGACCAATTTTGACGTGGTAATTCTGTCTTAGCAAGCTTGAATTTTAGCAATGCTATGTAGCTGAAAGTAGGCAGTTAAGACTGTGGAACTGATGTAGTCGTCTAAGGAAAGGTCACTTTGGAACGTAATACCTAGATTGTGTGCAGATTCAACAGGAGATATGCTGACAGACCGGATTTTGGGCATTAACCTTTCCAATTTCTGAATCACACTTGCTTTGCCCATAACTGGTAGGCCGGTTTTATCATAATTTAATTTAAGAAAGTTTGCTGCCATCCACGAACTTACATACATCGGGGATATTTTAAAGATCTTCACTTAAGCTAAGCAGTCATTGTCATAATGGTGTAGTCTCTGAACTGGCTTTTCTGACTAACCGCAATGCCTGTTACAAAGCTAGCACTGTTTTGCATACCAAACATGCAGATGCAATCGTACGTGCTCCCAGCCTAGGAAGGGGGATCAGTCTTCCAGCTAGGCTTGTGGGTCAGTGTTGGTTGGCAACAGCAAAACTCTCATTATAGGCCAGCCACTAATGTGCTGCAGCCCCGGTGTGGATCATCTGCAACCGGTTTCGTCCACGGTAAGACATGAGCCAGCCAGGCATGTCACATGACTGGAGGAGATTCGGTTGAGCAATCACATTGGAACCGTACGAATAATTAGTGCCTGGAGCAAGATTATCTTAAGTCCAGGTGGAGCAGTAACCGGCACAGGCAGCTACTAAGATAAGTGGCACCATCCCCTAACATGGTCGGACAGTCAATACCCCGCAGAACCTTAAGTGCAGCCAACAGCTGATTGATTAGTCGATTTAGGCAGCTATAGGTAAGAAAGACGGGACATAGATATGGCTATGTAATACTAGCTTAAGGTCAAAGCTCATCAATGTAAGCAATCCAACAGAACACCATTTGTGATACTGAGAAATGAGCCCATAGCTTAATAAGCAATGGATCAACAACCCCCCTTCTTTTCTGGCTCTCAGCCCTGGGGTAAAGTGTTAGCACTCACCCACCAAGTCGTTCCAGTCCAAAGCAGGCAATCCTTTATTAAAAATTCATACCGGTTATAGCTGTTTAAGGACTCTTCTGCAGCAAAACAAATGAGGCTATTGAATCAGTGGGCTATTTTCTTTCCTTTCCTCCGGATTCCAAAAAAGGAGGTACTAAGAAGCAAAGCACACTTTCATTAAACTGGTGTTGCTAACGATCAAAGTGATTGCCAGGAGGTACGTTGAGCAGTATCACACCAGTAGCTTCTGGCTGCCAAGAAACTGGCAAATAACTTACAGCAGATCACAGTTCCACAGTACAAAGAGCACTACAAGTACACCCGAGCAAGCAGATAACAGGTTTGTTGATTTTACTATCCTAACTAAGATACATTTGGACATCACAAAGTTTTCAGTGGGATATCAACTAAGTACTCACAGTCGAATCCATTTATAAGAATATGCGTGAGCGGGTAGATAGGCATTCTTGCATGTGATGTATTCCCATATGTGGAGTAAGACTAATACACTAAAAAATCTGGCACGAAGAACTGCTTTTCTTATAAGCAGGGTATTCCTATATCCGATATTCTTATACTCGGAGTCGACTGTAGTCAGTTGCAGTTGCTGTCTTTTGGAAAGCCCATGACAGCTCTAAGACAATGCTCCCAGAAGGACTGACAGCTTTTTAATCGGTGCCTAGACAGTCTGATAGTAGGTCTGCTGCAGCAGGGACCAAGGATAGCAATGTATACATCATACGAAAAAAATTAACAACAAAATAAAGTGCCAAGGAAAAATGCTAAGGCTTGCAAGCCAGCCTTACTAATGCAGTAAAGCCAAAAAACCTACACATTCTGAGAAATGCAGGTCACAGAGAGGAAACACTGCTTACCTCTTCGCTTTCATCAAGGTCCACATCGCCGCTTTTGTCATCATCTAGCTGCTCGTGCAGTGCTTTAATGGCATCGAATGCCAGTCGATCTTTCTCACAGACAAGGTCACCTCTTGCGCAAGCTAGAAAATGAACAAGAGTGGCACATTGTAATACAAAACCAGAGTAGGAGCACGAAAAGCTTGTCACCCTGACAGCAGGCTGGCTTTCGATTAATGCTGGTGCTGGGTATGACAACAACTGAAAGAGTGAGCAGCATATTTTCTTGAAGGTTTGTATAGGCAGACTGTCGAGAGGATTCTTAGCTCACGTTGCACAGGGTTCAAGCATGCCTCTGCAAGTGAGGGTCGCAAGGCAGTGCTTTGTCAGACGGCAACCCCATGCTACGAAGGGATACAATGCATGTAATCTACATTATTCATACGGCATGGGCCATGGTCAGCGGACTGGCGCAATAGTCGGAGCATGCGGTGAATAATGTGAATGAGCGAATGACGATCGACATCGCTTCTCGGCCTTATGGCTAAGATTAGGTTGTCACTAACACACAAGACCTCTTTCCTTGGTGAAAGTATTTGCCCCCCTCTACCACCACAGGTGTTCTCATAGGCTCTCCAGAGCTTCAGAAGGAATAATCGAGTTATCCAGAGTATGAAGATCAAGCATGCTCCTCTGTGACGAGGCATTAAGCACGATGCTGACAGAAGACCTGAAGCTACTATGGAGTAGGACAATCGAATACATTAATTATCAACAGCAAGGCAAATCAACACGGCAATTACCAACAGCAGGATGACCTAGTACTATATGCTGTTAATGTATCCTCCTGTGGTAAGAGCAGATAGATGGCAGAAGCAATAGTTGCTGGCAATGTTAAACTAGCACGGCAATTATAAGGGTCGACTTTAATAATCCCTCTACGGTCAGTCGCTTCTGTTTCATAGAAGTACCTGACACCAGTTCTAATAATAAACACAGGCCACAGCTTGAGCTGCTTGAGCAATTTCTGCAGTCTCCCTTCTACTGTTCTTATCAAAGACTCTGAAACCTGTCGTAGCAGACTAGCTGAACTCATCATATATTGAAACTTTAAACGTTGCTAGTAAGTTCCACTCTGGTTTTAGAGCTAATCACACCACATAGTGAGCATTGCTTCGGGTGTATAACGACCTACTTAGGAATGCAGATTTAAGAAGAGCATATTTGCTTGTTTTGCTCGATGTTTCGGCAGCTTTTAATACTATCGACCACCAAGTCGTTCTTGAGGGCTTATTATCTCGCCTAGGCATCACTGGCACTGCAATGGTTCAGGTCTTATCTCAGTGGGAGACTCGAGAGTATTAATGTGAATGGAAATAGATCATCCGAGGAACCTCTGAAATATGGGGTACCTCTGGGCTCCGAGCTTGGTCCGGTACTTTTCACGGTTAACGCTCTCCTTCTTGCCGACGTGATTGCCAGGAACAATCCATGCTTTTACTACCACGAAGACGACACTCAGTTGTACCATTGCTTTGATCCCTCTCAGCCCTCCAGCATGCCTAATTTCATTTTTAACAGATAATAAAACTTGCCCATAGAAAGATTTTTGGACATCATGGCCTCAGCCTTGGGCATAATTAATGCTCAAGGATTGATCTTAGATTAGAATATATCTGTCACCAAAGGTACAGTAAAATAACATACAATACAATCAGCAGCAAAGTGGGCTTTCACACTGCTAAGTCATACTTGTTATAAAACAAACATCTGTTTGCCTATCAGAGGAGCTCTGTTACAGACTACCAATACCGGCAGTGTACCAGGATAAAAAAAAGGCTCCGTAGGCTTCATTCTCTGTACGTGTACCTGGATCTTAGCCTAAGGGTAAGCTTCTTGCACCATACAATACAGGTCACGGGTTTGAGTCATACAGCAGGCAATCCTATTGTCCACTGCAGGGGGAGGGAGATAGCTGGTCAGGTTTTTAATGATGCTGTTGAATCAGCCGATCTTTATCTTTATGCAAGAATTGAGGCTGAACAAACTCAATGAAGCACTGGCAGCCCTTGTGAACACAACCGACTCAAGCCTCGACACTTGTAGGAAACTGAATAGATATTTGGATATCATTGAATGAAAGAAAAAGTAAGAATATGTAGTATCAACTTGACAAAATGAAATTATG
Organism: Cristatella mucedo; assembly: GCA_009760855.2. Classification (NCBI taxonomy): domain Eukaryota; kingdom Metazoa; phylum Bryozoa; class Phylactolaemata; family Cristatellidae; genus Cristatella; species Cristatella mucedo. The sequence goes on from WPIO01000012.1 coordinate 6,888,081, forward strand.
CAATTGCAAAGACAGCTACACCAAAACAGCTTTTACTTGAATTACTTTTTACTTTTTCTATCACGGCCATTCGTGAAAATTTGCTTTTCAATAGAAAAAGTTTCTCAACATCACAAAAGTTACTCGTGTAACAAGCTTCACTGATGAATGATGCAAAGGAAGAATAAACCTAGCAATGACCATGGCTTCATAACTCGAATAAAGACAATCACCTCGGTCACCCATACCTGCTATTAGTTTGTATTGAAACATACATGGTTGTTTAGGATAAAAAAGTACACGGGCATCAATTTAAATGTCACAGTATCAGACAAAAGACTTGTAGCATTAGATAAGTCTTACAAGGTAACAGAGGTCAACCTGGTCATTATACTAGTACATAACAGGGCTTGGTTGTATATCGGATTGAAATGTGTAATGGAAAGTGAAAACCACATAGAGTTAGAAGCATTTTACTAGGTTTAATAAGCAAAAAACCACGCTGTGATAGCCACAGTAGGTTAATTACAATAATAATACATTTGATATAGCGCTCTCAGAGAACTCTTTCTAGGCACTTAATAAAAGATGGTTACAATATCGAGTTCACAGCGTCTCTACCCTTAGAATTACTGGTAATACCAATAAGTCCAAAAAACATGCCAATCCAATGCAAGCATTCCAGATAAAACTAAAGAATCTGAGCTTTCCCACTGTATGAAGAACTTTGCAAGCAGGTTCGGTCAAAAATGTCATTCACACAAGATGATCCATGACATCATAAATGCAAGGGCTAAAGCTAGTAGTAGTGCGACTAAGGTCACGGGCCATATGGATTCCCCTTTTCTACTAAGGTGATCATGAGATTCACTGACAAAAAAGAGTGAGGGTATTATTTCAGCTCATGGTTTGTCTCCTTCAGCTCGGTGAACTGCCAGCAGTACTTGCATTGAAGGTGGTACCACTGACTGCAGCATGACATTGAGGGGAGCTATTGACAGCAATTAGTACCTCTTAGTGCTGAATGAACCAAACAGCCAACAGACTAATTGACTACTGCCTCAATCAATACACATACTGCAGCTACAGCCACCTTTGGAAGGCCATTGCCAGGATAAAGCTACAGACAGTCCCGTCTTGAGAGAAGTAGGCAGCTAGTATGGCTTTTATCAAGCAAGCCATTGCCCTAGTGCCCATAACTCTAATGATGGATTTAATATTCCGACCATCAATGGAAACTCTCGTCTGAAGGTGGTCTCACTACTGCATTGGCTGTTAGAAGTACTGTGATGTCGGTTAGGCGATTCGAATTCTTTATGTTTGGAAGCCTCAGATTTATCATCATTATGCTGAAGAAAGTTGACCAACATCCAGGACCTAAGGTCTACAAGCAGAATTAAGTTCTTTGATCACTGTGGCCGATTCAAAGTCTTGGAAAGGGTATACCTAAGGTAATAATGGCAAACATAGATTAGCTGATTTAATAGCCTCATTTATATATCAGCAGAAGAGCCTTAAGGGATATCTCCACCACTCGAAGTGGGCAACATAGCATTGCCTGCAGAAGGACCCAAACTCACAACCAGGGTCATGAAGTGCAAGCACCCCATCTCTGAGCTAAGACCAGTAGACTTTCAGATGGAAAAACACTGCAGAGCACTCTGACACGAACCAAACTCAGCAGTGTGTTTCATAACCCAAAAGCCTGTAGCAGCAGACAGAAGTCTCAGCCTATCTCAGATTACATTGGAAGCAGGCAGGGCAGATGAGCAAAAACTAGCTAGCACAGATATGGAAAAGGATCAGAAGAAAGCCTTTAGTTTGTAAATATGGGAGGCCACATTATGACCTCAGACAGATCGCCCTGTGGGATATCTAGGCTGGCAGGGCTGAATGCATGCACAACTAACTTAATAAAGCAATCTCATTAGTGCACCCATCTGCAACCAGCTACTAACCAGACAGCAGAGCTTAGCAAGCAACCGAGTGATGAGTGCTCTGTCTGACATGCTGAGCTTTCCAGCAGAGCTATGCTCGACGACGGGCAAGATAGTTCCATAGGTCCTGTACAAGTGCTATTCAGGCTGCCACTTATAGGCTAAAAGAGAAGTCAAATCACAGCTGGGTGCATAAGTCTGCCAAGAACCGGGGGGGGGGGGATTATACCCGGTTTCTGAAATGCTTTCCTGCTAGCTATTGCCAATGCCACTCAACTCAGTTAAGCACCATTCATGTCTGACAATAGGGTGTCAGCAAAATAACACAAAGATCATGCTGGAGTAGCCAGTGACAAGAATGTATGTGGGTTACTTCCTAGCCCCATCAGCTGTTTTCACAGTGTCCTATGATTTCTGAGGAACAGACTGGAAGTGATTCGATACCTCAAGCAATTCTCCGAACCTCTTCCTCAACAGTAAGTTGCCAATGGTGGCCGCAATTTTATCTCCTATCTTGCAACAAGACTTTTTTGTCCTACCGTACTAGATAAATAAATAAATACTAGCTGATTTAACAGCCTCTTTTTGTATAGGGACTGAAGAACCTTTATGCCTATCACCACTGCTTGCAGTGGCGATACAGGATCGCCCACCGCAGGATTCGAACCGACGACCTCTTGGCCGAGGTCGTGAAAAGCAACCACCTTACCTAGTGAGCCATTACAGCTCTTAGCTCGAGGCTGCACTATTGATCACACATCTTCAGTGATCCCCAACTCCTAATATAACTAAATAACTAAATTCTGAACATATGGCCACATTAAAAGCTCATTCTCTCTGCACTATGTGTCAGCTTTGTTGTAAGACGTAGCCAGCAAATAAAAAAAATCTTAAGGTGCTTGACTATTATGCTCTCCAAAACAAAGCTACTCTCATCTTCCTTTGTCTGAATCATTTACTTCGACACTGCTATCAGTGATGGAGACCTATGGACGACCACGTCAGCTCCACAGTCGAGTCTGCCTTCTTTCGGCTGCATAACATTGCTAAAATTCGGGTTTGCTTAGACAGGGATACCACATCTAAATTAGTCTATGCATTTGTGAAATCCCGTCTCGACTTCTATACCTCACTGCTTGAAAGTCTACTGGTCTGTGCAATCAGCAGCTTAGTCGGCACAGAACTCAGCAGCTAGGCTTGTCTGTCGTGAGAGTTGCAGTTGCCACATCACACCACTTCTAGCTGACCTGCACTGGGTCCCAGTGAAGCAACGCATCGACTTCAAGGTTCTATTACTTACTTTTAGGTTCCTTCATTCTCTGGCCCCAGCCTATCTATCAGAACTACTCCCCACACCAGGCTAAGCATCGTAACACCCAATTTTCAGAATCTAATCGCTTACCTATACCTTATACGAACCTCAAATATTTTGGAGACCATGCCTTTAGTTCGTATGCTCCCAAAGCCTGGAACTCACTTCGGACTGGCATCACGACGTCCCTTGACTTGACTACATTTAAAGAGAAACTAAAGAAACTAAAAACGCATTATTTACCACAGCATTTAGTGGGTCAATGTGATTCGTTCTTCGTGAACATATGCCTGCTTACACTGTGTCTGCTGCTTGCAAATGTTACCATTAATCATTTGGTAATGCTTTCTACATATACTAGCTAATTTAACAGCATCTTTTGTATAGCGACAGAAGAGCCGTTATGGCTACCACCACTGCCGCTTGCAGCAGCCATAAAGAATCACCCACCGCAGGATTCGAACCCTCGATGCCAGGACCTCGGTCCAGAAAAGCAACCGGTTTACCTAGTGTGCTATCACGACCCACTACATAGCATCTATAAAGTGCCTAGAAAGAGCTTCAGTTCTCTGATTAGCACTACAAAAATGTATTTTATTATCATTATTATAACTATCTTCACCCGTATTTGGTTAGCAACCTGCATAGAAATTCTCAAATAGACCTAACTAGATGACTCATCACCACTGTGACTTACAGTTTGGACTTCTGACTATCTTTTTTGGCTCTATTTCTCTCAAATCCCTACACTAATTCTTTTCTGTCTTGAACCTGTCTGTAACTCGAAAAAATAAGTGGGCATTACGCATGAGTTTTCAATTCTGCACTCAATGCCTAGGCAGCTTTCGGTATGAATACAGCAGCCAATATACTTCATCTCACATACCATAGAGAAAGTGAGAAGCATAGCTGAGTCAGGAGGGCAGTCAAGAAAGTGAGTGGAACGAAACAGCAGCTCAAGAGGGTTGCAAAGTATGCGCCACAGTGAATAGCTGGAGAATAGATGCCGTTGCATAAGAATTGGGGAAGTGAGTTCCTCAGTTAGAAACCTACAGAGCAAAAGCTGTTTTGCCAACAGTCTAAGAATTGGAATACAATATCCAATTCATTGTCCAACGAGGACCTGAGGGCAAGAAGAGGCTAAGACTGGTGCAGCAGGTCAGCTAGGTATAAAGGAGTCAAGCCGTGGCGGGCCTTGTGAGATAGTGTATGAATTTAGCATTGCATTTGTTGATCGACTTGGAGTCATTGCAGCTCCTACAGCCAAGGAGACACATGCCTGAAACTCTGGGATTTGTTGACAAGCCTTGCTGCCATATTCATCACGAGCTGCAGAGGCTTAATAGCTTGGCTTCGGATGCAGTCATCTTAATGGACTTTTAAAATTTAAGCTGTTATCAAAGAGGACACCTAAATTCCAAGCACATAATGACAGTTGCACAACAGCATCAACAAGTAGAGTGGAACAGTTTCCTAGTCCAGCAGCATGCTAGTATGGCCTATGAGGAGTTCGGGTATATTGATGTTTAGTTTAAAGAAAGTGGTCGACATCCATAATCGAATGTCTGAAAAACAAAAATTCAGCGTATCAGTCGGTGCGAGAGGATTCCGATGCTTTAAAAGATAGAACAGCAAGATATCAGCAGCACAGAAGTGATAGCTGATCCTGTGGCCCCGAATCACTTTTCCCCAGAGGCTCGGAATAAATCAAGAACAGCCAACGACCGAGAACAGACCCTCGAGGAAGTCCAATTGTGCTGGAGGAACCATGACCAGCACACGACGGATTGAATACGGATCTAACAAGCACGATTTGAATCAAGCCAGCAACTTGTCTATCCTGCTGTCTTCTATCCACCTTCAAACCCATCATACTGATGTCACATTGATGATAAATAAAGATAAAATAATAAAATTGATGATAATAATGATAATTGATGATAATAATAATAAAAAAACATAATGATAAAAATAATAATGATAATTGATGATACTCTTTTAGGCTAAGATAACTACTAAGTACTCTCCTACTGCCGACTATGGCACATCCTTTTCAGCAGTCCTGAGCTGCTACTTCTATGCTACTCACTATCTCAACTGCTCTCCTGACTCTGCTATGCTTCCCACTTTCTCTTTGTTTCGTGAGACGAAGTCTGTTGGCTACCGAGTGCGTACCGAAAGCCACTTAGGCTGTGTGTGCAGTATACAAAACTCTCCTGCGTAACACCCACATGGTCTTTATGACTTTGTGGAGTTACAGACGGAAATACATCACATTACATTACTCTATAGACTATAAGCCTTAAAAATAGACCTCAAATAGATCACTCTTCTTGCGTGATACATTGTTTTTATGCTCCAGTCTCAAGCTCAATGGACATAATAAAGATATGCCTGGCTTAAGGTCGTATCCCTAGAAGCCTCTAGGAGGCAATTGTTAGGTAACTCAATAGAAAATCAATGTTTAACCGAGAGAACCTTAATAACTTCCATACCATCTTTCTTCTGCCGTTGGTGTCAAAGACATAACAACGAGCAGTGAAAGCGAGTTCCAGACTTTCGATGCATACGAGCTGAAGGCTCGATCCCCATAAGCTTTTAATTTAAATCAAATGAGGTTCGAGAGCTCACAAGGAGAAAGACAGTCAGACAGGTAGGCAGGTGCAAGCTAGTGGAGTGAATTGTAAGCCAGATCGAGGATCCTGAAATCGGTGCAATGCTTGATGGGAAGACAGTTAAGCTGACAAAGAAGTGGTCTGATGTGGCAGCTATGCCTTAGATCACAGACTTGATGAGCTGCTGAGCTTTGCACCACTTTCAGATGACTAAGGGCACAGGCCGAGAGTCCTGAATAAAGGGAACGACAACAACCTTGAAACGATCTCACTAACGTGTGACCTAGTTTGGCTGTCTTTCTCACGGCAGCATTTGATAACATTGATAACCCTGCTCTTCTCTTGCCTATGCAACACAGGCACAGCATTAGACTGATTACAATCCTATCACATAGAGAACATTCAAAGAGTAAATGCTAACGACCACAGGTCATCTAATAAGCCTTTGAAATGTGGGGTTGCCCTAGGGGTTTGCCATATTGGCCTGATTCTCATCAAGTCTCTACTTGTCCTCTTGCCTAGGTCATCACCAAAAAAAGTCTTGGTTTTTATTTCTACTCAGACGACAACAAGCCCCTAGCTGTACTTTGATCCTTCCACACATTCCGATACCTCAGATACCTCAAGTGCTTTGCAGCTTGCATTGCTGACATTAACTCTAGGATGGCAGCAAATTTGATTAAACTGAATGGAATGACCAAAGGATCAACCTAATAGTTATGGGCAAACTTAAATCTTTCACAATTTGGGAAGGCTATTTCTCGAACGAGCTCAGCTAGCATTTCTCCTACAGCTTTTGCATGGAGTTTAATTGTCCTTTGCCAAAAGGATATTTTGCTAGATTACTAGATAAGCTCTACACTCAAGGGTGCCTCCTTACAGTTACACAAAATCGACAAAATTAGATTATGCTTTGATAAAGGTACCACAACCAAGTTAGTCCAGGCATACGCGACAACTATCTCATTTTCTGTTACAAGCATTGTATGTTTTCCTGCCTGAGTAGTAACAATCTAGAGGTGGGGCAAAACTCAGTAACTAGGCTTACATGTCATGAACTGAGTAAGTACCACATTTCACTACTTATCTTCCACCTGCATTGGCACCCCATCAAGCGTATCGGCAGCGTATCGGCTTTAACGCACAGTCACTCACTTTTGGGTCCCTCCCTTCTCTTGCCCTGGCTCACTTGTCTGAACTACTTACCTTTTGAGACTCATCTTGCACCCACCACACACTCATCTTACTTAGGACATTTAGTTGTGCCACCAGCCGACCTCAAATCCTTTAGGGGCTAGGCATTCGTTTGCATAAACCTAAAGATGAAGCTTTATTCTGGTTAACATTATGGCTAAGTCTGACCTGGCATATACAGCAAAACTAGGAATCAATCCAGTTCCTCACCGACTACACTTTGCTCCTTTGAGTAGACCTTAGCATGTTTATGTCTGCTACACACATACCACTACAGAAGTTAATAGGCTTCTTTCACAGCCTATGGAAGCACCTACAAATCAATTTTTTTTTTTTTGGAGAAGCTACTCAAATGCTTTAACAGTACTGTTAGTGTCCTCCCTCTCCTTGGCAAGACAATGAACGTTAATTAAAGGTAGGCTAGAAGGATTGCATGCTAACAAACAGGTCAGTCTTCAATCCCTATTTGATAGCATGGCACTATCATATAAACCTCTCACAGAACAATTCCACTTGCTCCAGAAGACAGCCACTAGGTTGGCACAATTCTTTTCTGCCTTTCCTTGGGGTGAGTGTGAGGTGTGTGTGTGTGTGTGTGTGTGTGTGTGTGTGTGTGTGTGTGTGTGTGTGTGTGTGTGTGTGCATGTGTGTGTGTTACATATTGCATCTCTGCCTTAACTCGGGGTGACGTGTCTGCCTGTACGTGTGCACATGCTCATAACTACTGCATGCCCTGCAGGCTCTCCAAATGGCATCGAGCAGTCTCGTACTGGGGCAGCCTCGGTTTGCAATCGAGTTAGGGCCCCAGTTGTGTGCTTTGAGGCTCTGCATGCTCGACGGGCTGCTCTACTTCGGCCACAGCTACGAAACAAAATTAATGGCTACCAGCACATCAAGCACAACGACACTACACCAAAATTCACCGATTGCGAGGTCGACAGTGACTAGGGCTATCGAGGTTACTCGAAATATGCATTCCGTGACGAGTGTTGGAGCCCATCACGTAAAAGGATATCAAGCGCCTGAAAAAAGGGTGCTGCCACTCAGCTTTCCTGGAGGAGTAGGCCGTCTACAACGGGCCTAAGCCCCCGGGTCTTAGCCTAGGGGAAGGTGCTTGCCCTTCAGCAGCCAGGTCGTAGGGTTTGAGTCCTGCAGCAGACAACCTATTACTGCCTGCAGCAAGCAGGGTGACATCCTCAAATACTCCTTCTTCTTCAGTCATATAAACGAGACTGCTGTATCATCCGGACTTTACTTTTCACTTTTACGCTGGGAGGTCGGAGCACGAAAGGCTCCAGTCGTAAAAAAACGATGACTATTCACACCCAAGATGCTTTTGAGAACTTGTAGGCCAACCAGCCAAGGATAATAATAATAATAATAATTCACTTGATAAAGCGCCCTCAGAGAACTTAATCTCTCTCTAGGCGCTTTACATTTGCTGTAAAGAGAAATGCAATTGGAAGGATAGGATTGCGAAAGGGTGTTCGATCTGGCCTCGGTCACACATACGCACCATACGTTCGCACTAGAGCTAGCTTTCCAGCCAGTGCCGACACCAGGCGGAATCGGTGACAGCAGCTAGCGGCTGCTTCTCGAGCCCCTCCTCCACCCACCCTACCCCCGATGCCCCGGGCGGAACTCAACTGGCTATCCAGAGCAGCGGCAGTGCTGCTGTGCTACTCGACTGACGCCGTCTGCCGCCTGCGTGCGGCGAACGAAAGCGCGCCGGCGAGTCGGCCAGGCAGGCGCCAAAGCCTGCGATTGACCGCCCGGTCGCCTAGCGGTCAGCGGTTCAAAGTTTCCGTCGGCCTGCGACCTGCTGACGCTAAAAGCACGAGTCATTACCTTTCTGAGCAGATTTGTATTCCGAACCTCTGGCAGCGGCAGCAGCAGCTTGCGGGATCTCCTTGCTACTCGCGTCGTCGCAGGAGACGGAGGCTAGGCTAAGACAAAAGTGCAATGCCACCAGTATCCATGCAAGTCGCTGGGACATCGCAAACACGCCGACACAGACAGTGTCATAACACTGGCCACGTGCCGCGAGCGGCGACGGCGAGCGACGCACACGCTCGAGGGTTGCTGGCCAGTGCAGGCGGTGCACGTCGTCCTCGGCCAAGCGGGGCGAGTCGGTGTCAGCTTCGGGCGGCGGCAGTTCGCGTGCACCTCCAGGAGGGACCCAGACGTGACATCACTTCCTACGAGGACCGCCGGCGCCACTGCCGCGACAGCAGACGATCGTGCAGCACCAGATCGGTGCACTGCATGCTGCAAGCCTGAAAATCTACAAGAATGTATTATAATTACTAATAAAATTACCAATTTCAAGGTGTATGAGAAACGATGAAAAACTATATTCAGGCCTCTCACTACTGCTGCTGCTCATGTGGTAAACACGGCACGTTCCGATTCCGCCACGTTCTAGGCTCGTTTTTATTATTCGCCGGTTCGCTCTGTTGTTGCTACTTTCGTGGTTATTAGAACTGCTCGACGACGGGTAAGTCGACACTGTGCGCCAGCATGGCATAAGACGATGTCTTTAAGCCTCATTGGCCTGGGGCGTGTCCGTGCCCTCCGTCTTGCCGGCGCTGGTTGCTTCTTGCCGAAGCTAGCGGCATTCGCACCCAGATGCCGTGTGCTGTTGTTTCAGATGCTATGGATAGAGGTTGGAATGATCCTCCAAGGTCTGTATTTGTGTCGAGTCCTATTCAGTCCGCTGCTGACAAGAGACCGCCGTTAACCCGTAGAGTCTTCCACGATGTCAACGCTTCTCGTGCAGCAAGTGGAGAGTCTGTCGTGCGGACTACTGAATTCCAGCGTAAGCAAAATTATTTTTGGGATCCAGTTGCTTAACAAAGAAAGAACAGTTGCAGTTCCGTATACTGTTGCACATTTAGGCAACTGCGTGTCGCTAAAGCATATGACCGTTCGCTTCTGGCGACTTTCGGTGCTAGGACGCGAATGCTAAAGGTGCTCGATCTGTAAGCTGTTGTGCGCAGTACGCATAATGATAGGAATTAGTTGGGCTATTCCTTTGAGGATTTTCTGCACTGATTCAGGCTACAAAATGCAGCACAGGGCCCTGAATCTGCAATGCGCCGCACATTATTTTGTATGCGTTGCTTGCGCCGCACATTATTTTGTGTGCGTTGCTTGTCAGCGTTCACCGACTTCTCAGTTTTGGCTGCTAATTCAGGGTGAACGGTGGGGCCGTTGCCGCAGGGGCCATTTGCACAGGTGCTAGTGCTACTCGCTCTACTCTGTCCCTCTCCATTCAACGGTTACCGTTGCGGAAGTCAACAAATTCAGGCGTTAATCAGGTTGTACGCTCGTATTGGCACATTTAGATTGTAGCTTTTTTGTGTGAGCGGCCCAGGCACGTGCAATGGGTATTAGGAGCAGCACAAGAATTAACATTAGAAAGAAAGAAAAAGACAAGGTTAGCTGATTCAACAATCTCATTTATGTAACTGTAGAAGAATCTTAATAGCTATCACCATCGATTGCAGTGGGCAATACAGGATCGCACTACAAGTGTAGAATCCACGATCTGGGTCGAGAAGAGCGAGCATCTTAACCTCGGGCTAAGACCCTGGGGCAACAGAGGGGGGTGCCATCATAGCGTGCACAGCTAAGACAAATTACATTCAGCTACTCTCTGTCCGAGCCAAGTTTGGCCTCTGTCTTAGCCACTCACTCCAGTAGCACCGTATTATGAAAGTGTATTTATCTTTGTCACTTTCCAAAGCTATGAGGATTAAAAAGTGGGTGTTTCTCTGGAGACTTTTTTTTTATAGTTCTCACAGCCTAACTTGTATTACCTATCGGCTGTCTAATTAAAGATTAGTGTAATGCACCAGAAGCAAGACAGCTGACCTTATGCTAACGTTTAAGATCTTATAATCCTTATTATAATCAATAATGGATAAATCGGCAGCCAGGTGAGCATAACATTGAATGCCTAATGGGCTATACAGACGAATAGAATATGTATTGGCTTTTTTGGAGTTGGATTTTTGACACAGAAGGTAAGTTAAGAATCATACCTACTATGCAATTCCGTACAGTATGCTTTTTCAATATTTCCATCCAAGATATCCCATATGTCCTATCTAGTCACTCCAAGTGACTCAGCCAGAGTGCCGCCGTGGCTTGCTTTCCATATAGCTACCTTGAAATAGTATTCGAAGCTGCTCGAAAAACTCTTAAGTATCTTCATATTTTGGTTACATCTGTTAGGTTTGGAAATGCCCAAGATACATTTTTGCCATCAGTCGTCCTCTTTACTAAATTTTCCAGCTGAGGTACGCTTCACTGTTGAATGGCATGCTTGGCAGTGCTTGCCTGGTTTTTCTAAAACAGTGGCCTATCTGAAGTCCTCTTGACTTTCGAAGAGCAGAGTTTCACAGTCCATTTACGTAAGAATTTGTAAGCAAAGCAACGGGAAAGTTGGAAGATAATTTTTAAATGCAGTGCTGTGTAGCGGTTGCAGAGCACTGTGCTGGTTCTTTCATATGGCAAGCAGTGGATCGGCTTGTGGGACCCCTTAAATAGGCAATTGATTACAGTAGGATAGCCAGAAGCAGTTTGAATAAAGAATGCAGTAAAGACAATTCACCCTAACTGCGTAGGCTCTGATTTTTTTTAGCCCAACCGGAGATGGTGTGTGTGTGTCACTCCCATGAGCATTCATCTCTAGGGTGCTCTGCATGGAGGTGTCAGATATTGCACAACTTCACTTCTTGGAAGTGTGTGCAAGCTGATTGTAAATCAGTTGGCGGAAGCCAGTCCACGTATTGTATCGAAGCAAATGTAACTATAGCCGTGCTGCAGTCCGAACTATTCTCAGTTAAATTAAAAAGCCTGTCATGACTTTTATTTATTCAGCTTGTACTTGGCGTTGTTGTTTGCTTTCGATGTGCACATCTTGTGAACCTCCTTAGTTTCTAGTGTTCATTTCAATTGCAACCGGTTTTACCAGGATGCTGTTGACGTTCAGTGGCTGCTGTGTTCGACTAGATTGCATCTGAGGTTGGACGAAGCTGCATCAGTATATGGAGTTCAGTTGTTCATTTGCTTATCTATGCACATTACATTTTCCATTCTTCGAAGATTAGGTTAAAGTGATGGAGGTTGTAGGTCAATGACCAATAGTCCAGCCTTTGAATAACCTCTTAGTTTAACTAGAGATGACTACTACAACCTGTGCTTGTGGTCATCAAGCTTATTGGTTTGCACAAGCTACCCCAGCAAGATCTGTTGTTTGTTAAAGGACTACTGTTTTGGACTGTCTTTGGTAGTTCTGACAGCATGTTTTACTGGTCACTGATCCTAAATTGTGATTATTTGGTTACCTCGTATAGTTTAGGATGCCCTGCTTACTTGTACTTGTCTGTCTAGGATATGAATAGTAATTCATTAATATTAAAATTAATAAATTATTACATCAACGGCCTCTTAGTGGTTGAGGTAATAATTTTATCATGTTGAGGATTACTGCACATTACAAAGTCTTTCTCCAGTCGACTGTTGCTGTTACTTCGACTAGGAGAGCCTTACAACTGTGGTATTCTGGGGCAGATTCAATTTTAACAAGCATTTTACTAAAGATCAGCTATTTAAAAATGCAAGGGTTATGTTTGATGGCTAAGGCTGCGTTCATTTAGCTGACAGGCTTTCCTCAAGAAATCTGATACTCAGCCAAGAAAAGCTAGTAACATCCGATAGAACGAATGGCAAAAGCAGCTGGTAATTTTTTCTAAAAGCTGCAGAAATTCACCCGTAAGCCAAACCCGTAAGCCGTAATACAGCCCTGCCGTACCATTTGTCAACTTTACGAACTTGTATGTGCAGCCCTCTACGTTGGCCACCATGATGTAGGGTGATTTCTGCTGACTTGGTTTTGGCGAGATATATGTTTCTGTTACAATGCATCTGTTGGTTTCAGCCAAACAGTGGTCGGGTATGCCACCTTCAGTAATGGCACATGCTGCTACCTGTTCTGGAATGTCGGTAGACTGCTCGGTGCCCAGGCTGCCACCCCTTGGTTTAGCTTACCACGAGACTACACCCAGCAGCCTTTTGAAGGATGAAGCCGGCAAGCAACTGGAGTATTGCCGGCATGTCTTTCTACGGCGCCTGAATGCATGGTGCAGCACCCCAAGCTTAGAGGCAGAGGTATACACTGCAGAGCGCTTCTGATTTTTGTCGATTTAGGCTGATCTCTTAGGCAGCAGCTTGTTGTCTATAGTCTGGTGAAAGCATAAAATTTTCTCAATTTGAAATGACGATAAAACCGACTTATTGGTTTGGGCAAACCTCGTGCTACTCAGAAATTGAGGCTTGGCCAGCATATCTCCTGTGCCATCTTCGCTTAATCTGAATGTCTTGTTCCAAAGTGACTTTTCTCTAGGTGGCCAGATCTACCTCACAATCAAGTCTACCTAGTCTCCTCTGTATACCAGTGCACAAATTTGGGCCTGCCTTGACTAGGATACCACAGCTAAGCTGATCCATGCATTTCTAATATCCCGACTAGACTTTTGGAATTTCCTAGTTTCAGGCTTTTCCGCTGTGTAATAATTCACTTACAGTTGGTACAAATTGAGGTTTTGTCACTCACTTTCAGTTTCCTTGATTCTTTGGTGGTGGAATGCTTATCAGAAATACACCTCAACTGCTCTTTTGACTTTGCTATGCATCCCACTTTCTCTTTGTTGCATGAGATGACATCTGTTGGCTATCGAATGTGTATCGAAAGCTGCTTAGGGTGTGAGTGCACTATTCAAAACTCTCTTGCACAACACCCACATAGCCTTTGGCTTTGTGGAGTTACAGAAAGAGGTACATACTTCCTCATCAGGCCATGTATCTTACTACCTGCTCTTCTGACTCAAGTTGTATAGCCATGCCTCAAAGAAACCTCTAATTCGTTGGAGACCACGCCTTCAGTTCGTATGCTTTCCAACCTGCCACTCACTCCTGAATGATATCGCGATGTCACCTGAAAAAAGATGTTCGATACAGCATTTTTGTTGTCAGTGTGAATTGTCCTTTGTGTGCATGTGCTTGCTGACCCGATGGATTCTGTCACTTACCGATTGACATGCTTTCTTTCTTGCATATGTAGTGCCAAGAAAGATATTTAGTTTGCTTCGGGTGCTGTTCAAATGTCTTAATATTATTAATATTACTAACGTACGTCTTAGTTATAACGTTTGTTATTGGTCGGAATGGGTGGTTTGGTAGCCTGATAGCTTCATTACATTCGTTCTTTCTAGTGTTTTGGTAGCACCTTTGAGGGTGCTTAGTGCTTCGAAAACCGGCTGACTAACCAGCTGTAGTACATGTTTTTATTTTTTTCGAGTGAAATGATACTAGCTGGGTGTGTTAAGTCACATGAATAAATAGGTATGACTCCAAAGGAATACTACCGAGTTCTCAAAACGTGGTTCAAGGAGATTTGCCTTACCTGTAAATCAGAGGTTAATTGTACATGCATAAGCTTGCTAGTCAATTCATCTTGCCTACTGTAAGGCTTAGGGCTTGATATGAGTGTATATATTCTTGTATTATTATTATTATTATTAGTAGTAGTAGTATTATTATTATTATTGGTCCCTTGGATCGACTTGTTGCAGACAGGAAAGGGAAGGCCTTTTGCAAATGTGCCAAGGCAGGTATTTGCTGAACGTTTTGGATTGAGCTCCAGACTGCTATTCTTATTCTGTGGTTTCCAATGTGGCAGAACACCAGCCTTATATTTTGTGTGTCGATGTGGTGCTCTACTGGTGCTTGCCTAGTTTCCAACACAGGATAAGCTAATTAAGAGCCTTTTATTTATTTTCTCATCTTTTTGTAGTGTCTCAGAATGCTATCACTTATTAAGAAGCTGCAAGTACCTTTACCTCCATCCTAATCGTTCTGTTGCAAGACATTGACTGCTTATCTTATTATGCTAGCCTTAACAGTTTGTAACTGAAGGAGCTACTTAGCTTCCAAAGAAAGATATCAAATATAATTTTGTAAAGTTCTTTCTTTTAGCTATCTACACGGGTTTCAGCATCGAGTAGTATTCAGCAAGACCATTTTCCTGTTCTTGCAACTGGTCAAGCCACCCTGCTCTGACGGGGGGGGGGGGGTTAAGATGCTTACCTTTATCGACTAGGGTCGTGGGCTTGAGCCCTGTGAAATATGTTAAGTGCCTGAGTGGACATTCAGTGCTCATGTGGTGGTGTACAAATAGAAGTATATCTATTGTCTTTTGCTTAACGTTACTGCTTTGCTGTGTGTTTGCTGAATAGTGTAAATAAATAATTAATGTGATGAGTAGCATATGCCTATTCTGTTTAGCGGATCCACCACGTAGAGAATGTAAAGGCAGCCATCGCAGCACTAAGTGAGCTCTGGCTGAGTGAAAAATTATCTGCATTCGTTACAGAGACGGTAATAGGTATGGCACAAGGTAATTATGAATGTGTTAGCTTGGCTGTTTTTTGAAAATTCTGTTAAACCTCATATTTTTAGCATTGTTACTTTAATGTAGCCTAGGAGATGTGTGGCTACTGAGATTTCTGGTGTCTTATTGGTAAAACCTGTCGTGATATTCTTTTAATCATATCAGCATCCAGAAGCCCTATTTATGTGTAGTACGTGATTGGAAAGGCTGACTCTCAAAATTGGCTCTGCCAGCATATCTCCTGTTGAATCAGCTCGAAATCTAGGTGTCATATTCCAAAGCGACCTCTCGTTAGACGACCACATCAGCTCCACAGTCAAATCCGCCTATTTTCAGCTTCATAACATTGCTAAAATTCGGGCCTGTTTAGATAAAAATACCACGTCCAAGTTGGTCCATGCATTCGTGACATCTCGTCTCGACTTCTGCAACTCACTACTTACTGGCCTACCAGCAAGTGCGATCAGGCGATTGCAGCTGGTGCAAAACTGTGCAGCTAGGCTTGTCTGTCGTGAGCGTCGCAGTTGCCACATTACTCCACTTCTCGCCGACCTGCACTGGCTACCAGTCAAGCAACGGATTGACTTCAAGGTTTTGTCGCTCACTTTTAGGTCCCTTCATTCTATGGCTCCAGCCTATCTGTCAGATATACTACCCCATCAGGCTAAGCATCGTACCACCCGCTTTTCGGAATCCAACAGTCTAGAAATACCTCATACAAACCTTAAATCCTTTGGAGACCGTGCATTTAGTTCATATGCTCCCAAAGCCTGGAACTCCCTCCCGACCTGCGTCAGAACATCCCCTGACCTGACCACATTTAAAAGGAACCTAAAAACACACCTATTTAGGACAGCATTTAGTGGGTCCCTGTGATTCGTCCTTGATGTGCTTATGCGTGCTGACACTGTGCATGCTGCCACTAACCACATTTGCATGCTGACCCTGTGCATGTCACCCCTAACCATATTATTCATTTCGTTTGTTTTTTCAATCATGATTGTACTTACCATTCAATTGCATTTCACTTTACAGCAAATGTAAAGCGCCTAGAGAGAGATTAAGTTCTCTGAGGGTGCTTTATCAAGTGAATTATTATTATTATTATTATTACGTCGGTCTTTTTTTTATTCTAGCAATGGAGCATGAAGACTGGCACGCTGCTAAGTGTAGGCAACAAGTACTTCTACCCTGCCATAGGGACGAGGTATGAGTCGTGGGATAATTAGTCGTTGGTTTGTGCTGAGTTGTATAATAGCCGATGAATACACGATATGTGTGTATTTTGCAATTAGTGGTTTATGTCTGTCATTGCAACCCTGCTGGCCATTCGAGAGTTTCAAAGAACATCGGCATTCATGACTATCATATGTATTATGCATAGCATAAGCTGTCCATAATTCGCAGAGCTGCTTCTTAGTGGTTCTTGCCTCTTTGAGAAAGGCAATGTACCTTATGTTGCCAAGGCAGCTGCTAGGACTCTTTAATGTTGTGTACGTTTTCTCTTATTTCCTTAAGAGCAATGGTCAAAAAGGCTGAGCCACTGACAGAACCACATCACTTTGATTTGCTATGTTGCAAGAGGTCACTCATTCTTCTAAACGTGTTTGAAAAATGATGCTGTGCAATGTTTTTAGGGAATGGAGAGTACTTGTTTTTTTTAAGAAATAGCTTGATGCCTTATGAGCTAATTTAGCACTTGGCTGTGACTTAATCCATGAAGGGAGACTTAGCACTCATTAACTTTGTCGTGTACATGGATAGTAAGAGTAAGAATAATAATAAAAATAAGAAGAAGAATTTTGTGTTACACCTTCAGAGAACTAGATAAAGTAAACGATAAATTAATGCCAGAGAAGCTTTATATCGCAAGGAGTCGTGTCATCAGTGTTAGCATAACTCTGCCAGTGAAAGCGGTAATTTTCAGGGGATAATCTTAGTCGTGCAGCGATCGGCAGAAGCAACCCATCATTCCCCGAGCTTGAACTGTATTAAAGCTGTTTGTAGCCACTTGGTCAAGGATTGGAACAGGTCAAGGATATAACTTGGTCAAGGATAGGCTTTCACTTGTATGCAGATGACACTCAGTTGTACCTTTGCTTTGATCCCTCCCAGCCTTCGAGCACCTTGAATTCTCTCAAATCACTTGCTGCATATATTGATGACATCCACACATGGATGGCAGCAAATTTTCTTAAACTAAACGATGATAAAACTAACTTGTTAGTTTTAGGTAAACCCAGTGTGATTCAGAATTGGAAAGGGTGACACTCAAAATCGGCTCTGCCAGCATATCTCCTGTTGAATCAGCTCGAAATCTAGGTGTCGCGTTCCAAAGTGACCTCTCGTTAGACAACCACTTCAGCTCCACAATCAAGTCTATCTACTTTCAGCTACATAGCGTTACTAAAATTCGGGCTTGTTTAGATAAGGATATCACGTCTAAGTTGGTCCATGCATTTGTGACATCCCGTCTTGACTTCTGTAACTCACTGTTTGCTGGCCTACCGGCATGTGCAATCAGGTGATTACAGCTGGTGCAAAACTCTGCAGCTAGGCTTGTCTGTCGTGAGCGTTGCAGTTGCCACATCACACCCATTCTCGCCGACATGCACTGGCTACGAATCAAGCAACGTATCGACTTCAACGTTTTGTCGCTCACTTTTAGGTCCCTTCATTCTTTGGCTCCAGCTTGTCTCCCAGATCTACTCCCCCACCAGGCCAAGCATCGTGCCACCTGCTTTTCGGAATCCAACAGTTTACCAATACCTCGTACAAACCTCAAATCCTTTGGAGACCGTGCATTTAGTTCGTATGCCCCCAAAGCCTGGAACTCCCTTCCGACTTGCGTCAGAACATCTCCTGACTTGACTACATTTAAAAAGAACTTAAAAACGCCTATTTACAACAGCATTTAGTCGGTCCCTGTGATTCGTCTTTCATGTGCTTATGAGTGCTGACACTGTGCATGCTGCGGCTAACCACACTTGCATGCTGACCCTGTGCATGTCACCCCTAACCATGTTATTCGTTTTGTTTGTTTATCAAGCATGATATTACTCAACATTCAATCGCGTTCCCTTTGCAGCAAATGTAAAGCACCTAGAAAGAGATTGAGTTCTCTGAGGGCGCTTTATCAAGTGCATTATTATTATTATTGAAGACTGGTTTTATTATTCGGTGTATGTATGTTTATTATGATGTGGCAGGTCATAGTGGAAGGTCGTCGTAGACATTGAGCAAATATGCTGGCTTGCAATTGCACAGCCCTGCAGTTATTTCAAATGAATTGAATTAGCACGAAAAGGTTTTTGCTCCACAACCCTTGTAATGGGACGTGGATCCGGTCAATGATATGTGATGGTAGTCAGGGGAAGCTGAACGGTCGGTCCTGGGAGCCTGATTATTCAGTACCAGGGATCTTATCCTGCGACTCAGGGTCTGGACCGGGAAACAGTTAAAATCCTCACACCTTTAGAATATCAGCGGTTGGACTTTCTATGGCTACAATTCAAACCTCTGGTGCTGTCGGAACTCCAGTTTGCCGGAAGTTACTTAGGTACATCTCTTCAGGCTGCTATACTGGTGACAGTCAAAGGCTTATAATGAAAACACTAGAATTGGCCTTTTGAGCTAGAAAATTAGCCTTTTTTTATCGAGAGCTGGCTATCACATCGCTGGTTTGCCAACGACCAAGCTGTTAATTTGTATTGTATATCTGTTGCAGTGCTTTCTGAGGTAGGAGTAAAACCTATGGCCCCCCACCAGTTCTAACACTTCCGGACTTGCTTTGTACTGTCTATGAAATTCCACGTGCTAAGTAATGAATAAATAAAGATCAGCTGAATCAACGGCCTCATTTTCTGTAGCAGGCAAAGAGCCTTGGTAACTTTTACTGACTTGCAGTATGCAATACGAAATTATCAGCTTGGGGGCAAAACCCTCGACCTGGATTAGGAAGTGCAAGCACATTACTGCAAGGCTAAGGCCCGGTATAGGTCGTTGAAGGGATATTACAGTGTTGTAAGAACGGGGCTCTAGCAAGCCAGAAGTTAGATGAAAGCTTCGAGTGAGTGACCTACCATGTGCCGTAACATTAAAAAAAAATGTTTTTGCTACCAGCTCAGTAGCCGTTTCACTAATGTCGCCGGCCTTTGTAAGCCACACAAAAAAGGGGAAATTGGCCGATTTAGATATCAGGGCTCCTAAAGAGACCACTAACCACATTTGCATGCTGACCCAGTGCATGTAACCCCTAACCATGTTATTCATTTTGTATGTTTTTCAAGCATGATTTTACTTACTATTCTATTGCGTATCACTTTGCAGTAAATGTAAAGCGCCTAGAAAGAGATTAAGTTCTCTGAGGGCGCTTTATCAAGTGCAATATTATTATTATTATTATAAAGAGGACTAGCATGGGAATTATGGAGGTTGAAGAACTTGGAACTATAAATATATATATAAGAAAAAGCTTCATACTTTTAGATTGGTACGTACCTTATATTGACAAGATAATGATGCCAAGCTCACTGCCAGCTCATTAAAGCCCTTCCTTGCCTTCCCGTCCAACCTTGGTGCGATGCTCATGCATAGCTCACTGAGTGACCAAATGTCAACCTAGGGACTATTTATTGCGCACCATGGATTAAAGCTGGGTCCCAATTCATGGTGGCAAGCCTTTGTCAGTTGCTGCCGACCTGTTCATTAAAATGCTATGCAGAATGAGAGAAATACACGCTGCCATGGTGTCTCATTGAATTTCTTTGTATCAATAGCATGGTATTTTTGTATTTTCATTTAATGTAAGAAACTATTTCCTCGTGTTACTTGCAGTTTTAGTAGGCTTTTCATTGAAGAAGAACTGATTATCCTAACCAAGTAGCCTCTGTGGCAGTGGCCGTTATACAGCAATGATATTATTGCTGTGCTGAGTGCATATTCGGCAAGCCTAATTTACCTGCTGGTTTAATTTGGGACTGCCTAGGTAGCCGGTGACACATTGCTGCATGATCTTTTTTCGCTTGATTTTATCTGAGCATGCAATACCCTGATGATAAGCATGTGTTTAGATTAACATAGAGCATATTTTTAAAGTATATAATCTGCAATCTATATACAAAGAGCAATTCACATTTCTAGACATAGAAACCACACAATTATCATTCACTCTAATGACAGTTGTGACTTGGTATGAGGTTGTTATTGCTAGTGTCTAGGTGGGCATATTGAGGCTGTTTGGGTTTGGCTCTATGAGGGCTTGTTATCGTTGGACTTTGGAATAAATAGCTGATGCAGTTCCTACAAGCTTTTGCAATTGCAGACTACTAAGGTTTGTTGTTTCTTGAACTTCTACTATAGTTAGAGTTAAGCAGCCAGGAAGAAGAGATCCTAATAATAATAATAATTAGTAGTAGTAGCAGTAGCAGTAGTAGTGATAGTTGATCTTAATAAGATGTGTATATAAATCATCGAACTAAATAGCTTTCTAGGCACTACAGAAATGCTGGATTTGAAGCTTTTCAATTGGTTAGTGATAGCATGAACAAAGTCAGCATGCAAATGCACACAAAAGACAATTTACACTGACCCAGCAAATGGTGTGGGTTTTTAGCTTCTTTTTATATGTCAGTGGATATTGTAACTCAATCGAGAAATGAGTTCCAGTCTTTGGGAGCAATCGAACTTGGACATGGTCTCCAAAGGGTTCGAGGTTGGCAACAAGCACAGCTCAACGGACTGAGTGAGAACATCGGGTGGTATGATGAATAGCTTGATTAGGAAATATGTCGGATAGGTTCTCTGGAGCAAGAGAGTGAAAAGATTTAAAAGTGAAAGATAGAACCTTGAAGTCGATATGCTGCTTGATGGGGAGCAAGCACATGTCGGTAAGCAGTGGTGTTATGTAGCAGTTGCTTCGTTCACGACAGACAAGCTGGCTGCAATAGTTTTACTCCAACTATAAGCCCCTTGGTGCAAAAGCCGCAAGACCTGCAAGTAGTGAGTTACTGAAGTCGAGAAAGGGTATCACAAATGCAAAGACCAATTTGGATGTGGTATCCCTGTTTTAGTAGGCCCACATGTTTGCCATGTTACCTAGCTGAAAGTAGGCAGACTTGACTGTGGAGCTGGTGTGATCGTCCAGTGAAAGCTCACTCTGGAAGAGGACACCCAGATTACATGCAGATGGAAAAAAGATCCAAATATTTACTGATGGGTCCAAGTTTGAGGGGTAGGTTTTCTGATTTCTGACTAACTGTAGGTTTGCCCATAACTAGTAAGTTAAGTTTTTATATCATTCAATCTGAGAAAGTTGTTGACAGAGTTTGGCATGCTTAAATGCTGGAAGAGATCAAAGCATAGGTACATCAGTGTGCATAGAAATGAAAGCCTAGATTGTGCATGGCGATTACATCGACAAGAAGAAGAGCATACATTGTGAAAAGAAGTGAGTCAAGTGTAGACCCCATGGGTACCCCATACTTAAGGCACTTTGGATAACTGTTGTCTTTTGACATTAGCGCCGTGACGTATTCCTCTGAAGTTGGACTTAAATTATTGCTGTGCAGTGTGCCAATCATGCCCTGTTGAAATGAGAGGTGCTCAAGAAGGACTTGAGGATCAATAGTACCAAACGCTTCCAAAAGATCGAGCGAAACAAGCAGAGACTCGACCTGAGTCGGCATTCCTGAAATCGTTATACACTCACAACAGCAGTGCTGACTCTATGGAATAATGAGCTCTAAAACCTGAAGGAACGTACTTGCTAGGTTTATAGCATATGTAAAGTGCCTAGAAAGAAGTTAGTTTATCTGAGGGTGCTATACAAATGTAATATTATTATCATTAGGCTTAGTGTTTTGACATACAAGTTAGCTGGCCTGCCCCTACTTGTTCCAGTGTCCTTGATAGGAATGGCAGATTGGTTGGAGGTTGCTTAAGTTTTCCTGGTCTAGTGATGTTGTCTTAATGAATAGCCTAACAACAGCCTTTTTGAAGGATGCAGTTACAAGACCTGAAGCTAAGGCTGTATTTATTATGTTAGTAATGTGGGGCTGCAGCAACTCTCTACATCTTAGAAATAGATCGGTGGGTATGAGGTTTAGAGGGCTAGTAGTCGTCTTAGATTTAGACTTAAAAATGAACTACGAGATAAGGTCATTTATGGCAGGCTTGACTGTGGACATTAACGTACTACAAGCAACTGAGGAAGCCATTGAGGAGTTTACTTTAGGGATGGACTCTCAATCTTTCTGACAAAGAAGCTAGAGAAGCAATCTGCTATTTAGCCACAATAATCACTGGGTAGGGTGCTGACCTAGGAGCTGTTAAGGAAATGCTTGATGGTCGCATCAGCATTTTTGAATTGGGCATCTGTTATTCGTATATGTTTTTATAGAAACTAGACTTGGCCTCGATGGATTGGTGCAATCTACAATACTCAAATGCCCAACGATGTACAGTTAATTGTAGCTTGCGTATGCTTTTTCAGGGTTGTGCTTACTAATGGAGCGCTGGTTTGGCCCAGTGGTTAATGTGCTCGCCCCGGCCAGCTTACTAATCTTACTTACTAAGGTGCTTACTAATCTTGGCTAGTTTAATGTCTGCAGTAAAATATAGGCCATCTTGGAGACGTCGTAGAGTGTGCTTAGTCAGAGGCAGAAACTCGTTCAGAACATCGGCTGCTATCGTGTTATAGCATTCTACGGGTTGCATCAGGTCGGCCAGAGAATTGAGCGGCAGGGTTAAGAAGATATTTTCATTCGAACAGCCTCAATGTCGTGGATCTGAAGGTTTTAGCGATTGGCAGATGATTTTGGACATGGACGATGAACATTTACTAGAGACTGAATGGGATCACCCTGTCGACAGAAGTGAATAATTTGGTAGCGATATGAGCAGATTGGATAAAATAGTGGGAGAACGTTTGAACTTTCCTGTGTCCTTTGATGGGAATGGGACTGTGCACATTAGCCACAAGAGAAAATTATTTTGTCAGCATGAAATTCGGCACTTAAGGGGTAAGTTGAGTCATCGAAAGGAATTTTTTAAGTCACCCAGTTCGAGGAAAAATCTTTTCTCAAAAAAGTTTTCTCAAAGGGTGCTTTCTGGAACATTAAATCAAAATGAATT
This sequence comes from Cristatella mucedo, assembly GCA_009760855.2. Taxonomy (NCBI): domain Eukaryota; kingdom Metazoa; phylum Bryozoa; class Phylactolaemata; family Cristatellidae; genus Cristatella; species Cristatella mucedo. The sequence continues at coordinate 6,911,709 of WPIO01000012.1, forward strand.
CAGGTAAGTGGGAAATAAAGGAAGGCTTGGTACCTGGATTGGGAAGTGATAGATTGCTAGTACCCTTGGCAACTTGGTGTTGGAGGGATTCAAAATAAAAGATTCGATGGACTGCTTAGCAGAGACAGCAAATAATTTTGAGGGTCGAGTACCAGTAAGATCTCTGCAACACCGGTTTTTATTAATCTCGGGATATGGAAGAAAGGGAAGCCTGTAGCCGGCTTCGGTTATGGTCTGGCAGTTAGTTTATGTCTGCCAGGTCTCAGTTTAATAAATAGGTTAATGCCGTCATCAAAAAAATGTTAAGTAAAATAAATATAATTAATTTGTATAGATTTAGAGCTCTGTTCATAGTTTGGCATTCAGCTTCTGACGTGCATCGTTCTTTAATGTCTGTGTTCATGGACCACTGTGATTCCAAATCTGCTCTCAGGCTTCACTCAAATATCTGACTGCCCAGTATTGTATGCAGCATTCTTTAGGAGAGATTTTGCAGATGTAGTTCAAACTCAAGCCTGTCATTTGGTGTGCAAGTAGCCAATAGCGTAAACCCGTGTTAGTGAACAGTAAAGTTACACTGGGAGCAGTCAAGAACACTAGTAGCACAAATACAGCAATGAAGGAGAGGCGTATGTGCCACTTTCAAGTCGTAGTTAGCCCAAGGGTAAGGTGCCCGCTTTTCACGGTCCAGGTCGTGGGATCGATATCTGAAATGGACGATCCTTTACTGCTCACTGCAAGCTGTGGTAATAGCCACTAAGGCTCTTCTGCTGCTATACAAATCAGCTAATCTTTATAGTACACGTTTGTCTTGTTCGAGTTTAGCTAGGAGTCATTTTAGCGTAAAGCAAGACTGAATTTATAGCTCGTAAGGACTCATCTTCGGCCGTGTTGAAGACTAACTGCTGAGGCACCTTGCTCGCAAAGCTGGGCCACGAGATGTCCTAACGAAATCTATTTTCAAATGTAAAAAGAAAATGATATATCATTTCCCGTCTCTGGTACGCCGCTACTGTATGTCATTAGGTACCAACAGCGGCTTTTAGCTGGCTTAGATAGGCTGCCAGTACACAATTTTGAAGCTAGATTTTTCTGCTAAGCTTACCCGTTGAGAGCTAATCGGCCTAATTCAACATCAGAATGTAGATTTGACCTCTTGGCAGAACCAAAGTTCAAGTCGTGAATACTTAAAAGGGATAAATTAGCTTTTTGTTTCTGATTATGTAATGATATGTGCTCCCTAGCAGCACTGCTTTGAAGTCCTGAAGGAGCTGCAATATGTTCCGCTTGCTTTGTCTTGACACTAATTTCATGTCATCAGTGCATCAGTCACAGTTTTGTCATCCGACCGTGGTCATCATCGGTTCTTAAGTTGCGTCCTCGGGAAGTGCTTGCAACCTGCCCTTCTCACAACCGAGTGTTCGTAGATAAATCTATTTACAAGTTCGGTTGTTTTCTTCGCACTATTTTGTGTTAAATGTCTTTACATTAGCTATGTTAACCGAAGACTGGTTTGAGATCAAGGGATCACTTGTAAGTAATTAGACCGTGACTTTTCAAAAATTGTAGCAAGGCTGGAATCATGTAACTAACTAAAACAGGGAGCTAAACACCCGTGCTTGTATATCATGAAAGTATCCTTTGTTGCTTTACCTCACTTTCTTTTGCAAAGGAAAGTATCTCTGTAGTCTTGAGCATTGATCCGGCCTGCCCGAAATGAAAGCAACCATCTTACTGCTATTCCATTTCAGCGGTTTTCCCTGCTTCTGAGCTAGCTGGACCGGTATCCTTTTGTTATTGCTAGGCAACCAGATAATTAGTCTACATTCCATGTTGAGCAGTAGGTATCATTGCCGGCCTTGGCTACTTCAGTTTTGCTTACACTCACTGCTTTTACTCGTTTAACCTATTCATGAATTCGCAGTGATTGGCACAAGACCTTTGAAAAGGAATGTATCCGGTTGATCTGGAAAAGAGGTGAACCATCGTGTATAATGCAACTATACTATCAGCTGCTCCCGACTTTGTTGCCCAGGTCTGCTAGTGTCCGAGTGGTTCGCTGAGCTCGGGATTCTTACTTTCTCAAGTGTTTCGTCAGCCAGTCTGCTGCTACACCATAATTGAATGATCCCAACCTGCCTAGGGTGGGCAGGGTAGGAGGAGGTGCTAGATGCAGATGCACTTATCTAATTGCTTTGAGCAGAGCGATTAGATGTGTGCAGCATTCCTTTACGGCTAGAGGCACCCAGATAATAATAAGATGGTTATACATTTGTATAGTGGTCAAAGAGAACTTAATCTCTGTCAGGGCACTTTTCATTTGCCGAAAGGAAGCATACAAATTGGCTATTGCTCAATTTTAGCATGGATGAGCACACAAAGAATGATTCTGACTGGTGGATCCAATCTGTGCAAGCACGTGGTTTATTTGCTTTTCCTTAATTGTCACGTCAGGGACGTCGCGACGTCTGTTAGAAGTGAGTTTCAGGCTTTGGGAGCAAATGAACTGAAGGTTGGTCTCCCAAGGACTTGAGGCTTCAGCTAGGCGACTTGTTTTCGAGTAGTGTGTGGTACGATGCCTAGCCTGGTTGGGGGTTATTCTGATAGGTACGTCGGAGCAACAGATTGAATGCACCTGAAAGCAAGTGGCTGATCCACGAAGTCGATGACGTGCTGCTTGATGGAGGGTCTCACTAGGTAAGGCGGTTGCTTTTCACGACCTCGGCATCGAGGTCGTGAGTTCGAATCCTGCAGTGGTCGATCCTTTATTGCCACTGCAAGCGGTGGTGATTGCCGTAAAGGCTCTTCTGTCGCTATACAAAACGAGGCTGTTAAATCAGCTAGGGCCACTGCAGGTCTGCTAGAAATGGCGTTTTATGACAGTTGCAATGTGACAATGCAATGCGACAGGCAAGTCTTGCTGAAGAGTTTTGTACCAAACGTGGGTGTCTGACCTGTAAGCAGTGAGTTTACACAAGTCTAGATGGGATTTCATAAATGCATGGGCCAGCTTGGCTATGGTATCCTCATCTAGGCATGTCCATGTTTTGTCTGTTTGTGTGCCTGTCTGTCTCTATCTGTCTGTCTGTGTGTGCCGGAACATGTGCCGTATGTGTGTCGTATACATCCATGTAGGTCTTCCTTTAAGCCAAATGTACTTTCCTCAGCTGCAGGATATTTATTTTTTCAGAACCTATGTGATCAACAGCTATTAGGACATTCCCAATGTGTATGTGCCATTAGCAGTACTGGTATACTAACTCCAGCTGTGATTCTCATTTTGCACTGTTCAGGCTTTATTGCTGTGCTTACGTTTTTGATAGGTTTCTGGCTGGCTTGATGGGATCTGCCTCATGCTGGATTGAGCTTGATGTGCCTGCAGGCTGCAGCAGAAACAAGATGGATTGGCTTGCCACCGATCCCAGCCTGCCTTGGCCGTTCGGAACTGCTGTGCTCGATTGCAGTTTCTGCTTGTCCGTATGTATTTAGGACAACAGCATTGATGGATGAAGTTGATGGCGACCGAACTGACTGTGTAGGACCCATAGTAGCCTCATCCGCTCTGTTTACCGTCCCAGCTTTTTGCTGGGACGGTATGGGTCGGTCAGTCAAATCGGCTTCGTTCTGTTTCGTACAGGTGTGCTCGCGAGCCCTTTACTCTCAGGCTGCATCTAGCCATAGTGTCCATGCATTCGACGGCCGTCGCATTGGTACCAACCTAGTTACAGAAGACTTGGCCATTTGAAGGCATGTCGGCCAAGGTGAACATGTATATGCAATGCGTTCCCCTACCACCGTTTACCACGACGGCGGCTACGGTACTTGCTGTATCGCCGTGCATCGGCATTACTAGTCAAAATCCGGAATTCCTGAAACAAGCTTGCTACCATTTTGCTGCCCAGTTCGTAGATACTGCTGCAACTTTTTGAAGATAGTACTCGTGGATGAGACCATTTCCCAATATACTGTTTGCAGAAATCCATGTTCAAGTAAAAATGGCAGCTTGAGCGGCAGTACAGTACACCATGAAATGTTCTAATTGGTCATGGCATTGTCTGACTACACGTGTTTAGAGGTTTTCTTGTGTGCCAGGCGGCTTGTCATACTTTTGCGATACCCACTTTGCCTGATATCACTCTGAATGTGCTCTTTCTTGTACAAATCTGTGAGGCTGCTCACTTTGCCTCACTTGTCCTCGTGACTGAAACAATGAGGTAGCTATTTTTCTTGTTTGCAGGTCTGCCGTCATATGCCGGCCCACTCAAAATAGCACCCAGATTTATCGTGCTGATGCTGGTGTGCTAGGGTGACCCTTGGCAGTGGCTAGCATGTTTGTGACCTAGTATGCCACCGAATGTACCTTAGAAACTAGATACCTTGCTTGTTGTGTCTGGAAGCTGCCGAGACCTACAACTTGTGGGTCCAGGCATGCTGCATACTCTCGCTGTGTCCTAGTTGGTTTATAGCCACGTAATAATAGTCATTTGACAAATCTAGGGCTTTCTGACTTGACACTGTGTCGTATGCTTCCACCCAAGTTGTGTGACAACTGGAGCAATATGATAGTGCAGTCATCTGACCTCCCGACGATACATACTTGTTATTGATGTTTTGGAGCTGAACAGCTCTAGTGGCCATAGCCGTGCATTGACCCGGGTCTAAAACCTCCCAATGCCAGGTGTATCTACACTATCCACCTCCAGCTGAAGCGATCTTCAAATTTCGTTCTACTTTATGATTAGGCTGGCTACGTTATGTCCTTCGAACTGACCGTTTGATCGAGTTCCTTACTAATCAGGGAATCAAGGAAAGAAACTAACTACTGTTCATGGAGTACCAAAGAAGGCTCTTGGCAGCGTATGGCCTCAAGGCAAGCTACTGCTCGTGTTCAAAGATCAGCCGTTCAGAGTAACCAACATTCCTGTGATACTGTTTCTAGGCTAGTCGACAGGCCCAGCTACCCTACATCAAAAGGATTGCCAGCTTGATACCTGCTAAACTGGGGATTACTTACATAAGCCCAAACAAGCTTTATGCTGTTTGTCTTTACTGTGTCTAGCAACTCGCATGGCTATTGAACTTTCAGTCTGGCTACAGGTGTCATATCAGTACTGTTTAATCGGTGGCTCATAGTATTAGTATGTGCTGCATAGCTTACACCCACACCCACACGCTTATACAGGCTAGCACACGGCATCGTTAGGGCACAGATAAAGACTGGGGCAAAGGTAGACCTGTTTGTTGATGAAGTATTGAGTATTCAGGCTAATGCAGTTCAAAGTCGGTCGAAATGCATAGCATTGTGGGTCACCAGGCAACAAAAACCTGTGAAGCACAACCGCTACAAGGTGAAGTAGTAAGTACTGCAAATCCCTTACCAGTCAAACAGCCAAGCAAGTTAAAAGTCGGCAGTGAAATGATAAGGAAGCACCGTCGTTAGAAGTCGGGCATATCCACACCACCAGTTTTACTGCAAAAATGCCTACATTGTCAGGAAGGCTTTCAAAGCCACTACCAGTTCGAAGCTTTCATTAAGAGTAGGGCACCCAATGCTACTAATGTAAAACGCCTAGAAAGAGATTGAGTTCTCTGAGGGCGCTTTATCAAGTGCATTATTATTATTATTATTACTCGTGAAGAACAGCAAGTTCATACTAGAGAAGAAATATGCAGAACCTGCAAACACCAGACACTAACCGGACAATAATTTAGGAACAATACTCTTGGCTCTGGTTTCGGAGATTGCTGTTTCCACTCTTGGCGACACGACAAATGGGTTACTGGGCATTTGTAGCAATAATAATAATAATAATTCACTTGATAAAGCGCCCTCAGAGAACTTAATCTCTCTCTAGGCGCTTTACAATTGCTGTAAAGTGAAATGCCATTGAATGGTAAGTAAAATCATGCTTGAAAAAAACAAACGAAATGAATAATATGGTTAGGGGTGACATACACAGGGTCAGCATGCAAATGTGGTTAGTGGCAGCATGCACAATGTCAGCACGCATAAGCACATCAAGGACCAATCACAGGGACCCACTAAATGCTGTCCTAAATAGGTGTTTTTAGGTTCCTTTTAAATGTGGTCAGGTCAGGGGATGTTCTGACGCAGGTCGGGAGGGAGTTCCAGGCTTTGGGAGCATATGAACTAAATGCACGGTCTCCAAAGGATTTAAGGTTTGTATGAGGTATTTCCAGCAATTGACATTCACAACAAATATGGGCTTCCCTGAAAGGCTAGAGGCCAGCTCAACGCCGTGACCTGAAAACCACTGCTAGATGCAGCAGCAGAATCGAATGCTAAGTGCTGCTGCAGGTTGATCATTAAATGCTCCGGCACCCCTGCCCAGTAAGAGAACTTCGTAGTACAGGGAGCAAGGTGTTCTGTTTCTGCCCTTGACCGATCAGATTATTTTTCGTATTCCGGTCGACCACACGAGAGCGAGGCCCGATATACTTGTAAAATAGGAGGCCTTTAACGGACTTGCAGGATTAAGGATGTGTCGAAACCGTGGATTCCATCTAGCATGGAAGGAAGCACACGGTCGAAACGTAGTTTCTGCTTTTCAGTTTTGTGCTTGCAGTAAGTTGAATAACGATTGGCCTCCGCTTATATCTCAAGCCGCACGCTTGGTTTGATAAACGGGTAATGTGCTCACTCGCCTTTGACGAACGGTATCGTAAGCTCGAGCCTTGGGGCGTATGTGAAGCTCTTAGATAGAGATTGTATTCTCTTAGGACGCTAAACAAATGACGTATACTTCACAAACGAATCGTACGGCAAGCTAGCTCTCATGCCCTGCAAGCACGGTGCTGCAAGGCACTTGCTAGGTAATAGGCCTCAGGGCTCTTTTTACGGACTTCCCCAAACGACTTGCTGATTCAGGTGTTCAGTTGCAGCTGTTGATGCTATGCGCTAGGTATGATACGTTGCATAGTTCATACTACTGTTTTACTATGAGCCATTAAATCGAAGCCGACTATACGAATACACCTGTATGTAAACTATCAATGCTGTCTTGACCGTGTGACTCGATTTATCCATGTCTTTCACAATTTTTTAATCCCCTCCCAAAAAAGAGCACACGCAGAGTGATGTCCGGAAAAGTGGGTATCGAAAAAGTCCAAGATTGGGAGCTGTCTTCCACAGTGGCTTTCAAAAAATTAGCTTCTTAGTTCTGTCGCGGCTTGATTATTGCAATTCCCCATTGGCTGGGCTACCAAAAAAGCGATTAGGTCACTGCAGCTGACTATGAATATGGCTGCAAGGCTGGTCTTCAAGTCCCAGAAGTTTGAACACGTGTCTCCTTTGCTAAAAGAGCTAGGATGGCTGCCTGTTGATATACGGATACAGAGCAAAGTTCTTATGCTGACCCACAAGGCCCACCACGGCTTGGCTCCTTCCTACCTAGCTGAACTGCTGCATCAGTTTCAGCCTGTTCGCGCCCTCAGGTCCTGTGTGGGCAATAAATTAGCTGTCCCATTCCTCCGCTTAAAGACAGTTGGCGACAGAAGCTTTAGCTCTGCAGGTCCTAGACTGTGGAACTCGCTTCCACAATTCTTACGCAACGACATCTACTCTCCAACTGCTGACTATGGCACATCTTTTTCAGCGGTCCTGAACTGCTACATCTATGCTACTCACTACCTCAACTGCTCTCCTGACTCTGCTATGCTTCCCACTTTCTCTTCGTTGCGTGAGACGAAGTCTTTTGGCTACCGAATGTGTACCGAAAGCCGCTTAGGTTGTGAGTGAGCTATACAAAACTCTCCTGGGTAACACCCACATGATCTTTATGACTTTGTGGAGTTACAGACGGAGATACATAACATAACAAGCCACCTTGCACAGAAGAAAACCTCTAAACACGTGTAGTCAGACACTGCCATGACCACAAGTCTTGCATTGGTAGTGATGAGCTCTCAGCGTGAGTGACTGTCGATTACCTGCTCTGTTCATTGATTTTCTCGGGTATTTTATAAATCAACATTAAGCCTGCATTAATTGTACTCAGTTTGCAGCATCATTAAAAGCGGAAACTACCGTTTCTATAGATGCCAGGCACACGGTCTTGTCGCTGATGTTTTGGAAAGAGCAATTAAGAAGCACCCGGTTATTAATTCAAGAACTTTCAGCCTGCACCGTATGGGAAGACCATTGCATGCATTCACAAACTCCTCAGGTTAAGTGAGGGAAAAATTAAATTAACACTGGACTGCATGCTCGTCCTCACATCATCAAGTTATTTGTGATTCATTTATCGGCAGGTCCAGCATGAAAAATCCATATCTTCCTGAACATCTAAGCTGTTAGTATCATTTAAAGGTTCTTAATGGTACTTATCTCTATGAGCTGCCCGTAGACGGCAGCTTCGGCAGCGAGTCGCAGCGTGGTAGTTAGATTAGGGGTGAAACCTAGCTTCGCTTCCAGCTGAGTGGAAAATTTATGTTTCATCTTTTTTCCTGGGCAATAAGTGTTACTTTAACAAATGCACATGCCTCAAAAGTATAAAAAAATAACCACTATTCCCTACAAATTTTGATTTTGTGACAAGGAGAGCGATACATTTGAAATATGCCATTGGATGGGGATACAGCTGCAGCCAAAGTTGGGTGTTAAATAAAAAATATATTATTCGCATGAAATGTATTTTTAATGCATAATCAGACTAGTAAGGTATACTGTAATCGAAATAGGCTAACCTGTCATAAAAAGGTTAAAATTTATTGCATTAGATGTGTCTACCTCAATTTTGTATCACTAGATGATGTCGTCATGGTATTGTATCAGCCTGTTGCTCTAATGTAATGTATTGTAATCAAATGTAATCTTTCTCCGTCTGCAACTCCACAAAGTCATAGAGACCGTGTGGGTGTTATGCAGGAGAGTTTTGTAAAGTGCACTCACAGCCTAAGCGGCTTTCGGTACGCATTTGGTAGCCACAAGACTTCGTCTCACGCAACGAAGAGAAAGTGGAAAGCATAGCAGAGTCAGGAGAGCAGTTGAGGTATTGAGTAGCATGGAAGTAGCAGCTCAGCACTGCTGAAAAGGATGAGCCATAGTTGGCAGTAGAAGAGTAGTTGTCGTTGCGTAAGAATTGTGGAAGCGAGTTCCACAGTCTAGGACCTGCAGAGCTAAAGCTTCTGTCGCCAACTGTTTTTAAGCGGAGGAATGGGACAGCTAATTTATTATCCACACAGGACCTGAGGGCGCGAAGAGGCTGAAACTGATGCAGCAGTTCAGCTAGGTACGAAGGAGCCAAGCCGTGGCGGGCCTTGAGGGTCAGCTTAAGAACATTACTCCGAATCCGTTGGTCAACCTGCATCGATCTTAGCTCTTTTAGCAAAGGAGACACGTGTTCAAACTTCTGGGACTTAAAGACTAGCCTTGCAGCCATATTCATAGTCAGCTGCAGTGGCCTAGTTGCTTTCTTTGGTAGCCCAGCCAAAAGGGAATTGCAATAATCAAGCCAAGACAGAACTAAGGAGCTCGTTGAGTTTTTTGTAAGCCACTGAGAAAGACAGCTCTTAATGTTGGATAGGGATCGGACGTGATGGCTAGCTGTAAAAGCAATAAAACTTCTGAAGTCTTCTGAACGAAGCTTTAAAAATTGAGGTAGTTGTCGAAAACGACACCTATATTTCGAGCACGTGGTAATGGTTGCACAACAACATCACCTATTAGAAGAGCAAAGCCTTTTAATCCAGCCACACGTTTAAGGTGTCCTATGGGCAGTGGTTCGATTTTATCGTCATGTAATTACAGGAAATTTTCCGACATCCAGGATAGAATGTCGGCAAGGCAAGCATCCAATTTTTCAGTTGCTGCAGCGTATTCCGACGGTTTGAATGACAAATACAACTGAGTATCGTCAGCATAAAAGTGAAATCCTATTCCACGGCCCTTAATCACTTTTCCCAGAGGTTGCGTATAAACGGAGAACAGCAAGGGACCACGTACAAACCCTTGAGGGACTCCACAGGTGACCCTTCTCGTGTGTGAGACCTAGCCCCACATGACACGGATGGAACACGATCACACAAGTACGATTTAAACCACGCCAGTGCTTCGTCTGCCAGACAGATCGTTATTCTCAATCGCTCAAGCAGAAAATCGTGATCAACGGTGTCGAAGGCAGCAGACCGATCTAGCAGAGCTGGGGCAGTGACATTCCCGTCATCGTTACCACGTAAAATGTCATTATTAACACGGAGGAAGGCAGTTTCAGTGGAGTACTGCCTCTTGAACCGTGATTGAAATTTTCTGACATTTTATTCTTTTCAATGTTCAACCAGCTGCTTAGCAACAATTTTTTCGAGAATCTTTGAGAAGAAAGGAAGAAGGGAAACTTGGTGATAGTTGCATGGACCTCTGTGTCTAATCCGGGCTTTTTAAGTATAGGTCTAACGATTGCCGATTTGAAGGACTTGGGGACGACCCCTTAACACGTTAATACATCACAGGTTTAAACCCTTCTTTAATAATACTTTAAATAATTAACAATTATTAATAATAATAATGTATTTTCAGAGTCCAAAGAAAGTGCACTCTCTATGCCGACACTTTATAATTCGCAGTAAGAGGGCAGTAAACAATAGTTGACGGAAGCAAGTTGTCCTACTTAAGCAAGAATGCAAAAACACTAGACACAATTATCATGCTAAAACAAGCGTGCATAAGAACATGAGAGACTCGCAGCCGTTTGTTATTTAGGCCCTTGGTTAGTAATACTCACTTCAATCGCGCTCAGATACTCAAAACAAAAGAGGAAAAAGACAGGTCAACTTTGGCGCCATAAAAAGCATTTCATAGTAGCCCATAGTCACCAAGTGCACAGTTTTATTATGCAAAAACGAATTAAAGGACGATTTTACTCTGATAAAGCAAAGGTGGCATAGAACTATTTGGGTTTTAGCTGCGTCAAGACGCTTCGGGATTTTCTCCGTTGTTCGAGAAGGCTGTCGGTGACTAAAAATTGAAATAATTTTGACGCGTCTCCGAGCCGGTTTTACGGAGTTTTCCTTCTATGTTTGCCTTCGGGACATCATGGAACGCCACGACGCGAACACGACCGCAAGTGCTACTGACCGTTTCGACCGAGTTCTCAGTGAGAAGCAACAATGTCAAATGGAAACAACCGATAAACCCACTAGGTTGCGAATGCCGCCACTACTAACTACACATCAAATTGGACCCTAATAAACAATTTTTTTTTCAGCACTGGACAAGGAGTCGGCAGCCTTCGAGTACTTGAGAAACTTCTTTCCTAAGCTGCCAAAGACAAAGGTCAAAGCCGGGTCTTTGTGGAACCGCAGACAAAGACCTCGAGAGCCAGGTTTCCCTAATAGGCTCACTAGCCCCGAGAAAGTAGCTTGGAGCAGCTCTGTCGCTGCAATTCTGGGCCTCCTGAACCATAGCATAGTGGAAAACTCGTCAGAGCAGATCGAGACTGGGTAAAGACCCTAGCCTACTGGGCTGCAGTATGGCCCTCCGTTGAGTGTTCAACTTGCAACAAACTCAATGAGAACATGCAAGTAAATGAATAAGAGAGATTGTATTACGAGAGCAAAGTGCTTCTATAAGACATTAATAAACGCTGCGACGAAGAACTGCATACCGAGCATGATCTGAGGCTACATTTGTGAACTGATTTAGTGAAGCGATTTAAAATTTATTCGTAAAAATCGAATAATATTTCTGTTTTGCCTTTATTTTCGAATAACTTTAGTGTACGTGCATTTTAAGTTTTATTCACTTGATGTTCATAAAATTAAATGAGCACTAAAAGTCACGAAGTTGCTTGTTTAGTCTCCAGAAATTTGTAAATTTAATTTTTACAATCGTCCTAATCACGAAAGAAAAATGTATAGAAAATAATTGCTATTATACATATGAGGTTTAATCAATTAGGAAATGGCATTTAACACCCAGGAACACATATTGCGGGACATTGTGTTATACGATTTCATTTTACATTAGAGTTTAGGGTTAGAATTCAGGACGTAATACGTGAAGAAGAGTGTCAGCCCAATATGTACGGTATAATAATAATAATAATAATATAATAATATAATAATAATAATAATATAATAAGCCTGGGCTTGCGTGTGGTAATTTAAACTAAAATATAACGTTAGGAAAAGGTGTTATTGCTCTGGATATTATCTGAGTATCTTCATTTTCCGGTAAAACAAACTTGCCGGGACAAGTCCTAATCCTTGCAGACAAGTCCTAATCCCTGCATGAAAAATTATGGAGGACCTAGTGTCTAGAAGTGCAATTAACTAGCCATAGTTTCTGGACAAATTTTGACTGGTATGCCAGCTGTAGGTGAGCCCGACAAAAATCACTAGTTCCCATATCCCAATAAATAAGATCCAAGTCAATAAAGGAGCACGGTATTTTATAGACCCGCTTAGGATTAGACACTTACAGCTCTAGTCATATCGTAAATGTCTCGCACAACTCCAAGCCCAAAGTGCAACTGGCTGACAATCAATACAGATATCCAGTTCATACTGTTTACACCATAGATTGTGATATACGTAAGACCTATATGTTAGGACCCACAAAACACCTCCAGCACTGCAATAATCTGAACAATTTAGCTTGCAAACGTTTCACTATGACCTCATTAAATCAAGGTCATATTCGGCCAGGATGATAAAAGAAACCTAAAGCAAATAACTATGGTAGATGTCGACCTTAAGCTTCGACAACTTGTTAGGCTCTAACAGTAGATACTATGTTGGATGTTCACTATATCTTCTTCGCAGCTGTCGCTATAGCTGTCTTGACATTATCTACATTGCCGCTGATAAAAGCTACTGTCGGGTCACTCGTTAAAAAGCCTACGCCAAATCGTGAGAATGTAGGTAGCCTTCGTCAGTCTCTCTCGAGCCATCCAAAACACCGAATTAGGCGTGGTGCAGAAAGTAAACGGTTAAGAAAATTCACCGGATCTTGCCAGCAAGTTCCTATCGGGGTTTAGAGCTAACCATTTATTGGGGACTGCTAAGCTTTGGGTTAACAATGACCTGAACTTTGCTGATCAGGATAGCGAGACTCTGCTGGCAGTCCCGGATCTATCAGCAGTATTTGACACTATTGGCAACCAGGTTCCTCCCTCGCTGCACATTTCAGTATTACGTGCACAGTGCTAAACTTGGTTACATCCTAAATCAGCGAGATATATCAGAGTGTAGTTGAAAGTAGCTGTCGGTCATCTAGGTAGCCCATAAAGTACAGCGTACCTCAGAGTTCTGTCGCAGGCCCCCATTTTCATCATCGATTCTCTCCGTCAAGCCGATATCATCGCGTAACACAATATTGGCTTTCATTTCTATCGCAGCGACACTGGCCTTCTGACTTTCTGACCTTCTGACCTTCTGACACTGACCTTCTGACCTGCTTCTCATCCGACTTCTTCGATTCCCTTACTTCCTTCCTCGACATTTGCTTACTTTCTTAAGCTTAACGATTATAAGACCAGCGCAATTGTGGTAGGCAAACCTAGTGCTACCCGAAAGTTTGAGAGCCCACACCTCAAGATTCGTTCATTTAAGTATCACTCCCGTAAAACCTGCCCGTAATATTGGCATACTATTCCAAAACAATTCGTCATAGGTTGAACAAATTTCCTCCACTGTTGTCTGTCCTTCTTTCTGCTAAGAACACCACGAAAATCAGGGCCTCCCTGCATAAGAGTACGAAAACCAAACTTGTTCACGCATTTGCGACATCGCAACTCGATCGCCTCGAGCAATCGTGCAATCGAGCTCGCTCCGACCTCTGCCCGTAGAGTTTTGGACAGAAAAACAGTTACGAACAGATTTACCTAGAATTTGGTTTTTGATCTGGCCAAAGTCTCGATAGCTTCTAGCTTCTACTGTCACAATTCTAGATTAAGCAAGCTAAGCGCTAGTGCTTTCTTTACTATCCCCGGTTGTCTGGCCTGCAACGAGCTGAAAAACTGTAGCAGCATTTTCTGAGCTACGTTAAAGGGGCAGCTTGCATCACTTGCGGGGCACCGTCAGAGACCGTTTATATCGAGCTCACCTGCGACGAGCCTTACTTGTTCTTGTACTTGGGTTTGACCGTGTCGGCGAGCTTGGCACACTTCTGCGAGTAGCTCACAGCTCGCTTGATCTTGAAGACATCGACCTGATGTCGTCGCTCTCTATTATGTCTGCAGGACATTCACATGCAAAGCGTGCTTGCAAAAGTAACAAGATTGTGCATCAGAGTCAATCAGACCGATTGTAATTTAATTAATGGGGGACTCCCGGCCTGCAACAAGGCGAAAAACTTATAAACTTGTCTGGTCAGTCGCTAACGGCTGCCACATTACACAACTTATGTCGGAGCTTCACCGGTTCCATTCAAGATGGAGTTCGTCGACTTAATTCTGAGTCGTGCTTACACGTCGCTTGAATCAAAAGCACCAGCCGACTTATCTGACCTCATCGCTTCTCCACAATTCACTCGCACCGCTCGCTGTTCGGCATCTCGTCGTCTCTCTAGAATTGAGAACTTTTGGTAAATGAGCCTGCAGCTGGTATGCGCCGAAAGCTTGTAAACTTGCTTTCGGTAGGTACGTTCACTCGGAAGGATAATCTTTCACAGGTCTCCGCTAAAGACGCATCTGTTATTTCAACTTTACCACTGGCAAACTGAACTTGTGTTTATTTTGCTCTTTTCGTGCTAACGATTGCACGCGATTCAGTGCATGTTACTAGTCAGATGCAAACTTACCAGTGGCCCTGATTGTCTGTAAGCTCGCTTAAGCATGCTTAACAAAGCTGGATACCGGTTGCCTTTGCTTTTAAATGCTTGAGACCGTGCATGTCACTAACCCCTGGTCATTGATTCTCTTGCAGCGAGTTATCCTGTCTAAATAAGGTACTGGATACATATTTAGGTTTCTTGTGCAGCTATAGAAAAGAGCTCTTATTAATCGTATTACCGTCAATAGTCATCGTAGCATGTGGCGGCGCTTGAATATGTCCTCTGAACCCCTAGCTTTCCTCATGTTCAGTTCAAGTTACAAGTTACAAGTTACAAAGTTACACTCACTTGCTGCATGTATTGATGACATCCGCACATGGATGGCAGAAAATTTTCTAAAACTAAACGATGATAAAACTAACTTACTAGTTATGGGCAAACCCAGGGTGATTCACAAATTGGACAGGCTTACGCTCAAAATGGGCTGCTGCTGAATCAGCTCGAAATCTAGGTGTCATATTCCAAAGCGACCTCTCGTTAGACGACCATATCAGCTCCACAGTCAAAACTGCCTATTTTCAGCTTCATAAAATTGCTAAAATTCGGGATTTTTTAGACAAGGATACCCCGTCTAAGTCGGTTCATGCATTTTTGACATCCCGTCTCGACTTCTGCAACTCACTGCTTACTGGCCTACCAGCATGTGCGATCAGGTGCGATCAGGCAGCTGGTGCAAAACTCCGCAGCTAGGCTTGTCTGTCGTCGGCGTTGCAGTTGCCACATTAACCACTTCTCCCCGACCTGCACTGGCTACCAGTCAAGCAACTGATTTACTTCAAGGTTTTTTCGCTCACTTTTAGGTCCCTTCATTCTATAGCTCTAACCTACCTCTCAGATATACTACCCCATCAGGCCAAGCATCGTACCACCCGCTTTTCGGAATCCAACAGTCTACAAATACCTTGTACAAACCTTAAATCCTTTGGAGACCGTGCATTTAGTTCGTATGCTCCCAAAGCCTGAAACTCTCTCCCGAGCTGCGTCAGAATATACCCTGACCTGACCACATTTAAAAAGAACTTAAAAACACACCTATTTAGGAAAGCATTTAGTGGGTCCTTGTGATTCGTCCTCGATGTGCTTATGCGTGCTGACACTGTGCATGCTGCCACTAACCACATTTGCATGCTGACCCTGTGCATGTCACCCCTAACCATGTTATTCATTTTGTTTGTTTATCAAGCATGATATTACTCACCATTAATAATAATAATAATAATATTGCACTTGTTAAAGCGCCCTCAGAGAACTTAATCTCTTTCTAGGCGCTTTACATTTGCTGCAAAGTGATACGCAATAGAATAGTAAGTAAAATCATGCTTGAAAAACAAACAAAATGAATAACATGGTTAGGGGTTACATGCACTGGGTCAGCATGCAAATGTGGTTAGTGGCAGCATGAACAGTGTCAGCACGCATAAGCACATCGAGGACGAGTCACAAGGACCCACTAAATGCTGTCCTAAATAGGTATGTTTTTAAGTTTCTTTTAAATGTGGTCAGGTCAGGGGATGTTCTGATGCAGGTCGGGAGGGAGTTCCAGGCTGTGGGAGCATACGAGCTAAATGCACGGTCTCCAAAGGATTTAAGGTTCAATTGCATTTCCCTTTGCAGCAAATGCAAAGCGCCTAGAGAGAGATTGAGTTCTCTGAGGGCCCTTTATCAAGTGCATTTATTATTATTATTTCTATTACAAGCGTATCAGTCGGCTGGAGATAGACGAAGGTATTTGGCTTCAGCAGCACATTCTAAGGTAGACTATTATTTCAAAATTTAAAACGTGGCTGATGCAAATAACGCAAGGAAAAGCAAAACCTCCACGCACCGTCGCATAAGTCACCGCCACCTCGGCTTATCATTTTAATTCCTGTCGTCGTCCGCCAATATAGCTTCGCCTACCTTAAAATCAGTTGGAAAACTTGGCGGGTGTGCAGGGTATCATCTAGCAGATCTCTTAGCCGAGCAAACACCCACAGGTAAACTTGAGAACGCAGGGACCAATTATGAAGTTGGTCGGCAGGCAGGGGCGCCGAAATCGCATCATTTCATTTGCCAAGTTGAAGTCTCAATCATATAACCGCAAAGAATGCCGTTTATTCATGGCACCACGAAATAAATGCTTCCCACAGTAAAAAAAAAAGCAAAAATACGATTCTTCGAAATGCAAGATGTGAAATCGATCAATATGCAATCTTAGGAATTAGTATGCATGAAAATATAACGCATTGAACTAAAGTTTATCCTTATTGGCGCAAAACTGGCGTTGACAGCAGTCACGGAAGTCGTAGTATAGACGCCATCCTCAAAATGGTAGGCGGGTAGCAAAGCAGTTTGTCCAGCATCTTAGCTATGGTACATGGCCTCATCCGTCGGTACGGTTGCAGTCTCGAGGTAAGTTATAAAACTCAAAGGCTGCACTGCAGCAGTATCTAGCACAAGAAGAGAGATTGCTATGGTCGTCACATCTTCAGTCAAGGCTAAGAAACCCAACACTTGCACACTACCAGCAGCCTGTTCCATGCAGCCGCGTAAAATCATAAACTCTGGCTGTACTTTGTAAAGCACACCACTCAAAGCTTTAGCGGCTTTCGTTATGCGTTCTGCGTTCATCGCAAGCAAAACGGAGTAAGTGAGAAGCATAGCTGAGTCAGGTAAGAAGTTAAGGTAGTGAGTACCATTCAAGTAACAGCTCAGGACAGCATGAAAGAATGTGCCGTAGTCGGCAGCAGGCGATGAGTTGTCGCTTTGTGAAAATAGTTGACAAGTTCTACAGTCTAGGACTTTAAGATCAAAAGCATCTTTCGCTAGTTGTCTTTAAGCGGAAGAAAGAAACGGCTAACTGATTGTCTATACAGGACCTGAAGGCAGAACGAGGCTGAAACTGGTGTAGCAGATCAGCTAGGTATGAAGGAGCCAAACCGTGGCGAGCCTTGTGGGTCAGGGTAAGAACTTTAAACTGTATCAATTGATAAACCAGCAGCCATCCAAGCTGTTTCAGCTAATGAGACACGTGGTCAAACCTATGGGATTTATAAAATAGCCTTGCAGGCATTTTCACCACCAGTTGCATTGGCCTAGTGGCTTTTTTCGTAGCGAAGCCAAGACGAAATTGCAATAACCTAGCCGAGACAGAAACAGGGTAAATAATAAATTTTTTTGAAAGCCCCCTTAGAAGACAGTTCTTAATCTTAGATAGGGATCAGACGTGATGGCTGGCTGTGGAAGCAGTCTTCTTAAAGAAGCTTTCACAATTTAGGCAGCTGTCGATGACGACTTCCAAATTCCGAGCATAAGGTGATTGACGCACAGCAGCATCATCTATATGAAAATCAGTCTTCTAGTCTAGTCACACGCTTGGAATATCATATGAGTAGAAGTTTCTATTGATCATCGTTAATTTTAAGGAAATTTGCCGACATCAAGGACTGAATTTCCGCAAGGCAAGCATTCAGTTCATTAGTCACTGCAGCAGACTCCGACGGCTTAAAGAACAAATACAGCTGAGTATCGTCAGTATAAAAGTGATAGCCTATTCCATGGGCCCGAATCACTTTGCCCAGAGATTGAGTATAAATGGACCACAGCAACAAACCTAGGACGGACCTTTGAAGGACTCCTCAGGTGACTGGTCTGGTGGCTGAGACCTGACCCCCGCACGATACAGATTGAACACAATCGAGCAATTACGATTTAAAACGACAAGTCAATGTCATGCAAACGTATAACAAGTCTATTAGACACCTGTCGAGTTTTACAGATATCCAGCACCTGCATAGTTTTAGTAGAGAATTACAATATTTATTTCGCGTGTGATCACTTTATTTCGCTTGCGACCAACAATCTTCAAAATTTGTTAGGCTTTGAATTCCTTAAGTCATGCCGATGTATGCTTATTACATCTCTCGCATATTAGCACGTACTTCCACGAAATAATTTTTCGCTCTCGTGTAGACAAATTATAGGCAGATGAAGCGAAATGTACCTGGGTAATGCTTTCAGCCTCTTTATGCAATCTCGGGAAAAGGCAAATAAATATTCACTTAGCTGAAAATAAGCGTAACTGGTGGCCTTCAGACTTCTATATTTGTACTACTATTTATAATATGCAAAATTACTAATATGAATGTTTTAATAAGGATTTTATATTATAGTGTAGAACAATCAATACCATTTCAATGGTATATACCATGTATTAAAGACTTCATCTAATAATACACAATTGCTGGTAGACCTATCAAATACTGAACCATTTTGACGTTTTGTATGTCAATTTTATTGAGTTTGATTAAACAACGATTCACTACTGGGATTTCGTAAGAAAATACATTCAATAAAAAAATTTCTTTTGATTCAACACCATACTGTTTTACATAGGTGCAAGTGCAATGTTTTTGAAAATAAATAAATTTCAAATGAACACATCACTGTCCTGGTCACAAAATCTAATTCGGTGGGAATAAATAGTCACATTCGGTATTTTCGAGGCATAAACAATTGGAAAATAACCATTACTGCCCAGGAACAAAGATAAAATACAACGGCTTTCATACTGCTTGCAGCACGAAAGAGCTATCAGGTGCTGAATCCGAGTCTTGAATGTGTTGTAGAATTTTCTTACTAATGTTCTCTGACATACAGTATGACCTGATAAAGCCCAGATAATAAAGTGCTTACCTTTACGATCAAAGTCGTGGGCTCGATCCCTGTGGCATATGTAAAGCGTCTTGTAGTTATATTCAGTTCTCTTAGGGTGCTAGTCAAATGAATTATTCATTTACTATTATTTCCACGTCAACGTACGTTAGCTCTGGGAACTGCAATAATTCCAAGATATTATGGCATAGTGAGCATTAGTTTGTACACGTAATAAGTGTAGCCGAAGCGCTGATGCACAATAGATAGCCTTGAAGCTGTACCATGCTCTGCGCCAGTGAATTGCAAATCGTTGCTTAGTTACGCGATGGTGAGGTAACGAAACTGACTATTTCCAGCCTCCGAAGCTGAGGCGTTATAGCCGACACCAATTCGCGCTCTTGCTGATGTGCCTTCTTGACACAAGCACCCATGTCGGTTGCAGGTAGCGAATTCTGTCATGATCAATAGCGAATTCTGTTATGAGGAAAAGCATTATTGCATCTAAAGAGATATTTATTTTTCTGGGCAGCAGAATTTCTCGTTTGATGACGGTGAGCATTGCAGACGGCATTTTTGTCAACGCTCCTGAGTTAATTCAAAAGCAGGAATGTTGCAATCGGCCTCATTTACGCTCTAGCCGGAGACTTGCACTGAAATCCGTGTAAAATCTGAAAACTACTGCCTAAAATTGGCTTCAGTTGGCAGAAAATAGGCTGAGAATTTTACCTTATCGCGGAGTCTACAGATACAGCAAGAACTTTCATATGGGGCTGATTCTTGAACTTACGCTAACGGGCCAATCGTGTGCTGATGGGTCACGTCACCCAAGTTAAGCGAGCCACAGGTGACAGCTCTTACATACGCAGTTGCCTACACTGAGAAGTCTATGGGCGGTGTTCACTGCTTTGGGTTTCTGCAGATCAAGCAGCCGGCAGGCACAGCTTGGTGTGAATTACTTGGTGGTCACAAACCTCAAACCGCTAAGCCTGCTTATGTGAGCCAGTAGGAATAAATACGACCAAAACCCTCTTAGAGCTGTAATGTTCTGTGTGCAGAGCTTAAAATTTGCATCAGAGATAAGCTTGCAGCAGACAGCGCCCTGCCGTTCTTCGCGTTCTGAAACGACCAGCGTCGCCCTGTTATGGAGCTTGTGGCGGTGGCACCAAATCAGTGGGCAGAAGGGTGAAGGCTGTGTGTTACGGCAAAGTTTCTGCCGACGTTTAGAATGCAGGCAGCGCAGAATGAGTGCATCAGCGTGCGCTCGAGTACAGCCGTGCTGCCCTTATAGCCGATGAAACTCTGACTCGACGAAACTTCGCGCCGATAGGAATTCCGTGTCGTTAATCAGGATTGGCTCCCCCTTGGTACTTTTTAATATTCAGGCACGTGATAAGAGAGGTTTAATCAAGGAATCAGATTTAGAAAATGCCCAAATTAACCATCGAGACGCCTAACTCAACTGCCGAGGTTTTATCGATCCAAGGTAGAAAATAGAATGATAGGTAAGGGAGTCCGTCGTGGTAAGTCAGGTAAAAACTGTATGTGGCTTGTAGGGTAAGGATTCAAAATGATGTAGAAACCTATTATGCATGGAATGCATACTGAGTGGAAAAGGCCCGGGAGATTGCGGACCTCTTAAGATGCCTTTGTAAAACTTTTGCTCTGTGTTTATGCTCGCCAACTTATACTGGCTAGAAAATATTCAATCAAAGCTGCACAGCACATTGTCACCGGCTGACACGTACCTTGGTCTGGCAGGCGGTCAACAAAACAAAACACCAAAATATCTATTCGGGCGCTTTACAGCTCGCTTTTATGGAAGTATTAATTAAAAGCCAGTCAAAAGCAAGGTGTCGTGCGTAGATAAGCTTGTAAAAGCAAACAAGAGGGTACTCAAGTAATCTGCTAGGTAGAGGTTCGGCTTAGCATCTTTCACTGATTCATGAACAGGTTAGCACTTAAAATAACACACGAACAAAGTAGACAGATGCGTATTTAGCAGAAACATTAATGGTGCTAAGTCAATGTTGGTGGTGTCCGAAACAGTACTCAAGTTGAAAGATTTTCGGTGCGTGTGAAATGAAGATCTGATCATCAACAGATTCAACTCAGTGCAGGGACGGCGAGATAACGTGAAGGCGAGGAGAGGGTTGTTCGAATTGAAGAGCAATGTAATGGAAGAGTAAAGTGGTCGGATGGAAAGAGTGGTACGAAAGAATAAACAAACAAGTAGGATAGAGAGTGGGCCTTCAAGTCGATTTCATGTTTGATAGGGGGCCAATGAGGCTCAGGCAGAAACGGTTCGATGTGGCATCTACGCTGCTGGCGACAGACCAGACAAGCTGCGGTGCTTTTCGTCAGCTGCAGATGATTAAGAGCGCAGGTCGCGAGTCCACAATAAATTGAAAAGCAATAATCTAGACGTGGTGTCACTCAGGATGGCTCCAGGGTAAGATGCTCGCATTTAACGACCAAGCTCGTGGGCTCGAGCCCGACGGCATGAGTACCTGGATAGAGATTAAGCTCTCCTATGTTGCTATACTAATGAATGATAACCTTTCATAAATTTCAATAGCACTGGATTTCTCCATATCCGTTAGGCTGGTTTTTTCTTCACTACGCTTCAAAAAGTTAATAGCTATCCAAGTGCAAATACCTCCGATGCCGGTTGCAACAGAGAATGGTGAATTGGATGCAGAAAAATTCTGAGAATTAAAAGGGTACACTAGAGCGGAGTTTTATTGGTATAGACGAGAAATTCAATATTGGATTTAATTTATTTAGCGATATCAATTTAGAGATAACATCGGCCGGCAGAGACTAGTAATAGAGAAAAAAAGGAGCCTGAGACAAAAAAT
Organism: Cristatella mucedo; assembly: GCA_009760855.2. NCBI lineage: Eukaryota > Metazoa > Bryozoa > Phylactolaemata > Cristatellidae > Cristatella > Cristatella mucedo. Next base: position 6,933,993 of record WPIO01000012.1, read on the forward strand.
TGAGATACCAAATAATCAATGACTCTCCGATGACTGGTCACCTTTGAAGTCTAGAGTCTGACATCTCTCGCAGAGGTAGAACTTAGGGTACAATTTACCACTATGCCCGTGACACCTAGCAATGACTTTAGAAGCCCTATAAAGGGATTTAGTATGTTTGTGAAAGGTATTTCGTTTCACATTCTGCTGTAAGATCTTGGAAAAGGCACATGAAGAGCCCCAAACTTATCAGCATTGTTCAGAACGTCATAGTATGTCTGAAGCAAAGCAGTTTCTGGGAAATTTTTAGCTCTAAATCCCAATGGAACTCGTTTATTAAGATCTGAAGCATTGGTGTAATTGTTTTGCTGCTGGACCACTACTCGTTAAAACTTCATAAACAAGAATGGCAGAATGTACATTTGACGAACATTTGTTAGGTTCTCATGATCTAGGGTCGACCTTTAAATTAGTGGTCCGACTAAAGCTGTTTTCAGTCGAGCGAGATTTGTTACGAGTGCCGTCAAGTATCAGTATGTAATGACCTAGCTGATCGCTTCTTTAGCTTCTTTGTATAGAAGATAGACAAGATCAGGGAGTCCATCCCTACGGTGGCAGCATTCCCCGTAGAATGCCTCCATTCCTGTCCTCAATGCTGTCCCTCAATTCCTTGCAGCACCTCAACGTCTCCATTGAAGAAGGCTAGTAGTGATCTCGTCCTGAAGTTCATATCCCGATCAAAAAAGACAATAAGTTCTTTCGACCTTATTTTCACTGTTCTGCTTCTACGATGCATTGATCTGCTGCTGCCATGCATAACTAACATCATTAATATATCATTAGCCTCAGGTCGCGTCCCAGCACCTTTCGAAATGGCTGTAGTCAGGCCACTATTCACGAAAGCAACACTAGACCATGAGAACTTGAGAAACTACCGCCCAGTTGATCATCTACCGTTCTTATCAAAGACACTGGAATGAGTCGTGGCAGACCAGCTGAACTCACTCATTGAAACTTCAAATCTTGCTTAGTAAGTTTCAGTCTGGTTTTAGAGCTAACCACTCCACACAGTCAGCAATGCTTCGGATGTACAAAGAGCTACTTAGGAATGCAGACATGGGTAGAGTGTTTCTGCTTGTTTTGCTCGATCTTACAGCAGCTTGCCATACTATCGATCACCAAGTTCTTCTTGAGCACCTCTCATCTCGCCTGGGTATTACTGGCACTGCATTGCTATGGTTCAGGTCCTATCTCAGTGGGAGACTCCAGAGTGTTGACGTGAATGGACAATGATCATCCTAGACACCTCTAAAATATCGGGTACCTCAGCGCTCTATGCTTGGTCCTGTTACTTTCACGGTTTATACTCTTCCTCTTGCCGATGTGATTACCAAGCACAACCTAGGCTTTCAATTCTGTGCACATGACACTCAGCTGTACTTTTGCTTTGATCCCTCCCAGCCCTCGAGCACATCGGATTCTCTCAACTCCCTTACTGCATGTATTGATGACATCCGCACATGGATGGCGCAAATCTTCTTAAATTGAATGATGATATAACCAACTTGTCAGTTATGGGCAAACCAAGTGTGATTCGGAAATTGGACAAGCTGACACTCAAAATCGGCTCTGCCAGCATATCTCCTGTTGAGTCTGCACGAAATCTTGGTTTCATGTTCCAAAGTGATCTTTCGTTAGACGACCACATCAGCTCCGCAATCAAGTATGCCTACTTTCAGCAACACAAAATTGCTAAATTCGGGCTTTAGACAGGGATACCACATTTAAGTTGATCCATGCATTTGTGACATCCCATCTTGATTTCTGTAACTCACTGCTTGCTGATCTACCGGCCTGTGCACTCAGGCGCTTACATGAAGTGCGAAACTCTGCAGCTAGGCTTGTCTGTCGTGAACGTCGCAGTTGCCACACCACTCCATTTCTCGGTGACCTGCACTGGCTACCATTCAAGCAACGGATCGACTTCAAGGTTTTGTCGCTCACTTTTAGGTCACTTCATTCTTTGGCTCCAGCCTATCTCTCAGATCTACTCCACCACCAGGCCAAGCATCATACCACCTGCTTTTCGGATTCCAGCAGTTTACCAATACCTCGTACAAACCTCAAATCTTTTGGAGACCATGCATTTAGTTCTTATGCTCCCAAAGCCTGGAACTCACTCCCGACTTGCGTCAGAACATCCTCTGACTTCAGATATCTCTATCTAGATAGATATCTCTATTCAAATATCAGAAGCTTCACAAGTCCGCGATGTAGATCTCAGGCACCAGGCTACACCACTTCTCATCGATCTCTAGTTGCTCCACAAAAAGAGATTCAAATCGGTATCAAGGTTCTGCAACAATTTTTGGTCATCACATTCCGGTCTAATTACAGTCAGACCATCTTCATCCTCACATTCCGGCTTCAATATATAAGAAAAATGAAACATTCCTTCGCTTCCTTCGCTTCCTGTCAACTCCTCTGTCTCTGGTTTTGCTTTCCCCCTAACAACCTAAAATTCTGTTTAAGACCATGCCTCCAAGTACAGGCACTCAGACCACGAAAATCTTACCTGGGTAGCTTCACAACACCTACTGATTTAAACGTAAAAAGAAGCTAAAAACCACCCGTTCGTAACAACTTCGCAATGTCCCGTGAATGGTCTGTAATGTACTTATGCTTGCTGCAAATTCTCACATATCAGTTGGTATGCCTCTTTCCCAGCTTAAGAGAAATTCCTAATAGAGATTTAGCTATCTTAGTATCTTGGTTCGTTATTAAATTTGCTAATATTATTAATCATGACTTTTGTCATAAAGAAATTCCCTTTTCTTTTTGAACTTCTCGAAAAATACTATTAAGGACTGCATTGGGACGTCCAACACTTAAGTTTGACCAACAGTCATGCGTACGGACATAAAAAAAAAAGTTGTGATCACCTAGAACTCTTTTTTAATGGTCCAAAGATCAGATAATCTATTAGGCACAAAGTTGGCCTTTAGTCTCATTTGACAACTCAAACTAAAGATCAGTGCAACTGGAGAGATACTAACTGAACTAATTTCTTGGTGATGTTGTCAAGTTTCTTAGTAGCACAAGGTTTCCCAAAAGTGTCAGCTAAGTTTTGTCCTAATTTAATTTAAGAAAGCACATTGCTTTTTCAAACGCAATTACCGTTTCGCAAGCTGCATAGAAGTTTCGAGAGCGTGACACACTTAAGAGCAGGCAGGAGCTAAGCAGAGGCAGATATATGTGCTATCTGTATGAATATGTAAGCCATGATTGTAATTGCGATCAACAGTAGAACCTACGGCGAAACTCTGGTGAAAGACGTGCAAAAGTGAGTTAACGCACACGTGGGACGGGAGTTAGCCATCTCGTTCGTCTATATTCCGGCCCACCTATCTGCAATACTTACCCCCTTAGTCTTCCCATTTAATATTCCACACCTTAACTCTTGTCATGTAGTTGTGCCTTAATGCAATCTCAAATTCGTTGGAGATTTTGGTCTCAATCAACCACCTACACCTGGAGCTTGCTACTGACTGAAATCACGAAGTCACTCAATCTGAAATTTAAGCAACGCAAACCCACCTGTACATAAGCATTTACTTCATCAAGCTGAATTTTCATAAGTGTCTATGCGTGCTGATATTGTGAAATTTGTTAACGCTACAATCTCAGTTGAAATGCTTCTTTTCTAACATTTGTATATAAAGTGCCCGGCAAGAGACTTAGCTCTCTTACGGCGAAATACGAATATTATCCGTACACGCAAAAAGGTCCGTTGGCTCCAGCAGCATATATTATGGTGACGGAATGCACAAAGAACAGGGAAGAAATGGCGTCCTCTGCAAGGATGCGCGTGTAAGTCTGAACGAAATAGAGAAACGATGGGTTAGGTTAAGAAAGGGCAGAGAGCGAGACAGAGAAAAAAGAGAATGACAAAAAAAAATGTCAGAGAGTGTGGATAAAGAATGGAAAGACAGATGGGGAGAGAGAGAGAGAGAGAGGGAGGGAGAGAGGAAGACGAGAGTGAGCTAGTAAAACAGATAAGACGGCGAGATTAAGATAAAATATGCAGACAGGCAGAGAAAGAACTAGAGAACAGACAAAGAGAAATAGAGAAGATTGAGGAAGAAAGAGAGAGAAAAAGAGAAAATTATGGAGAATATGAAAGCACTTTGGCGCAGAATCGGCGTACAAACTTTTCACCAAGTTATGCCTACAAAAATTTCCAGTTCTTTTCGTCTCCTGATACTCAATGGACACTCCCTCGGGTTGCATGAGTGCATTGACTGCTGGTGGAAGTGAACTGGGAAGGCATATACCGAAGCCAAAGCCACCGAGTCGAATCTTGCAATAAGAGAAATGGAAGCGTAACGTGAGTGTGTGCCTTAGGCAAAAGCTACAACCAGCCTTCATATACCTAGAGCGATATAAAGCGCGACTTCGCACTCCAATATGGCTGACTATTCATGTGACAAGGCACGCTACACATTCTTCATTAGATAGCAGCGCATCGGGTAATTATACTAAAGAGAGAGAAGCAAGATCAATAAATGCTGAATTTATAAGATGATTTTGGAACAACGTTAGGTTCCATTTCCGGGAGGGCATACGATGGATTCCGCAGCAGCATGCCTATCCGTATTTAGCACTTTCCCTGCCACACACCAAATACATAAGCAGAAGTTGGGAGACAGTGGGCAAGCACCCGAGACTTAACTACCTGCCTCAGCGTACATGCGCGAAGCTAGGCACGCAAAGTATACATCTCAGTGATTAGCCTCATGAGAAGTGCTAGCATATTTGTAAAAGCTTTTTTATTCTTGAGGTCTTACAAGGCTTGTAGGGGATGCCAGAACCAATAACGGTGCAAATGCCTATCTGGATGTCAGAGCATACCTTTACGAATGCTTATAGAAGTCTTATACAGCAGTGTGTATCGAAACTATGACAGGAGTCTTTGAATGTTAGGCTATGCTAAAGATTTGCATGCCAACAGCAGCTATCTCGAGGGCAGTGAGAGGTGTAGCTGAGTGAAATTTGGCTGTGCTGTTGCCAGAAGTGCACACAAAAGGGGATGAGTATAGCCAGCCTTCATGTGCCGGCAACAGAACGATTCTTTATGCGTCATCCTGGATAAGTTTTGGAAGACCTTGAGAAGACGGCATTTCGCTCGGCAGCCACAGACCGCCGGATCGTACGTGGAATAACAATTAGCAGCATTTGGCGGCGTAGCGTTAGATCGCTGCTGCGCCGGCTTACAGCAGATGCCAGCAGGGCGGCGACCGCGTGTGGGCGGATATTTGAAGAATAGCCTGAGCAATGAAATGTTTTTTCTGCTGGCACACCGAGGTAATTATGGGTGGAGTGTGCTACAGAAAAAGGCGAGTCTATGATCGATGTTTATTAGCGAACCGAACGAGCATGCCGCGCTGTAATCCAAAGCACAATCGCCGATTCTCTATGAACAGCCGGCAAAAAGCTGCCTTGCTGATGCGCTTTCTTGCAATACCTCCGAAATTCGCGCCTGATGGCTAGTCTTCCCAACCATTGCCAGGCAACTCGGAGGAGGCTAAACGACGGGTCGACTCGGCTGTGAAATCTGTTTGCCTGCCTGTGGACCTTGGCCCGTCGATTGAGCATTGCCTAGCACTCGGAGAGGTTCGCCTCACTTTGGAAAGATGAAGCGATAGGGGTCAGGCACTGCCAGACAGAGCACCCGCTTAGCTGAACGAAACGTGCAGCAGTGTACCTCGCAGGATGTCGCTCGCCCAGCCTCTTTTCCTCACAAAGCGAGCTGTGCAACAGACTCAGATTGGCTGATGATTGTGGTGCCGCAGTGCGTCTTCTATCGGGAAATCTGTGTGTCTAAACAAGAAATCTCTTTAGTCCAGCCTTTATCTCTTCAGTACACTTTGATTAAGATGATGTTGAACTGCGATTGTTACTTTGAATTGTTATTTTTTTAAGACGATGCAACCATTTTATATCCTTTATCTTTCGCTGTATTTAGTACAAGAGGAATAGGAATAGGACGGCCATCTCACAGTGAACTCGAACAATGTGACTAAACCTCTATGTATTAATCAACTTTCAACCTCTGCTGGCGAAAGGAGAGAAGTTAAACTTCAGAGTCATTCTCATCGACTGATGCATTTATATAGCCAAAACTACTTGCATTATTTGGAGCTGGCAAAGCGAAAAGTTCAACTGTATGCAGGAACCGAACTAATACCTGCAAGCTTAGATGTCCTCTTACCTTATAGATAATTGTCCTTATTGTTATTAAATCATTCTCTTTATTATTAATTATTATATATATTTTATTAATCATAAATTATAAATACATTGTCATCTTAATTTGTCTAGCCTCATTATAATTCCCCTAACTTCTCGTGGTAAAAACTCAAATATATGCAACGATGTGAGACCTAGAAACTGTACGAACGATTTTGTGTTGCGGTTGCTATATTCTCCAAAATTAATACAGCTCGGAAATTGTCCAGAGCCTGGCTGATTCAAGAAAAAGGTTGTTTACAAACACAGATTTACTCCAGCTCCAACGCTAGTAAACTAAAGTTTTCGCAGTGCCTGGGATCGTTAAAAGGGACCATGGTTCTAAAGTAAGATACAGGCTAACTGATTCAATAGCTTCATTTAGATAGTGGCAGAAGAGCCTTAGCGGCTATCGCCACCGCTTGGAGTGGACAGTAAAGGATGGCCCACCACAGGACTCAAACCCACGACCTGGGTCTTAAAGAGTCGGCGCCTTACCCCAGGGCTAAGACAAGCAGTTTCTTTTTACGAGATAAAATACTAGCTTACTCAACAGCCTCTTTTGTATAGCAATAGAAGAGCCTTTACGGCTATCACTACCGCTTGCAGTGGCAATAAGGGATCGCCCAACGCAGGATTCGATCCCGCGACCTCGGGATTGAGGTCGTAATAACCAACCGCCTTACCCAGTATGCCATTTCTGCTGAACCTATACGGTTTGTTTTTTAGATTGTAGTGCTTTGTTGTCCAAGCAACCTCAAGAAGAGGTGTGGACGTAATATTTTTATTGGTTTCTAGCTATTTTCCCAATTTCATAGCAACTATTATTGTGTTTGGAACTGTGTTTGGGTTGCCAGTACGTGAAAATGTTTTTCTCGCCTGAACTAGTTTCAAAATCTCCTTTTTAATTCGTCATTCATCAAACGACTGTCAGAAACAGCTGATACTGCTCGACTGTTTCCAGGCTACGAGGCAAAGTGTCTGGCACGATGCTACATTTGCTGCTGCTGTCGTCTCGACTCGTTGTTTTCGGCTGTTCCTCGCACCTCGCTGCTGCTTCGCTGCTGCACGAGTCTTGACTATCTCATTACTAAAGATAAAGAACACGATCAGCTTATCAAATTGCCTCATTTATAAAGCGGCCGAAGAGCCTTGGTGGCCATCACGCCGCTGGCAGCAGGCAATTTTAGTATTGTCTGCTGCTGACTTGGACTTGTTTAGACAGGGATACCACGTCTAAGTTGATTCATGCATTTGTGGCATTCCATCTTGACTTCTGTAAGTCACTGCTTGCCTGTCTACCGGCCTGTGCAATCAGGCGCTTATAGCTGGTGCAGAAATCTGCAACTAGGCTTGCCTGTTGTGAGCGGTACAGTAGCCACATCACACCACTTCTCGCCGACCAGCACTGGCTACCAGTCAAGCAACGGGTCGACTTCAAGGTTTTGTCACTCACTGTTAGGTCCCTTCATTATTTATCTCCAGCCTACTTATCAGATCTACTGCCCCACCAAGCCAAGCATAGTACCACCCGCTTTTCGGAGGAGTCTAACTGTTTACCTATACCTCTAACAAAACTCAAATCTTTTGAAGCTTGTGCCTTTAATTCGTACGCTCCCAAAGCCTGGAACAAACTCCCGACTTCTGTTACGTCATCACCTGACTTGACCACGTTTAAAAAGAAATAAACAACGCACCTATTTATGACAGCATTTAGTGAGTCACTGTAATTCGCCTTCATGTGAATATACGTGCTGACTGTGCATGTTGCTAATGTGATGTAATGTAATGTATCTCCGTCTGTAACTCCACAAAGACATTAAGACTGTGTGGGTGTTACGCAGGAGAGTCTTGTATAGCGCACTCACAGCCTAAGCGGCTTTCGGTACACATTCGGTAGCCAACAGAATTCGTTTCATGCAACAAAGAGAAAGTGGTAAGCATAGCAGAGTCAAGAGAGCAGTTGAGGTAGTGAGTAGCATAAAAGTAGCAGCTCAGAACCGCTGAAAAAGATGACCCATAGTCGGTAGTAGAAGAGTAGTTGTCGTTGCCTAAGAAGTGTGGAAACGAGTTCCACAGTCTAGGAGCTGCAGAGCTAAAGCTTCTGTCACCAACGGTCTTTAAGCGGAGGAATGGAACAGCTAATTTATTGTCCACACAGGACCTGAGGGTGCGAACAGGCTGAAACTGATGCAGCAGTTCAGCTAGGTAGGAAGGAGCCAAGCCGTGGTGGGCCTTGTGGGTCAACATAAGAACTTTGCTCTGTATCCGTAGATCAACCGGCAGCCATCCTAGCTCTTTTAGCAAATGAGACACGTGCTAAAACCTCTAGGACTTGAAGACTAGCCTTGCAACCATATTCATAGTCAGCTGCAGTGGCCTGATTGCTTTCTTTGGTAGCCCAGCCAAAAAAGAATTATAATGATCAAGCCGAGACAGAACTAAAGAGCTAGTTAAATGTTTTGCAAGCCATTGTGGAAGACAGCTCCTAATCTTGGATAGGAATCGGACGTGATGGCTAGCTATAGAAGCAGTCTTCTGAATGAAGCATTTAAAATTAAGGCATCTCTCGAAAACGACACCTAAATTTAAACACGTGGTGATGGTCGCACAACAGCATCACCTATTATGAGAGCTAAGCCTTTTAATGCAGCCACACGCTTATGGTGTCTCATGAGCAGCACTTTAGTTTTCTCGTCATTTAGTTTCAAGAAGTTTTCCGACATCCAGGATCGAATGTCGGCGAGGCAAGCATTCAGTTTCTCAGTTGCTGCAGCAGATTACGACGGTTTGAATAACAAATACAGCTGAGTATCGTCAGCATAAAAGTGATGTCCTAATCCATGGGCCTTAATCACTTTTACCAGAGGTTGAGTATAAATGGAGAACAGCAAGGGACCGAGTACAGACCCTTAAGGGACTCCACAAGTGACCCATATCGTGTGTGAGACCTGACCCCCACACGACATGGACTGAACACGATCTCACAAGTGCGATTTAAACCACGCCAGTGCTTCGTCTGCCAGACAGATCGTTTTTCTCAATCATTCAAGTAGAACATTGCGATCAATGGTGTCGAAGGCAACTGACAGATCTAGCAGAGCTGGGGCAGTGACATTCCCGTCATCGGTGCCACGTAAAATAATAATAATAATAATAATTCACTTGATAAAGCGCCCTCAGAGAACTTAATCTCTCTACGCGCTTTACATTTGCTGTAAATTGAAATGCAATTGAATGGTAAGTAAAATCATGCTTGAAAAACAATCGAAATGAATAATATGGTTAGGGGTGGCATGCACAGGGTCAGCATGCAAATGTGGTTAGTGGCAGCATGCACAGTGTCAGCACGCATAAGCACATCAAGGACGAATCACAGGGACCCACTAAATGCTGTCCTAAATAGGTGTGTTTTTAGGTTCCTTGTAAATGTGGTCAGGTCAGGGGATGTTCTGACGCAGGTCGGGAGGGAGTTCCAGGCTTTGGGAGCATATGAACTAAATGCACGGTCTCCAAAGGATTTAAGGTTTGTACGAGGTATTTGTAGACTGTTGGATTCCGAAAAGCGGGTGGTACGATGCTTGGCCTGATGGGGTAGTATATCTGACAGATAGGCTGGAGCCATAGAATGAAGGGACCTAAAAGTGAGCGACAAAACCATCATTAACATGGAGGATAGTAATTTCAGTGGAGTGCTGCCTCTTGAACCTTGATTGAAATGTTTCTGACATTTCTTTCTTTTTGATATGTTCAACCAGCTGCTTAGCAACAACTTTTTCAGGAATCTTTGACAAGAAAGGAAGAAGGGACACTGGGCGATAGTTTGCAAGGACTTCTGTGTCTAAGGCGATAGTTTGCAAGGACTTCTGTGTCTGATCTAGGCTTTTTAAGTATGTGTCTAACGATTGCCGACGAAGGAATTGGGGACGACCCCTTTTCCCAAAGACGCATTAAAAATCTCGGTTACGGAAGGGCTAAGTTAGTCTGCCAGTAAAGACCACAGCGATGATGGTATACGGCCTTCAGGAGACGAGCTCTTTTCAGCTAGACCTTATTAAGGTCCACAGTCAAATCTGCCTATTTTCAGCTTCATAACACTGCTAAAATTCGGGATTGTTTAGATAAGGATACCACGTCCAAATTGGTCCATGCATTCGTGACATCCCGTCTCGACTTCTGCAACTCACTGCTTACTGGCCTACGGGCATGTACGAGCAGGCGATTGCACCTGGTGCAAAACTCTGCATCTAGGCTTGTCTGTCGTCGGCTTCGCAGTTGCCACATTACTCCACTTCTCGCCGACCTGCACTGGCTACCAGTCAAGCAACGGATTGACTTCAAGGTTTTGTCGCTCACTTTTAGGTCCCTTCATTTTATAGCTCCAACCTATCTGTCAGATATACTACCCCATCAGGCCAAGCATCGTACCACCCGCTTTTCGGAATCCAACAGTCTACAAATACCTCGTACAAACCTTAAATCCTTTGGAGACCGTGCATTTAGTTTGTATGCTCCCAAAGCCTGGAACTCCCTCCCGACCTGCGTCAGAACATCCCCTGACCTGACCACATTTAAAAGGAACTTAAAAACAGACCTATTTATGACAGCATTTAGTGGGTCCCTATGATTCGTCCTTGATGTGCTTATGCGTGCTGACACTGTGCATGCTGCCAGTAACCACATTTGCATGCTGACCCTGTGCATGTCACCCCTAACCATATTATTCATTTCGTTTGTTTTTCAAGCATGATTTTACTTACCATTCAATTGCTATTCCCTTTGCAGCAACTGTAAAGCGCCTACAAAGAGATTAAGTTCTCCGCGGGCGCTTTATCAAGTGTATTTTTATTATTATTATTATTATTATTATTATTATTAAGGTAGCCACATCGCTTGTAGAAACGTCGGAAAACCTTTTAAGAGAGGTCACAGGTTGTGGAACCGCAATTGCTTTAGTCGGAGGGGCTTTATGGAGGCACGAATGTGCACAATTGTTTCTGTAAAGAAGGCTGAAAACGTTTCGGCTGAGCCCTTAATATCTGGGAAGTCAGACCTCTCAGCATTGGCCAGTAAATGGTTTACTGTCTTATAAATACGTTTAGGGTCCGGCTGGCAGCAATCCAGCTTTTGAGTAGAAAAAAAAAGCCCTGGCCTTTTTAAGCTTCCGGGTGTAGACTAAAATGAAGTCTTTGAAATTGAATAGATCTGCATTAGACCCCGATTTCTTGAAGCGACTTTTAAGCCTTCGCTAATAACCACACTTGCATGCTGACCTGTGCATGACAACCTTAACCATGTTTATTTCTCTTGTTTATTGATCATTCTACCACTAACCAACCGACCGTGTTTCCTTTGCAGCAAATGTAAAGTGCCTAGACAGAGACTGAGTTCTCTAAGGGTTCTTTATCAAGTGTGTTATTATTATTATTATTTTTCTTATTTAATCCGGGAGCTGGGCCGTGAGGAATGAGGCCCTTACCACTTGACGGAGATATACTATGCTCCTCGCTGGTTGGTGCTTTGCCATGAAAATGAACGCAGTTGGCTCCCATGCTTTACAAGTATTAAAGACTCCGCATGTTCAGAGTAGGATGTAGAGCTCTCTCTCTCTCTCTCTCTCTCTCTCTCTCTCTCTCTCTCTCTCTCTCTCTCTCTCTCTCTCTCTCTCTCTCTCTCTCTTTCTCTCTCTCTCTCTCTCTCTCTCTCTCCTCTCTCTCTCCTCTCTCTCTTTCTCTCTCTCTCTCTCGCTCTCTCTCTTCCCAGCCTCACAGCCATCAACAGAGGCGGAGCTAGGATTTTCATTAAGGGGCAAGACCCTCAAGCAATGAAGAATTATGGTGCAACATCATAGTTTCTTTCAGACACTAACTCGGCGATTGCTCATAGAGTGGAACTAAGACTTATTTTCGTCATTGGTGACGGTCGGAGGCGTAGAAATCAGGGGTCGCCCAGATTGCTGACGCAGAAGAGAGGTAAATGCCCCCTCCCCACCCCAGGCTCCGCCACAGGTCATTAAGCCGGTACACACGTCACCAATCGTAAATTGCTGCTTATCAAGTGCATTTCTCCTCCTTTAACACCCGCTCAGTTGTTTGGTTTCAGGATGCCAATAGTGAGACCTAACAAGTACTGCCTTCCTTTTCTTCATTTAAAGACTTGAAATTTCCAGCACTTTTACTGCAAATGTTTGCAATTTCAATGAAAGCGCCATGATAAGCATATCATTGAGCTATGAAAACCCGCAGCTTCCTGAAATCATCGGCTTTTAGCCCCAACTCAGTGCAAGGACACATTCCAATGCTACTATAAGATTCCGCCTTGATTTTATGGTGCGATGAATTTTTCCCTATTCAGTCACCAACAGTGGGCAAGACTGTACCGAAAATACCGAATACTCTCGTGTACGCCCCCGGCCCCGAGGGGCAGCATTCTTCCTTTCCGTTCATTTCCAATATGAAATGACGGCTCGGGCTAAAGAAAGTGCGAAAGAGCTGCGACTCGGTAGAGTCGTCAGACCAAGAAGCTAAGCGTGGCTATTTGATTTTTGAGCAGGACCAGCGAGGCTACTTGCGCGAGCCACCGGAGCGCCATACAGCGAGCAGCCGATTCGACGGACTTACAAAAATCAATCAAATGCACACACGTCGCAGAAATTACACACACACACACACACACATATATACACGCACGTACACACATACACAAACTGAAGTGCGCCAAATGCACAGGGGGAAAAGCAGCACAAAAGCTATCGAGCGCTTTTGGCCAAACGCAAAGTGCGGAGCTATAAACAGAACAGGCTTCGTAATAATGATAATAATAACAATGCACTTAAATAAATCAAATAAAGCGCCCTCAGAGAACTCAATCTCTTTCTAGGCGTTTCACATTTGCTGCAAAGGGAAATGCAATTGAATTGTGAGTAATATCATGCTTGATAAACAAACAACATTGATAACATGGTTAGGGGTGATATGCACAGGGTCAGCATGCAAATGTGGTTAGTGGCAGCATGCACAGTGTCAGCATGCATAAGCACGTGAAGGACGAATCACAGGGACCCACTAAATGCTGTCCTGAATAGGTGTGTTTTTAAGTTCTTTTTAAATGTGGTCAAGTCAGGGGATGTTCTGACGCAAGTTGGAAGAGAGTTCCAGGCTTTGGGAGCATATGAACTAAATGCACGGTCTCCAAAGGATTTGAGGTTTGTACGAGGTATTAGTAAACTGTTGGATTCCGAAAAGCGGGTGGTACGATGCTTGGTCTGGTGGGGGGAGTAAATCTGATAAATAGGCTGGAGCCAAAGAATGAAGGGACCTAAAAGTGAGCGACAAAACCTTGAAGAAAATCAGTTGCTTGACTGGTAGCCAGTGCAGGTCGGCGAGAAGTGGTGTGATGTGGCAACTGCGACGCTCACGACAGACAAGCCTAGCTGCGGAGTTTTGCACTTGATGTAAGCGCCTGATTGCACATGCCGGTAGGCCAGCAAGCAGTGACTTACAGAAGTCAAGACGGGATGTCACAAATGGATGGACCAACTTAGACGTGGTATCCTTTTCTAAACAAGCCCGAATTTTAGCAATGTGATGTTGCTGAAAATAGGCAGACTTGACCGTGGAGCTGATGTGGTCGTCAAACGAGAGGTCACTTTGGAACGTTACACCTAGATTTCGAGCTGATTCAACTGGAGATATGCTGGCAGAGCCAATTTTGAGCGTGAGCCTTTCCAATTTGTGAATCACACTGGGTTTTCTCATAACTAGTAATGCCAAACGCAAGCCGTGGTCACTGAAGCTTCTGATCATAGAGCTAACTGAAGAGCCTACCAGTCACCTTCTTAGGCAGGTCCTGGAGGAGAAATGTGTGACTAAAACTAGTCGCCTCAAATGTCTTGGTGGAATCAAATGTTAGAGGCTAGTGTGCCTTTACGTTTTTCGGGAAAGTTTTGCTGCCGGTCTGAATGTAACGTGCCAGGGTATTGTTAGACATTCAGAACCCTCATTCTGAGAAAAAAAGCGCAAAATTTAGCACATGAACCCACAACCAGGACTGGTGAGAAAATTGATGCTTGTAATTAATTAGAAAACCAAAGGTTCTTGGATATGAAGTGGGGAGCCTGAACTCACCATTAAGCTGTGGTTTGGCAGCACAGAAACTCAAATACGAGCTTTTTTTGAGAATTAGCCCTCACAACTTGGTCCTAGAAGAGGTGACAAGGCCTGGCCAGTGAGGCTGTTAGACGGCTCACACAACACTGAGTAGAAGTATTTCGAACCTAAACCATCAGAGGCGTGTGAAAATAAGCGAGCAATTTGTCAATAGCTTCAATGTTTACAAATGGTGCTAACTGTTATAGATGCGACGTCCCAGATTGTCCCACTGGTCAGAATAAATGAGCCCGCTGGTATCCTTTTGAGTAAGTTACGTATTCTTTTGGTTTCGGCAGCTATACGGGTTCGCTTTGCTCTAGTGTAGCATCAACAGGACAGACAGGCAGCGGTTGTCCAGGGTATCCGGCTCGATCCGGCGCTGGTCTGGCGGAGGTGGGGAGTATTGCAGTTAGTCAGGCTTAAAATCCGCTTTTAGCCTCGATCTGCATCCGAGGACTAGATGACCAATATTTGCCCAATCCTCTAGAAAGACTTGTGCGTTTGGCCTTTTTCGTTTTTCATGCAGAATTCCCGACAGTAATTTCACGGTCATGATATCAATCGGACCTCGAGGACGTCGCGATCATTCGAGACGATTAGCTCAATTGGCGTCCGGTCGCCAGCGGTCTGAGCGCAACTACACGACTTCGCTCGACCACATAGGGAGTGCTCGTCACTTTCTGGTCACCACAACAGAGAGGTCTGGCTGACAACCGCCGTTTGATGCCCGTAGAACCGCTAAGCCACGACTGAAGGCCAAGTTGCAATCTGGCACACGAGCGGACAATGAAGTGATAAAATTCGATGAGCTCTTAGCTGCGGCTGGGCTGTATACAGGAAGTGCTGCCTGACTTTTTCGTCATACTTAGTGTGCTTAGGCTAAATGAAGAACGCACTCTACTCGCTAGGCTTCAAAAAAGGTAAAATAAAGCTCAATACATTCAACAGCCACATTTATATAGCGACGGAAGAGCAGTCCTAGTGGCTTCACTCCGCTTCGAGCATGCACTAAATAGCGTCTGCTGAAAGACTCGACTATTGTACGACTCGCAAAGACCCGGTCTTTGTGAATTGAGAAGCAGAGGATCCACCCTACGAGGGTTCACAGACCCTGGCATACAATTCACGGAGCCTAGGCCGACCGAGCGAAAGTTTTATATTTAGCTCAGCCAGCAGCACTGATAAGCAGATTCTTCTTATAGGAATGATGGGTCATAATCTTAATGTGGCAGAGCAGGTTAATACAGCGACAACTAGCTAGAGCAATTTATCTGGCGTAGCTATCGGTCAGTTAACACTATAAAATACTAGCTGATTTAACAGCCTCATTTGTGTAGAGACATGAGAGCTTTTACGGCTATCAATACCGCCGGCTGTGGTGACAAAAAGTATCCAGCGCAGGATTCGAACCCACGACCTTGGTAACGAGGTCGCAGAAAGCACCCGCCTTAACTAGTGCGCCATCACGACTCAGAGAAAGTAACTTCAGCCTCGGACACAGTCTTTAAAGAAAATGCTGCGCCAAAGCAGCTTTTTCCGGATTGTAGGTTGTCAGCAGGGCATGCTGTCAGTTGTTCTAAGAGGACCTGGTGAAGCTACTAAATGTGTTTTAAAGTGCTCCGAATCCTTGAGCACTTGCTAACGACTGCCCATACCATCTGAACACTCCTTGAAAAGCGCAATTATCCATGAATTCTGATTGTTCAAGGACTTGGCTAGGGAAACAGAATTTTTCACAGTAATCGTGTGATCACAAATTCAGAATTTGTGTCACTTTTTAGTGTCGCAGTTTATTCAGCTCCTTTTGCCTTCCACGTCTTTCTAGAAAATTTCCAAAACGACAGCTAAAGTCTCATCAGTGCTGATTTGGCTTTTTATCTTGCACAAATATTCACTTTATTTTTGAAAAGCTCTTAACATTATCATTTTTGAATAATAATAATAATACGCTTGATAAAGCACCATCAGATAAGTCAATCTCTTTCTAGACGCTTTCAATATGTTGCATAGGAAACACGATAGAATGGTTAGTGGTATCATGCTTTATTAACAACATTTTGCATGACAGAAAGATCGTGTGTGCTCTGCGCTAGTGACGTGGTCAAGAACTTCAATTTCTTTTTACTTCTGTGGCAGATTTCGATCCACCTTTAAAGACTAAGCATTAGAATACTGACTTTTAGCTCATTGCAATGACCTGGGCTATACTCAAATTTCCTACCTGATAGATTAAATCGTTCGACCTCGATTGGCAATCTTGACTGGTCATTTAATGGATCCTCCCATTCTCTGCTGTTTAAGATGGCTTCAACCAATGGCTGCGTTGGCTACCATCCTGGTAGCCAACAAGGCTGAAGTTACTACGAATGATAGATCCAGAGTCATCGAAGGGAATCATTGGAAGTCGAATGCGATTGCACTAAAACACACAATCCAGTCCCTCTAAAGCAACAATCATTTTATGATAGTGATAATAAATTTGTATAGCACCATCAGAGTAATTAATCTCTTTCTTGGCACTTTACAGATGATGTATAGAAAGCATTACCGAATGACTGGTGATGACGTCCACAAGCAGCAGGCTCATGGGAGCACACATACGCACTCGAAAGAAGAATCAAAAAGACCCACTAAATGCTGTAATAAACATATTTTTTTGAGCTTTTTAAATTTCGTTGCGTTAGAGATGTTGAGACGTTCATCGGTATCAACTTTCAAGCCGGAGAACTTTTGACAGAAAAGCTTAGATTTAAAAATACGCTTTTTCTACGAAAGCCGTACCATTTTTCTTCGAAATGAAGATTAGTCAAGAATTGTTTTCTCTCTCAGCCTACTGGTCTCGTGCATGGGAATGCTGGTTCTATACAAGAGGTTATTCTCGCTGAGCTAATTCATGATGGTATGAAAAACAGTCTAGGCTTAAATCTTTTTAATGACAAAATTCATGAGTTGGCTGCATTCATCACTAGATTGTTCGATTGAAGTGCCTAAACTGAACCGATCAGAATAGCTTATATATTATGCAGTGGCGGAGCCCGGATTTCTATCTAGAGGAGACCTCCATAATGTGCATGTAGGGAGGTCAAGACCCGCATAGTTTAATTGTGGACGGGGTTAGGTCCACAAGTAAAAAAAATTTTAGACCAAAATCGTTGTGTTTGTTCAACGTCAAATCGGGTGGTTGCTCATCGAGTGGAGTGAGTTGAGACATAATTTCCTCGTTGCCGACGGTTGGTAGGCGTAGGAATAAGAGGAAGTCTAGGTCGCTGCCTCATTGTAAGGGGCGGGTAAATGGCTCGTCTGCCTCTTTTTGCTTCGCCACTAGTACTGTGGCTACTGTATTTTCAGTTACTTCTGTAGCGCAGTTACGGTATACAAATACGTAATCCTCCCTGATAAAGCGGTCTTTATCAATGGAACCATGATTGGTAGAGCTGATCCTTAAATTGAGAAAATCTTGAAATTGAGATGCCAGTTAACACACTTCGTTGCTGGCAATTGCGTCGCTCTAAAAGACTATAAAATCCCGTGTTCCGGGGATTTTGGTATGTGGCGAAAGCATTTGTGCAGATAAAAATTCAGGTACATTGCAACAAAGACCTCTATGGATTGGCAATGAATTTCACACTATGCTTTATTCTCAGTATTAAATGCTATTAGAAATGTTCAACCTGGTTAAAATACCTTCCCAGATGATGTGGTGTTTCTTTGTAATTGGAATACAAGTCACCAGCATTATTCTGGAGCTACCGTCACAATAAAGAGGGCCTTAAAAAATGATCAGTGGTATTTCGTACATCATATACTGCTACCAAAATTAGTTTTGAGGAATCATTAATCTAGGGCTGACATGGGAATTCTAGCGCTTTGTACAACGCGGGTACGAAAGTAGCAATTGGGCGCGAAATTGAAGTTGACTGAGACACAAAATGTAGGCTAGACATATAAATGCAGCAGTTTCACTGTTAATCAACACAGCACTACCAGCATCGACGAAACAGTTTATCTTGCCAGCAGTTGCTAATGTAGTAGCATCCTAGTATTTTTCGATAATAAAGTTTTCGACAGTGACCCCCATCGCACTCGAAGTGTGGCCACCTAAATTGCTTGGCCATTGGTTCAGTCTAACGTACCAAACGCCTGCATACACATTCTCTGCAGTCGCCTCCATTTTATTTGTGAATGTAACCTCTAGCTTCCGAGGCTGCATTGTGACTTTCCATTTTTGTTATAATTCGGATGTGCTGCGAGTCTTCAATCATCTCTATGGATGGAAGTGAAGCTCTGGTTTCTCCAAGGGGTAAGGTGCTCGCTTGTAACGATGTGGGTTCGAGCCCTGAGACTATATAAAGCGCTTAAATAGAGATCAAGTTCCATTATGGCGCAATACAAACTAAATGTTTTAACTACAGTTTTGCATCAATTACTGTATTAACTTGAATTCTTATAAGATGAAACTTTAAAATATAAGACCAGTTTAAAACTCTAAAACTTTAATTATTTCACGATAATAGCTTAAGAGCAGGCCGAACTTGACGAGGATAGAGGCAAGACATAAACTGCTCAGCACGCAGAGAGCAGCTTAGAGCGTAGATAGAAGCTCAGAGCTTAGAGAGCAGCTCAGAGCTCAGAGTTTAGAGAGCAGCTCAGAGCTCAGAGAGCAGTTCAGAGCGTAGAGAGCAGCTCAGAGCGCAGAGTGCAGCTCAGAGTGTAGAGAGCAGTTCAAAGCGTAGAGAGTAGCTCAGAGCACCGAGAGCAGCTCAGATCGCAGAGAGCAGCTCAGAGCGTAGAGAGCAGCTCAAAGCGTAGAGAGCAGCTCAGAGCGAAAAGAGCAGACGTAGAAGCTCTTTAAAAAGTCCTTCGTTTTTCAGCGAAAGCCGAGCAGATGCCGAGAGCAGAGGGCTAATAGTCAGCGCCTGACAATCTCCTGAAGGCATCATAATCCGTGATGCCAGGTATACTAAAGCTGTGCGGAGCATGAGAAACTATTTATTGATAGTCCGAAAACAAACACATATGCTGATGGAATGGATGCGGTTAAAATGAAGTCATCCTACCTTTATTTTTTATTACCTCCTTTATCTAGTCAGGCGTTGAGGCCAAAAATTTATGCGTTTTCTCTTCTGTTGCAGCGAATTCCACAGAACCTGACTTTTACTGACAAGGTCGGGTACTGATGTAGGCCGAACACCCCCTCCGTCAGCAGCCAGTCGATATCGTCTCATTAACGTGTGTCGAGTGTCGAGAAAATGAAGTGTACAAATACTGGCAAATAATTTGGACGGCCTTTGATTGATCACGACATCGCAGAGCTTCATAGCCAGTACAGTATTCTTCTTGCGTGTGTCATAGGAATGTTCTTGCGGTTTCTCCATGGCAGCATCGGCCTTAGGCCAGTGGACCTGTGCAGACAGTCCGCTCGACTTTGCTAAAATAGACGTAAAGCTGCTGAAATATAATTGCTTATATTAAGAGATGCACACTCGAAGTGGAGTGAGACAGTAGCAATTCGAACAGCTACCGCAACGGTGACGACTCGTGTGCTAAATAATATATTTGCCTGAACCGGAATTCCTGAGCACTTAGTATTGGATAATGGATCTCAGTTTGTGTCACATTACCTCCAGGAGTTCTGTGTACAAAATTATGTTAGCCAAGTTAGCAAAACGTTCACATCGCCATAACTTGCGGCTTCCCAAAATGCTGAAGAAAAAGCGGTCAACATGGCGAGTATCGGCTTGATGAATAGGAGTACACCACGTGGACACCACGCACCGACTCAGCACTCTATTGCTACCCAATAGGATCAAACTTGAAGCCACTACAGCTGTGCGTCCAGGTGAGCGTTTTTTCAAACAGCCGCTAGCGCCTACTAAAGCAACCGCCCTGGAACCACACTGTGAAAAGGGCTCCGAAAAAGAAGGATGCTCCATACAACGCAAATGCCGAAAATAGACCCTGCTTGCAGAAGAAGAATCGGTACGTGTGCACGTGCCTGCTTATGTAAACTAATGTATCTCCGTCTGTAACTTCACAAAGCCATAAAGATTATGTGGGTGTTACGCAGGAGAGTCTTGTATAGCGCACTCACAGCCTGAGCGGCTTTTGATACGCATTCGGTAGCCAACAGACTTCGTCTCACGCAACCAAGAGAAAGTGGGAAGCATAGCAGAATCAGGAGAGCAGTTGAGGTAGTGAGTAGCACGGGAGTAGCAGCTCAGGACCGCTGAAAAAGATGAGCCATAGTCGGCAGCAGAAGAGTTGTTGTTGCGTAAGAATTGTGGAAGCGAGTTCCACAGTCTAGGACCTGCAGAGCTAAAGCTTCTGTCGCCAACGATCTTTAAGCAGAAGAATGGAACAGCTCATTTGTTGTCCATACAAGACCTCAGGGCACAAAGAGGCTGAAACTGGTGCATCAGTTCAACTAGGTACGAAGGAGCCAAGCCGTGGCGGGCCTTGTGGGTCAGCATAAGAACTTTGCTCTGTATCCGTAAATCAACCGGCAGTCATCCTAGCTCTTTTAGCAAAAGGCACACGTGTTCAAACCTTGGGGACTTGACAACTAGCCTTGAAGCCACATTCCTAGCCAGCTGCAGTGGCCTACTAACATTCTTCGGTAGCCCAGCCAAAAGGGAATTACAATAATAAAGCCGAGACAGAACTGAGGAGCTAGTTAAATATTTTGCAAGCCATTGTGGAAGACAGCTCCTAATCTTGGATAGGGATCGTACGTGATGGCTAGCTGTAGAAGCGGTGTTCTGAATGAAGCTTTTAAAATTGAGGCAGCTGTCAAAAACGACACCTAAATTTTGAGCACGTGATAATGGTCGCACAACTGCATCACCTATTATGAGAACAAAGTCTTTTAATCCAGCCACACGCTTAGGGTGTCCTATGAGCAGCAGCTTGGTTTTCTCGTCATTTAATTTCAAGAAGTTTTCCGACATCCAGGATCGAATATCAGCAAGGCAAGCATTCAGTTTCTCAGTTGCTGCAGCAGATTCCGATGGTTTGAATGACAAAAACAGTTGAGTATCGTTAGCATAAAAGTGATATCCTATTCCATAGGCCTTAATCACTTTCCCAGAGTTTGAGCGTAAATGGAGAACAAATATAAATGGAGAACAGCAAGGGACCGAGGACGGACCTTTGAGGGACACACAGGTCCACTGTTTACACTGTACCTGCTGCTTTCGGATGTTATAAATAACCGTGTGGCAATGCTTTCTATACAGCAGCTGTATAGTGCCTAGAAAAAACTCAGTTCTCAATGGGCGCTATACAAATTTATTATTATTTTTTTTGTGCTTAACGACCGAGGGCCAACCAAGTGTCTTCGTGGAGTGGTCAGGAGGCAAAAAGGGTTAAATACATACCTCATACACGTAGGATGTAGAATCCAGCTTCTGCCCTGCCGAGTCCCAGCCCAGCTCTACGGCAGCAGAAACCTCCACACCCTGGTGAGTCTTTACGAAACTTTAGGACAATGACGAGACATCTAAGACTGATATAAGAGATATGTGATGGGCAAATTGATCGGTAGGTGTGTATACCGTGCTATGGCAGTGGGTTGCCTACTAAGTTGCCTTTAAGTGATGCAGCATCCAGAGGCAGCCAGAAGTCATGCTCCACCAGCTCCCGATGCTGGTTCGGCCCATTCCAGCTCGTGTATCAATATAATGATCGCATCATTTGCTGTCAACTCTGTTATTTGGCAAACTTCGCGATTGCAAAGGGCAAATCAAGCGTCTCCCGATATGTGGAAGAGCTCACCTGCACGATGGGGTCATTTAGCATCTCTCCAGGTAAGCAAGTGCCCGTAATATGTGCTGCTCTTTGAAACTGACTTGTCACCGGTTAAGCTCATTACCTCAGTAAACCTCTATTCAGTTAAGATTACTTCTGTAACTAGGGCAAGCTTATATAAGAAAGTTATAGCTACGCAAGTTATGTGTTTATTACATCGCTTCTAGATTACTGCAACTATAATTATAGATGACCGCCCAAGCTTCACCGACTCCCAATCGGTTCAACTTTAAGATTTCCTCTCTGGCCTACAATTAGCTTCACTCACCTGCACCTGTGGGCCACCTGTGCAACTCTTTGCACCTCAGTGTGATTTTGTAACAACCGCTCCTCGGCTGGCTGTCTTCTTACTAAATTGAGATACTTTTTTTATTAGGCATTCAGTGCATAAGCCCCGAAAGCGTGGAGATCGCTGACGTCTCCGCCTGAATTGACTCTGTATCATGTCAGTCTCGGCAAAGAACGCATCTTTTCTGCAAAGCTTTCCATGTGCTCCAGCAACATTTTATTTGTTCATTTGTGCTTCTTGCACTTACCGAGTGCACTGTTCAGTAAATGTTGCTAACCAAGGGTCCAACCGACCACCAACGACAACTTTCTTACGCAGTTTTGCAGGATTGTGTAATCACGATACTTGTAAGGTTTGGCGTGCTAGTTTAAGGACGATACCTTACTTGTCGCTTACTCTACGTTCACGCTTCACTTGCAGTACCTTGATAGAGATTCAGTTCTCTTAGGAAGCTGCACAGTTTTTCATTGAAATTACAATTATTATTATACTCACGCTCAACCAGAAGTCAGAGCCACCAGGTCATATTTCTGGTGTGGCTACCTGAAGCTTAAGGTTCAAGTTGTTTGCTAGACGACCTTAGGATTCCTAATTGTAAACATGTCCAACTCACTTCCAATTCACATGATTTCACTCGATCCGTCGAAATTCATTTAGTCGTTCCAAAGGCCACCTTGATTAACTTACTTTACATGAGCTTAACGGGGGGGGGGAGGCGGCGGGTGATAATTTTGCTCCGTCGCTAGTCAAAAGATACCCAGTTGGTTTCACGTCTGGCTCACTCGGCGATTTAAACTAAATTCTACGATGCAGACGGTCTTCTGTCTTTGTTATTTACGGCCTCTCACTTTATTTCATGCAGCTATCACTATGCGCCTCCTATGGTTTAATTACTAGGCTCTGAATGATAGTTAACCTCTTAGCCGTGATGGCGCACCAGATAAGGCGGTTTGTTTTCAAGACCTCGGCCCCGAGGTCTTGGGTTCGAATCCTGCGGTGGGCGATCCTGTATCGCCGCTGCAAGTGGTGGTGATAGCCGTAAAGGCTCTTCTGTCGCTATACAAAAAGAGGCTGTTAAATCAGTCATCATTTAATAGTATTCATTATTTCTGAGAGGACAGTCGGATTTTCTGCTGCCTCATCCCGCATTCGTGTGAATCCTCGCGAGTTTTTTTTTGAAACCGCCCATATAAGATTAATCACTGTGACTTTAAGCCGCTATCAAGTAAAGTCGGCAGTCAACTGATTGATCACACTCCTTTCGCGTCGTAGCTTACACAATCTTTATTGTCGAAAAGTAAAGGACAACACCGCATCCACCCAAGCCACCGTACGTAGTCAGTGCACAATTCCCTGCACACGAAGAAGCGTCGTCGCTTTCCAGGCTTTCTGCCGGCGCCCAGGCTTCACCTTCACGCCAGAACGAGAGTGCAGAGCAGAGCACCGAGTCTCGAGCTCCCGCTTCTCAAGTCAGCAATCGTCAGCCGGCTAGCCCTTCGTTCCGCACAGTGTGCCGGTATAGCCAGCAGGACAAGCGCAAGTAGCAAACTCCTGGCGATTGTTGGGATCGGGGGTGGGGTCGGTGTCTCCTCTGTGGCATACACCACCGTTCAAGCATGGAGCATTGTTTGCACCGCAGACGACTGCAAGAGAGACAAAATAGGCTGCTCATACCGCTCGGCACACACTAAGGTCAAGGCAGCTTTTGCAGCTTTGCTAGGGCGCCGAATCGACGCGCGAAGCGTTGCTTTTGCTACAGGTCTCGCAGCAGCCGAGCAACTATTACTAGCCCTCGCTTGCCCGAGGAGCGAAGTAGAAGCCCGTCGGTTACCATGGCTATCCACCTTTGTAGGACACCCGTAGTGCCTGTAAGTCCATCGGCTACCTATATTGATTGCTATGTATCTGTGCGATGCCGTGTCCTACGGCAAAGTTTCACGTCATTCCTGCAGTTCCATCTCGGAAGCACAATCCGATTACAGGTGTTCGTCAATGGAGTTCAACGTCACACCTACACTTCACTCGAAGTTTACTCGGTAACCCGATGCGGCCGGCAGCGTCAAGAGATCCATATTCTAAATGTGAGTTGGCAAACTCCTTTTCTGCCCATGTGAATTACCCTTGAAGGATATATAGTTCTCATTCGGAAGTCATTAGGGTTATTATTGTAATCATCATCGGACACGTGCGCTCACTGTCTAAGAAAAATTCGAGAGGGGAGATACCCTCTCTGCTTAGAATTCATGGCTTGGCTGGGTAACGGCTGGGATGGAGAGGACGAGTTGGCTCAGCTAGCGTCTCACTTCTTTCTCCTGAGCTTGGTCACGTATATGCACGCAGCATGTCTGTAGCTAGAGGAATCAACTGTAAAAACCGATTGACGCCACCACATCCACTGACTAGAAGACGTTTAAAAAAGAAGCTAAAACCTAAATGTTCCTCGCAGCGTGTGCACCGTCCACGTGAATTGCTCTTGCGTGAATGATAATAATACTACTAATAATAATAATTCACTTGATAAAGCGCCCTCAGAGAACTCGATCCCTTTCTAGGCACTTTACATTTGCTACTAAGAGAAACGTGATTGAATGGTGAGTAATATCATGGTTGATAAACAACATGAATAACACGGTTAGGGGTGACATGCACAGGTCGGCGTGCAAGTGTGGTTAGTGGCAGCATGCACTGATATCACAAGCCAATTGACATGCTCCCCATTCAGTGTATGCAAAGTGCCTAGAAAAAGAGTTATTTCTCTTAGTGTGTATACAAATATCTCTATTTTCCTTATTATATTAGTTATTATAGAATACTTAGTTTAGCCACTTAAAGGACAGCTACCCGCTCTGACCGCAAATTGTGTATTTCTCATTAATACACAATCAAAGACAAAAATCGTGTATTAAACTTTACTTTTTGCGCTACTCAAATCTTTGTGTCAAACTCGGAGAGCGGGTTATTTCTGAAACACATCGACGCGGCCTTGACTTTAGGGTTGAGTGTCTCTAAGGTCATCGGATGGACAAGACTGAAGGTTTTTGCGACGAACCGCTAGGCGCCCGCCGAGCGTCCAAGTTCAGTGGCGGCCCGGGAAGCCCTGGGAACGTCTAAGTGTACGCACTGAGCGCACGGTGCAGCCGATCGGCTATTGCTCCAAGCTTGAGATTGCTGCCAGTCGCTGCTCGCTACGACGGTTTGCTCTCAAAGGCGCGACGAATCAGGTGAGACGGCAAAAGAAAGCCCAGGGAAGAGAGAGCGGCAAGCGGACGCTGGCGTCTCCGCGAAAGCCGCCCAGGCGAATGGAGCGGGTAGGCTAGGTGTGCCCGCAGCGTTCGATCTGCGGCAAGGTCAGGCGCTCGCCTCGCGCACTCACATTGACCGCACAGCTTGTCCTTAGTGAACGGCACGGGGCACGTGCAAATGAAGCTGTCGCACTGGTTGACGCACACGCCTCCGTTCTTGCACGGGTTACCGCCCGCTTTCGAGCACCAGTCCGCCTTCGGCGTGCCGTCGACGCACGGCCCGCCAGGCGCATCGTCGGTGTCGTTGTGCGGCAGCTGCGCCCGGCTGCAGCGGAAGCGGCGACGTCCGTCGGCGACGCGCGTGGCACGCCGAGCTGACGGAGCGGAGGCGGGCGGGACGCGGCGCACGCGCGCGCGCGAACGGCGCTGCAGACCTGCAGTCGGGCGCGCCGTCGAAATCGGCCGGGCAGTCGCACCAGCAAATGCTGGCGCTCCACTTGGCCACGCCGCCATTCTTGCAGCTCGCTTGGAATGCTGCAGTGAAGCACGGAGGGGCCGTGTTAAAGCTGTTCAGCCGGTCGTCTCTGGTGCACTCGTAAATGCCCTCGATGTAGAACATCTCCTCGCACGGATTTCGAGGTCCGGCCTGAATCAGCGGCGGCCAGCCAGCTAGCTCGCGCTGCGCTCACGCGCCCGCCGCCGTCGTGCGCGCACGCGGACGAGCGCGGCGTGGGCGAAGCCGAGCGGCTTCGGTCAGCCGACGGACCGCGGCGCGCGAGCGTCTGCGCTTTAAACTAGCCTCGTAGTTGTAGGCCACGTGCGATCCCAGGGCACACCGGCGGGCGAACAATCCTTGACCGGGCACGCATTGGTGGTACCAGCAGATGTTCTTATCGTCGGCGAAGAAGTTTATGTCACTGGGACCGAAGCAGTCGTCCGCTGAAAAATTTCCGCACCCGACTGAGCTCGCAGCAGCCTCCGAGCGCAGCCGCCGCCGCTGCGCTGCGACTGGCGGCGGCGGCGGCGGCGGCGGCGGCGGCGGCGGCGGCGGCGGCGGCGGCGGCGGCGGCGGCGGCGGCGGCGGCGGCGGCGGCGGCGGCGGCGGCGGCGGCGGCGCTCCGGCGTGCAGCGCTCTTCGACCGACCCGAGCTCGCAGCCGAGTGCATAGCGGCGGCGCCCAGCGGCGCTGCGGCGCCGCCAGCCAGCCTGCCGGAGAGCGAGGGGGCGCTGCGCTCGGAACATATCGTTACGCTGGCACCCTCGGCGAATTCACGCACCTGTGTGGCCCTTTACGGGTCTCGTCGGACCCTTGTCCACGGCAGATGCAGCGCCGACGAGCGCTACGGAGATCGCCACTAGGAGCTTCATGACTGCGAAGCGAGCTGGCGATTCTTCTAGATCTGAGCGGGCGAGTCTGACAGGTGCCTGGAATTATGTCACGCACGGAATACGGTACGCCGCCGACGCCGCTGCCCAAACGAACGTCGAGCGAGCTGCCGTTGGCTAACGTGGCCGCTGAGGAGCAACATGGCGGAGGACGAGGCGGCAGCGGCGGCTAGTGCGGCGGCGGCGGTGCACAGGCAGCAGCGTACGCGAGCGGCTGGCGCAGTTCACACTACTGGGCCGGCGAGCTCCAGAGGGCCGTTTCGCCAAGACGCTACTCGTCAGGGACCTTTGCGTGAAATGCAACGACTTCGGCAGCTGCTTTAGCGAGGGTGTGTTGCGGTCAGCTTTTCGGCCACGGCTGATGCGAAAATCCAGATTTATCGCTCCCGCTGCGCTTACGGACGCAAAGCCGCCGTCGTCTCGCGAATCGTCGGAGGTCTTCCCGCGTTTTTGCCTCCCATCCTCGGCGACCGACGTTGGCGGCCGCGGCATTCGGAGCACCGCCGAAGCCGCACTCCGCTCAGCCAGCCTGGAGGCAGGTGGCCGTTCGCCCGCGGGCTGTAGTAGGAGTGGAAACGTCGGGTCGGGGCTAGATAGCGACCTAGAGCGGCGGGTTGAACGGATTTGAATTTTCTGAACGATCGATGCTGCCGCTTTCTATTTCTGCTGCCGCCGCCGCCGCCGCCGCCGCCACCTCCGCTCTGCCGCGTCTGGCAAAGTCCGGGGGGCGGCATTCGAGCTCGTGCTAGCGCGCGTCACCGCACTGCCGGCACTGCCAAAGCGTGTAGTTCTGCGCCGAGTTCTCCCGGTAGACTGGCGTTGTTCCGAATACGGATTTCTCTCGACGTCGAAGCCTACGTAGTCACCAAGATGGTTGTGTCGCCACCATTTTGCTTGTGCGTGGCTCCTCTCGCATTCCCAAGGAAGAGATGTCCACCCTCTGAATCAGCTTCAGATCCATTACGCATGCAGATGATGACATGCAAACATTCACTGAAGACCTCCTGTAAGTGAAGGTATGCATGCTTTCAGTATGTATACCTTCGGCCGCGTGCCTGATCTGGTAGCTTTCTGGATCTGAGTTCTAGCTTCGTAGCTCAACATCGCGAGGCGCGAAAAGCAGCCAACCTCTGACATGCTGTGTATTGTAAAAGCCCTCCGCAAAAGTCAATCCGTAATTATCTACCCTCAGTAGCGCTTTCAGAGAAGTCATCGAATTAATTAGAGCTTTCGAAATTCACAAAAAATGTGTTGGACCCAGCAATGCTGCGCATAGCAATGAGATGTGAGATGGTTACCTGAATCAGCACCTTCAATAATTCAACCGCGCAAGATCCCTAATGGCTGTCACTCCGGCTTGCTCTGGGCAAAATGTAGTGGCTGATGGAGGAATCGAAACCATTACCTAGGCCGTAAAGAGCGAGCGTCTTACCCTTGGCTTCATTAAAGAGTGCGATCCAAATAGTGTATAAAGTAATTGCATTGAGATACTTGTTTTAATTCTTTCTTTTCCGGTTTTCACTGACAGGAAAGGCAGGGCGCTAGACCTCAAGTTATCGAGGAATGGTTTGAGACTAGCGGAACGGTATCAATTGTTTGCTTTTAGCACAAATCAGTGTGGATAAATTAAGATGTAGCCCTGACTTGCTCAATGATGCACTAGCAGCTTAGGCTAGTCCAGTTTAAACGTTCTTCACTTCTGTATGTATATAATTAAGCATTAAGCACAATTGCAGCTTGCCTTTGATGTTAGTTTTGAATGTAAATTCACTGTGTTTTTTTAACTCAGTGGCTAGGATAGGCTACACGTTGCCTTAAAGAGCTTGAGGTCGGGATATGTTCAATAGAAGATCCCAAGGCATTCTTTTGTTGCTTAAAAATTAAGCCGTGGGTTTTGGTTTAAGCCTTGAGAGATGCAGAAGGTATCTGAAAGCTGCGTTTAGTGAATGTCTGTAATGGAGCATACGCCATATCTCGTCCTATGTAATTTCATGACACATACATTATATGACTCGAATGTCATGAATAAATGCATCAGTTTCAAACTATCTTCGATTCAAAAGCCTCGCACCAGCGTGATCGACGCGGGCATGTCTAGTGCCTTGAAGCACAGGCAACGGACCCCAGAAGCAGCTTCGTTGCAGGTAATTGTGGAGAAGATTGCACAAGGCAGTAGCAGTCTATATTTCTCATTTCATCTTTTAGAATTAAGAACCCTAGCTTTCAATCGCGTTGATCCAGATTCCTATAGCCACGCACCACAAAGCGAACAGATGCGAAACGGCCGTGCATCGTATGCACTCCTAAGGTCTGGAATTCACTACCGACTGGCATGACAATATCCCCTAACTTTAATCCCAAAGGAAGCTAAAACCAATATATTTCTCATAGAATTTTCTCCATTACCATGCGCTGTTTTTGTGTGCACGCGCTTCCTGAAATTGTTCATATTATCACTAATCTGTTAAGTAAAGTGCTTCTTTATCAGCACACATAAAATGCCTAGAATGAAATTTAGTCTTCTCAAGGCCTTATGCAAATTTCCTGTGTCTTTTAAATTAATTCGCTATTAAAATCCGTCGTTAAGTGCTCCCGGTCTTCGATGGAGCCAAGGGGGAGGGGCGGAGGGTAGCTGTCACCTAGTCTAGTTGGGCTGCTGGGTGCAACCTGGTTCCAAAATCCCCAACCCTGCTAACACCGCAGAGGACATCGATACAAGGAAAGGCTAGCGTACGCTGGTTGTCTCGGTCAGGCACTCCGCGGAGAGTACACAGCATTGGCTACGGAACAACAGCAGCTGCAGTAGCTACCACCAACTTTATTCCTGAGGATACTAACGCCCAGCCCTTTGTTCACTCTCTGGTCGCTCTCCTATAACCCTCTTAAATTTGAAGCGTCGCTGTGCTACGTCAGCTATATTATCGCTGCTGAGATATTTATTACTCGCGGTTCTAGAATTTTGATTGCTAAAAAATGATTGTGCGATAATTAATGGTTGGGCGACTTAAATGTCGAATCGGGACAATTTTCAGTTCATGTATATGCTATTCTTTGGGTCAGGCAGGAGTTGAACTCCAGACATTGGGTCAACGCTTTCGAGAAATCAAGCAAAAGAGAGAATCTCACAAAGTTAAGCATTCGTGAGAAAGGCTATACACACAGTTAGAGGTACTAACTCCGTGAAACGATTAGCTCTAAAACCCTAATCAAACTTAATTGCTGGGTTCGACGTTTCTTATACGGGCTTAGCTGGTCTGCCATTGCTCTTTCCAGTGTCTTTTATAGGAACGGGAGTAGGTAGACTGGGCGATAGTTGGTGAAGTTCTGCACGTCTAGTATCGTTTACCTAAAAATTGGCCCAGCGGCGGCCTTTGTGAAGGACACTCGGCTCCTGGATCTTGGCCCTCGAGTACAGCGCTCACGCTTTGCAACTCAGTCGTAGCTTCGAATACTGCTCAGTATAGGCACTCCTTCATTGCTTACACTGCAAGGGGTGGCGATGGTGATCAAGGCTCTTTGGCCGCTTTTTAAAAGAGGTTATTTCAGGGCAGCAGTAGATGTAGGCATCTCAGAAGCCGGAGATTATATATGAGTTCTAGAGGGTTAGTAGTCTTCTACTGTAATGTAATGTAATGTATCTCCGTTTGAAACTCCACAAAGCAGTACAGATTACGTGGGTATTACGCTTAAAAAATACTAGCTGATTTAACAGCCTCTTTGTATAGCGACAGAAGAGCCTTTACGGCTATCACCACCACTTGCAGTGACGATAAAGAATCACCCACCGCAGGATTCAAAACCGCGAGCTTGGGGATCAAGGTCGTAAAAAGCAACAACCGCCTTGCCTATTATGCCAGCACGGCTCTTGAGAGTTTTCTCTAGCGAACTCAAAGCCTCTCTGAGGCTCTCGGTACGCATACAGTAAACCAGCAGACGACTTCATCTCGCGGAGAAAGTGCCAAGCACAGCTGAGTCATGAGGGCAGTCAAGGAAATAAGCAGTATACAAGTAGCAAGTCGAGACGGCTGGAAATAACTTTGCCACAGGCACCAGCAGGAGGGTGAGTTTAATTACGTAATATGTAAGTATGTGCGGCAGTATGAGCTTCACAGGCAGGCGGACCTGCATAGCAAACGTTTCTGCCCCCTCCCCCCCCCCCGACAGTCTTAAAGCGTAGGGAATGAACTAGGACTTGTGCTTCAACATGATATCACTAGTGGCAGGCTTGAACGTGTAAATTGAGATACGGCTTGGAATGGAGGGTTCGGGGTCCAGTGGAGATTGATTTCCTCGGAAAAGACTCTCAGCTTGTGCATGTTCTGATAAAGACGGTGTAGAAGTGAGCAGTTAGGTCGCAACAAGGATCACTAGGCAAGGGAGAAGCTAAATAGATGGACACACTCGACGTCAGCACTTTTGGATTGTGCAGTTGAAATTTCACTTCGCTTTGCAGAAGCTAGACCCAGCTTTAGCTAGGTCGGATTAGTGAGATCTTTAACAGTACTCATACGTCAGCAGATGGACAGTCCTAATCTTTGGCATGACATTGTGTGAATGTTCCTCTTAGTAGTTCCAGCTGATTTAATGTCTGCAGTAAACCTTTGACCATCTTAGTAAGGGCGTACAACGTGCTCAGTCAGTTGGCTCAAACTTATCCTGAGCACGCGCTAGCACCACTTTCCAGCATTCAACCAGCGAGAGCAGGTCGTAAAGAGGAGCAGGGCGAGGAGGATATCTATGTTGCGACAGAATCAACTGTCCGCGGGTCTCCAGCGAGCACGTCGTCAGAGTATTTTTCACTCCGAGGGTCCGAAGTCGATAGTCGATAGTCGAAGGGCGAGCTAGGGCCGGTCCTTCGAACGCCCTCGGCCCGCCCACTCTCTGCCCCTCCCCCCACCCGGCTGCTGACCGCTGGCAAAGCCTCGATCGCCACGATTCGGAAACGCGATGCCTGTATTCAAATCAGATCAAAGAAAGAGCAAACAAGCCAGCCAGCCACCCAAAAGAGAGCCCGACAATCAAAGCCACCTTGCCGCGCTCCCGTGCGTGTCGGGACATGCGCGGAAGCGGAAGAGCAGGCGGCTCTGCTGAGCGACGGTAGCTAGAGGTTCTTCGAGAACCCTCGCAGCGCCAGTCAGCACGCCACGCCCCAGCTCTGCTGCTGCTGCTGCCGCTGCCGCCGCATTTCCCGAGTCCGCGACGCAGTAGCCAACGCTGGGCGCCGATGCCGTCGCGTCGGCTGCCCCTTAAAGTTTGACGTCGCAATCGTATCCGGCGTAGCCTGCCGGGCACGTGCAGCTGTAGAACTCCTCCCTGTCCGCTGCATCGACTGGGTTGGCGTTGTCGCCTCGGTGGCACGTGCCGTTGTTCTTGCACGGGCTATTGTCGCATGTGACTGCAAACGGAGGTGAATCGTGAGAGGAACGAGCGGACCACTCACTACGCGTTCCCGGCTGGGCGGCCAGGGACCGCCCGCACGCGAAATGGCTGGCCATAGCTGCGTTTCGTAGGCGGCCGCCGCCGCCGTCGCCACTTACAGGCGTCGCAGAATCTGCTGGCGGTGAACGGCGTCCGGCACTGGCATACGGGTCCTGTGCACTGGTTCCTGCAGATGCCGTTGTTCTTGCACGGCGTCGGTGCGCAGAAATTTTGCGGGGCGACGCCATTTGGGCAGGGGCCGTCGGTTGGTGGCGCTGGCGTCGTGCCTTTCAGCACGCTGAGTAACAAGCCGCCAGGCGAGAGCTTAGATTGAGGCCAGCGCTCCCGCGAGCAGGCGCAGCCCGAGCGCATGAAGCGTCGTCGTGGCGGCGACTGCGAGTAAGCGAGGGCTCCCGGCTCGGTGGCACGTGCTGGGGGCGGAAGCTACACTAGCCTTGCCTGAAATGGTTTGGATGGGGCCGGTGCGACTGGCGTGTGCAAGAGACGACGCCGCGCGCAAACAGCGACTCGGCTAGTCAGCTACGGACTATTTTGTTGATGCTGTCGGTGCCCGCAGCCGCTGTGAACCGGCGATGTTAACATCGTGCCGTCGTTTGGTCGCGTTTGCACGCGGCTTCGAAACGGCATGGCCCGGTCGCCTACGGAAGATCCGGAAAAGTGACTCGGCGCTATCGACGCTGAGACGGCTGTCGGTGCGCAGTGCGTCTAGCGCTCCCTCAACGCTAGTAGGTCTGGCAAGTTGACGACCTTAGCATGGGATCAGAGACCGTTTCCAGTTGACCTCGGTCGCTGCGCACTCGAATCTCCGGCAACAGACGCCGGCGTGCCGCCCGCTCACCAATTTCGAGAGCGACTCCGCCCCCCACCCCCACACGGAGTGGCGCGCGCGATACGGCTGAATGTGGTGGGGGCGAGCCGCGGGCACCGGAGCGACTGGGAATGGGACGTAAAAGGCGGCGGCGAGCAGTAATTAGCGGGAGCGGGGGGGGGGAGGGTCGTACCAGAGCGCCAGCAATCTCCGAAGCACCAGCACTCGCGCGCGCATTTTAGGGACCGCGAACTGAAAACGTCGGCTGCTCGTGAGCCCGCTTCTGGCGAGCGCTAGCGGGGAAGGTGCCGGGCCGGGGCTGGTGCCGGCGTACCGACGAGCCAATGCTACACCCGCCCTGCATCGATCTGTCGGTCGGTCGGTCGGCAGGGGAACCGAACGGCTCGGGCGGCATCGGCTGTGGCTCGCTGAGGCTGCTCGCGCGCAGACGAAATACTGTCGTACGGAAGCTGGTTCGCGAATGGCAAGCGCCACACGCTGGTCACGTGGCCAAGGCGAGCCGCGCGTCTGCGCCGTAAGATAAGCCGCTTAATGGAGCTTAGACGTTGCGTGAGACCAACGTTAGCTATCGGGCTCGCAGTTCGT
Organism: Cristatella mucedo; assembly: GCA_009760855.2. NCBI lineage: Eukaryota > Metazoa > Bryozoa > Phylactolaemata > Cristatellidae > Cristatella > Cristatella mucedo. Next base: position 6,967,986 of record WPIO01000012.1, read on the forward strand.
GCGCACCGGAGGTCTTTAACTCGCTAACGGCTTCTCCCCGCACCTGTAATGACTCGGTACGATTTGAGCCTCAGCCGACGACGCACTTGTTTCGCTGAACTTTTTTAGCCGGTCAAAAAGCTTGGTTATTGCTTCTCCTGCAACGCGGAGGGGACGGGTGCCTGGAAAGAGATTTCGGTCACTTAAGATGCTATGTATAATATCTCTCCGCACTTTACCGTAGTTATTACTATTAAAACTGTTAGGGTATGGGGATCAGCTGACTAAAGCGCGTGCTCGCTGACAAGAGAGTCACTCCGAATGTTCATGACAGCGAGCTTTGACACCAACTCCGGCGGTGGGGAAGAGAGTTTGCAGCGAGATTTCACCACATCTACACTACCATTTACCTGCAGTCTGGCGATCCTTGGTACAATAGCGGGCAGTCGCACCAGCACAGCTCGCCCAACGATCTCGGGCTGCCGCCATTCTTGCACCCGCCTCTAGCGAACTCTGGGGTGTAGCAGGATGGCACATAAGTGGTGTTGGACTTTCGAGTGCAGTCATACAAACCCAAGATGGCGAAGCGGCCCATGCACGGGGCGTCGGCGCCCAGCTGTAAATAGGTCATCGTGGCGCCGCGAACGTCCGATTCTAGTTCAGTTCCGGCGCTAGCCATCTCTAGACACGGGCGCCCACGCTGTGCCGCCGCCGCCGCCACCTACCAAATAGTTCCTAGGAATGAACGTGCCCAACGGGCAGCGGCGAGCGAAGATGCCGCGGTACTGCACGCACTGGTGGTACCAGCAGAGGTTCTTGTCGTCGGCGAAGAACTGGATGTTCCTGTTGCCGAAGCAGTCGTCAACTACAAACCGCTCTGCGCGTTGCTCACGGGCGCTCCCTCCGCCTGCGTCGTCGCAGCCGCGCTGGCGGTCCGGTCACCGTGCCGCATGCTCGCGCGCGCCCGCCCGCCCGACGGCCCGCTCGCTCGCTCGCTCTTACCGCCGTAGCCGTTGATCGGCAGCGTCGGTCCGTTGTCCTTGGCGCTCGCGGCAGCGGCTAGGAACGTTATTGCTAAAAGACTGGCCTGCAACGAGGGTTGCTTCAACGTCAAGGAACTGCGTGCCTGACTTTCGAGAATGGCGGAGCGCATCGGCGGACGGCGGCGGCGTGAAATGCGACGGTCGCCACAGCGGTCTCGCAGTGACGTTCTGGTAGAGAGAGAGAGAGAGAGAGAGAGAGAGAGAGAGAGAGAGAGAGAGAGAGAGAGAGAGAGAGAGAGAGAGAGAGAGAGAGAGAGAGAGAGAGAGAGCTGAGGTCGCGAGCGCGCGTGCATTCTAAGTGAGTTGCGAGTCGCTTGAGCGGCGAAGCGGGTCGCTTCCGTACCTGAGCGAGCATCGTGCCGGCCGGCTCGTGCGCGTGGCTTGACAAGCAGGACGGGATGCTGCCACGTCTAGACCCTACTGGTTCGCTATAAACGCATGGGTCACCTCCGGTTTGGCATTAAAATCATTAAGTTCTTGCGACAAGTGATCGTTCACTACGCAGCACGCTGAGGATTAGTTTCGGCTCGACGCTAATCCCGCCATCTTTAACGATATTTTCTTAAGCGCAGCCTCCCAAAGATTAAGAACCGCGGGTGGAGACGAGCGTGACGTACTAGGAACGCGCATCCGGTCACATCGGCCGTTGCCTTTCGTCGGTGTCTCAAACGCTGTCTCTGTCCCCCTCCACCCTTCCCGATCGTCGTCTGCTCCGGTAGGGGCACAGCAAAGGGTGTCTTCGAGGTGATAAATTGCTGCGCTACTGGCAGAGGCGTGGCTAAACCGAACTCGGGGCCTGAATTAGGCCGCCGCGCTCCGTCGCACTTTCGGAAAAAGGCCGTGGCGTGACGTCATGACGCCGACTGGTCTACCCGGCTCACATCCGGTCGCTCAGTGCGAGTGCGCAGTCGGTAACCACGATGAGCCGCTCGCTCTCGTGCTGCTATGTGGGCACTGCCAATCGCCAGCAATCGCCAGCAATCCCGGGGAAGTGGACTGCAAAAAGCGCTCACAGCTCGGCGGCTGAGTGTGACGTATGCGGCGGCGGGTCGGCAGCTCCGCCGAACATCGCTGGATGGTGTCCGCTCTTGATTTTCGCCGCACATACGGCTCTGGGCGATTGAGAATGAAGATTAATGTGGATATATAGTGAGAATAATCATGAGGAAGAAAAGAGTGAGCAAATTAGATGTAAGCGAAAGACAACAGAGGTAGGGAGAGACGAGAAGAAGAGAAGAAATGAAAGGTAGGGAGAGATGGGAAGGTAGGAGTGGTACGGAGAGGTCAAGAGTCGATATCAGCTGGAGAGGAAGGGGAAATAAGGAGAAGGTGGGAGTAGTAGGGAAGGTAAGAATACGAAAGGAGGAATATTTTGAGGAGACGGTATGAGAGGTAGGTAGATGTAGGGATAAGAACGAAGTCTATAATAATATAATAATAATAATAATAATGCACTTGATAAAGCACCCTCAGAGAACTCAATCTTTTTCTAGGCGCTTTACATTTGCTGCAAAGGCAAACGCGATTGAATGGTGAGTAATATCATGGTTGATAAACAACATGAATAACATGGTTAGGGGTGACATGCACAGGGTCAGCTTGCAAGTGTGGTTAGTGGGAACATGCACAGTGTCAGTGCGCCTTATCACATCAAGGACGAATCACAGGAATCCACTAAATGCTATCCTAAATAGGTGTGTTGATAAGTTCTTTTTAAATGCGGTCAAGTCAGGGGGTGTTCTGACGCAAGTCGGGAGGGAGTTCCAGGCTTTGGGAGCATACGAACTAAATGCACGGTCTCCAAAGGATTTGAGGTTTGTACGAGGTATTGGTAAACTGTTGGATTCCGAAAAGCGGGTGGCACGATGCTTGGCCTGGGCGGAGTAGGTCTGAGAGATAGGCTAAAGCCAAAGAATAAAGTGGCCTAAAAGTGAGCGACAAAACCTTGAAGTCAATCCGTTGCTTGACTGGTAGCCAGTGCAGGTCGGCGAGAAGTGGTGTGATGTGGCGTCTGCGACGCTCACGACAGACAAGCCTAGTTGCAGAGTTTTGCACCAGTTGCAATCGCTTGATCGCACATGCTGGTAGGCCAGTAAGCAATGAGTTGCAGAAGTCGAGACGGGATGTCACGAATGCATGGACCAACTTGGACGTGGTATCCTTATCTAAACAAGCCCGAATTTTAGCAATGTGATGTTGCTGAAAGTACTAAGACTTGATTGTGGAGCTGATGTGGTCGTCTAACGAGAGGTCACTTTGGAGCATGACACCTAGATTTTGTGCACATTCAACAAGAGATATGCTGGCAGAGCCAATTTTGAGCGTCAGCCTTTCCAATTTCTGAATCACACTGTCTAAAGGTATACCCGTATATGACATTGCATGACATAACTTTACATTATATACGGGTACTCGTACGTATACAGTAGATTGAGATATATATTGGGCAACATAGTGAGAAATAACTTTAGCAAAAATTAGCGGGAATGAACTTCAGCTCAGCTCTGCGGTATTTGAGATCTTCAGGCTTGCCAAGAAAGCAGCCCGCCACCTAATACTAAGCCATAGAGGTAACCATCGAAATTTGAGCCAGACAAGAGAAACTGCAAAAGACACTGATTTCAGCTGCAATTACAGCTCATACGCAAACGCAAAGAAAGTAGGGACTCTTTTTGCAACAGAAGCAATCTATGTGCAATCTTAGAAAATGAAATTCACACCAACAATAGTGTCGCAATGACATCTTTTCTCCTGCTGCCGACACTGCAACATCCTTATCGTTACTTAAATGGATGTTACTTCATCAAATGTCCTTCCGGCTCACCTCACATACTCTTTTTTTTATCCGATATTAGTTCTGCTCTGTCAGTTTTAGGTTCATTCATTCTTTGGCTCCAGCCTAGCAATCAAACTATTCCCTTATCAGGCTAGGCATCATACCATCTGATTTTCTGAATCGAATCGTTTAGCTACACCTCGTAAGAACCTCAAACCCTTTCGAGACTGTGCCTTTAATTCATATGCTCTTAAAGCCTGGCACTCACTTCCAGTACCGGTATCACGACATCCCCTGACTTTAAGACATTTAAAACATGCTAAAAACGCATCTACTTATCATGGACAGCATTTAGAGGTCCGTGGAATTTGTCTTTCGTATGCTTATGCGTAATGACACTGGGCATGCAGCCACTCACCACATTTACGTGTATATACTAGGCATGTCATTCTAACCATGTTTTGCTTGATATACCGCTTGATTTTGCTTTTTTCATAGCACATGTAAATGCGTATAGAGAGGTTAAGTTTTCTTATGGGGGTATGTAGCTGTATTATTACTGTTGTTATTTTGTGGCGTCCACGATTATAATACCGAGTAATCTATGAGTGAGCTTTAGACATATAAGCATTTCAATGATAATTACTGCGTATTTTGCCCACATTTGTTCACTTTTAAGCAAATTTACCATAAAAATAGCCCTACGCACCTGTAGAATCTGTAGTTTGCTAATAGGGCTACGAAAATTTGCCTTCTCCGATTAATTGTGTCACTAAATTTATGCCTTCTATTAATGGTAATGGTTCATTTTAAAATGCAATGTTGGGCTATAAAATCCATATAGTATCGTTGTACTATGCCAGAGATCTTTTGGTGCAAACTAATGCCATATACTAAGCCGGAAGCTTTCATGAAGTTTATTAAAATCTGCCTGCCCGATCACCACTTTGAGGCCGTGAAAGTACGAAAGTGGCACTTACAATAAGTTGAAAACAGCTTGATCTGCTCTTGCTCTTTGCCGCCTTCACTTGCGGCTGTTCTAGTGTCTTTCTGTTAGCGTAAGCTTAGAGACAGTTTAGCTTGGCAGTTAATAATTAATAATATTAATAGAAATAATACATCCTGACGCTCAAAATTGGCTCTGCCAGCATATCTCCTATTGAATCAGCTCGAAATCTAGGTGTCATGTTCTAAAGCGACCTCACGTTAGACGACCATATCAGCTCCACAGTCAAATCCTCCTATCTTCAGCTTCATAACATTGCTAAAATTCAGGCTTGTTTAGAAAAGGATACCACGTCCAAGTTGGTCCATGCATTCGTGACATCCCGTCTCGACTTCTGCAACTCTCTGCTTACTGGCCTACCGGCATGTGCGATCAGGTGATTGCAGCTGGTGCAAAACTCTGCAGCTCGGCTTGTCTGTCGTAAGCGGCATGGTTGCCACATCACACCACTTCTAGCTGACCTGCACTGCCTACCAGTCAAGCAACGATTGACTTCAAGGATTTGTCGCTCACTTTTAGGTCTCTTCATTCCTTGGCTCCAGCCTATCTCTCAGGTCTACTCCCCCACCAGGCCACGCATCCTACCACTCGCTTTTCGGAATCTAACCTTCTACAAGTACCTCGCACAAACCTCAAATCCTTTGGAGACCGTGCATTTAGTTCGTATGCTACCAAAGCATGGAGCTCCCTCCCGACTTGCATCAGAACATCCAATGACTTGACATTTAAACAGAACTTAAAAACACACATATTTAGGACAGCACTTAGTGGGTCCCTGTGATTCATCCTTCACGTGCTTATGCGTGCTGACACTGTGCATGCTGCCACTAACCATATTTGCATGCTGACCCTGTGCATGCCACCCCTAACCATGTTATTCATGTTGTTTGTTTATCAAGCATGATATTACTCACCATTCAATTGCATTTCCCTTTACAGCAAATGTAAAGCGCCTAGAGAGAGAGATTGAGTTTTCTAAGGGCACTTTATCAAGTGCATTATTATTATTATTATTATTATTATAGCGCCCTCGGAAAACTTGATCTTTCTAGGCCCTTTACATATGCTGTGAAGAAATCACGTTCAAACTATTTGGTGATATCATGTACAGTGTCAACATGTGTGCTATGATTAGAGGGAGCATGCAGTGTCAGCATGTAAATATACTTAACTGTAGCATGCACAGTGTCAGAACGTATAAGCAGAGAAATATAAAAAAGACCAATCACGAGGACCCACCAAATGCTATGATAAATAAGTGCGTGCCTAGTTTCTTTCTAAATGTCAGCAAGTCATGGGATCTCGTAACCTTAGTCGGGAGTGAGCTCCAGACTTTGTGAATAAACGAACTGAAGGCACAGTCTCCGAAGGATTTGAGGTTGGTTTGAGGTACAGCTTAGCGAAATGAGTCGGAAAATTGGGTCGTCATATGCCTGACCTGATTGGGAAGTATTTCGGATAATTGGGCTGAAAAAAGAGAAGAGAGGAACGTAAAAGTGAATTAAAGAACCTTGAAATCGATACGCTAGCTTCATTCGGAGCCAGCGCCGGTCAGGGAGAGGTGGTGTGCTATGCTTACTGTTACTCTCATGACAGGCAAGCCGATCTGCAGAGTTGTGCGTCAAAGATTACCGACAGATTGCATTGGCCGGTAGACCAGCAAGAAACGAGTTACAGAAATCGAAACGGGATGTCACAAATGCATGGACCAATTATTGTGTAGTATCTCTGTCTAAGCAGGCCAAGATCTTAGTATTTTTACGTAGCTGAAAGTAGTAGGCAGATTTGTTGAGCTGACAGGGTCATCTCGTACAAGGTCACTTTGAAACAGGACCCCTAGACTTCGCGCTCGCAGAGTCAACAGGAGATAAGCTCGAAAAGCCGATTTTGAGCGTTAAGCTTGCCGACTTCGGAGTCATATTTTATTTGCCCATAACGAGTAAAATGTTTTTATTGTTATTCAATTTGAGAAAGTTTGATTCCATTCACGTGCAGATACCGGAAACATATGCAGAAGGGAATTTTGAGAGATTTTGACGTGCTTTAGGGCTGAGAGGAATCACAGTACACGTACGTCTGTACGTCATCTACATAGAAGTGAATACCAAGATTTCGCTTGGCAATCACCTTCCCAAAAATGAGAATCTACACTGGCAAATATTATCAATTTTAAGTGGTTGCCACTATGAGGTAATGTGCTAAAAGAGAGCAACGATATGCCCTCTATAAATCCTCTAGATTATGTCCTTGATATTTAACTTCAATTCATAATGGGACGATACGTTATTAAACGCGTCGCGATATCACCCAACGGTATCTCAATAGTTATTCATATTTCTGTTCGTTGTCTTTAACCGCATGGGAACATTACGATTTTTACTCTTAAAGCTCCAATCAGGATTACGACCCAGCTTATCAAGTTTTAGTTTCAGTATGAAGTGATAGCGGCACAGGCATTCACTCTGTAAAATTGAGTGCTTGCGTAAACCCTTTACTATGTGTGAAAACCTCACTAGTATTTTGAGTTACGTAGCTCAAACACATGTGTTCAGAGTATTCGCCTGAAATTTAAAGTAAGATCGTATTTTGTGGAAAAGAGCCATGGAGCTTTACTGAGAAAAATAGCCATCTATGTAGAACCTGTAATCATCGATTGATAACTAAGTTTATGGAGATGCCGAGTGGAAAATGCGTGCACATTACAAGAGGTAAAATGAAGAGTTTGGTCTTATTTTTTATCCTAGAAAAATTAATGAGATGCATTCAAAACTTTGGAATCAATAAAAATTCACTATAGCTCCATTTCAGGTGTTGAATTTCTCTCAAAGGTTGGATATACAGGTCCTTATTTTTCGTCTGGTGTAAAGTAAGCACTTCCGTTTAATTTAAATCTTCCTACGAGATGTGTGAGCATAATTTATCGGTCAGCAAGAGTAGCTAGTGCTAATGTACTTTCAATTGTAACTTTTGCTGATAGCGACAACGTAAGGGCCAGAAATACAAGTATTAAAGCTTCCTTACAGCACCGTTTACCAATTGCTTTTAACTATTATAAACTTTTTATTTATGTGAGTAATATGGTTTAATGAACATGGATAACTTTACAAATTGCTTGCAAAAATCAGACAAGTCTTCTTTTTCCAGAATTGTTAATATAAAATTGAATTCGTTAATTAAATAAAATCCTAGCAGATGAGAAATACGAGAAATTTGCTAAAGAAGTGAACCCAGAGAGCACCCAATATTCTGCCATCCACTAATAGAGATAACGTGTACTGCATGTGTGATCAGAAGCACCACGTTCGTCATGATTACTTGCTGCTATTTACCGAGACGACGCGAGAATCTTAGCGAGAGGGAACCCGGTAGTCCTATCCAGAACAGAAACGGATTAAGCTTATAAACTAGTAGTGACAAAAATTTCTGTTACCCTCAAGAGTTGATTGGGACGCCTTCCGACTTCGGCTTCGTCTTAGTGGGTAAAAGCTGAGCGTGGCGAACAGTAAATGCGCGAGCCAAACTTTGGCTAGTCGCGTATTACATTTGTCTGTACTCAACGTAAAATGCCTTTTACTGGTGAAGAATGCCTGTGATGTCTGCCAAATTTCTGTAGAGAGATTCGAGATGTGCCCACTTATCAGGCTTTTGACAACCACTAAGTAAATTGTGTCATTTCAAACTATCATGTTCACTTCTTTATCCTTTTATTGTCTTGTCGGCATGCGTAAAAAATGTTTGTGACGGCTGCTTCGCCTTCAGAGGCAAACCCGGGCAAGGGTGGCAGGCGGCAGCTGGCTGTTCGGGGAAAGTCTTGGACCAGCATCTTGGTGCGTCTTTCTTGCAAAACAGAATGCCCATAAACCGCTATCTTTAAACTGCTTAACTGTCATCAGTGGGCCATAAGCAATCCCAGGACTAAATAGTCCCAGCCGACCCCTAATAAATCTATAGTACAAATACTTACAATAAAAATAATTGGCAAGATCGGCATGCTAATTTGATTTAGTTCGTAATTTAGTTCGTATCTCGCCGATTTCCCATCCCCGTGGCACATGTATCTCCGCCAAAAACCGGGAACTTCTGAAATTCATATGCGAGTAATGCATCGGCGAGCTAGTTTACATAGACGTACCGTCCAGTAGAGGCGCAGACCTGAAAACTGGTTTGTATCGTAATATTGTAATCGAAAAATCCTGAACGCATAAGCGTATACGGCGAAATGTTTTGCGTGCAGGAGTAATTGGTGCAATAAGCTTGATAATTTTTTTAAAGTTTAAGTCCTTAGGATGGTGACTATTGCTAATCCCTCAGGTATCTGAAAGTGATGGCCCTATACCCACGGTCTTTTTTTCAGCGCTTGCCTGTTACTCAAGATTTCCGAAGACTACATATTAGTGAAAACACGGTATGCTTGGTTGAAGCAGCTGGCTTTTGCATTCCAGCCTTCTGCTTATCTAACCTGTGATAATTCTAATAAAATTAGCTTCTAATTATAATAATAATACATTTGATAAAGCGCCCTCGGAGAACTCTATCTCTTTCTAGGCGCTTTACATTTGCTGCAAAAGAAACACGATCGAATGGTGAGTGGTATTGTGCTTGATAAACACTATGAATAAAATGATTAGGGGTGACCTGCACAGAATTCAAGACTGGTCAGTGGCAGCATGCAACAGTGCCAGAATACATAAGCACATAAAGGACGAATCACGGGGTCCCACTTAATGCTGTCATAAATATGTGCTTTTTAAGTTTTTTTAGGTGCGGTCAAGTCATGGGATGTCGTGACGGAAGTCGGGAGTGAATTCCAGGCTTTGGGAACGTACGAACTAAGCTTGGCCCGGTAGCTATTGGCCAATAATCTCAATGAAATATTTGGACCATAATAAGAATAACAACAACTTTGATATATGCCCTCAGAGAATTCAGTCGCTTTCTAGGCGCTTTACATTTGTTGCAAAGGAAAACCGATCGAACGGTCAATGGTGGCAAGCTCAATAGAAAAAATAAGAACAACGTGATTAGGGGTGACATGCACAGGGTAAACATGCAAGTATGGTTAGTGGCAGCATACACAGTGTCAGCACGCTTAGGCACATAAAAGACGAATCACGGGGACTCACCAAATCCTGCAATAAATAGATGCGTTTTTATTTTTATTAATGTGTTCAAGTCAGGAGATTTCGTAACGCAAGTCGGGAGTGATTTCTAGGCTTTGGGAGCCAACAAACTAAAGGCACGGCCGCCAAACGATTTGACGCTTGTACGAGGTAGAGGTAAACAATTAGATTCCGAAAAGCGGGTGGTACGAGGCTTAGCCTGGTGGGAGAGTAAATCTGATAGATAGACTGGAACCAAAGAATGAATAGACCTAAAAGTGAGTGACAAACCTTGAAGTCGGTGCGTTGCTTGACTTGGAGTCAGTGCAGTTCGGTGGGAAGTGGTGTGTGTAGCAACTGTACCACATACGACAGACAGGCCAAGCTGCTGAGTTTTGCACCAGCTGTAAGAGCCTGATTGAACACAAAGGCCAGTAGAACAGGAAGCAGAGTTACAGAGCACTCGGAAGCTGATAAACTGATACCTAATATATAGGTAATATATAGGCGTGTGATAGAAACACTGACGTGCGAGACGATGACGATGAGAGGACAGAAGATGAGGCAGCGAGTACAGAGAGGAAGAGATAATACAGAGAGGAAGACCGAATGAAGGAGAGAAAGAAGAACGAAGAAAAATAGAAAAAATGCGACAGAAAAAAAACGAGAGAAATATAGATAAAAATGAAAGGGAGAGAGAGCGAACTAGAGAGAAAGAATGTAGTAAAAACACTGATAGCTATAGAGAAATTGAGAAATGAAACTGGGCGACAGAAATAGAGATAAGTACAAAAAAGGGTCAAATAGAAAGTGGTGGATAGCAAGAGATTGGAGAAAGAGAGGGAGAGTAAAAGGTATAGAAAGACAGTGCGAAATAGATTGAGAAAATGAGACGGGGAGAGAGTGAGAGAGAGTGAGAATTAGAGACAATGACAGGGAGATAGCGTGGGAGAGAGAAAGAGATATCTTATTATAAATCAAGATACCAAAAAATACAAAGCGAGGCAGATCAATAAAGCGTGAGAAAATGGGCAAAAAAAACAGATAGACAACATTTTTATTTTTTCCAATTTTTAAGCATTTGTGGTAAAATTAACCTCGAAAACTTTTGTAAAATAATGTTTTTTTTGTGATATTTTTTATTCCTTTTGGATCTTTGAACATCGGCATTGTTTTCATAGATTTCTGGCTAAACGTTTTGAATGCTTAAAATACTCCATATCAAGCCTTGACCGTTGCTAAAAAAAATTTGGCTTAGTGGCGACAATTTTTCCTCGAAGTCTTTGGTGCGCTTAGAAGATCGTAATTCTCATAGTGTGTCAATTAAATATATAAATACTGTGGGGTTTTTCAGATCGTTTCCCGCTCAAAGTGAAATTATTTTTTAGCGTTCATCCTCATGGCGTGATGCCCCCCTCGCGCTCTCTGTGTTAAAACTAATGCTTTATTTGCATCCGCTGCTAAAGGCAACGCTTAAATATTCAGCCATGCACGGCTCATCGAGTATGGTATCGTGGACAGATAGTGGGGGTACTGACGATCACCTTGGCCCACGCAAGTCATGCAGCCGATGCGGTCTCTGATCACAGGCAGCGGAAAGCGGAATATTTGCACTCGGAGCCAAAATTTGTAGCTATAAAAAGTAGCCGAACCACGTGAGTTTTCCTAAAAATACAGCGCACTCTGAAAAAACAATACAAACTCATAAGATGCCTACTCTGATTATTGAGCCACGGGAACCAGCTAAATGCATTGTAATGAGATGCGTTTCCACATCGGCTTAGCTACTACAAAGTGCGTGCACAAAATCAGTTGCACGTGTGCAAGAGTTCACTCACGCGGGAAGCTGCTGCACTGCGAGTGAGAGGGCCAGGGCCGCTCTGTCCCGGCTGCGTACAGTGGGGTCTCGGATTTCGAACCCAATCCATTACCGGGCTGGCCTTATAACCCGGGTCGTTCGTAATCCAAGTCGTGATTTCCCATAAAGAAATACGGGAAACCTTTTAATTCGCTACCGAGCTCGGTGAAAAGACACTTTGTACGCTATGAACAAGCCTGTGCCGCAGATATAAAAACAGACAAGAAAATGCCCTTTAGGCACACACAAAAGACGAAAAACAAAGGAATATGCTCGAGCTTTCGGCAGCTTTTGATACTCTTGATCACTAAGTCCTTGAGAGCCTCTCATCTCACCTGGGTATCACAGGCACTGCATTGCAATGGTTCGGGTCCGATCTCAATGGGAGACTCCAGAGTACTGATGTGAGTGGACAAAGATCATCCGAGGAACCTCTGAAATATAGAGTACCTCAGGGCTCTGTGCTTGGTCCCGTTCTTTTCACAGTTTATACGCTCCCTTTTGCCAATGCTATTGCCGGGCACAATCTAGGCTTTCAATTCTATGAGGACAACGCTCAGTTGTACCTCTGTTTTGATTCCTCCTAGCCCTCCAGCATGTCGAATTCTCTCGAGCCCTTGCTGCATGTATTAATAACATCCGTACATGGACGGCAGAAAACTTCTTGAAATTGAATGATGATAAAACCAACTTACTAGTTATGGAAAAATCAAGTTTGATTCAAAAATTTGAAAGATTAACACTCACAAAAATCGGCTCTGCCAGCATATCTCCTGTTGAATCTGCACGAAATCTGGGTTTCACTTTCCACAGTGATCTTTCATTAGACGACCACATCACCTCCTCAATCGAGTCTGCCTACTTTCAACTATAGAACATGGCAAAAATTTGGGCTTGGTTAGACTGGGATACCGTACCTAACTTGATCCATGCATTTGTGAAATCCTGTCTTGACTTCTGTAACTCACTGCTTTTTGGTCAACCGGCCTGTGCAATCTGGCACTTACAGCTTATGCAAAACTCTGCAACTAAGCTTGTCTGTCGTGAGCGGCACAGTTGCCACATCATATCACTTCTCGCCGACCTGCACTGGCTACCAGTCAAGAAACGGATCGACTTCAATGTTTTGTCGCTCACGTTTAGGTCCCATCAGTCTTTGGCTCCAGCCTTCCTATCAGATTTACTCTCCGGCCAGGCTAAGCATCGTACCACCCGCTTTTCGGTATCTATTTGTTCACCGATACCTCGTACGAGCCTCAAATCGTTTGGCGACCGTGCCTTTAGTTCGTATGCTCCCAAATCTGAAACTCACTCCCGACTTGCGTTACGACATCTCCAGACTTGAGCACACTAAAAATAACTAAAAACGCATCTATTTATCGCGGGATTTGGTGGGTCCCTGCGATTCGACTTTTATGAGCTTATTCGTGCTGACACTGTGCATGTTGCCACTAACCATACTTGCATGCTTACCTTGTGCATGTCACCCTTATCCATGCTGTTCTTGTTGTTTATCGAGCATGCTAATAATAACCATTCGATCGTGCTTCCTTTGCAGCAAATGTAAAGTGCCTAGGAAGAGATTGAGATCTCTGAGGGCGGTATTTCAAATGTATTATTTTGATTATTAATATACGATGTACTACTTGTACAGGCTTTTTTCTTAGTTAAATATTAACAATCATCAATTTTTGCTCTTCTGTCTGCGATATTTTACGTGCAACTGAACATTTACATAAGAACGCTGTTTCAGTCGGTCTACGGAAACGGGGCCAGCTTACGTGACCTTGCTGGCCAGTGGTCGAACCTCAGAGAAAAATTCTTCCTATGAATTCAGATGAGTTTTCTTTCTTCGAGGTTGTCAAGTTGGGAATGTGTGAGTGTTTTTCACATATTTAGGATGTCTTGTAATGGCGGCATGCTGAACCAGCCATCTTAAGATTGCTAATCATTATTAGGCGTGGTTTAAATCGTACTTGTCTGATCGTGTTCAATCCGTGTCGTGTGGGGGTCAGGTCTCACACACGAGACAGGTCACATGTGGAGTCCCTAAAGCGTCTGTACTCGGTACCTTGCTGTTCTCCATTTATACTCAACCTCTGGGAAAAGTGATTAAGGCCCATTCAATGGAATATCACTTTTATGCTGATACTAAGTTGTATTTAATAATAATAATAATAATAATAATGCACTTGATAAAGCGCCCTCATTTAAACCGTCGGAATCTGCTGCAGCAGCTGAGAAACTGAATGCTTGCCTTGCCGACATTCGATCCTGGATGTCGGAAAACTTCTTGAAACTAAATGACGAGAAAACCAAACTGCTACTCATAGGACATCATAAGTGTGTGGTTGGATTAAAAGGCTTTGCTCTTCTAATAGGTGATGCTATTGCGCGACCATCACCACGTGCTCGAAATGTAGGTGTCGTTTTCTAAAGCTGCCTTAATTTTAAATGCTTCATTCAGAAGACTTCTTCTACAGCTAGCCATCCCGTCCGATCACTATCAAAGATTTGGAGCTGTCTTGCACAGTAACTTGTAAAAAACTTAACTAGCTCCTTAGTTCTGTCTCGGCTTGATTTTTGTAATTCCCTTTTGCCTGGGCTACCAAAGAAAGCAACTAGGCCACTGCAGCTGACTATGAATATGGCTGCAAGGCTAGTCTTCAAGTCCCAGAGGTTTGAGCACGTGTCTCCTCTGCTAAAAGAGCTAGGATGGCTGCCGGTTGAGCAACGGATACAGAGCAAAGTTCTTACGTTGACCCACAAGGCCCGCCACGGCTTGGCTCCTTCTTACCGAGCTGAGCTGCTGCATTAGTTTCAGCCTCTTCGCGCCCTCAGGTCCTGTATGGACAATAAATGAGCTGTTCCATTCCTCCGCTTAAAGATCGTTGGCGACAGAAGCTTTAGCTCTGCAGGTCCTAGACTGTGGAACTCGCTTCCACAATTCTTACGCAACGACAACTCCTCTCCTGCTGCCGACTATGGCTCATCCTTTTCAGCGGTCCTGAGCTGCTACGTCCATGCTACTCATTACCTCAACTGCTCTCCTGACTCTGCTATGCTTCCCACTTTCTCTTTGTTGCGTGAAACGAATTCTGTTGGCTACCGAATGCGTACCGAAAGCCGCTTAGGCTGCGAGTGGGCTATACAAAACTCTCCTGCGTAACACCCACATAGTCTTTATGACTTTGTGGAGTTACAGAAGGAGATACTTTACATTATTCATGGTTCCTAAATTGTAGTATTTAGGAACCCAGTTAAGTGACAATCTACTGCCGAGGCCACATAAAAGCCTACGACATGCATTCGGTGGTCAATTATGCTTCCGGAGTTGGCTTAGGCATTTGAGCTGATATGACCTCTGCGCCAAGGAGCCGTTGGTGTATGTCATGGCCGCTGCTGAACTGCTTTAACTCTCTATCGCTGTCAAATAGACCTTTTCTAAGCGATGGATACGGATATTTTATGTTGAGGTGTAACCGCTCTTCGTCTCTGCCGTGTTCCGCAACCGTCAGCATACAAGCGTGCATTCATGCTTCACCTACAAGTCTCCAGCCACCGTGATACTAGTTTCAGGCATAGCCAGTATTCATCGCAGGTTGGCTAAGGCTAGCACCGGTACGAGCGCTGTGTTTACGGCCTCAATCTGCCCGGACGTGGAAGCCGCGCACTACGCGTGTAACATTTTTGGCATTAGAAGAGTTGGGGGGGTAATTGCCGAGGACAATTGGCAGTCGTCTTGTGCTTTACTCAGTGTTCGCGACTCTGTTATTTGTGCAGAGCCTGAAAGATGTAGCTCCTTGGTCGTACGCGTGAGTTACTTACAGAATGCGATATAAATCTTTTTGAACGCCCAAGCAGCTGCCTGATATGCCAAACTTCGGATTCATGAAAATCCACAGCTGAGTTTTAGTGAAATTTATGTTTGCCTTACTATATTAAGTAAATTGAGGAAGAGAATTATTCTTTCCTCACGCTAACTATGAGTAAATGATCGGGCCACGGAAGTTTCGAGATAGTATTGGCGGCCGATCAGCATAAAGCAGCATTTAGACTTACTAGTCTGGAGCCTATGACGCCCTAGAAACATAGGTACGTCGACGCCTGAAGCAATAGTCGCAAATATTTACCGCAAATGTCGCGGTTAAACAGCAGTCAGCTGAGAGCGATGCCTAGAGCGCTGCAAGGCAGGAAATTGGGTGCGCTAATGAGGCCAGCAGCAGGCTTGAACGTGTAGGGGCTCATGCGCGCGACGAAGACGGTCGATGCCCCCACAGGCGAGTAGCAGTAGTGACGACGACGACCGCTGTATTGTAGTATATCTATATTATCTATATAGATATATATATATATATATATATATATATATATATATATAGATATATATATATATATATATATATATATATATATATATTAGTATATTAGATCGCTGTATTAGTATTATCGCTGTATTGTAGTATACGCAGGCAACACAATGGAGCGAGCGTACGTACGGATATGCAGCAGTAGCCGTCGTAGCAAGAAGCTTCTAAGCTCGAGGAGAGAAGAGAAGAAGAGCAAGGGGGAGAGAGATGGATAGCGTCCATCTCTGGCCGGTAGACGAGCAAAAAGTAGGTCGCTGCACGGCTAGCAAGGTCACACGACTAAGCGCTGACCCAAGGTCACACGTCTATGCGCCGACTCTCGGCAATTAAGTCGAGCTTCGTTAGCCGATACTGCCCGACTGCAGCTCCTAACGAGCTGGTACGAAGCGCACCAGTTGGTCGGGCGGAGTGGTGTGAGTCCGGCTGGGGTGGAACAACATTGCGGCACAACATTTCGGCGCGGCCACGCCCACAAAAAAGTACTTTTAATCAGGAAGATTTCAATAGAGGTAAGGGTGACTAATATAGCACAGATGCTGGCAGTGCCATTACGTGAGGCTTGCAACCACTGTGTCTCCAGGAGGTACTGAATATGCCATAAGGCGGAACGTCACAAAAACGGGTCAACGACTGGATTTATTTACACAGTTTACCTATCAAAAGACAAACAAGTTAGGAGTGCAATCCAAAGTTTTGACGGTTGACCTCGTGACGCTCGAATTTCGAATGAATACTGCGGTACACTGTCGTTAAAATGAGCTTACTAAATGCCATGCCATTGCGAGCATGCGTTCTCATGCACATTTGTTACAAAGACACTGGCCATTTCAGTAATCCACCGATATCGACTTTAATCCAATGCAAATCCACCCAAAATCGACAGCGAAAAGCTAAAAATTGAATTGCTTATAGTACTAAGCTATCATTCAAGAGGACCAACAAAGTTTTGCACCATTTTACGCCCGCGTTCTGATGCAATCCACAGCAAAGGAAGGCAGCAACCCGCACCGATCCCGTAATCTAGCGCCCGGTTGGATAGGCGGTGCCCTTAGGTTTCTTTTTTTTTAGGGCGCTCCAATTCCTCCAGACTCGGAGCGAAGGCGGGTGGTTCGCACACCGTGTTACGGGTAACCTAACAATCTCTTTCGTAGCCCGACAGTACTTACACTAATATAAATAAGGGCCGTCCTCATATATATATATATATATATATATATATATATATATGTGTGTGTGTGTGTGTGTGTGTGTGTGTGTGTGTGTGTGTGTGTGTGTGTGTGTGTGTGTGTGTGTGTGTGTGTGTGTGTGTGTGTGTGTGTGTGTGTGTGTGTATATTGATATAACATTTGCTTCGGGACCGATTAGTCGGCTAGCTATTAGGTATTCGGCCGTTTAGTCGAGGTCAGGCCGCGTACGAATAAAAGTCACCTGACATCTGTTCCTGCACCTGGAGTGAACTGAAGTAACTCTTTCATAAACTCTCAGTTTACAAAAATTGGCGAAGGATGCAAAAATTACATGCAGTAAACTGCTAACTTTTATATTATTTATTACGTTTACTGAATTGTAAGTTTTGCTCTCATTTCAGATGCTGAATGTTGTCGGTACACTTAGCTTGTATGCTGTTCAAATTCGGATGAATAGTTAATCGAATGTTCATATTCGGCTGAGTAGTTAAGATCAACTATTTAATACAGCCCTAATATAAATATCCTGGCCGCACGAATGTTTTCTGGGACTTGGTAATAGAAACACACTTTCAGCTTTCCTTGTCTCCGTGCGATGCGCCGGATGCAGAGAGAAAATGCAGGAGCTGCCGCGTTGATGTAGTATGTACCGGGCCTGAACCGCACGCTTGTACCTTTTTCTATCGATGTTATTTTCAGAGCGAGTCGTTGGATTCTGTTTAGTTTCGACAAGCGCTCTCGTAAGGGCGTCAGACGAAACTCGCGCTGCTGCTGCTGCTGCCAAACTGTCGTACTGACCATGGAGGCTCGGCCGACAGTAAGCCGCATGCAGGCGACGCTCGGAAGCTGCCTACTCTTAATTGCACCGTCGGATCCGCCGTCGACAGACGCGTAGCCCCCCCCCGCCCCCTGGGCGTCGGCTCGCGTGCACTTCCTTCGCGTCGATGCACCGCGACAGCTGGAGACCACATCAGCAAGAGTACCGACTGCGAGCGACCGCTCAGGCTCAGTTACGTTGCGTGGCTGCGAGGCTAGCAGCTGGCGTCGCAATGGCCTCTTCCGTAGCTCGGCTGTAGCCCACGGTTGCCTCCGCCATGGAGAAGGCCCTAGTCTAGTATAACTTATTTGATTCGCTGAGGCCGAGCTCGGCGAAACCGCGCTCACGCTGCAGGTAGCCGAACGAGAAACACTTGTCGTAGAACGGGTCGGATAGACCTGAACGCCAACCTTGGGCCGATCTGCCTTCCCACCACTGATGGTTTCGACAGTGGGCAGGCACGACGGCGTTTTTCTTAGTATTTGCAGTGCACCTACGTATAAAGTAACTGACAGCATAATGGCTCGCTTTGCTAGGCACATAAATGTATCTCCGTCAGTAACTCCACAAAGTTATAAAGACCATGTGGGTGTTACGCAGGAGAGTTTTGTATAGCCCACTCACAGCCTAAGCGGCTTTCGGTACGCATTCGGTAGCCAACAGACTTCGTCTCACGCAACAAAGAAAAAGTGGGAAGCATAGCAGAGTTAGGAGAGCAGTTGAGGTAGTGAGTAGCATAGAAGTAGCAGTTCAGGACCGCTGAAAAAGATTTGCCATAGTCAGCAGTTAGAGAGTAGATGTCGTTGCGTAAGAATTGTGGAAGCGAGTTCCACAGTCTAGGACCTGCAGAGCTAAAGCTTCTGTCACCAACTGTCTTTAAGCGGAGGAATGGGACAGCTAATTTATTGCCCACACAGGACCTGAGGGCGCGAACAGGCTGAAACTGATGCAGCAGCTCAGCTAGGTATGAAGGAGCCAAGCCGTGGCGGGCCTTGTGGGCCGCGTAAGAACTTTGCTCTGTATCCTTTGCTCAACCGGCAACCATCCTAGCTCTTTCAGCAGAGGTGACACGTGCTCAAACCGCTGGGACTTGAAGACCAGCCTTGCAGCCATATTCATAGTCCACTGTAGTGGCATAATAGCTTTTTTTGGTAGCCCAGCCAAAAGAGAATTACAATATTCAAGACGAGACAGAACTAAAGAGCTAGTTAAATTTTTTACAAGCCACTGTGGGAGACAGCTTCTAATCTTGGATAGGAATAGGATGTGATGGCTAGCTGTATAGGCAGTCTTCTGAATGAAGCATTTAAAATTAAGGCATCTCTCGAAAACGACACCTAAATTTAAACACGTGGTGATGGTCGCACAACAGCATCACCTATTATGAGAGCAAAGCCTTTTAATCCAGCCACACGCTTAGGGTGTCCTATGAGCAGCAGTTCGGTTTTGTCGTCATTTAATTTCAGGAAGTTTTCCGACATCCAGGATCGAATATCGGCAAGGCAAGCATTCAGTTTCCCGGTTGCTGCAGCAGATTCCGACGGTTTAAATGACAAATACAACTGAGTATCGTCAGCATAGAAGTGATATCCTATTCCATGGGCCTTAATCACCTTTCCAAGAGGTTGTGTATAAATGGAGAACAGCAAGGAACCAAGTACAGATCCTTAAGGGACTCCACAGGTGACCCTTCTCATGTCTGAGACCTGACCCCCACACGACACGGATTGAACACGATCAGACAAGTATGATTTAAACCACGCCAGTGCTTCGTCTGTTGTCCTTGTTAACACGGAGGAGAGCAGTTTCAGTGGAGTGCTGCCTCTTGAACCCTGATTGAAATGTTTCTGACATTCCAATATTTTCAATATGTTCAACTAGCTGCTTAGCAACAATTTTTTCAAGAATCTTTGATAAGAACGGAAGAAGGGAAACTGGACGATAGTTTGCTAGGACCTCTGTGTCTAATCCAGGCTTTTTAAGAATAGGTCTAACGATTGCCGATTTGAAGGACTTGGGGACGACCCCTTTTCCCAAAGAAGCATTAGAAATCTTGGTTATGGCGGGGCTAAGTTGGTCTGCAAGTGAAGACCACAGAGATGAAGGTATAGGGTCTTCAGGAGACGAGCTCTTTTTGCTAGACCTTATTAAAGCAGCCATATCACAGGCAGAAACATCGGAGAACCTTTTAAGAAAGGTCACAGGTTGAGGAACGGCGATTGCTTTGGTCGGAGGGGGCTTAATGGAGTCACGAATGTGCACAATTTTTTCAGTAAAGAAGGCTGAAAACCTTTCGGCTGAGCCCTTAATATCTGGGGAGTCAGACCTCACAGCATTGGCCAGTAAATGGTTTACGGTCTTATAAATCTGTTTAGTGTCCGACTGGCAGGAATTCAGTCTTCTAATGAAAAAAGAAGCCCTGGCTTTTTAAACTTTCGGGTGTAAACTCGAAGGAAGTCTTTAAAATTGACTAGGTCTGCCTCAGACCCCGATTTCTTGAAACGACGTTCCAGCCTGCGCTTAACACGGCGCGTCTTGGAGTTTTTTGTAAATTGAAAGGAATCTCGACGACTTTGAACACGGATAGAGCGAACGGGAGCATGCTTGTCAAGAGCACTCCTGAGTGTCATGTTCATGGCATCAGTGAGGGTATCGAGGCTGCCGGGCGAGTCTGAATGCAGATCAAGAAGGCCTGCATCACAAACAGATTTCAAAAACTTGTCCATGTCAATGCTTTGTAAGTTACGTCGTTTGGCAAATTCGACATTGCCCTGTACGTACGAGGTAGCAGGAACAGTAAACGAGACCGAACAATGATCTGAGAGGGTCAGTGGGCACACCACAAAGTCAGTGGGGAGGACATCCTTAGTGATCACGAGATCTAGAATGTGGCCACCGACGTGGCTGCTATGATTAACGTGTTGGGCCAAACCAAAATTCTCCAGACAGTCAAGAAATGAGCGGACCTGGCTGTTGCTAGGGTTGTCAACGTGAATATTGAAGTCTCCTACAATCAGTAACGGCCTGTCACACACAAATATTTTAGCGAGGAACTCTGAAAACTCCTCTATAAACAAGTTTAGACAGCCAGAAGGAGGCCGGTATATCGCAACAGTGAGAGGCATTGTCTTTTATGAAGACCTGATAGCAACCGATTCAAACGATGACCCATGCGAGAAACTGCACATTTTATAGCCAAACGATTCGCGAACAACAATTGCAACCCCGCCACCAACCTTGTCAGAACGCATGGACTGATAGAATGAGAACCCGGGTGGGGTGGTCTCGGAAATACAGCTGCTGGAACAAGGCGTCATCCAGGTTTCGGTAAGCAGAAATGCATCTAGCTTCTCCTGGACCACCTGATCGCGGATAAGTAACCCCTTGATTTTTAGCGAGCGGACATTTAGTAGGCGGAATTTAAGAGGCTGTCCAACAACTGGGCGACGGCGATGAAGTGGCTTGTATTCCCTACTGTTTGCGTCAGGCCCGGCGAACGCTGGCTCTTCGAATTTGAATTGGACCTTGGTAACGGCCGTCGGACGACGTTTCACAACGTGCTGGGCTACGGCGGGTGGGCTACTACCGCAACAAGTACTATTTAGCGCTTTAAACTTACGAGTCGTAGGTTTGATAGCCGAGCTGTTGATAGGGCGAACGCAGGATGCAGGAAGGTTCTCACAGACCGGCCGGAGAAGGCCCGCCGGTAGGTATCGACTAATGGCGACATCGCATCTTATGCTAAGCAGGTCCTGTTTTGTGTAGCATATCCGAGGACAGCTCATAAATAGTCACAGCGAAGGTAGCAGCGGAATACCCGAAGGTATTACGGAGAAATCAAGTAAAGGTCCACACCACGCTAGGAGTCGCCCGAGACCGCTCTTTAGCGCGGGGAGGAAGTGTGCATTTAGAAACCTCATGATTGGCATTCGTGCTGCTACTGATGCAAAGTTGGAGAAGAATCTTCAATAACGGCTTTCTTTAGCTCAATGCCAGTAAACCGTTGGCAATTAAATGCTGATCCTTGCGAGTGGATGGCACTATATTATGTCCACATAATCTCTCTGAGCACACGAACGTGCACGCACACACGAAGTTTCACATTCGCACTCCTACTACGGCCCATGTTATGGCACATTTAGTGCTGATGCTGAGCACCTGCAAGTTCATACCAAGCAGACTGCTGCTGCCTTAGGTAAGCGCCCTAGACAAAGCACGTCCACACCACTGGGCACTATAGTGGGGCCACTGTACTCGAATCATTGTAATACTTATCTGACTATATTGCTTGGTGAATACAGAGAAGTTGTAGAAATCTGCGCCCTTCGGTAACTTTCTAGATTAGAATAGGCAAGTTTTTGCACTCCCAGCGATGCCTCTTCAACACGGCCTACTGCTCGCCTGATTGAATAATTTATAGTATATCTTTAAAAGATCATAATATTCACAGTTTAAGCTAACCCCAACAAATAATGTTTTCCACTCATAATTCAGATTCTATAATCAATATAAGTTACCAATCATGTGAAGCTCTGCGGACACTCTATTCTTACCAAAAAGCTCTTTGTTACAGGAAGAAGGTAAATAGGCTTTCATATTGTTCTATTACTCAATCTCCTAATCTATATTCATGATTATTTTTTCGGTTATTTTGAACACCCGTACGGTATATAGACTCATACTAGCATTACTCATAGTCATCATTTTGCACGGCGAGCGACAACATGCAGAGACTAGCCCACTTGCCATAGTCAGCTGTTTTTGGCAGCTGACACAGTCTCGGTTTTGATTTGTCCTAGCATTACTGTTAGGCAACCAAGCTGCAAAGCCAGAATACTTTTACTAGAATCCAACTATAAAAGAAAATGTTTTCTTTTGTTGGGTCGTCGAGAATATTGTAGGTTCTAAATACTTGGTGCTATACTGATTCATATGCATTCCATTCTTCAGGCTTTATGCCAACATTCGATAGGGACAGAACAGAACAGAACAAAACAGCCAGCTGCCCTCAGCTATACTGCCTCACGTTTTTACACTATAGCCCGGCAACAGCTTGGATCAAATAGTCCTATGTATCTCGCTTTTTTTGGATCCAGAACAGGTGCCTCTATTGAATAGCTGTGTAACTCCTATGAATCTTAGTAACAGCAGCACCTAAGTGCCGGTAGGCCTTTGAGATCTTGAGATCCTTTGATCATTTCCTTTGAGATCTCAATCATCATACCAGCACAAGTTACAACACCACTCGCCCCTGACTACTTGCCATGCTTTTAAAAGCCAACTGGCAAATGGTTCGGACAACAAAGCCTGCGATGGCAGCCCGGAAATGAAATAGGCAGCCATAACACTTCAGGGTCTCATAGCTGGTTGATTGCAATGAGCTAGCAGCTAAGCACAATATGGAAAAAGATGAAGGCGAATCAGATGCTTGGAACGTCCAGCCTTTAACACTCATCAACTGATGTACAACTACAAGAACAAATCAGCATTAATGAAACTCGTCCAGTCTCAAGCAGCAGCACAGGCAGCACTTTGCCATACAAGAGATTCGTCCAAATTGAGCAGACCCGGAGGTCACAGCCAAAGGCTAGCTACTACCACCGAAGCCACAAATAGTGAAGTCCAAACAAGACACGCAGGCAGCTTGCACACGTTGGACTGAGCGGAGCAGACAGCCACTGCTAGTGCTCCTGCATGGAAGGCCCACCTCCCTCGCGCTGGCAGGAGGCTGGCGACTCGGCAACCGAGTGGCCGGCTTCGCGACTGGCGATGGAGGGTGCCGGAGGGCACCACCTAGTGGTGCTTGCAAGCGATGTGCTCTCGGCCACGGATACCCAGTTGTCGCAGGTGCCGAAGCATAGGCTTGTATGTGTCAGGAGACAATGGCATCAGCATGCCCTTGTGATGGATCTCGCCTGGAAAAAAAAAGGAGCGACAGGCCGATTAATGACAAGATGTCGCCCAAAATCCTGACCTGCATGAAGGTGCCAAGGCATCGCAGCATGCCCCACGAGCCGGCATGCTGCCTGACATGAGCACCGTCCCCACGGTATGACAAGCCGTGCCCGACCAGCCCCTTGCCCTCGAGGTGAGTGCCCGATCATGCCTACCGTCTAAAATCAGCTTGCAAGCGATGCCCACGGGGTAGCCGACGGTCTTAGCCATGGCCGAGTAGCCACCGTTAGGGCTACCGTACGCGACCAGGTCGATGTTATACGTGTCCTCAGTGCCGTCAGGCCAGCGCACGCCGATGTCGTGCCGTAGCACCACCATGTCGTACTCGTCGGGACCTGCGGGCACAGGCAGCAGACGCCGGCGGTGCGATTGCCACGCCGACGGAGACGGCAGGGCCGGAGCGTAGACTGACACGAGAACTGAGCTCCTACCCATCAAGTTGGCACAGCAGCAAGCAGCAGCACTTGGCGGTGCGACCGTCACCCGTGCAGAAGGACCGTGGCCAAAGCCGGCCGGCGCGACGGCCTGCACACACAGCCAGCGAGTGCGCACGCGGAGTACTCACCAAACGCCAGGCGCTTGGCCATATAGTTGGAGATGGTGTCCAGCGGCGTCGAGCGCTTGTCGATCTCCTCGTCGGATAGCAGTCCCAGCCTGCATCGGCAGCACGAGAGGACGAGGTGTGCATGCGTCGCCAAAGGCACACGTTGGGGTAAGACCACACCTTAGTGAGTGGCACGGGGTAATAATAGGTAACATGTACGAGGCTGCAGTGTGCCATGTGGCACGGGGGAGCAGCGATGCAGGGTTGCAGCTGAGCTAGTAAGAGATGATGAATGAAAAGCACCAGATGTGGATGGCAAAGCAGTGGTAGCATACCCCCACCCTGCACACTACAAGTGTTGCAAAAAAGAGACCACTACAACAGGCTGTCTAAAGAAACCATAACATCACCATGAAGTTGACACAATCGGTGTCATGCCAATATTACAAGCACCAGTCTATTATCAAATAATAACAATTATTATAATATACTTGATAAAGCACCCTCAGAGAACTCAACCTCCTTCTAGGCATTTTACATTTGCTGCCAAGGAAAGGGAGAAGCACTTGGGTCACTCATCATGCTTGAATAAAGATTCGCAAACCAACTAGCAAACACGGGCAAGCACAAGCACACGGCAATGGACTGCTACGTCAGCACCGCCAGAGGGTGCTTCAGCAGTCTTTCTCTCGTCTGCTTGAGCCTGCCGAAGGACTCGTTAAGTGGTGCAGCGAGCGGACTCACTCTTCGACGCAGCGCAGCCTCGAGTCTCGCCGATCGACCTTGTCGAACACGAGGTCTCGCACGGAGTCGGTCAAGATGTTGCGGTTCTTTCCCAATAGCTCCGACAGCAGTTGTTTCTAGAAGCACAATGAATACGTCAGAGGGTAGGACGATCAGCCACTGGTGCACGCCCCCAGCTTGCTACCATCGCACCGATCATGTTTCAATAAAGAGGGTACCCAATGCTGCGAACTGCAGGCCGGTCGGCCGGCTTCCTCTAGCGAAGCTACAACACGAGGACCTGCTCACGGCAGTGCAAGAGTGCTGCCGTCAGCAGCCGTGCCCTCAAGCAAGCAGCATCGCACCCCCTCCACCCGCCCACCCACCATCCCTGCTCGGAGAAAGGCAGCATGTTCGGGCATCGCGTTATGGCCGCTTCGGTGCGCACTTACCCAAGTGATGGGTGGTCCACTGGGGTGCAGCGAAGCCAGAGGCTCGGGGCTCGTGAGGCCCAGCTGCACGAGACCCTTTGCCGCGTCGGCAAAGCCCTGCAGCGATCGAGCTTTCATATTAACAAAGAAATTGGGCACGGGCACGGGCAGGAGGAGGATGAGTAAGAAGCTAGCGCTACATGCACGGGCTGCTTCACTCTAGCCCGACTCCGCTTTCACTCCAGCTACAAACTGGATTTCACTTGCCGCACTAACTTTTTCCAACGACGAAGGGCCCTGGCTCTAACCCTATCTGCCTGCTTGCTGCAGAGTGGGCCGAGCGATTGCACAGGGGGGCGAGCTCACTGATCCACGAACCTTGTAGCGTATGGTCCCGCGCAGCACGGTATGAGCGCTCTGGATGCCGTACAGCGACTCGTAGCTCAGCGAATTTCGGTTCGGAAAGCCTTCGAAATTGAAGCCCGGAAGGAAATTGAGCTGCTCCGTGCTGTCCATGAGCGTGCCGCCTTCGGGGATGTGTACGACCTGCACGAAGCAGCATGTGGCAAAGGAAGAGTCGAGCGAATGGCAGAGCTCGCTGAGCAGCCGTGCCTCGGAGGAGGCAACTCTGGGACGGGCGTGCGTACGCGCCGCTTGCTCGAGGTTCGCTGCGAAGTAGCCAATAGGCAACCGGTAGCATGCGAGAGAGAGAGAGAGAGAGAGAGAGAGAGAGAGAGAGAGAGAGAGAGAGAGAGAGAGAGAGAGAGAGAGAGAGATGCAGTCCTGCCGGGCCTTGCTGTCAGCTCACGGAATACAAAATGTGCAGCTGTCAAGACGTCCAGTCACCTGTCATCTGTCAAGACGTCCTGCCCACGGAAGTTAAACCTGAGAACCTCCAAACCAGATGTGAGAGCCCTAATTGCTGGCCTATTACCAGCTAAAAAATTGCATCGTCAGTGTGGGTCCGAGTCTGCCCTCCCCAAACCTGAAGGCACTCGCACGTGGCTGGATAGCACCAAGGCTCACCTTGCCATCCCGCCTGAAGGTGGCACCGCTGCGCAGGTTGAGCAGGACCCCTCGAGGGCTCCAGCTGAAACGGTAGCGCAGCTCATTGTCGGAGAACTCGGGAGCGGGAAGGCCGCCGCACCACGACACAAACGACGTCACTTTGCCGCCGTGCTGCTCCACGTTCTGGAAGCACTCCATGGCGAGCAGATGATCGATGCCCGGGTCGAGGCCGACCTCGTTCATCACTGTCACACCAGCATCGCTCGCCCTGCAGCAGAGAAGACCACTGTCACATGCCGCAGGCACGTGGGATTGGGCAAGGCAGCTGCCGACAGCAGTTCTCCGCGATGGTATGGCAAAGAAGTGATGGGGGAGCAGCCAAGCCGTACGCCTGGTGGAGGTCTCGCATCGCAGGGCTGAGGTAGCTGGCGGTGACCAGGTCCTTCTTGTTTCGGATGCACATTTCGGCAATGGTTGGGTGAAAGCTGTATGGCAGCAAACTGGAATGTAGAAAACTAAGCTCGATAAGCAAGCGATATATCGAATGTGAGGCTCACTGAGCAGCACACGACCAGCCAAGCATAAGCAAGCAACAGCGAGATAATGCAGCAGACACACCTGACGATTATGTCGTGGTCCTTTATCAGCTTCTCGGTCTCGGGAAGTTTCTTGTCGACATTCATCAATAATGCTGAGGTATGAGGAAATTTCTTGGCAAGATTGTCAGCTTCGTCCTGATATTGAGAGACTTAAATAGAGAGGGAAAAATCCTAGCTGATTAAACAGCCTTTATAGCGACAGAAGAGCCTTTACGGCTATCACCACCGCTTGCAGTGGCGATAAAGAATCGCCCACCGCAGGAATCGAACCCACGACCTCGGGACCGAGGTCGTGAAAGCAACCGCCTTACCTAGTGTGGCATCACGGCTCACCAAAGAGGAAGATAAGAAGTCACGAAATACCTATAGCTGCAAACAAGCTCACCACCTCTTTAACATCAACTATCAATAAACAGTGGGCGTAAGCAAGAGGCACATCTGCTTCATCACAGTAGATGGGCACAGTCCTCAATAGAATGACAATGCATAAATACAGCCATTCATTGCCACATGTGTCCTTGCTAACTACTGCATACTGTAATACCATCGCCTTGACACAACTCACAATGACACACTGAAGAACATTAAGTTGACAGTCAGAACCATGAACTGCCACACAAATGAACACACGCGTGACAAACAAGCATTCATGTATACACCTGTATACAAAGACCTTGCACACACGGAGATCTCTCTTGCGCAGACAAACACATGCAAACACACCGTGCATACACCATAAGTGTAGATGCTCGGCTGTTAGTCTGGTCTCC
The DNA here is from genome assembly GCA_009760855.2 of Cristatella mucedo. Classification (NCBI taxonomy): domain Eukaryota; kingdom Metazoa; phylum Bryozoa; class Phylactolaemata; family Cristatellidae; genus Cristatella; species Cristatella mucedo. The sequence continues at coordinate 6,996,151 of WPIO01000012.1, forward strand.
ACTGCTATTTGGGCATCACACTAAGGGCTCCACACTACAGAGACTGTAGGATAAAAAACGGAAGAGGAAACACACCGTAGACCTCAAACACAAAGAAGCAAATGTGGCACCAGATAGGGCTAGGGTAGTCTGCCAAGGACAGAAGCATGAGCTAAAGGTCCGAATTAGGTGACAGCCCAGCGTTGCATATGTATGCACTGGTACATGTAGCAAAGGCTGTTTTGTACACTTTAAACTCGCGCATACAAACTATACTGTATTCCAATTTTGCTCCAACATGATTGGTTGTAGAGCTGCTAAAATGTGAGACAAGCATTACAAATCAATGCTAGCAGCCCGATTTAGCAAAATGAACCCCGTGTTGCTCCGAAGCTCAAAGAATATGCTAAGTTGGGCTGCTCCAGGCACCATGCTGTCGTACTACCTGCACAGTATACAACGGCTGTGCACAGTCTTATAACTGGTAAATAAATATACAGAACCATTACATTGAGACATTTAATAACAAGCAGTAAAACACGGGACGTCCAATCACATAGCTGTGCACACGCATTTGCATGAGGTTTTTTCAAAGTGGCATGACTATTCTCAAAGTGGAGCTCGGGGCTGGACATGAAACTGGTCAGAAGATGGCATTGGGTTGAAGTAATTAGTCAAGGGCTTGTCTAGCAGATGTCCATGGCCCTGGCTGATTTCGACCGACATAAGCCAACTTGCACTGGCCAGTTTAAGCACCCCCAGAATGTGCATAGGAAGCAACCCTGTGAAATGCCTCTGTCAGTATACAAATGTTCGTACGGGTGCATGCACATTCACATACTAACACACACACACTCTCTCTCTCCTCTCACGCACGCACAACACACACAGACACACACACACACACACACACACACACGCACACAACACAGACACACATGCATTTGCTCGTGGGTGCACACAAATAAAGAAGTGAGTTGTGAGCTCGGTGCATAAGCCCGTTAAACATTGAAACAATCGTCATGCAAATTACGATGAGAGCGAGCAAGTTGCAAAAAAAAACAGAAACACGAGACTTTGCCCATGGTTTAAACGAATAAATCTAAAGGCAACGTCTAGCTTATTCACCGCTGCTGCCGATTCCCGAGCTGACAATCTCAAACGAGCATTTGCTGAATGGCATGCCAAGGCACTGGCATCACCTCGATGCGGAGTCGAAAGCTTGCAGCACTGCGCGGCACATACCGACGGTGACCTTGCAGCCGCTGCTGACAAGGTAGTCCACGCACGGCGCAGCCACGTAGCCAGCACCGAGCACAAGCACCGACTTCCGGGAGCCTCCGGGCGCATTGAGCACCAGCATCCTAGGCAAGGCAGAGAGAAACGAGCATGAGGAATGTGCACGAGGATCAAAGCGAGCAAAGGGCCAGGGCTGCCTGTGCGGTGGACCTTTGCTGAAGTCATACCAAATCATAAAGCTTTAGCTTTAAACTGCTGACACGGGATTTCATGCAAAAGCTACTGAGCTACGACCGGCCGGTCAAAAGCAAGAGATGCACAGGCCGAGTTTTTATCGGGGGGGGGGGGCTGGGGCTGGGGCCTCAGCTGTAGCAGCTAGCTGCTGTTTTTGCATTCCGTGAGTGCTTACTATGAACCACTAAAGCCTCTCGGCAGCCACAAACTTAGCTAGTCCTCGCAGCGCAAACCAGCGCCACCAGCTTCTCTACCAGAAGCTTGCCACCAGCTTCTCTACCTCGCCTAGCGACACCTGTCGGCAGCAAGTCAACAGAAAGAAAATATATTATAGAGCGCTTCGAGATGTAGTGCTCGTTGTGTCCGATTTTAACATATCAAGAAACTTTGGTGGTGACATGGCGCTGAACGTGTTAGGTGCCTGTCAGGGCATCGTGGCAGGCCTTCCCTCTTCGACAGCGGTCGCAGCTTTTCACGTATTACTTTTGCAGCAGCGTTTCCTACTCTTCTCAAACCAAAGCTGCCACGGGGCACAATGGAGACCTCGCGAGTTTTTGCGATGCTCCGCGAGAGCTGTCTTGAAAGTGGAAACTGCATGCGAGCTCGAACATATGCCTGCGGGTGCATAAAAACACAGGCGTTTGACAAACACACGGGCGTTTGCTCATTATTATGCATGTGCGCAGCTTCACAAGGATAAAAATTGAACAGCCGGTAGAGCATGCCTCCACTGGCGCCACCACCGGATTCGATCATACACGCTCTTACCTCTCCTTCTCCTTGCGTAGAGCAGCAATGTACTCGTACTTGGGAGTGAGCTTGCCATTGCTAGCAATGATTGCCTAAAGTAAAGGCAGGCGCACGTGCATGCTGCGCTATGCACGACCACAGTGCAGACGGCGGGCACCACACCACAGGGGCAACGAGCTTAATGCGTGTTTACTGCTCGTTCTGGCATGCTGTTCAACTCACGTCCTTGACCACACGTGATGTCTGCAGTTCATCGAATGGTCGAGTGGCGTCGCACTTTAGCTAAAGCAAAACCACAATGCAATGTGCGAGCAGCCGGGGATATATAATGGCTTTCAACAATTTTTGTAGGCCAATGCCATGCCACTGGCAGGAAACAGCAAACCCTGAACAACAAGCCGAAGCATCAGCATTGCGCACAGCCTGGATTTTTTGCAAGTTCTGCGTCAATCAAATGATTGTGTGTAAGAGCAGACTGCACAAAAGCCATTCAGCGAATTCTCTGTCTGAAATGCAAGGCAAGTGCTCATCGTGCAGGCTATACAGCAGCCACCCCTGTGACCACATCCTTCTAGCCCTCATTATAAGTTGAACATAACGGCATATACATGTATATATATACATATATATATATATATATATTGCATTTTTACATTACATATATTGCAATATATGCATATTCATATGGCATGACAACACTGCATACACGTGCTTATTACCATCGTTCAGACTAGCATGGTTAAATTTGGCAAACCATATTAACTAATGCAGGTCGTAGAGGGAACGAGATGTTACAGAAGCACACTTCGACAGAATGTGCTCCAAAGCACGTGCAAGCAGCAGCTTACAGGTATAGCTGCCAATCCAACCACTGATCCAAAACTGTGAAGGCAACTAGGCACTAAAGTAAAGGTTAGCTGACTTAAAAGCCTCATTTACATACCGGCAGAGGAGCCTAAACGGCTATCATCACCGCTTGGAGTGGGCAATAAAGCATTGCGGGCTGCACGACTCGAACCCACGACCTGGGTTGTAAAGAGAATGCACCTTACCTCTGGGCTAATACCCAAGTAACTGAGCCAATTAACTGAAGTGGGGATCACAATGAGTCTGACGACAGGCTAATGTGCTTCATAATTGTGCCAAGGCACTGCTAGAAACCCAGGAAGACTAATGGATGCAGGCAAAGATTCTTTTTTAGAAGAGGCTACATGCCACTGGCTTTTCATCTTTTCATTTGCCAGAGCTCAGATAGAACACTCAATAGGCACTGCACAAGCACCAGGTGATTTTACAAATAATAATGAAGATCTCTATAGCACACCAAGAGAACTAAATCTCTCATAAGCACTTCATGTAGGCTGGAAAGGAAGCATATCTATTGACCAGCGACAATAGCAAGCATTCTTGCAGCACGCACAAGCATCACCACTATTGGTCAAACAGACAAAACAGATGCTGTGAGCAACAGTTGGGTATTTGCTTTAACCTAAAAGTCAAGTCAGAGGATATCTGATACCGCTATCAGAAAATAGAGCCCAAAATTGTAGGTGCTCAGGAACTAGAGGCACAGCAGCCAAAGATTTTAGGTTGGACAGTGGCACGGACAAACGACTAAGAACAGAAAGTGGGCCGTAGAAGCTGAAGTCCAAGGAGAGAGTATCTATAATAAGTAAGCCGGAAAAAAGAATGACGGGACTCAAAAGTGACAGGACCTGCAAATCTCGGTGTACTGCTTGATGAAGACCCAGTGGAGGTCAGAGAGAAGCAGAATAATTTGCTAGTTGCAACGTTTGTGACAGACAAGCCTAGCTAACTAGTTTTGCACCACATATAAGCATCTTACTTCACAGGCAAGCAGACCTGCAACGAGAGAGTTACGTAAGTTTAGACATGGTATCACAAATGCGTTAACTAGCCTGACTGAAGTACTCTTATCTACTAAGCACACCCAAATGCTTGCAATATAGTGTAGCTGAAACTAGACATTAAATGGGGTCAGCGACACCGACATTACCAGCTCGAAATGCTAAATAGGGGGATACTGGCTGAACCAAATTGTTAACGTAGGCCTGTCTAGTTTTCTAGCTACACTATGCTTTCCCATAATTATTTGGTCTTACCACATCCTGATTGCAGGCTGTGTACAAGATGAGCCCTAATGCTGTTGTTAACATGTTCATCTCTTTATAAAATATACTGCATCTCATAGTATGTTGCCAATGTCGGCATCTGAATCGTCGTCATTATCACGGCCCACTGCGTTACCATCTCATAAAGAGCTGCCGCTCTTAGCCAAGGCTCCTCTACAGGGTGAGTACAGCATTTCATGCAATTGCTCACTGAGCTATACCACTACCACCATCGGTCTCCTGGAGTTGCATACAATAAAAAAAACCACCCGGTTGCCTTCTTTGCTGACGCTGTTCTCTCATACCTACGGCTTCTGCAGTCACACTTTTGGCACACTGCATGTGCACGAATCACCCTTGCAAACAATGGCGAAACACAGGCCGAAGATTCTAAGCTCTTCTGTAGGCCCACTCTTTCTTTTCGAGACATTCCACAACAATACTTTACCCTTGTGTCATCTGAGACTGGCATTTGCGCAAGGCTGCTGCTTAAAAATGCAGCTTCAACGATAAGGCTTATGCAGTTTCAAAGGATTATTGTAGCTAACACAAACGAGCACAGCTTTTCAAACCCTTTCTATCTAGTGTAAGCTCGAGATAAACACAAGATCAACTGACTAGCAGAAACTGCCGTTACCTAGAATCATCATATGTAGGAGAATCTGACCTGTCTACCTCTTTCATCACAGTCAGCATGAATAAAATGTATTGAGATCATAAGAAATTGTGGGTTCAAGTACGATGTGACTAATACCTAAAGTACGTTCGACACTTATATGGCCAGAACAGAAGCTGGTAAGCATACAGAGAAAAATGCAGGTATCTAGTATTAGCACAGGAATTGCCTACTAAAGCAGAATAAGCTGAGATAGCCTTGAGGCTCACATAAGAGCTTGCCGGTAGGTTGTCTACACCAGCCACCTTGAGGTGGAGTAGACCGAAGCAATCACGCTCACCATGTGCTCGACGTGTGGCAACAGCAGCGAGCCAAAATATTCTGTGGCCTCACGAGGTATCTGAGCAGGCATGTTGTCGATTGAGCAAATGAGGATGCCATTACCAGAAAAACTAAAAGTCAAAAACGCAGAGCCCGGATTACACGATCTTCTGTTATAGGCACGCTGACAGTTATCTAGCAAATACGACAACAAACATGGTGACAGAAAATACATGCACTGCAAAAGCGATCGAATTGCTCCTAGCCGCCAAGCTAACAGCATGCACACCTTTCGGTGTTCATGTTCTGCTCGGCATCATAAAGGCAGAATGGCTTGTCGATAGTAGTGCATTCCTTCATGAACTCGATCGAGCCTCCGGGATCGGCCGAGATGTCGCACAGCGCCAGTAGCCTAAGGCGACAAGAGCATGCCATTCAACAATGCTCGAAAGCAACATGCCTCTCGAATGCTCAGATGCACCAGCTAAATAGGGTACTGTTACTAATGCTCCGGTCTATAAAAAAGACCAGCTAGAATTTCCAATTAAAGGCGGTTAAGTCCTAAAGGAAGCACGATCCAACGGTTTGCAGTAATATAAACAATGTCAAAAAGGAAGTATGGTGCTTGCTCGCTCCGATCGAGCTCGTGAGTTCGAATCCTGCCATGGGTGATCCTTTATTGCCAACTGCAAACGATAGTGATAGTTGTTAAGGCTCTTCTGCTGCTAAATAAATGAGGCTGTTAGATCAGCTAATATATATATATATATATATATATATATATATATATATATATATATATATATATATATATACATATATATATATATATATATATATATATATATATATATACGTGTGTGTGCGTGTGTGTATACATATATGAATATATATATATGTATATATATATATATATACATATATACGCCGTGGTTAGAAGTGACACAGAATGACAAGTGCACAGAATCAACATGCAAATATGCTTAATTTCATACAATGTACTGAGGTCATACGGATAATGCCAAAAAGATGCAAGCAAAGTATCACCCACCAAGGCACGCCAGGGTTCGGGTAAATTTTGTAAGTATTACTCGGTCTATGCACGTTTAACGAATAAAAGTCACGACTTTAAAGAACTAGCTGAAATGGCATCCTTAATAGGGTCATACTTAATATTAAGGAGATTTAATGTTATAAAATAGCATTTACTGTTGATCTATTAAAATTAAAGAGACAAAATAATAAATAACCAAAGGAGTTCAATTACCACAAAATGCTTAATTTCATTTTTTTTAGCTTTCATTGCTCTCCAAATTTTCATTTCTACCACTTTCGTGTAAGTTCCACCTGTTTCTCGCCCCAACCTTACATAGATAATTTGTGCTGTTCTCTGATGAATAGAAAAATAGCGTGCATCTTAAATAGCAGCAACCAATACGTGGATCCTCTGGTTGCTACACTCAAAACAGCAGACATGATGCATGCGATCAAATGAGAAAACGTCGAAGTCCTGGCTACCTGTGAGGCAAGTGGGGGCAGCCAGCACTGGAGGGTATCCATGGCGAATCCTGTGGCTGCAGAAGCTGCTTGCAGTCGGCAATGGAAATCAGGCGAGGATCGTTTGGTGCATAGTAGATGCCGTTCACTATGCAGGTTGCATAGGGAGCAATCTGTGACAAGAATGAACACAAACACATGCACAGCAGGCATGGTGGCCAGGTATGCACGAGCACGAGGAAGGTGGAAAAACGACTAAGATGCTCCTCCCTTCAGCCAACTCACAGGTGGTAAACACATTGGAGTGGTAACATGCTTAGAATGCCTGCTGACGACTTGCAAGGCTGCTTACATTAGCTATTTATTGAAGGTAGCAAGTAGTCATCTTGACCGTGCTACTGATGATTAAATAATTCAGCCTTTCTGCAGCATGTAAAGTATGTCATGGAGGTAGTAAGTAACCATGACACAGTACGACAGGATTGAGATCTCGTCTAAACGGCCTGTCACTTTCACATTTCCTCGAGGGTCTGTCCCTCTGGGGTGCGCTGGACAGTATACAGCAACTACGCTTACGCGTCAGAGTGTGGTTCGTTGATGACCAAATCTGGGCTACCATTTCTCTCTCTCTCTCTCTCTCTCTCTCTCTCTCTCTCTCTCTCTCTCTCTCTCTCTCTCTCTCTCTCTCTCTCTCTCTCTCTCTCTCTCTCTCTCTCTCTCTCTCTCTCTCTCTCTCTCTCTCTCTCTCTCTCTCTCTCTCTCTCTCTCTCTCTCTCTCTCTCTCTCTCTCTCTCTCTCTCTCTCTCTCTCTCTCTGGTAACCTGTCCTAAAGTGACGATAAATAGCTACATGCCAGATTTTCTCGTAAGACCGTGGAATTTAAATACATAACTAGTCAAAAAAGCAAGCACACTTCGGAGAATCGCAGAAAGGATTTGCATTGAATACGAATCAGGCATAGATTTGCAAGTCGGTTCGTATTCAGCACCTATATGTGTATGCTTCCTACTTATACATCCTCATTGCTGCTTGCGCATGCCGGCTTATGCTGTTTGTCAAAATATGCCTTCTAGAAGACTTTCGAGCCTCGTAGTGTCCAACTTTGCTCACTCCTTACATTAATAGAGGCATATTCTCTAGAAAACACTGACAGTGCCGGTCGTTTTCAGTTGTAAAATAAGCAGTAGATGCAGCAGTGTATCTTTTCTTTCAGGGTTCTACCTTAGTTTATTGACTAAGGTGCCACCTTAGCTTATTGACTAAGGTGCCACCTTAGTTTATTGACTAAGGTGCCAGAAGTTTTAGGTCCCCAAACTACCCTGCAACAAGCAGCAAAGCGCCCAGCATGTGCCTAGCGTTGTACCGTATGTACAGTATTACAGCATGTATCCGCTTCATCGTAGCCTCCAGTACACTCTGAGAGACACTGTCGGAGTGCAACGGGTATGCTACGCTTCTAAGAGGACCGAGCTTGTACGCAAGGTTTTACAGCACTTAAAGCAACTGCACAATCATTTTGAAAACCGCTCATTGACAATATAAGCGCACTGAGTTTAGTAAGCTGCTTTTGATGTGGACTATTCATATTTGATGACTTTCCGATGAGAATCCAATGCTTCAAAAAAAGCATTATGAGGCCTGCCCTGTATAATCAGTACCGCAATAGTTAGACATAGTGTCTCTGATCCTACCTCGATCGAGATTGCCTGCTGTTCGGTAGATAGAAAAAATGCCTCTAGAGCAGATACAAGAGGCCAGCAGCATTAGCTATAGATTCTTTGGCGACGGCACAAAGCTTTCTCTGGCCGTGTAAACTTTTGAAGTAATCTGCTGTGGTTACAAAACCAAGCTTCAATCTTGCAGGCATTAGTACCTGGATGAGAGTTACTGAAACTAACAAACTGGAAAACCAAACTCGTGGCTGGAATAGATGAGGTTTCGCTCTTAATTTTAGGTGCTAACAAGTAGACCTTGGTCGTGTGATCACATTCTAGTGTCTCCTTTAACAAATCTCCAATTTTTTAATGCTATACAGAAGACAACCTCCACAGCTGAACCAGGGGTTAAGGTGTGGAGGTTGTCTTCTGCCTTAAGCCTTTAACGACCAAGGTCAAGATGCTCATCTTTATGATCGATATATATTCGGCATATGTGAAGTCTGTAAGATGAGATTTAGTTCTCTGAGGACTATATCCAAACGTATTATTATTATAATCACTATTATTATTGTCTATGAATACAGACTGTTTACCACAAGCTAGCTATGCTACATTAGCTTGCTGGTTCTCGAGGCTGGTCTATAGTAATTCAGCCTCATCAAGGCTACCGAAAAAAGCCATTATGCCTCTGCCCCTAATGCTAAATATGGCTTCGAGGTTGTTCTTTAAATAATAATTTCAGTCAAATGCCCCCTAACTTACGTAGCTTACAGCTCCTTGTTGATCACTTGAGACACCAATATTTGTACTATGACCCGCAACGCCAGTCATGGCTTGGTTCCTTCAAACTAGCTTAAGTGCTACATCAGCTTCAGCCACTTCGTGTGCTCGGGTACAAGCAGGACAAGAAACGTGGTGTTACTTTCTATCATATAATGACTGCTGCCAACAAAAGCAGTTAGTCTGTAGGTCCTAGGCTGTGGAACTCACTTCACAAGCAAAATCCTCTCTCCTACCGCCGACTTAGGTGCTTCCTTCCCAGTTGCCTTATGCTGATTCTATGCTAATTTCATCCTTAACTGTCCACCTCCTGACTGATTCAGCTATACTTTTAAAGTTTTTGGCTACTGAACTCCACCAAAAACAATATGTGCTTTCGTTGCTTGACAGAAAACTCTCTAGTGTAAAAATCTAATATAATTCATTTGTATAGTAGTGCCCCAAGAGAACTTAATCTCTATTCAGGCGCTTCACATATATAACACTCACTTAGCCCACGTAGCTTAGTGGAGCTGCAAATTGAGATTGATAGGCACACATCTGTAGATGTGTACATATCGTGCACACATACATGTATACATATACACATAAAAATAAATGTATCCATACATACTCTTTATAAGCTAATGTGTTGCTACCACAATGCGATCCTTCTGGCATTTGCACGGTTGTGCCAATATCACTCAGTAATAAATATCAGCCTGCCTCAACCACGCCACGCTTGCCCATACTATGCAAGGCTTTCCAAGAAAACTTCTGCGACCACATGCGCCAAGGTCGCTTCCATTGTATTTTCCAGCATTGCCGTGCTCGACTGTGCTTTGCAGTGCCAGCACTTTTGTCAGCTGGCAAACTGTCTACTCCGGTCTCTGAAATTGATACGAACTCTCGAAAAGCTAGATAGGACGAGGTCCCAGCTAATACTTTTTAACGTCTCGTGAAGCATAGTATCGAGTTGCTTTCTATGATGGCAGCTTGATCAGCCTTATGTGTCCATTTATTTCATTGATGATAGATCTCCTTTGGATCCTGGATATCATGTGGCCACCGTATTTCTGATTCAACCACTTGCAGGTCAACTTTAAGCAAGTGTGGGTCAGAACTTGAGCCTTGGGTAAGCGGCAGCAAGAACAATATTGCACGATGCTGGTACAAATACACGAGCACATGCACTTACATTCGCATTTATACATACACGTATGCATACATATACTTATGCGCATTTATACATACTCATATATGTGGGCACATTAATAAACAGTAATCTCAAAATAGCTAGCAGCCGAAGGCCATCTGCCGCAGGATTGAACGAAGAAAAAGAATCTTGCTTGAAATAGGAACCGATCTCATAACCTCTAGGTACCGGTCCAGTGCTCTGCCAATTTATCAAGACCATTTTCGCTCGACGTGAAACACGGGGCTTAAAAGCCTGATTTAAATTCCATGCATGCACTCATGACCGAATTTCGGTGTGTACGTTTGCTCAAACGAATGTGTAGGTTAATAATTGAAAACTTGGTGAATAGCTGTAAAAACTCTGTCGGTTGCAGTCGGCAACAGAGAACGGCCACGACACAACTGACGGGGATCCAAGCAAGTAGGGGAAACCCCTAAGAGTGGTCTGCAGCTGCATCCATGACAAACGGTGAATGGTTGATAAATCTGGCCTTCAGCAGCAGATGCAAGTGAAGCAGTAATTTCAAAATGCAGAGCTACCGAAGGCCTCTGTCGTGTGACTGAACGGTGAGAAATAATTTTGCCTCGAGAAGGAAATAATTCCACAACCTCTGAGTTACCCATACCGGGTGCAACGAACTGATTATTGAGACTACTTTCCGTTCGACGTTGGCTGCTGAGCAGACACTGCTTTGGACACAACTTATAAGAAAATCATGAGGCTGGGCGTGTGGTAAAATAGCACGACAGCATGCAGATAGTTCACACGGTTCAAAGTCTGTCAAAACATATCACCTTCCTAGCGAAGTCAGATGCATATCTCTCTGGATGAGCCTCAAACTCATTTGCATCAAAGCCACCACCATTCTTTCTGCTGAGGTGGTCGTCACGATTCACCACACATCCATAAACCTTGTTGGTAGCTAAAAGACGTCCAAGTCGAAACGGCAAAGTGCAGCAATAAATCATGTTCAGTAAAGCACATAAGGGCCGATTAGAATTGAGCATAGCAAGAAAACTTACTTCCTTTGCGTACGATTTTCGGTAGATGGCGTGGTTCAACATATTCGTAAGGTAATTCACGAAAGACTTCCTGAGCTCCCTATAATGCATAAAACTCAACGTTATTAAAAGCCAAGAAAACTGCATGCAGAAGTACTTTGTGCTTATGGCAAAGTTTTTAAACTTGGGCACTGCAAAAAGGAAGGAGTTGATAGCGAGAGATAAGATGGGATGCATAGGTGTTTTGCATTCACTGACTTCTTGAATTATAGCAGCCGGTACGAGCATGTATCATGCGAAAAGTACAAAACCATCAGCAAGGAACTGCTACAAAAGATTCAGGAGCCCGGATGCATGCGGCAAGGTCATGTGGGTACCTGCCAATGCTGTTAGCGATTACTCATGCAATTTTCTGGCTGCTGGATAATCTGGTGCTTGCAGGATCAATCACTTGCAGTACTGCTAGCCATAGCAGTGAGAATGCATAGGCAGAGGCCAGCAAAGCAAAGAGCATGCAACAAAGGCTGGAGAGGCAGAAAGAAAGGAGAGGGAAGATCAAGGAGAGTGTGAGGGCAGAAAGGGGAAAGAGAGGATAGCAGCATGAGGGGGAGAGAGTGGTGAGAGGATATATAGAAAGGACAGAAAGAGAAAGAAGAGAGAAAGATGTGGTGCTGAACCGGTGACTAGCCAGAAGGAAAGTTGTGTGTGAAGACGTCCTAGGCTGAGAAAGGCTGGCAAAAGAAAAGGCGGAGTCTGCTGCTGCAGCAAGCTATGCAAGTGGGATTCAAGCATAAGCGCTATTTCTGGCAGGGCTGCATTGACTTGCTTACCGGTGGCTTTCACGTCTACAATAACCCAACATGGATCCACTAGTAACCGTAGGTGAACTGGCAACCGGTGAGTTTTCACTAAATTCTGATAGACGTAGACACTTGCAATATGAGCTACCAATGGTAAATAATTAGACCGGCTGCAGTGCAGTAATGGGACCCCTTTGAAGAGCCACTCCGAGGGGCAGGGTTCACGTCTTAAAACGTCCTGTCTGCTTTTGTTCAGCACACAAACGACAACCAGAATATTGTAAGTGAACACATTGGTTTGTGTTTTTTTAATTGATAAAATTCATAAAAGCCTCTCAACAGCAAGCCCTAAGCTTGATCGGGGCACATGACAGCAACATTAAAGAAGTCATAATGGCAATTGGTTGTGTTCGCAAGCAAACTCAGAAAGAGAACGAAGCAAGAAGCCTTCAATTAAGCACACACTAGCAGCTATATGTTTTGGTGCACTTTGCCTCCTTTGAATATGGTCAATGTATCTCAGCCGGTAGCAGTAGGAACTACCATAAATTGATTTTGCAGACTCACAGATGTGTTTGATTTTTCAGACAAACATATATGTTCCTGTTTATTTTCTATCAAGAAACTGTTTTGGTCAGTAATGTATTGCTCAGAAAGACGCCTGAGCGTTGAACTCAGGTAAATCCATAACTAGGCATATTTGTTAATACCCCTTAGCAACTGGGTAACTCAGTTACCAATGGCCGATTGCAGATCTGGATTTCAGTGGCTGGGCGGGATGTATTACTCCACTCAACCATATGCGAGCTACACGATAATAATGTCAGAAAGACCTGCTAACAGAGTAAATCTGTAGTTTGTCTACCTTTAATTATAGCCGATACGCTTTTTGTTAGATTTTCTGACTTTATTTGTCTTATAGAAGTTGGCAATATATTCTTGATAGCACACTAGCAAACTGGGCAAATGGGGCAGACACCTAAAAACCTTGACCGAAGCCGAAATACCAGACCGACACGTAAGTGTGCCCCAGCAGCTGTGGCAAAAGGAGGCTGCCTTACGGATTTTGTGAAGGACGCTGTTTAGGGAAGGTTAACAACCGAGAGATTACTCGGACCCTTGTGATAAGTATGAAAGTTGTCCAGTGTAACATTCTGAAAATATTCAGGCTAGGGACGATGAAGAACCGGCCTGCCTCTGCACCATCGGGCTTCTACCAGGAGGGATGATGAAAATTGCATTCCAAGCTACAAGCCCCACCAATACCTGGCCCCTTCATACTTAGCTGAACTGCTACGGTTTTATCATCCATCTCGTGCCCTCAAGCCATCTCACAGCAATATATTGACTGTTCCTGTAAAGCTTGTTAGCAACAGATTCAGCAGGTCATAGTTGTCATAACTCACTTCCACAATTCCTACACTAGATTCTTATTTTTCTCTTGTGGCCGACTCTTGTACTTCCTTTCCAGCCGCCCATTGCTGCTAATCCTTTGCTGCTTACATCATCGATTGCCACAATTCAGCAAAGCATCGACTTTTCTTTCTTGCCTGAGATGCAGGCTGGTAGCGACTAACAGTGCACAGAGAGGTGCTTAAACGTTCACTGCACTGCAGAGTGTTTTATATTGCAGCAACCACTCGGTCCTTACGGCTTTGTAGAGCTAGATGAGTAAATACATATCTGTCCATCCCATCTCAAAAGTCTTACTCTACAACTACAAGTGAACGAATTAGTCCAAAGAGACAGAGATCCCAGCACTATCTGTGGCTAAGATGAAACGCCTATTCCTCATAGATAGGACATTGCTTCTTTTTAAACGACCAAACACATGCGGTTGCTATTAAGGTGAGAGATTTTAACATGGCGTTTTTAGGAACTATCGAGTTTGCTCTCTTACACGTAAGCAATCTCTGTGGGCATGAGAGGACTACTAGCTGATGCTGTACTTTTTTTCTTGCTCGTTTTTGTGCTAGCTCCTTGCCTGGGAGGTCACCGATCGATAGCACCACGACAGAGTGCCTTCAGAGTGGCATACAATTGGCCTAACCAGCTGAGAAATGGAAAGAACGAACATTTAAATCATCCTTAGATTGGTGAGCTACAAGATGAAAAAACTTTAAATGCACAGAAACATGGCTTGTAGACCGTGCTCAGGTTTCGAAACCAAGACAACCTTGGACAACTGTCATCTAAAAGTGCTGGCCTGTCAGCAAGAGAACAGCATTACATGGGAAGCTGTCCCAGTCACTGGCGACCACTACCACCACGGCCATATGCATAGAGATCGTATGTGGAGGCTTGTCATGCTTGACATGATGATGGGGCCCAACTAGGCCTTTGCTTACCAATCAACAACTGAAGAGATTGTCTCAGATGGGCCTGAGATCATGCCTACTTCACGGCAGACGACTGGAGTCCAATTTAATAGATCAAGGAGTGAAAATTAATGCTTTCACTAGCAGTGAATGAAGAACGTTCATGAGTTGGCAAAATATTTTATGCAAACCCCCTGATGCCTGCAAAAAACAGCGAAATTCAAAAGCCTTAGTTTTACTGCTTGGGTTGCATATGCTGTTGCGGTTTTGGAGTTTTGTACAGTCTAAATGGACTTATGAACCAGCATGCATACATCGATATGATGAAATGCTGGGATTCCATGCACTAAAGCCCACATGAGAAATTACTACATTTGGAAGAAAGACAATAACCCGAAGGCCTATAAAATGCCCCCCTATGACTTCAAAGTAGCTTTTATGCCGGCTGCAGTATTACTAACGTATCACCACACCAGAGACTTTTTAAGAGATTGGTGGATTCGATGCCTCAAAAAATTATGGAGTTCGTTAAAAAGGTTAGGTGGCATGACATATAAAATTACAAGCATTATCAAAATCATTGACGTATTATGTCTCCATGCTACGTTGAAAGACATTTGTCAGCATAGGTGGGCATCACCATACGGGATGAACCAGGACTTTTTGGAATGAGTGCCCATAATATTGACCAAAAACCACATAAATGAAGTCACCAATGATACTGCCATAATTCAGCACGAACGTGGGAGAACATGTATCTCGACTTTGCACAACAAGGTGATGACACAAGATAACCACACACAGCAAGGCGATGTAATTTATGTATCTCTGCCTGTAACTCTAAAAAGCCACAAATACTAAATGGATGTTACAAAAAGATAGTCTTTTGTAGTGCATTCAAAGCCTAAGTGGCTTTCGGTACGAATGGGGTAGCCAATAGACTTCATCTTGGTAACAAAGAGAAAGTGAGAAGCATACCTGAGGCAGGAGGCAGTTGAGGTAGTGAGTAGCATGAAAGTAGCAGCTCAGGACGGCTGAAAACGATGAGCCCTAGTCGGCAGCAGGAGAGTAGATGTTGTTGCTTGACAGCTAATCTGAAGCCTGTGCTCACCTCGGATACATTGCCCGATCCAGTGAACACGAAGACGAGGGGGCCAATCGACTTGGGCATCATGTCGAGGGCTATCTGATATCCAGCCTCTCGTATCGCCTGCCTGGCTAGCTCAGTATTCCGGTAGTTGTGAGATGGGCCTATGTACTGAAACGAAGCAAACGGTCTGCTTGAAACAGTGGTTCTCAACCTGTGGGTCGCGACCCCTTTGGGGGCAAACACACGGGTCGCCTAAGATCATCAGAAAACACGCATTTCCACATTTTGCACACAATAATGTTATGGCTGGGGTCGCCACAACATGAGGAACTGTATTAAAGGGTTGCGGCATTAGGAAGGTTGAGAACCATTGGCATAAAACATAAGTGAGAGAGCGAGTGTGAGAAATAGAGAGAGGGGCAAGGGACAGCCAGACAGACAGAGAGGGAGAGAGAGAGATGAAGAAGAAAAAAAGACAAAGAGAAGGGAAAAAATAGATATATAGAAATTACAAGAAAGTGATGTAAAGACAGTGGGAGCCTGGGAGACATGGAGAGTCAGAGAAGAATTCTATGGACAGCCATCGCCAAATGAGAGCAAAGGCACCAGGTAGCAGTACCAAGTACCTAGCCATCCTCCTCGCAGAACCTCAGATACAGTCATTCCACATCATGGCGAATAAACAGCGCAGCTTACCATAAATGGAGTGTGGTTCCCAAGTGCCAGCAGGCGCAGGCCAAGACCATGCAAAATGTTGATCATTCCCGAGACGCCGGCATATTTTCCAAAAGCAACACTGCGCCTGCCGCTATCATCCGTCATCTTCTCGTAGTCAATCAGACGAATGTTCTGAAAACACGAGTATGAAAAGGTCCGTCAGTACCAAAACGTTAAACCAAAGCTAGCAGCACCGTTAGACCTTGCCTTATTGAAAAATGCATCACAACTGCCAACGAAGATGCATAGCAGTAAAACAAACTCGAGTGTGGTGAGAAAGCAGTGGCTAAATAAGAATATGGTAATGCAGCTAATAACCCTTGCAAGGGGGTAATGTCCTGCGATGAGCAGCATAGCACAAGATGCTTAACTACCTGCACAGTATACACACTTCATTTGAGACTGTGTGGCAGCTTGCATGCATCTATTGTCATTCTCAGAAATGCCGCTGATCTTGCATCAGAACAAGCATGCTCTACTAGGTTGCTTGCAACATGCATGCTTGATGAATGCTACCTTCTCCAGTACAGCATCAAGTAGAGGCATGTTCGCTTTCTGCGCCTTGATGGTATGCGAAAAGAAGGCATATGTCTTGTCAGGCATAAGCAGATCTATCGGCACCGACTTGACGCCAAGCACCAGTGGTGCTTCGCTAATATCCTCTTGTACAACTGCGCCTGCATTGACAAATTCCTAAAAAGAAAAGCAAGAAATATAAAATAAATAAATGAATACCTGATTTAACAGCCTCTTTTATATAGCAACAGAAGAGCCTTTATGGCTATCACCACCGTTTGCAGCGGCAATAAATGATCGCCTACCGCAGGATTCGAATCCACAACCTCGGGACTGAGTTCGTGAAAATCAAGCGCCTTACCTAGTGTGCCATCATGGCTCACCTACTTCAAGCCCTTGAGCTCGCGTGGTTGCTCTAAGATAGGCAGCAGCAAGGCATGAAATAGTAAATGCAAGACATGAACTCGTGCCGAAACACTTGGTCAGGGCCAATTGCTCTAGCTGTAATTCACAGCTAAGCAAGAATAGGCATCTTACTACATGCACGGGTTATTCTGAGTGGTGTATAGTACGTCAAGGACTATTCATGTGCTTTTCTAGATTTATAGCTCAATCGGATAAGATTCTTGTAAGCTAGTGAACCCATGAACTTCGGACTAACAAAGATCACAAATGACTACTTTGTGTTCCAAACAAATCATATCGGCTAGTAGGTTCTATGAACCTCCCACCTTTTGAAATCTTGAAAGGCTACTCACTTGGTCAGTCAGCCTAGCATTAACCGTTGGATTAAATAGACAAAGATCATCCGAGGTACCTCTGAAATTCGGGGTACCTTAGGGCTCCGTGCTTGGTCTGGTTCTTTTCATGGTTTATACTCTCATTCTTGCCGATGTGATCGCCAAGATATGTCTAGGCTTTCACTTCTATGCGGGTGACATTCAGTTGTACCTTTGCTTAAATCCCTCCCAGCCTTCGAGCACCTCGAATTCTCTCAACGCTTATGCGTGCTGACACTGTGCATGCTGCCACTAACCACACTTGCATGCTGACCCTGTGCATGTCACCCCCAGCCATGTAATTCATGTTGTTCATCAAGCACGACACCACTCCCCATTCTATCGTGTTTCCTTTGCAGCAAATGTAAAGGGCCTAGAAAGAGATTGAGTTCTCTGCAAGTGCTTTATCAAGTGTATTATTATTATATTATTATAAATGCTGGTGAGTTTAACCCATAGTGCTACGATACACACAATGGTAGCATGAGGGTACCACATAAAATAGCTATCATTAGGCCAAATGTTGGTGCTCTGCTTGCTTCCTGAGACAATGGCCTCGTGAACTACGTTTTATAATAATAATAGTATGTTTTTATATCACTTTATGAGAACTTTACTAAGAGAATCTCCATGCAGACACTTCAAAACTCGCTGTAATAGAACCAACAACCACAAGTAAATGAAAAGCAGGGTACTCTGCTCAAGAAAGCCAGCAAAAAGCAAACAATTATCATGCTATGATAAGAATGCCAATTCATCATAAAAGGACCCTCGGTTAGTAACAGTCACTCAATTACGAACAGGTATGCAACCCACATAGGAAAAAATATGGGGTCACTGGGATGCTACACAAAAGGATATCGCTCTTGTCCTTAGTCACAACGTGCGTGCCCATTATGATAATGCACAATCACACAAGGACAATTTCCTCTGACAGAGTAAAGGCTGCGTGGAACGGATACGTTTTTAACTACTTTGAATGTCGTCCAGTGAGGAGACAACTTGATGTCAACCAGCCGTTAAGTTCCAAGCTTTGGAAGCATTGCAACTGAAGGCATGGTCTCCGAGGGATGGAAGTTATGGGAACACGTAATCAACTATAGTCAGAAGAGCAGGTGGCAAAACGGGAAGCCTGATGCAAAACTAATTCAGATATGTGGGCCTTAGCAAAAGAATGAGGGACCTCAAGATAGGACATAATCGTGTAGTCGATCGGCAGCATTACAGGCAGCCAATGCTGATTGATGAGCAGTGCTGTAATATGGCAGTTGCAATATTTACAACAGATAAGCCTAGCTGCTGAGTTTTGCAAGTAATGGAATCGTCTTACTTCAGGGGCAAGACGACCAACAAGCAGTGAATTACGGACGTCTAGTTGGAATGTCACAAATGCGGCTTGGCTACTGTGTCCTTAACTAACCAAGCCCGAGTTTGTGCATCGTAAGGGAAAATAGGCAGACTTGAACCGTAGAGCTGATGTGCTCATCAAGTGAGTGACAAGTCATTTTGGAAGAGGGCGCCCAGATTCCAGGCACAGGCTACAGTAGATATGCTGGTGAAGCCTATTTTGAGCGATAATCTTTCCAGTCTCTGGCTAGCACTTAGTTTGCTCAAAATTAGGAAGCTGGTTTTGTCGTCATTCAATTTAAGAAAGCTTGCCACCACCCAATTGCGATTGTCAACAATGCATGCAGTTAGAGAGCTGCGAGAGTTGGAGATGCTGGAAGGCTGTTAAGGATCAAATCACAAATACAGCTGCTTGTTGTCTACATAAAAATGGAAGCCTAGATTATACTTAAATCATTTACACATTTGTATTCTGCTTCCTTGTTTAAAAACTCTACAGATGCTACTATCTAAATAACCACCTAAAAAACTCAAGACAGTAATGCCCTTCGGTTTGACCCAGTGGTTAAGGTGCTTGCTGTGACAGCCCTTAGTACGACCTGTCGGCAGGCTGGGTTGCTGGACCAAGCAACAAAACTCCTGGCTCCAACACCAAGCACTTAATTATTAGAAATCACCCCATCAAAGCCCAGCCAAGGCGGTCCAGGCATCACAACCAAACACCAAGTGCATAATGCACTTGATTTCACCAATAAAGGACACAAGAGTGAGCACTATCAATTTTCATATCTGCTGAGCTGGCAAAGCTGGTAGCTTTGCAGAAGATGCAACACAGGCATGATTGCACGATTAAACAGTGCAGCACCAAAAAAGTCCAACAATGCTTCTGTTCTTAATGTCCTTGTCATGTATAGAGAACACGATGGGAACCGATAACGGTCTCCCAGTGCTGAACAAATTATTTCTCCGGCTAGGTAAGATATGCATTTTCAGAATTAAAAATGCAAACGGAATGTGAACCCAAAAACAGCACCCTAGAGCCAGCTCAACCCACCAAAAGCAAAGCAGCTGCCACAGTACATAGCAATGATGCCTGACAGATACTGACAGAGCACCCCGAGCTCATAATGTCTGCTGGCATTGTGCAGCAATTTACCAACCAGCAGCAGCTCATGGACGTAGCACAGACACTGCCATGAAGGTGGTAACACCTCACTAACCGTCATGGAGAAGGCTCTTCGATTGCTTGGCTGCACGATGACCTTGATGCCCTTTTTCACTAGCTCCCTGACATGATTAGGTGCCAGCGGTGCCCTTCGCTCCCATACCGTGTTGTCCTCTCGACGGATGGCAAATGTTCTGTCCTGATGGCCCGAGCGGTGCCGACTCCCACTCACATAGCGCCTCGATGTCAACGTCGTCGGTGCAGCTGGACCACCGGCCAAGGCCCACGGCAGTCCGATGGTGGGGCGAGGGCTCACACTGCCACAGCAGCCGCTGCCAGCAGCCAGGCTCCAACGCCCCAGACGGGACCACGTGCTGGCCAGCCGCAGCAGCATGGCTCAATACCTACACAACAAACACTGAGTGGGCCTCGAAGCCTGGCACGTTGAACAGCTGTCCAGCCAAGCTGCCTACAACTGAAACGGCAGCCACATTTCTTCTAGATAACCGATTGCTCCTCAGGCACAGATTTGGTTATGTGCAGCATCTTCTTCTCTGGTAGTGTCATACGATGGTATAGCCTTGAAGATGGCAAAGCTTCACTGACAAAGGTCATCTTCTTTCCAACCTAAACTAGCAAGATCATTAGCAGGTGGTTGCTCCAGGACATCAAAGAACGTCATACAAATTTGAAGCTGCTTGACTAGTTTATTGTACAAACAGCATTTGTGTGGAAAAGTGCCAAGATTGGTGAAGCACAGCTGATGCTAAAGCCTCAATAACATAACAGTACAAAAGCCTTGTCAGCTTTTACTAGCTAGAATAGACTTAAGC
The DNA here is from genome assembly GCA_009760855.2 of Cristatella mucedo. NCBI lineage: Eukaryota > Metazoa > Bryozoa > Phylactolaemata > Cristatellidae > Cristatella > Cristatella mucedo. The sequence continues at coordinate 7,017,100 of WPIO01000012.1, forward strand.
ATGGTTGTGGTCAGAGTGACCACCCTTCCTAGTTATCTAATACTAGTGCATTAGGTCATTTACTGCATTAGCAAGTGGTGCACTGGTTAGCTGGAAAAAAGTGCATTTATGACAGTCAAGCTTGCGAACAGACGATGAAGCAGAGAAGGATTATGAGCAGCAGGTGGTGAGCAGGCTTTTGAGTAGTTCGATATAATTTGTGATATGTGTCATTTTTCCACGAATACTAATAATAATAATAATAATAATGCACTTGATAAAGCACCCTCAGAGAACTCAATCTCGTTCTAGGCGCTTAACATTTGCTGCAAAGGGAACCGCGATTGAATGGTGAGTAATATCATGCTTGATAAACAACATGAATAACATGGTTAGGGGTGCTATGCACAGGGCCAGCAATGCAAAAGTATACTAAATGAGTTCAGTACATCCAGTTACCAGTACAAGCATATATTACAGCTATCACAATTGCATTTAATAAATTACAAAAACATTTAGCATTTAAGGTTTTCAACTGGCATAGTGGCTACAGCAAAAAAGAGAGTGAAATGGCAAAGGAGCCATTACTATCTCTACCATATATTATATATATATATTTAATTCATTTGATTACAATATTACATATATCTACAATACCCATAGGACGAACCATATTTCTGCTATCGTATTAGCTGATGTCTCAACTGACTAACTTTATGATTCCCAACATGGCTAATAATATAAGTAAATATAAAACAATGCAGTATAATAACAGGCATGACTCAGCGATTGGCAAGAGGGCCCAGTCAACCTCTGCGGCTGAAACCTCAATATTGCTCAGTATCTACCTTCTCCAATGCCACGCTGCAGACTGCCCTTGTAATAAATCCTGCAGTAATAGCAGAATCTGGAATAATAAATCGGGTCCACTGAGATATTAATAAAACTAATAATGTAGCCATAAGAAAACTACATCTCTATCCAGGTGCATTACAGCTCACTACAAAAGAAGCAATAGTCAGACATGCAAGTTGTCATGCTTTCACGAGCGTTCAAAAGCAAACAATCGCCGTCCTTAGACCGGCAGGCAAAAGCACGACAGAAGACATCCAGGACCTCTCCACTGGTTAGTAACGTGCACTAAATCATTAAGAGGTAAGCATACAAAACACATTAAAACTAGCAAGATAAGTTCCCTAGAGCACAGGGAAAGCAGAACAGGTATATCTTTAGCTGAGACCTAAATAATGCCAAATCATTGTAAGTAGGGACAAAAGCCAGAGGCCAGTTCCAGACTTTCGATGTACATGAACTGAAGGGCCGACCATAATAAGATTTTAAGATATTGCGATGAACTACGAGACGACTTGAAGTCGGTGAGCAGGTGGTGCAAGAGCAAACAGAAGGAGAAAGGAGGATGGATATGTAGGCTGGTGCAAGGGAGTGAAGCAACCTATAGGCCAGATAGAGGACCTGGAAGACAACTGACGTTAAGACATAATCCGACGTTCCCATGAAAATATTTACATAAATCTTGCATAAAAATCGAGATTTCACTTGGATAACCGATTATCAATAATTTGCCACTTTATCTGGTATCCATAATATACTACTGCTTTCTTGCCGGTCGTAAAGTTCAACTGCGTAATCGCAAGCAAAAGATTGCAACTAAGGCCTGCCTCACATTCAAAGTTCAACATAGCATAAATTATTACATCAGTACTAAGAAATTAGATACAAACTCAGCACCATGGCTTAATTCTACCAACAATGCTGCATTTCAAAGCTGTTTATATCTCTTTCATCAGTAGTTTTCCATTTGAAAACAACACAGCTCTTGAGTTTATGAAAGATCATCGTGGTAGTGGATTGCGATCATCCTCAGTGGTTGTTCATGCTACATAGGTGTATGAGCATCGGACACATTGAGGGCAATTAATCATGTTCATCACATCGGCTTCAACTACTACTGATCAGCTGTTCAGGCTCGTAGTTACTAATAAGGAAATTCCTATACAAAATTGAGTTTTTCCTGAAAACACACATATATTGGCATATTAGAAATTAGAAAATGAAGGTAATGGTCAGCTGTATAAAAAAACCTCATAATCAGTTAGCTATAATAGCAATATAAGAGGCTACAACCTCTGCTCGGAGGGTAATACAAAATTGCCTGCTGAAGGACTCAAGCCCTCGACCTCGGTCGTGAAGTTCAAGAACCTTATCCCTAAGGTAAATGGAATCTTTCATGTTGTTCGGTTCGCACAGCAGAGAGCCAGCCGATGACCAACACCAACAGTTTATTATACGACGCAAGGAGCAGAGGGACGCACGATTCCCTTCGCCCCCTTTTCCCACTCTCCTCTCTCTCCTCGACTGCTGCTGTCCCCTGGTCGACCCCGACGATTCATCCAGGAGGACCATAGCTGGGCATCGGCCGACCCTGACGGTGAATCCACCATCGGTTCACCAGGGGGTTACCGGCCTGTGTTCACGCCACATCTGCCATCCTAACGGAGAAGCTACATACCAGCTCTCTGCTGGCTAGTTGCCAGCAATATAGATGTGTCACGCGGGTTTAATTAAGATTGCAGCCGACTGGCAAAGATCACTATGTTAGCTTTAGATCTTGTGTGTAAAATTAGCCAGTACGCATAAGTTGCCGGACTATTATACACATTCTCGGTATTGCATTAGTTGGAACAGGCATACACCAGCATGCAGCCAAATTCAGTCAATTGGTTTGTACACTGCTTTCTAATATGAGTTCGACTGATTTCAACATGAAAATGAACTTACACAAGCGTACATCTATCAGGTCCGAAGATAAAGAGATCATTCAGATAGCCAGACGAATAACAAGCTCAAGTGATCGAATAACTATAGAAAGTGGGGAGCTCCGGCCGAAGCAGCAGGCCAGCACCATTTAAGGCGAGACCGGCGCAATCTTGTTTCCATTATCAGAATAGACCAGCGCATAATATAAAAACTGAACGGGTTAAGGGCATGCTAACCCTAAAACACACGCTCTACCTATAACGCAAATGAACAAAGGCGATGCAGCGTAACGCCGAAACATCATATAGTAAACAACAAACGGCGGACTGAATGTGCAGCAGCAGTAAGCGTACAATGCAGGAGACGATCACTCCAGCTCCAGGATTGCAATTAGCAAGTTTAGGCAATAAAAATCGAGTGCACGGCACAATACCTTACGACCAGCAGCGACACGCACGCAACGCTACCAGCTCATGACTAGATTGACGACCGCCGCCCCCGAAATGAACCAATGGAAAACCGAGCCAGGACGCGCCGAGTATCGGCCTTGGCCATCGCTCGGTAGTGGCTCATAGCTCTGCGGCCTTTTGTACCTGTTCACGTCGGTAGAAAGCATTTAAACAATGCACCCATTATTTAAACAGCTCACTTGTAAGACCAGTATTCATTACCGAGAATAAAAGTGTTTGCTTCGACTCTTGAGTGCGGCAGGGTATGAATGCATCCGGAAGCTAACCAGCTTCCACGCCCTGTCCGTCCAATTGGCTACCAAGCAGTCGACTAGGCTCTGGAATACGATTGCAGGTTGCTTTTCAGACATTACTAAAGGACACGGCGCTGATTATCAGATTGTTCAGTTAAGTCTCCGCAAATTTACAAAGTTACTACTCAGACCGAGCCCCTTGTTGACAGTGACCTCACCGAAGTTCACCCAGAGCTCGAATGTCGGGATTGCTCATAACCTGCAACGAATCTGGACTTGGTTCACTGTCGGCAGTTAGTGGGGAAGCTCGATCATGCATTATCGTTGGTATCGCAGGTAACTCGCAAGTCCTTGGGGTCATTTATTAATAATACTAATAATATATGTATCAAGTAAATTATTATTATTATTTCGCCCTCAGTGAACTGAATCTCTCTTTAGGCACTTTACAGGTGCTGCACATAAAGCATTACCAAACGTTTGGTGGCGACATCCTCAAGCAGCAGGCATAGTTTAAGTACATATATGCACACGAAGGACGAATCACAAAGACCCATCCAATGATGTGATTAACAGGCGCGTCTTAAGCTTCTTTTTAAATGTCGTCATATCATGGGTCGTAGCGACGTGCGTCGGTGGTGAGTTCCAGGCTCATTTAATTAAGAAATCGAGTAAGTCTTCCTGCTAGCAAGGAACGCTCTGATTGTCATGTCCACTGTGCTTCGTACGCAAACCAATTTGAGCAAGAATTGGGTTTAAGTTACCACGAATTATCAGTACAAAAAGTTATCAAAACAAGATCCTTGCTCTGCCGACTTTAGCCGAATTGCTAAACGCTCTCATTCGTTGCGACAGTCATCAGTGTTGATTTTCGTCCATCTGCACAGCGATCTCCAAGTCAAAATTACGCTAGCTGGAGAATGTGCCAAAGACGGTGACCTAACCAGGATGTAGCGACCAAGTGATTTTGTTTCGTTGATTTGGGATTATGTTTTTAAGTTAGGACCAGTGTTTGTTTTCCTGTAAAGGCTCAATTGCATCAGAAATACGTAAACATTTCGCTCAAGAGTCTTTATCTCCCGTACTTGGACTGATCAAAGGATAGTAATCCGGTCTGTTAATTCAGAACAGTGCTGGGTTGCTTTTCAGCTTCAGTTAATAACAGCCTATTTGTTCGAGATCACTGGAACTACTGTGCTCATTATAGAAATGTATTCGATCGAAGCCCGTGTTTATGATAAAGCCAGTCTCATCTTATTTAATTTAACCGGCAGTATGATGCTGATGTTTCTAGCATTTAACTCCGGAGTCTTGAGTCATTCAGTACGCAACAAGGCCTCTCAATAGTGAGAACAAATGTAGATGCACTATGCGGCTGCTGGGTGGTCCCTGGCAGTGGATCGGCAGCTCAAAAGTACAAATTAGGGGACGATAGCTCCCGCGAAGGCCGGCGGACAGGCAGAAGTATGGAGCAAGCGAGGATTTGTCAAATGACCCTCACGGTAATTGACTTTCTCTAGCTGGCTGCTAGATTGAGGCTTCAGCACCTAGATGTACAGCGTGGGAGCTGACCCCTACAATAGACAATAGTAGCCACAGAGCATCTGCTGTGGCAGTTCGGGGGAGACATACTCCAGCGCTCAGTAGAACCATAACTATTGCCACGGCTTGAAGACTGCCAGCAAAACTAGTGCAATTTAGGAAGTCGTCGGAACAAGTTTAAATAACCTACTAGCAATATTATTAGCTTAATTTCAATTTGACTTTATGTACTGGTAACGTTACCGAGTAGCAGTTGGATTCTTCAGATACTAACTTTGTGGAAAGGTTTGCTCCCTGTCGCCTAAGAAATAGTTACCTTCTTACCATCGCTATATTTTCCGAACTAGTTATACATGATAATTACACTCGGCTGGAACCAGTCTACTTCAAACAAGGGGCATTATATTCAGTAGGCAATGGTTCAACCCAAAATTTCAGCAATGCTGATCTCATTCTTTCACACTGAAATAAGCTGGCGGGTCTATCAGTGCCCGTGTGTGGGTCAACCGGGCTGCCCCCTAGCCGACATTGTATTTCCCAGAAGGTCCAACGCAGGAGTCGGCTGACGCCCTGCATGCTGCTGCCTTTGGCTAGCTGCCGGCTCAGGTTAGCTAATGTAATGCTCAGGCTAGCACTGCCAGTTCGGGTCTTGCAACCATAATCGTCACTAGCTCCTCCCTCTTTCTGCCTGTCCTCCGGCCTGTGTGGACGCTATTATCTCTATTATACGGAGCAGCCGACCCGACACGACCACCCAGCAGCCATGTACTGCCACTAGGTCTGTTTGTGGAAACACACGCGATTATAAAACTCGTGTTCGATCTTAATTTCCTTCGTGCGAAGTTGTAGGTAATACACTCAATTCAATATTGCTAACTAAACGTAGGTTAACATTCGTCAAGTGAAGGCACCTCATCATTGATTACTGATGATGCATAATTGCGTCGACAGAACAGCCAAAAACCACCGGTTTCTCTGGCAGTCCCATCCTTGCATACAAAGGCTCTTGACGACAGAAGATTTAGCCAAGGTCCAGGTGTGCAAAAGTCACTTTACTACTCATCTACCTTTCCTCCAGGTGCGTACTGTAGTACCCGTTAATCCTATACTGCTTGACTGTCCTGACTTTACTAAGCAATCCTTAATTCTTTTTATTCCGTGAGATGACGTTTGTGGGCACCCTGTACCTGCCGAAATCCGAGTGTGCTATGAATGCTTTAGATAATTGACCAGCGTTACACCCATTCGCAGTCATGTTTTACGGAGCTACAAACTGAGGTACAGGTATCACACTCACCCACGTTTACCAGCACACCTGCATACCGACATAAACCAACATATACACCTTTACATATATAAATAAACCTGTCCATACATATCTATGCCACTGACCATGGATGACTTCTCAGACTTGAGTGGACTGATGAATCGCAGCTCACCATTTTCATAACCTGTAGGAAAGCTATTGTGAAGCAGTGCATTAATGAAGCATTGCATGCGATGATCGCCTTCAGAAGACAGCCAAGTTCAGCCATGGTGGGTGATGGTATAGGGCTGTTCCACTGCAGCCAGTACCAACAATCTCATCACAGAGAAGCCATTATTAACCATCATAAATACTCGGGCCATACAAACTGTTTCCAAGTGCAATGGCGCTGAGAAGGCTAGATTTCATACAGCAACAAGAGGAGGTCCTAAATCCAACAAATTATCAGTAAGAATTTTCTGTAAACAGTCCATATCACTGGTAACGTTCACTGCTTTGCCATGGCCAGGAAGAGTAAAGAACCCAATCGAAAACTTTTGGTATGCAGTAGGCAAACTTATCGGACTACTAGGCCATTTCACGAGGTAAGGCACACGAGGCAAGAAGAAACCACGCTCACTCAGCTGGGCGGCAGGGTGGGAGTGACAACAAGAACAAACGAGCAGCCGCAGCAGACGTGCAAAGCATTATACAGGTAGACATTTATTATCCCTCCCTGGGATAATAAATCCTCCCTTATCAGGCGCTTCTGTTTCGCAGAAACCCCTGACATCAGCTCTAAAATTAACCACAGCTTGAAGCCACAAAATTAGCCACAGCTTGAACTGCAACATGCAGTAATGACGTGAAACAATATCATGAGACTTCAATTAGGCAGGATCCAACAATAAATAGAGGGTATTAGGCTGGACTGGAGTACTAGCTAGGCAGTATCTGGCCTAAAGGCCGGAGTTAGCCGACCTCTGCTTTTGAGGAACATGTTAGCATCGGCAGCTACTGGCATCACCTCAAGAAATTCTTATTTACGGTTCTATGTCAATGCTGGCACAAAACTGCTGCTACATTGGTAGGCACTTTCTTTTTAAGCAGCAACGAATCCATAGCTGCAGAGGCTATGGAAATGCATCTATTCCAGGGCTTAAATAACTGACACTGGGTGTACACACACACACACACACACACACACACACACACACACACACACACACACACACACACACACACACACACACACACACACACACACACATACCTGTATATGTGTTGGTATTTATAAGTAAATATGAATATACCTATATAGAGGTACATGTACATAAATACATTTTTCAAATTATACAAAATCATGTAGGTTCATTTGTCATTTCAGAATGTGGAAGGCACTGAAGTCAATTGCATAGGGGCCTTACCAATATTTCCAACAGCCTGATGACAGCATGTAACCATAGACCTTTGAAATAGCACGAGGGCAAAAGCGTTCAGTGAATAGTGAAATGTGTAGAAGAGATAGCCATAAAGAGGTAAACTGCATAGCTAGGTGATGTAATTGAATTATGGGTGCTTATTCGTGCGGCATATACCACAGTTGCAGCACTATCCAGTCAGAAGCCTTGCAAGTTGTTTCGTGTTCAACAGCACACACCTTTTTTAATTAGCTGTCACACAAATCAAGAAGTGTAAAGTTATAACAGAAAATATGCTGAATAAAGCAGGAGTGCCAAGCCTTATAAAGAATACTGGTTTGTTGTCAGTTGACCAAATGCTTTTGGAATCTTGATGTCTTTATAACTAATAAAAACTAGGTTTAGTCTCCAACACAGCTATTTTCGGAGCCATGGATTGCATAGCCAACTACTGAAGTCAAGAAATATTCAGTTTCTTTCCCCCCCCCCCGAACAGCAGTGTATACAGCTATGTACAGATATTCATACAATAACAAACGAGGATGACATAGATGGCGAGGCAAACAAGTAAATTATTTCTTCCAAGCTTCATTCTTGTATTCCCATCTCCGTGAGAGAGTCTATACCCAGCACTTACTCCATCGAAACACTGGTATGTTCTGAAACATGACATGGATAGCTTCTGGACTATTAAGAAGCATTCCACATATACCGATGCAAGTTCTGATTTGAATCTCTTAACATTTCTGAAACTAATTGTAACTTGCGCAATATATTTTCAATTATACAGCCATTTGAGTGCCATGCTTTCTGATGCCCATGCAACTAGTCCAAAGTGCTAATCATTGTAGCTTAATGGTCTTAATCACCGAATCCATCTGTGACTCCACGATGGCAGTAATCTGCAAAAGAATGGCGAAATTCGCCTTATGAAAGGAAACGAATAATATCGTACAACTGAGCAGAATTAATAGAAAGCTGCCTGCCATACCTCAACACAACTAGCAGGATTGTGCGACCCATGAAAAACATGTGAAGCTACCAGAAAGACACTAAATATTGACCCAATATCATTAAGACAGATGATTCAGCCTGGAGCTTGGAAACCAACGAATCACGAAACCTCAAGACCATTGACATCGATGCTGTTCGTGCAAAAATATCTGCTTCACCTCTGCTGCTCAATCCCCCTTCCGACCAATCATCATTGGTAGATTGCTACAATACGACACTGTGCACCCTCGCCCACAGGCATTTAGTTTACCAGACATTAAACTAGCTAGATCTACTAAGCACAAGCTTGAAAAAACATACACAAGATCATGACTGACTGTCCATCGAAAGGCATAAGAGGAATACTATAGATCGTATCAATCGATTCTAGCAAAGGCCAAGTCTAGCTTCCATAAAAAAAACATTGTTGAATCACAGATGCACAATCCAAAAATGCTAATGTCGACGATCAACCATCTCCTCAACCGCTCCCAGGTTAGCTCCTTACCTAGTGATCCTGTGATGATCTAGCTAATCGTTTCTACAGCTTCTTTGTCAAAACCACATTTAAAAGACCACATTTAAAAGGAACTTAAAGACACACATTTAGGACAGCATTTAGTGGGTTCCTGTGATTCGTCCTTCATGTGCTTACGCGTGCTGACACCGTGCATGCTGCCACTAACCACACTTGCATGCTGACCCTGTGCATGTCACCCCTAACCATGTTATTCTTGTTGCTTATTGAGCATGCTACCACTAACCGTTCAATCGTGCTTCCTTTTCAGCCAATGTAAAGTCCCTAGAAAAAGATTGAGTTCTATGAGGGCACTATATCAAATACATTGTTATTTTTATCATTAAAAAAGCTTCCACATACCAAACTGATACACTTCACTTGCACACATCGAGCATGCATGTGCGAACACATGCACACGCGCGCGCACACACACACACACACACACACACACACACACACACACACACACACACACACACACACACACACACACACACACACACACACACACACACACACACTGAACGTGGGTCTTAGTCTACTGGTATACACGTAGCACTTCATAACTGAGGACATGAGTTCTAGTCGTAGGAGAGGCAATTATATATTGCCCACTGCAAGCAGGGCGATAGCCCCTAATGCCCTTCTGCTATTGCTATATTATATTCTTTTCCTATATTACAGGCGCTTGAATCAGCTGACAATTTCATTCCAAATGCACAACACACATACATAGGTGTCCACATGCACGAACACACATACACCAGTATGTACATTTGCACCCACACACAAACCAATATACACTTGCACTCAAACAAATACATATACAGACACAAGCACACACAAAAACACAAACACGAAAATACACAAATACATACAGCACGTATGCAAAGACATACAAACATATACCAATGCTGTGTGTGCTTCCTGCCTGATTCAAATTGGCTATAACCCTAATTGTATGCCCAGAATGCAAGCACTTGCTCCAACCTCATTGAGACCACGGGCGATAGCAGTTGCTGCATCTTGCACGGCAGCCAGTTGGCCATGCATATCGACAAGCTGTCGCTCCAGATGCTCGTTCTCAGCTAAGATCGAAACCAGCTCGCATTGCAGCCTCGAGCGGTGCTGCTCCTTGCTGGCAGCTACATGGTCGCACAGGTCGTCGGTGGCATCGCCACTGGGTCGCCTATTACAAAAGATGCAATCCTCCATCCTGAACACACAGCAGAACTGACAATGCTATGAAGCAGTGAAAGGCCATGCTACAGATTCGTCGACCTCACCATGCTGGGTGCAGATTAGTCATAGCTGGGGTATGTGTGTCAGCAGCAGCAGCCACTGCTTCAGCACTAAGTATATCGTCCAGGCCGTTGCAAAGCTGTACTATGCTCTCCTCGTCGAACATCTGATCAAGTTCTTCCTTCAAAATAACAATTCGGACCAAATGAGATGTGCCCAGGCAACATCATCAGAAACAAACACATTAACAAAGGCAGATTAAGTGCGGGTGTTTTTAGTCAGAAGTGAAGTCTAGCAAGCAATCTAGTGTAGGGACAAAAATGCTGTAACCAGGACTGCAATAAATTATCATATATTTCATGTACCATCGTGTTTCCTTACTGCAAACTGAAAATCATTCAGGTTGGCATTGAAGTTTCAAAAATGAAGATTGAAATTCGACTTGCCACCATCAGCTTTAAAGGTGAGACAGAGTCTGCCAGTAGTTTCTAGCTCCAATCCACAATTGCAATTAATAAGCCTCCAGATTGGAATCATACATTAAAAAACAGGTGACTAGATAGCGAGGCTTTAAAGCTCGGGATATGCCAAAAGCTACGCCACAACACTGCCAAGGGCATCTTGTCACAAAGGGCACAATGTAAGCAAGACGTCAGCAACTCGTGCTATGGACTCAGGGACAGACCATGGACTCACATTCAAAATTCTATAGATTGATTAACTGGCTACCAACTAGCTCTTTAAGGGGGAATGTCAAGAAAATACCAATAAAAATTTTCCGACAATAAAAAATGTGTTTATGGTACCTTTCGAAAGACAAATATGTTTGAAGTGGGATCAGAAGTTCTGAGGACTTCTGCTTGAAATAAAAAATTCGTTATGCAAACTAAGCCTAACGTGCATGTCAACCAGAAGCAACAAATCAACAAATAAAAAATTTACCAATCTCTGCATCATATGCGACTTGTATCCCAACTTGTCGAACCTTGGTAGATCGCTATAGATGCTTGAAACTTGTTCAGATGCATTCTTGTACTTTTATACAGCTTCATCTCCAGGGTCTGTTGGTGCCTTGTAAATTCCATAACTCGGCGAATACTTCACGCATCGGAATGAAATTTGAAACGCGAGTCCGGCTCTACCCTTTTTACCCTAGTCTGGAATATTTGTGATTTCGGTTGGAAAAATTTGGCTCTATACGTCATCAAACGTCCTGGAGCTTTATTTTCCGTAATCGTGGACATATAGAACCACATGTATCAAACCGAAATCAAAAATACTAAAGACTAGGGTCAAACAAGCACAGTTGAACTCGCATTTCAAATTTCATTCCGATACCTGAAATATTCGCCCAGTTATTTAATTTACAGGGCACCAACTGACCCTGGAAATGAAGCTGTATAAAAGTCACAAGTATGCACCTCAACAAGATTCAAGCATATATAGCGATCTACCACGATTCGACAAGTTGGGATACAAGTCGCATATGATGCAGAGATCGGATAACTTTTGTAGATTTGTTGCTTCTGGTTTACATCCAGGTTAGGCGTGGTTTGCATAACCGATTTTTCTTTCATGTGGAAATCGTTAGAACTTCCGATCCCTTGTTTCCAACATATTTGTCTTTCGAAAGGTACCATAAACACATATTTGATTGTCGGACAAATTGCATAGGTAAAATCGGCCAACTTAATAATAATAATACAATTTAAAGGCAGCTTTTATGGCACACTAAGAGAGCTAAATCGCGATCCTGGTGCTCAGGCAAAATAATTAAACTCCCTGCAAGAGAATAGCTAACCAAGGCTTAATGACATGCACGGTATCATGCTTAGACTAGCAAGCAAAAGCACACAATTCAACCTTTGGTCCATCGGTTAAGGTGCTCGCCCCGACCAAGGTCTGGCTGAGGTCGTGGGCTCCAGCCCCAAGGCACATGTGAAGCGCCTAAATAGAGATTAAGTTCTCTTGGCATGCTATACACATGAATTATATTTTATATTTATATACTATCATTATTTAAAAATCCATACACATGGTATAAAAAAAATCGTCAAGAAGGATCGCTATGATGAGCCACTGCTTGCCATATAGCTGTGCAATGCAAATTAAAATGATTGTTGCAAAATAGCTCGAGGAGCATATAGACCCAAATGATTTGTCAAGAAACGTTCAGCCTGGATCCAACTGACAGCATTGCAATGATACTGCTGTCATTTACTAATAATATTCTACATAACTATGACGATAGTAAAGTCACTGCCTTGATCCTGCCCAATCTTTTGCAGTATTGCACAATTTTGATCACAATTTCCTGCTTGAACGCTTTAGAGCAACGATCGGTCCGGCTAATGCAGCTCCTGGTTAAAAATCGTCCTTGTCCGATCAATTAAAATCAATATCGTGTAGCTGTCAAGTTTAATCCTGCAGACTAGTTACATGTGGAGCCCTACAAGGGTGTGCCCCTGGCCCTTTGCTATTCTCCATTTATACAGAGCCTTTCACCAAGGTGCTAGAGGCCCATGGTATCGGCTATCATTTCTATTCCACCGATATCCACCTGTACTTTAATTGTCATTAGGGTAAATGTCAAGAAAATACTGAGATTGGTCCCAACAATAAATTATTATTTAGGCTATCTTTCTAAAAGACTAGCACGTTAGAAATAGGATCTTAAGTTGTGATGATTTCCATATAAAAGGAAAGCATTACAAACGATTAGGCAAGCCACGTCTAATCCAGAAGTAAGAGCTAAGCAACACATCTTCAAATCAAAACTCACAGATCTTTCATCATATGCAACATGTGTCCCAACTTGTTGATCCTTGGTACATTAAGGAACTTCAGCTTGTTAAGATTTCACTCTTGTGACATTTAAACAGCTTCATTTACAGTGCAGTAGCTTCGTGCCTTGTAAATTCCATAGCTCGGCCTGTACTTTACTATTTCATTGGTATAGTGACCCAAGAGAAATATATCTCTATTCGGGCGCTTCACATATGCCTCAGGGCTCAAGCCCACGACCTCAGCCAGACCTTAGTCGGGGCGAGCACCTTAATCGCTGGACCAACCCAGCTCGGCTTGATAAATCAACGTGAAATATATACAATTCATCTGCATAGCACCGCAAAACATAAATCTCTATTCAGGCACTTCACATGTACCACAGGGCTTGAGCCCACAGCCTTGGTTGGCAAATGAATTGACCTTGTTTAAGGTGAGCAACTTAACCAGTGGGCCAAACCAGCACTAATAATAATGATAATATTATTATTATTATTTCATTTGTTATACCACCCTCGGAGACCTTAATCTCTTTCCAGACACTTTACATTTGCTGCAAAGGAAACATGATCGAACGGTTAATGGTAGCACGCTCAATGTCAACAGGCATAACAAGAGTAGAAGAAATGCTCAGGGTCAGCATGCAAATATGGTTAGTGGCAGCATTCACAGTGTCAGCATGCTAGAGCACAGAAAGGACACATCACATGGACCTATTAAATGCTGTGATAAATAAATGTGTTTTTAGCTTCTTTTTAAATGTCGTTAAGTCTAGGGATGTCGTGATGTCAGCCGGAAGCGAGTTCCAGGCTTTGGGAGCTTACGAACTAAATGCACTGTCTCCTAAGGATTTCAGGTTTGTAAGAAGTATAGGTAAACAGTTAGATTCCAAAAAGTGGGTGTTACTATGCTTAGCCTAGTGTGAGAGTACATCGGATAGGTAGGCTAAAGCCAATCAATGAAGAGCCCTAAAACTGAGGGACCGAACCTTGAAGTCTATGTTTTAGTCGACTACGAGCCACTGCAACTCAGTAAGTGGTGTGATGTGGCAACTATGACTCACGACAGACGAGCCTAGCTACAGAGTTTTGCACCAGCTGTAAGCCCTGATTGCACATGATGGTAGTAATAATAAAAATAATAATAATAATTCACTTGATAAAGCGCCCTCAGAGAACTTAATCTCTCTCTAGGCGCTTTACATTTGCTGTAAAGTGAAATGCAATGGAATGGTAAGTAAAATCATGCTTGAAAAACAAACGAACTGAATAATGGTAGACCAATAAGCAGTGATTTAATGAATTCAAGATGGAATTTTAAAAATGCATTGACCAATTTAGATGTAGTATCTCTGCCTAAGCAAGCCCAAATGTTTGCAATGTTATGTGGCTGAAAGTAGGCAGACTTGACTGTGGAGCTGATGTGGCCGGCTAATGAAAGGTCATTTTGAAACAGGACACCTAGATTTCGTGCAGATGCAACAGGAGATATTCTGGCAGAGCCGATTTTGAGCGTTAGCCTTTCCAATTTCTGAATCTCACTTGGTTTGCTCACAACAAGCAAGTTGGTTTTATCATCATTCAATTTAAGAAAGTGTCTTGCAATCCATGTGCTGATGTCATCAATACATGCAGCAAAGGAGTTGAGAGAACTCGACGTGCTCGAGGGTTGGGAGGGATTAAAGCAAAGGTACAACTGAGTGTCATCTGTATAGAAGTGAAAGCCTAGATTGTGCTTTGCAATCACACCGGCAAAAGAAAGAGTATAAACCGTGAAAAAGCCGGACCAAACTCAGAGCCCTGAGGGTAACCCATACTTCAGTGGTTCCTCGGATGACCATTTTCTGTTCATATCGATACTCTAAAGTCTAAGATAGACGTTTAAACCATTGCAGTGCCGTACCAGTGACGCCCAGGAGAGATGAGAGGCGCTCAAGAAAGACTTGGTGATCGAGAGTATCAAAAGCTGCCGAAAGATCGAACAAAACAAGCACATAGACCCTAGCTAAGTCTGCTAAGCTAAGTAAGCTAAGGTCGTTATTCACCCGAAGCAATGCTGACTCTGTGGCGTGATTATCTCTAAAACCTGACAGGAACTTAACAGCTAAGTGTGAGGTTTCAATGTATGAATTCAGCTGGAATGCCACGACTCGCTCCAGGGTCCTTGATAGGAACGGTAGAAGAGAGGCTGGGCAGAAGTTGCTCAGGCTCCAATTATCTAGTGTTGCTTTCTTGAGTAGTAGCCATACTACAGCCTTTTTGAAAGGTGCTGGGACATGACCTGAGGCCAATGACATATTTATGGTGTTAGTCATGCATGACAGAAGCAGATCTATGCATTGTAGAAGCAGGACAGTGGGAATAGGGTCCAGAGGACTAGTTGTCTTCTTTGATTGGGATATGAACTTCGGGATGAGGTCACTAGTGACCTCTTTGAATGAAGACATTGAGGTTTCGCATGGAATTGAGGGACAAGATTCCAAGGGGGGATGCTGCCATCTCAGGGATGGACTCACTGCAGTCACTGGTGACCTCCTTAAATGCAGACATTGAGGTGCTGGTTACGGGATTCCTCGGGGGATGCTGCCATATTAGGGATGGACTCCCTGACATTGTCTATCTTGTTGATAAAGAAGCTAGAGAAACCATCAGCTAGATCATCACAAGGATATACCTCGTACATACCTCCAATCCTTTGGAGACTGTGCATTTGGTTCGTATGCTCCCAAAGCCTGGAACTCACTCCCGACTTCCGTCACGACATCCCCTGACTTGACCACTTTTAAAAAGAAAGTAAAAATGCACCTATTTATGACACTATTTAGTGGGTCCCTGTTATTCGTCCTTTATGTGCTTATGCGTGCTGACACTGCATGCTGCCACTAACCACACTTGCATGCTGACCCTGTGCATGTCACCTCTAACCATGTTATTTATGTTGTCTATAAAGCATGATACCACTCACCATTCAATCGTGTTTCCATTGCAGCAAATGTAAAGTGCCTAGAAAGAGATTGAGTTCTCTGGGGGCACTTTATCAAATGTATTATTCTTCTTCTTATTATTATTATTAAGGATCGCTACGTAAGGAGCTAACCTGGGAGATGTTACAGAGCTGGTTAATCGTAGACACCAGCATCTTTGGATTGTGCATGTGTGATTCAGCATTTTTTTCTTATAGAAGCTAGACTTGGCTTTTCCTAGCATTGATTGGTACGATCTGTAGTCCTCATATGTGTGTCGATGTAAGCCCTGATCTTGTCTATGCATTTTTAAGCATGGGCTTAGTAGACTTAGCTTATTTAATGTCTTCGGTAAACCACACCATTCAGCACCACAGGCTGTCACTAATGTCAAATTCTTCAGCTGTTACGAGCCACACTGGCAAGACACTTTAAATCAATCTCAGTATTCATATCGTACCGAAATAGCATGAGCCCAAAACTTCAAATAATGTGGTAATTGAATCGTTATTCACTATTGAAGCAGTATCTAGTTTAACACACTGAGCTGACGAAAGTAAAACAGTTCTGCCGGTTAATTAAAAGGTTCATTAGTGATCCAGCTCTGCCAGCTGTTAAGACAAATCCAGCCTCACTGTAGGAGGGAAGAAAATAGGCTCTGTATTTTCTATCGGACTAAACCAAGCTACAAATGGATATCATAGCAAGCCCTTATTCATATGTATTCTGGGATGGGGTTAGGTGCAATACATAAATGGTGCAACAGGCAACTGGCCTTCAGCGGAATAACGCTTTTGCAACAGCGTCTTGCTGGGCTAGCTGAGGTCCATAGGTGCTGAATAATCAATATATATCATTTGCTTACTTACACCGATGTTGTGTGCCAGTTGCTGCATAAGCTGTCCATAAATATGCTTCAGCCGGTCAGGGTGCTTTTTGTGCACCTTAGGTAGTGCACTTGCAAGCTTGCTGTACCTGTGGCAATGCGATCTACATTTTAATTGCCATTTATCCCGTCTGCCTTGCATAGAGCTGGCGAATGCAACACAGCACAGCAAAAAATCATTGACTACAGTCACATCACGTGAGCTGATGCACAATTCATCGGCACAGACTATGTCAAGAATGCAAACGTACTCACACACACACACACACACACACACACACACACAGCAGACTCGGACGTAGCACAATGCATGCGGCCTAAATAAGAGTCGGGCCAATCTGTGGCTCGATCGTACTATACACGCGGCTAGATGTGCGACAGGACTACGGCCGAAGAATAAGCACGCAAGCGCTCTCACCCAATACGAACAACTCGAAACAGCTGTTTTACAGCGCTAATTCAAAGGAACGGCTGAGCAACGGCGCTATGAGGACGACGGCGAAATTTTCAGGTGGAGTACGAATAGGGTCAACCCTCTCACAGGCTCAGTCACTGGGCGTAGCACCAACAGCAGCCATGCCATCCCGCTCGAGGGTCAGCAGCCAAACGCTGGCGTAACGAGCTTTGAGCCAAAAAACATTTATGGTCTCGTTGGGTCAACTACAAAAGTACTTACCTCGGCACATTTAAGCACCTCTTGATAGCAAAATTCAAAGCATCACGAAGAAGAGTGGCGCGGCGGCCTTCCTCCAAATAGACCGCCATTTTTTAAATGCGTCCGTGCACTCCTCCCAAGTCTACGTAGTCCACTTTATGTGAATCGGGGTTGCTAAATGGACTAACAAATAGCAGCCCAACTACGGCGCATCACCTGCAGACAACAGCTTGAAAAACGCGCCTAACGCCCTTGACCCCTGGTCTACTTCCGGGTCGTGGGTCGCCGTAATTTCGGCTGCAGAGTTTGCTTGCCGCTACCGATTGCTACTGAGCCAAATCGTATTGAAAACCACGTCTGTAGTGCCAAGCAAAACCTTTTAGAAGAATTCATAGCAAGATTTTTTGCGAGACGGCAATGAAGACTGCAGGCAGTCACCAACGAGGCCACCCACCGCTGGTCATTGCGTTAGTTCATCATATGCCTATATCTATATGGAAAGTGTTTCTGTTTCGGCATCCTCGGGAATCCCATCGCTTATTTTCCTAACCCGCAAGCGAGGACTTTAAATGAGAAATCTGTATTATAATGGTTCTCCTCCCGGAAACATATTTAGACCCGTTGAAAAAATGCTGCAATAACAAGGAAATTATGAACTGTTAGGTCCTTGCGGTCTGTCCTTTATGTGTTCATTCGTACTGACACTGTACATGTTGTCACTAACAACATTTACATGCTGATATTGTGCATCTCGCCCTAATCATGCTTTGCTTTTTGACATTGTGCAAATAACCACTAACCGTTTGATTATGCTTCCTTTACAGCACGTTTGAAGTGCCTAGAGAGATTAAGTTCTCTGCCGGCCTTATATAAAATGCATTATAATTATTATTATTATTATTAATGTCGTTTTTATTAGGTTTCAGCCCGTTTAGTATGACTGGAAAATTTTGAGAAAGAAAAAATCATAGCGGGTCCTGCCAAATTCGGTTCAGCGAGCGGAAGATGAAGACAGTTCACTGAAATTTAATAAAACTGGTAAATGCAAAGCTCAGCAGCGCAAATGCAAAACTCACAAATTACACAAATCTGTTTCCGGATAGGAAATTTTATCACGCGGTTCTCAAAATATCTGAGAGACGGGAGCGGAAAGGCCGTACGACTAGTTCCCCTTTCGTGCTGCAGCAATGTCACACCTTCGTCAGCATCAACGGGTGTAGAGATAGTGGAAGAAGAGCATTTGTAACTTTCTCCGGAAATTTTAATTGTTTAAAAAATTGAAAGATAAGATTGCATTCACTTCATTAAAATTTTATTTTATTGTAGATAGTCTTGAAACTAAATGACGAGAAGACCGAACTTCTGCTCATAGGACACCCTAAGCGTGCGGCTGGATTAAAAGGCTTCGCTCTTCTAATACGTGATGCTGTTATGCGGCCATCACTGCGTGCTCGAAATGTAGGTGTCGTTTTCGACAACTGCCTCAATTCTAAAAGCTTCATTCAGAAGACTGCTTCTACAACTAGCCATCACGTCCGATCCCTATCCAAGATTAGGACCTATCTTCCACAGTGGCTTGCAAAAAATTTAAGTAGCTCCTTAATTCTGTCTTGGCTTGATTATTGTAATTCCCTTTTGGCTGGGCTACCAAAGAAAGCAACTGAGCCACTGCAGCTGGTTATGAATATGGCTGCAAGGCTAGTCTTCAAGTCCCAGAGGTTTGATCACGTGCCTGTTTTGCTAAAAGAGCTAGGATGGATGCCGTTTGAGCAACGGATACAGAGCAAAGTTCTTACGCTGACCCAAAAGGCCCGCCACGGCTTGGCTCCTTCGTACCGAGCTGAACTGCTGCACCAGTTTCAGCCTCTTCGAGCTCTCTGGTCCTGTGTAGACAATACATTGGCTGTCCCATTCCTCCGCTTAAAGACCGTTGGTGACAGAAGCTTTAGCTCTGCAGGTCCTAGACTGTGGAACTCCCTTCCACAATTCTTACGCAACGACACCTACTCTCCTACTGCCGACTATGGCACATCTTTTTCAGCGGTCCTGAACTGCTACTTCTATGCTACTCACTACCTCAACTGTTCTCCGGACTCTGCTATGCTTCCCACTTTCTCTTTGTCGCGTGAGACGAAGTCTGTTGGCTACCGAATGCGTACCGAAAGCCGCTTAGGCTGTGAGTGGGCTATACAAAACTCTCCTGCGTAACACCCACATAGTCTTTATGACTTTGTGGAGTTACAGACGGAGATACATTACATTGCATTACATAATGTTTAGCTTGAAAGACATTCAAATATAGACCCTATTTGTCCGATTATACATGGAAGCTGCCTCTTTAAACATAGATATACATGCAAGCGACCGTAGGCCGTTTGCCGTGGATCTGAGTTCTGAGAAAGATCTTCGCCGAAATCGGGAAACAATCCCCCTATCTCTGGCTTTACCATCCTTCGCTGCTGCTGGTGAGCCCGCTCAATGAACTGCACAGCTTTGAGTTCTTCATTAACGGAGACAAACCTGAATCGGAGGAAAATTGAAATGTGTTCCGAAATTTTTTTAACGATCATATAAATCTAATATTACAATAATTATTGGTCAGAGTTGGTTAGCGAATCAGCACTGAATTCACTGCAAGGAAAGTAGCTGATTTTACCCAGTGGTTAAGGTGCTGGTCTCGACCAAGGTCTGCCGAGGTCGTGGGTTCGAGCCCTGTGGCATACGTGAAGGGCCGGAATAGTAATTAATTTCTTATAGGGCGATAGAAAAATGAATTATAAGTTATATATTATATATAGACATTGTGAACATGTTTAGTGGCTGTAAACAATCATGGGAAATTTCAGTCTAGCATTACAATGCGGGCCAAAGTGTCCGCTGCCCTAGTGGTACAGTAAGCACCGCACTAAAAAAAAAAATCCTAGCTGATTAAACAGCCTCTTTTTGTATAGCGACAGAAGAGCCTTTATGGCTATCACCACCGCTTGCAGTGGCGATAAAGAATCGATCACCACAGGAATCGAACCCACGACCTCGGGACCGAGGTCGTGAAAGCAACCGCCTTACCTAGTGTGCCATCACAAGGATTTAATATAAGTGTAGTCGTTTATTATGCCGGATTAGCTAACGTAGCTTTTAGCGGTTGAAATAGTAATCCGTCCTGAAGAATAGCAGCAAGATTATATTTATACATTCTCTCTTACCAAAGGCTGGAACAGCAAAGGATGCTCATTTTCAACTATGAGAGGCATATTGCAGCCAAACTTGCAAATTAATCAGCTATCTTGTTCTTTACAAGATACTCATCGTTTTAGTAATGTCGAAGTAACATTACAAATCTCACACGGGACGTAAAGTATGTGCAACGTCAGTGATAGTGACTGACTCTCCCAACAAACAAATCTAACTTGTTATATGGGTAGACGAGCAGGCCGCTGACTTATGACTGAGGACCACTTGTGAAATAGCCACGACAAACCATCCGAGACTTATGAGCAGCACGATATTTCATTTTGTAACGAAATGTATGTGTAGCTTTGTCAGTTCGGCTCGGCCAATTTACAATAAGTCTCACGGAAGCACAAGTGCAAACATTACCAATTAAAAGAGACTGAGCCTTTATTCCACTTCTGACAAATGTATACGAAAGTAGAGCAACAGAGGAACTTATATGAGTCACAATGGACACAGTTTCAGGCAATGTTACGGTTAGCATGACTGCAAGCCAAACCCACATGGAAGGCAGCAGTCGTCCACGGTGGGAGTTCGTCAGTCTCCAATGGTCGGATTAGGAGAGAGCCCGTAGCTCAGCCGACTACCAGTCATGTCAATTAGTAAAACATCCACACTGACCACATGTATATAAGGGGTGAGCCAGACTCCAGTAACTCTCTTCTGAAATAGTGGCTTGCTAGATAAGCCCGAGTATGAATCCCGAGATATACTCATGGTTCCTGAAAAATAATTGCTAGAAACCAGTTATATCCATGGTTGTGCTGCATAGAAATCCAAGTCCGGTTTAGGTTGCCTGTTTGCTGTAGACATTGAGCACACACGAAGTTGAGCTTTAGGCGTTGAGCCAGTTTTGAGTTATCCCTGAAGCTTTAGCCCAGTCGGCAGTTTAGTGGTGCTCTGGGAACCGTGCGAGAATTATAGTACCCCGTGGCAGATGTTGGATGTCAGTAATCCATGGTGGCTGCCGAATTGACTTATATAGGCGATGGATGTGGACTTATTGGTTTAAGAATCTACAGCTCGCAAGCCGTGCTCGAAGGCACAGTGCTTCATTAGTATTTGTCATGCGTCGGCAAGGACTAGAATTGCTACAAGTGCTGTATCTGTATAGTGCCAAAATATATTCATTTCTCAGAGGGTGCAATACAGATGTATTATTATTATTTCCCTATAAACCCATTAAGGATATCGCTTTATCAAGTGCATTATCATTATTATTATTACTATTGACTGGTGTCTCTGCTGAGCCCATTCAGCGAACGCAGCCAGTGGCGGCCCACAGCCTGCAGCGTCAAGCCCAGCGAATTATAAACTATAAGTTCGGTTGCCCGTCCCAGGAAGCCACGCGGCCAACCTGGCAGGGGTAACCGTCTTGGTGAGGGCCGGAACGGTCGGTTTTCTGGGCAGGGGCTTGAACAGTAAGTGCTTTGATTTTGGGATCGTCCAGCCCCGTTCTTATAGATAAACCTTTGCTACCATCTTGAACTTTTTTCCCAGATTTTTTTAAATAGTGGCCTACACAAGCTCCTAACCAAAAAACACGATTTCCGCCTTGATCGTGAAATAAAATACACGTGAAGCAGGTGCTTTGGGTGCAGTTATCGCGAATGTAAAAGCATAGCGAAGGGCGAAGGACTGAATGCCCCCTTAGGTTTATTTCAGCAGCAATTTTGTCATTGAAGAAGCTATAAGGCAACTGGACTTTAGCTCAGTGATGGAAGCTATAGGTAAATGCACAGCAAATCGAGAACTTTGTGGGATGTTTCGACATGCCATACTCAATAAATAGAATGGCGTGGAGCACGGCAACTAAAGGAATGTACCAGCGCCATATTAACGAGTTTCATCGGAACACATTGAATACCTGTATGATTTCATCTCGAATTATATGTTCCCACCTCTTGACTATGGAAAGGTTCCGGAGTATTCACGTCTTGCTAGTTTGTTCGATATTCTGGGTACTGGGAAAACCACATTGATTAGTATATGCTGCTTTGCTCTGGGAACTTCTAGCCAACAATCCGACTTTAATTTCCGTTCAAATGTAGTTTCTTTTCATGTTAAACATTTTTTGTTTTTGATCGATTCATAGTTCATACCTCATTTTTGATCGACCGAAGCATCTGGTTTTTTCCAGTTTTGAGAGATAAGCTAATACGAGCTGTTCAGCTTTTCAATAAATAGTAGGATGGCTATGTCGTCGGGGTCTTGTATGAGAACAACGAGCATCAGCTCTAGGGTACTCTCCAATTAGCAGTCCCTGTGAACCGATTTACCACGTACAATTTTGGTCACAAGTAAACTGATTTTGGAATTCGTAGCTGCTCGATATTCGAGCGAATTCCTCAGCCGAAACCATTGAAAAGGAAGGATCAGGCACTTTTTTGTTGCATACTGCATAGATTCCTATTTGAACACCTTTTAACTGCGAACATAGACCCGTATCTGCGACATTGTGGCATCTTTTGAATTTGTACGAGAATTTAAGCGAGTACGTAACTTACCTGCCGCGTTATTTGCACTGGCATTGCTTGGAACTGTGCATGAACTTGCCTTTGATTGCGTTCGCGAAAGCAGTTTTTTAAGGATTTTGTTCTTGTTAGGTGCTATACATCATTGCCTATAAATCGTCAAATTGCACCTTCTTTTGGGCCTATAAAGTCCGAATTCATCAATACAATCCCGTTGGCGAATGTGCAGAGAGGGGCCAGTAGGGTTGGACTGATCTGCAAGGGCATAGCAGTGGTGCTGCAGCCCAGCTGCTCCAACGAAAGGTTCAGCATTTGAAAAGGGAAATTCTAGGCCCCTTTTGCACAACGCTAGCTACGCCTATGGCGTAAAGGCGACACTTTCTGTTACTCCAAAGTTCTCAAGACACTGAAACGAGTCGTGGCAGACCAGCTGAACTCTTTTATTTAAACTTCAAACCTTGCTAGTAAGTTCCAGTCTGGCTTTAGAGATAATCACTCCACAGAGTCAGCATTACTTCGGGTGTACAACGACTTACTTAGGAATGCAGACATGGGTAGAGTTTCTCTGCTTGTTTTGCTCGATCTGTCGGCAGCTTTTGATACTCTCGATCGCCAAGTCCTTCTTGAGCGCCTGTCATCTCGACTGGACATCACTGGCACTGCTCTGCAATGGTTCAGGTCCTATCTCAGTGGGAGACTCCAGAGTATTGATGTGAATGGATAAAGATCGTCCGAAATACCTCTGAAATATGGGGTACCTCAGGGCTCCCTGCTAGGTCCGGTTCTTTTCATGGTTTATACTCTTCCTCTTGCCGATGTGTTTGCCAAGCACAACTTAGGCTTTCACTTCTTCGTTTCGATCCCTCCCAGCCTTCGAGCACCTCGAATTCTCTCAACTCCCTTGCTGCATGTATTGATCACATCCGCACATAGATGGCAGCAAATCTTCTTAAATTAAATGATGATAAAACTAATTTACTAGTTATGGGCAAACCAAGTGTGATTCAGAAATTGGAACGGCTAACGCTCACAATTACCGGTTGTGCTAGCATATCTCCTCTGTTGAATCTACACGAAATCTTGGTGTCATGTTCCAAGGTGATCTTTCGCTAGACGACCACATCAGTTCCGAAATCAAGCCGGCCTACTTTCAGCTACACAACATTGTTAAAGTTCGGGCTTGCTTAGATAGAGATACCACTTCTAAGTCGGTCCATGCATTTTTGACATCCCGCCTTGACTTCTGTAACTCACTGCTTACTGGCCTACCGGCATGTGCAATTAGGCGCTTACAGCTGGTGTAAAACTCTGCAGCTAGGCTTGTCTGTCGCGAGCATCGCAGTTGCCACATCACACCAATTCTCGCCAACCTGCACTGGCTACCAGTCAAACAACGGATCGACTTCAAGGTTTTATCGCTCACTTTTAGGTCCCTTCAGTCTTTGGCTCCAGCCTACCTATCAGATCTACTCCCCCACCAGGCCAAGCATCGTAAACCCGCTTTCCAAAAACTGTTTACCTACACCTCGTACGAACCTTAATTTATTTGAAGACCATGCATTTAGTTCGTATGCTCCCAAAACCTGGAAATCACTCCCGACACGACATCTCCTGACTTGACCACATTTAAAAAGAAATTAACAATGCACCATTTATGACAGCATTTAGTGGGTCCCTGTGATTAGTCCTTTAGGTGCTTATGCGTTCTGACACTGTTGCATGCTGCCACTAGCCACACTTGCATGCTGACCTTGTGCATGCCACTCCTAACCATGTTATTCGTGTTGTTTATCAAGCATGGCACTACTACTCACCATTCGGTTGTGTTTTCTTGGCAGCAAGTGCAAAGCGCCTAGAAAGAGATGGAGTTCTCTGAGGGCGCTTTATCAAGTGTATTATTACTATTATTAACACTAAGCTTCAAAGCGAATTGCAGCCCGAGCCGGACTTAGACGTCATATGAGTGCAACTCACGTGAGAGCAGATAACGAACATGAAGGCATGCTCATATGCACATGAATAGCGGAGGACGGAGGCAGCGTCCTCGGGCAACCGGACGTCGAAGCCGCGAAAAGCAGTTTGGAGGTCGTCAACTGGAGTGTACAAGACTATCCTTATTGGCTTGCTGAATTTTTGGTAGTGAATCGATTGAAACTTAAATTTAATGTTCTTATTACGTTGCAAACCACCGTATGTGTAATGACCGTACTTGTGCTTACCAGTCGTGCGATCGTCAATATTGCGTATCACTTTGCAGCAAATGTAAAGCGCCTAGAAAGAGATTAAGTTCTCTGAGGGCGCTTTATCAAGTGCAATATTATTATTATTATTATTAATATCCAGGAGTGGATAGCTCCCTCAAGCGGGAGTGTGTATATCTATGGGTCAAACGTCTCGGGTAGAACTCCTCATCCACATAGGCACGCCCTCACAAATGGCCGCGCGCAGGGGCATGCTTGCTGTCTTAGCAGCACCTGATTCCGACGCCGCTACAGCTTCTTTAGCGCTCAGAGCCGCCTCATCCTACGCGTTGTTCGGTGAAAAGGTTAGTTTAAGAGTTTTATTTCTAGTAAATAATTTGGTATACAGCTTATGCTTTGTGAAGTGTACTTAAAATTAGGGCTTGTTTAGATAAGGATACCACGTCCAAGTTGGTCCATGCATTCGTGACATCCCGTCTCGACTTCTGCAACTCACTGCTTATTGGCCTACCAGCATGTGCGATCAGGCGATTGCAGCTGGTGCAAAACTCTGCAGCTAGGCTTGTCTGTCGTGAGCGTCGCAGTTGCCACATTACTCCACTTCTCGCCGACCTGTACTGGCTACCAGTGAGGCAACGGATTGACTTCAAGGTTTTTCGCTCACTTTTAGGTCTCTTCATTCTATGGCTCCAGCCTATCTTTCAGATATACTACCCCATCAGGCCAAGCATCGTACCACCCGCTTTTCGGAATCCAACAGTCTGGAAATACCTCGTACAAACCTTAAATCCTTTGGAGACCGTGCATTCAGCTCGTATGCTCCCAAAGCCTGGAACTTCCTCCCGACCTGCGTCAGAACATCCCCTGACCTGACCACATTTAAAAGAAACTTAAAAACACCTATTTTGGACAGCATTTAGTGGGTCCCTGTGATTCGTCCTCGATGTGCTTATGCGTGCTGACACTGTGCATGCTGCCACTAACCACATTTGCATGGTGACCCTGTGCATGTCACCCCTAACCATATTATTCATTTTGTTTGTTTTTCAAGCATGATTTTACTTACTATTCAATTGCATATCACTTTACAGCAAATGTAAAGCGCCTAGAAAGAGATTAAGTTCTCTGAGGGCGCTTTATCAAGTGCAATATTATTATTATTATTATTGTTACCTTCAGCACTCTGTGCATGGGACTTCGCTGTCTGTGCCAAGCATGTATGTATGTATGTATGTATGTATGTATGTATGCAGGAATGTATTTGTTTATGTCATTAACTAACTTTAAAAGCCATGGAGTATATTTTTCCGAAGAGCTGTCTCAATCCCACTCAAAAGCTAAGCTGCTCTTGGTGGGCGCACGGTAGCAGACTCCATCTCATGCAACTAAGGGAAAGTGAGGAAGGATAGCTGAGTCAGTTGTGCAGTAGATAAAGTGAGTATCGGGGAGATAGCAGTGCAGGAAGGCTAGAAATGATGTGCCTGATTTGGAAGCCGTAGAGAAGATGTGTAAGAATTGTGGAATTGAGTCCACAGTCCCGGCTTCGATTCAATTCAAACCCAAAGTTGACATATCGCGGAATTTTGTTGCTCTAGCTGGAGAGATCTTTTGCACTAGAACCCGCGGATATCAAAGCGGGCTACTCCTACCTGGAGCCGGCTCATCTCATTAGGTGCCTTACGGCTATTGCCTGTAGATATTAGAGCAGCGATAATGTGCTTGCACTTCAACACCCAGATCATGGGTTCGAGGTCTGCAGCTGGCAATTATGCATTCTAACAGCAGGAGGCCGCGCGAGTTTCATCTGCTATTATATAAGTGAGGCCTTTGATTCTGCCGACCTCTGCTTTCATATAGTGTAGTTTTTGTCAGTTGATTGATGGAAAGCAACATTGCTTAGCAAGCCAGACAGATTCTGCCATGGGAGCTTAGTAAATGTATTCATAATAAACAATTGGGGCTGATACTGGTTGCTATTTTACACGTTGTGATCAGCTGGGCTTGACATTTGATCATGGCTTGGTTGTGCAAGGCAGAACCTGAAAGTTTCACAGTGTATTATGGTAAGTAAAGGGATAAACCCACGGATACCGAACGTTATTTACAGCACAGAGTTACTGCTACCTTTTCATTCACTGCTGCCTGTCTAGATGGATCAATCGTATTTACGGTGTAGGTAGATAATGTGAACGGCTCTAGGCAAGTGTGTGTTGACTTTGTATACAAATGAATTGCACCGAGTGGGTGGTAGCATCACCGTGATGTAAATGGGGTGGTAAAATCATTGTGATGTTAATGTAAAACAGCCAGTGTTAATAAATGCAAGTGCCTGCCTCTCTGGCTAATGTTGCATGTCACGGAGAACCGATCTTTAAATCATGTACATGTGAACCTTTTTACTTGGCTGTACTAAATATGCGTTCAGCATTATCATGGTGCAACGACAGTGATTGAGAGGCTAGCAGCAACTGATTGTCTCGGGGATGTAGATATGTTAACGCTGCAAGTGTGCCTTGATCGCTCTTGAATGGAGTAGCTAAATCATGAAACTTGACCTCTTAGTGATAGTGCTGCATTCCATTACTTGGCAGACTCCCAAAGAAAACCCTCGGATCTCTACATCTTGAAGAAGTGAGCTGCTCGGCTCACAGGGGCAAAACTTGGAAGCAGACTTAGCCTCCACTTAACATTCACTGCTAGTTGCTGATTGAGTGCATATTTCACGGAATGTCCTACAGTGCAGGCAGTTAAAGGCTGGCTAAACAAGGCACCTCGTTATATTCTTTACCTTTCTAAGTGATATAGCCTTGCGAGAGAGCATAGATGTGATCTGTATTTAGGTTGGCTGCCCAGCTTTTCGGGCTTTGCATTTTTGTTGATAGCGAGAGAGCATAAATATGCTTTGCCTTTATATTAGCTGTCCAGCTTTCCGGTCTTTGCACGATTGTTGATTGGTTATTTCGATTCGGCCCCCACTTTTTAGAATGGTTTGCTCCTCAACTCTTTGAACATCTTCTTTGCCGGATGATTATAAAGTAGGGATCAAAGCTTTTTTAAACTTCTCCATTTCTCTGGAGAATACAAATTGTCTGCAATGTTAGGCTTTGATCAGTGACCTGTATCTGAGACTTGCTCATGTCCTTGTGGGCTGCTGTTGCATTACATTTAGTAGCTAGGCTTTTCTGTCGTAAGTGAAGCACTTCGGCTTAACACCACTTCTATTTGATCTGCCCTAGTTTCCCTATGCCAAGTATTATGTATGTATTTTTTGATACTCAAGAAAGTCACTAAATGTTGTTGACTAAGTGTTGCATGGGATGGCATACCCTGGGATGCTGTTCGTGATCAAATAGCATACACCCGGCATCGTCGGCAGGTTTTGACTTCTAAAATAGTTCCCATTGAAAGAAATCAAAGCTGAAACGTGGATTTGTAATTCTTTCCTTATCAACAAGATCGAAATAGTGATGTAGACCATGCCAAAGATGCCCTCATTGACCTGCTGACAAAGTGCTATGAAATGAATTCATCTCGAAGTGTTTTGGTGAATTCTGGTGTGCATCAAATACCTTCATCTGGTAAAACAAGCTATGGGTGCTTTGATTCCGTTTGCCTCTACATAACTTTGCGTTTCAGCGTTTTTAGTACTTATTTTTTTTATCAAAATGAAAGTTGAGATCGATGAAATGTCAAAGTTGACATGCATATTACCTCTTCAAGGACTAATCGTAGTTTTCTTTCTTATTCAGTCCATACAACAATCATTTTCTCACGGAAATGAACTTTTGAGCAATAAGTTTTTTGTTTATTTAGCACATAATTGTATTTTATTTTTTATCTAGAGGTCATTAATTTTTGCATGAAATGATAATTATAACACACTTGATAAAGCGTCTTCAAAGGACTCAGTACCTTTCTAGATGCTTTACATTTGCTGCAAATAAAACACAATCGAATGATGAGTGGTATCATGCTTGATAATGGATAATGATCTCTTTCTAGGCGCTTTACATAAAAAAGAGATACCTAGTTTTTTTAGAATTGTTTACTTCATGCTTATTATATGTCATGCGACGAATGAGACAATCAATTTCCATAAAATATAGTACATTAAAAATATATATATATATATATATATATATGTATGTGTGTGTGTGTAGCCCATGGCATGCTAAGTTGTGCTTATCTGTATGTGGATTTTTTTCTAGGGAGAAGTCCATAGCTTGTACCACATTTTCAAGAGGGTCCGTGACTCAGAAAATGCTAAGAACTACTGGTCTAGACAGTTTCGAATCTTTGGAGATTGTGCTTTCAGTTCCCTGTGCACCTAAAGCCTCAAGCTACCTGCCGAATGACTTGGTGCCATTTAAAACGAAGCTAGAAACCCAGCATGTTCCTCATAACTGCCCTTGTTTGGCTCTGGGATCAGATGCCTGTAATGACCAAGGTCGTGGGATCAAGTCCTGCAGGCGTATAAGGCTGTGAAGGCCTGTAAAGCACCTGGATAGGGATCAATTTCTCTTAGGGTGCTATATAATGAATATATATACCGTATTTGCTCGGTCCTTTAAGAATTATTGTAGAAAGGTATGTGGGTGAGCATGCTATAATTGTGCATATTTTTTATCATCACTCAGGTGACATGTTTCCTTACTAGCCTATGTAAAGTGCTTAGAAAGACTGAATTTTCTCCGGGTGCTGTACAAGTATTATTGTTATTATGTATAATCAAATTGAATGTATTGCAATTGCTCGGGAGGAAGTGTGGCTTACAGGCTCTCGTTTATTATAAGCTTGCAAGTTTTTATCGGTTTTCCTTATTCTAGTAGTGCTGGGTGGATTTATGGCACGATGTCTATTCGTTTTGCAACTGAGTGGATTGTGTCCCATCCATACCCATCACTACTGTAGTTGTGAATACATTTACCTTAATCCTACGTTTTTAAGGGCCCATCGATCTGAGTAAAGGTGCATGCCTAGTACATTGTCAATTGTATACGGGTTTATGGGCGACTCAGCTCCCAAGCTGCATCCAATACAGCCACCTGAAAGTAGCAGGGTGTCTTAATAATATTTGTTTACATAGATTCCTGCATACGATACCTGCTTCATTGCTTTTGCACCCTGCTTATATCATTAGACATCTTTTGGTCCGTCAGACTTGACATTCAACAGTTTTCTTATTCATTAAGCCAGCGTATGTTGTATGTGCTTGTAACTGTGTGTATGTGCCGGTACCCTTGTAAAAGTCTGTATGCATTCAGCTGTGTATTGCAGCCCTTACAATTTTAGGATGGAGTTGGAGATTCAGATGCAACAGCTCAGGTCAACAGTCTACTTGGCTCACCAAACTCAAGGTTTGTATATTCGGACACTAATATACACGCTGAACCATTGCTAATCTTAGTCTTCTGGTTTTACCCTCTGTACTTCTCTGCCCATTTATCATCCCTTAAATCAGCTTTCGTTTCTCATTTGTGACTTAACCTGACCACGTGCACATGTTTCCTTAGCCTAGTTCTATCTATAATGACTGTCATTCCACCACTTTCTCTTTATATTTTTGCCATGAATGTGATGGTTGAAATTTATAGTTACTTTAACTATCTTTTTTATGCCCAACCATGCTTAGCTAATGACCATATCTGCTGTTATTTGGGTACATGGTAGTTCTGTAGCTGAATGATTGTTCAGCATTATGGATTCTGGATCCTGATGGCTTGGGTTAATATTCTGTTGGAAATACCATATTCAGGCATTTCTGAAGTGGATATGTAGCACACAGGATTAGACGGCAGTATACAATCCTGTGAGCCGCTGCAAGTTGTCTAGTTTTGGCTGGACGTGTCTTGCATGGTAGTCATACATAGCCACAATGGTCGTGTGTGGCAGACAACTGGCGTTCTTCAGCGATTTATCTTCCTTTTTAGATTGGTGGGACTATGCCTCCTTGCCAGGTTGGTTGACCAGTCGTCGGCATTACTTTTTGCTCAGAATGCCAGCAAATGGGCTAACCGCTTGCAGACATTCCTCCAGGTAAAAGATTATTTGACATCCTGGTCTAATATAGGTTCATATTCTAAACCTTATCCATACTGCTGATGGCTTGATAAATTCAACATTGTTGCCACTTCTGGTCTGTCTGTTTTAGCCAAGAGCAGATCCTGCTGTTGTCAGTGCTTCATGCACTGTTGTTGGAACGATTGTTGCACTTGCGGAGCAGAATGCAGAGCTGTCTCGAGACTTCAGCACTGTCGTTGTTCCACAGTTGGTGCCTGCTCTACTTAGTCTGAGTGACAATTCGGTGAGCTACTCCCACTTGTTTCTTGTGGATCACTTTTTATAACTTAGCCTCAAACATATCAGACATGCTGGAGTAGTATGGGCTGTCGGCTTTATATTTATTATGTTGTGATTGCATGCTAATTAACCCTGAGCAAAGCTCAAATGATAGGCTGCTCAATATTGATATGCTCTCATGGTGTAGCATATGGAAAAGACCAGGTTGCTGGGTTTGCTGCTCTCACACACACACCGGTTTCGTTTTTAGTTCAGTTGATTATTTTAATGAGGTCTCAGTCGTTGTTTTGCATGCCTTAATCTGTTGCGGTTGCAGTTCATGTCAGATGCTGTCTTTGACTGCCTTCGTATGTGTATGATGCATCACGGAGGACCTTGCGGCACATATCGGGTGAGCTTCACATGCATTATCAGTCACCTACCAGTGCTGACTTGCATTATTCAAACCCTTAATTTGAGCAAAGTAATTGGTCTCTGCCTCTGGTCCCACGGTGTGCTGTTTTTGTGCTAGGCTGCGCATGCCATTTGTTGGAGGTGACTCTGTGTCACACATTTGTAGGTTGAAATCGAGACTGCATGCATCCGAACTATGAAGGCAGAGAGCAAGGCCTTGTCCAAGGTTGGTAACATTGTTATGAATGGTCAGGGTACTCGAATACACAACTAGTCCTTTTTTGCTGTTGAAGTTCCGGCCTCTGCAGTTTTTAGTGTCATATTGTATGTGTCCGTATTCGGTGACCTAGTGAAAGCATCATAGTTCCCCTCTCTCGATGTGACATTGTAAGTTGGCTGCTACTTGCTGGCAGCTTGTCTTATCTTGTTTGGAGGTAAAGGATTGGGGACAGCAGCTTTACCTGGGACTTCACAATTTCAGCTGGTGTTCTGGGGGGGGGGGTGACTCGTTGGCTCCACTGCATATTGTTCTTTTTATCAAGCTTCCTACAAGACTAAACAAGACTAAGCGCACTGTTTTTACAGGTGACACGTTGGCTTCCCGAAAACCTCGTTCTACTTTGTTCGTGTGTTTGCAGTTCTCCCATGTTTTTGTTGTCTACTTGCAAGACGTTTGACCTGGGGTTGCAACATATGGTGGGCATTTTAAGCATTAGCATGTTTTGTCATATATGTATGTATCCCCTCTATAAATCCACAAAGCCATAACGAATAAGCAGATTTTGTGCTTGAGTTTTCCAGTACTCATATAATTCCCAACCCACTATCTGTTAGCAGTTGTTAGAGAGACCACCTTTGCCTTCACGTAGCAACATGAAAAAAATATTAGGTGATTTAACAGCCTCATTTGATAGTGGCAGAATGGGCTTAATGGCTATCACCACCTCTTGCAGTTGTTAAAGTGAGATACATTGTAGAATCAGAAGGACAGTTGCAGAAGTGGGTAACATAGATGAGCACCAAAGAGCAGTTGGATGGAAGTGTCAGACTTGGCTGCAACCCGAGTATACTGATCAAAATAATTTTTCTTAAGCACTACTGAAACAAAGATATTGCAAATATATCGCTATACAAATTGAGTAAATTAATAAAGGTATTTAGCATAATCAAATTTATCTTGGAAAGCTTCCTTACTGAAGCTTTAGTCGCCACAAAAGGAACTGAAGCATTAAGAGAATTGTAGAGCTAGGAACAAATATGGAAATGTCATGTCGTGTCATAATTGGGGCATGAACCTACTAATTCCGAAAGCAGAAGCAAGAGTTATACCACATCATGCATTTTGACCGCTGAATTTAAGTTCTGTCAATCAAAGCATGCACCTGAATGGTTCTAGTTTTTTCAATTTGTCTTAAGTCATTAGATTACACAAGCACTGTTTAATGGATATAGTTTTCGTTTGTAGGCTGCGGCCCTGTGCCTTGCAGCCCTTCCTCACTGTGGCGGCGGAGGCAGTGGAGGTGTGAAGCATGCCGAGTCGTGGGTCTCGCTATGTGATCGTCTTATGTCTGCTGCCCATGCTCTGCTGGCTGCTCTTCATGAGCCGTCCGTTAGTGAAGCTGATGCTGGTAAGCGCTGCGCTTCCGTGGGCAGTGCATTATTCGACAACTTCTGCAGTTCACACCTCTCGAGCCATTTCTCTTGATAGTTTGCTGACTGCTCTCGCCCGCTGACCGATGCTGCTGTAACAGCGGTTAGTAAGCCACGAGTTGGTAGTAGTGATGGTCGTTGTGGAGTTGATGGTGGTCATGGCAGCTGTCACCACAACTAGGCAGTGCAGAGCAGAGGCAGACGAAGGTGCATGGAGTTGAGAAAGCTGAGGTCGAGGCAATGCAAGAGATGCACGAGAGAGAGAAAGAGAGAGAGAGAGAGAGGCAGAGAGAGAGGCAGAGAGAGAGGCAGAGAGAGAGAGAGAGAGAGAGAGAGAGAGAGAGAGAGAGAGAGAGAGAGAGAGAGAGAGAGAGAGAGAGAGAGAGAGAGAGAGGGAGAGAGAGAGAGAGAGAGAGAGAGAGAGAGAGAGAGGGAGAGAGAGAGAGAGAGAGAGAGAGAGAGAGAGAGAGAGAGAGAGAGAGAGAGAGAGAGAGAGCGAGCAAGTAGGGAATGGACGCGAGACCCTGTGACTGCCTCTCCACTACATGGCCTCTGCATCTTTGCAGGCAGCTGGCCGAGCGACCCATTCACAGCCGAGCGGCTGTCACGTGTTGTGCCTCTGGCGCTGTCCGATGTGCCGACGGAGCTGCGAAGGAGATACGCTGTGCTCGAGCAGCGCTGGCGCTCGACAATGCAAGCCATCGGGGCATTGCTCGCTGGAGGGCATTACTCTACCTGCCCGATTGCTGTGCCTCATGCAGACCTGTTGGATCTTGTGTGCCACGCCATGTCCGTCCACGGTAACATGGCGGTACGTCCTGCTGTGGGTGTGCTCAGCAGCGCTGACAGCATAGCCTAGGCCTCTGCCTGTTTTGTCTGTTTGCAATGGGCAGACACCGTGGCCTCGACTGCAGCACTGGGTTGCGGGGTACGCTAGCCTGTTATGTCTCCGGTGACACAATGCAACTGCTTCCTCGTAGCTAGCTGATCTGTCATTTCAATGATGACCAGAGATTGTACAACGCATCAATTTTCTGAACTGTTCTAGGTATGAAACTGCGCGACTCATTGCTTTTATGGCTTCTCGTCTACGCTGCCAAGTTGCTGGCTCTGGAGGCACTGGTGACACTTTCTCCCCAGCAGTAGAGGGACCCGCAGGCAAGCGATATGTGTAGAACTAGACAAGGTCGAAGGATCTGCTCATTCGTCAGTGCTTTATCCCCTACTAAAAAGTTTGATTGACCTTGCACCTATGGCCCTAGTCCACCCATGGCTGGCGATGATTCCGTGGCTACCTCCTGCCGATTTCAACAGCCCTCAGCAGAACCACCAGCGTTTTGTGGGGTGCACTCAAAGAGGGGTTATGAACACCTGTACTTTTGGTGACACCCAGTGCTGTTGCTACCTTTTTATGGACTGAGGCTATTTTCTGATAAACACTTTCATAGAGACCCAGCTGTGCTGAAGTCGTTGCTGTGCAAGCTGAGAAATTACTGTGCACTAGCAAGACCGGAAGCATGGCTTATCATGGCGAGAAGCTGATATGCATTTTGGTCCCACCTGCATTGGAGCACAGTGGCAGTGTTGGCATGCCATGATTAAAGGAGACTGACCCACACGATAAAGCAGTGGCATGCAACCCCTTATTTGTGATTATTTTCCGGCCCTTGCTTTCAGGTAGGTGCAACATAAGTGGCTGCTATACAGCTCCACTTGTCTCCTATTAAGTTGTTGCCAATTTGGAAAAGCAGCAATGGTTTGATAAAGGAAAGCTCACTGTTGGCGAATCTGCAGGCGTGCTGCTACGTCTGCTGTGCAGTGGTTCTGTTTAGGAGTTAAGGTGGCACACACCTCTTGTGACTGTGTCGTTGTGGCCCTAAACGAGTGCCAGCCATAGTGTACTACTGCCATTTCTAAAGTAATGTGAGCTGTGCTGCTGGAGGGACCATCGACGTCGACCGGCTTACCTATTGCAATCGACTAGCCAGCTAAAGGTCTTAAAAAGGGCTCTCCTTCAGGCTCACCCCTCCCCTGCAAGTCAATGAAACCCTTGGATTTATAGCCTGGCTGCCAGGTTTCAGCTGTGGCTAGACCTGGCAGTAAGAGATTGTCTGACGTGACCGATAACAATAATGGTCCTTAGAACAAATCTGCAGGTACCCTGGTTCTTGCTACTATGTCTTTTTATTTACTTACTAAGTCAAGTTTGGTCGACCAGTAATGATATGTGATCGCTGGTCACACTCAGCTGTACCTGTTCTTTAACTATTCTAAGCCTTGCTCCACATTTGACTCCTAATTCCACTTAAATCCCTTACACGACGACATTCGTGCTTGGGTTAGCTACTAATTTCCTGAAGCCCTACGACATTGGGACTTACCTAGTAGTTATGGGCAAGACCAGTATCACTCTCAAGTTGTTAGATCTCACCCTTCACGCTTGGTTCATCTAGCGTCACTCGTTTGACACCTGCCCATAGTCTTAGTGTACTTATCCGAAACAACTTGGATGCTCACATAGCTTCCACTATCAAGTTGGCCACCTTAAGCTGAGGAATATTTGCCAAAATTAGAGCCTGCTTAGATTAGAGTATGACAACCAAACTAGTTGACGAAGTTATGACATTGCATCTGTACTAATGCAATTCTCTTTAACCTGGACTCCTTCCTCATAATCAGCTGAAACTGGTGTAAAACTCAGCTGCTTTCCTAATCTGTCGTCAACGGCCACATCACATTACTTTTATGTCAGCTTAAACCGTGTACAACTCAGCTGCTTTCCTAGTCTGTCGTCAACGGCCACATCACATTACTTTTGTGTCAGCTTAACTGGCTTCCTATCAAGCATCGAATCGACTTCAAATGCCCCACTCTGGTCTATAGTTCACTTCACCCACTTTCACTAAACTATGTAATCAACCTCCTTACTCATATCATTAATATGTCATTAGCCTCAGGTCATGTCCCAGCACCTTTCAAAAAAGCTGTAGTCAGGCCTCTTCTCAAGAAAGCAACACTAGGCCAAGAGAACTTGAGCAACTACCGCCCAGTCTCCCTTCTACCATTCCTATCAAAGACACTGGGACGGGTCGTGGCAGACCAGCTGAACTCATATATCGAAACCTCACATCTTGCTAGTAAGTTCCAGTCTGGCTTTAGAGCTGATCACTCCACAGAGTCAGCATTGCTTAGGGTATACAACGACCTACTTAGGAATGCAGACATGAGTAGAGTGTCTCTGCTTGTTTTGCTTGATCTTTCGGCAGCTTTTGATACCATCGATCACAAAGTTCTTCTAGAGCGCCTCTCATCTCGCCTGGGCATCACTGGCACTGCTCTGCAGTGGTTCAGGTCCTATCTCAGTGGGAGACTCCAGAGTATTGACGTGAATGGACAAAGATCATCTGAAATACCTCTGAAATATGGAGTACCTCAGGGCTCCGTGCTAGGTCCGGTTCTTTTCACGGTTTATACTCTCCCTCTTGCTGATGTGATTGCCAAGCACAATCTAGGCTTTCACTTCTATGCGGATGACACTCAGTTGTACCTTTGCTTTGATCTCTCCCAGCCTTCGAGCACCTCAAATTCTCTAAACTCACTTGCTGCATGCATTGATGACATCCGCACATGGATGGCAGCAAATTTTTTAAAACTAAACGATGACAAAACTAACTTACTAGTTATGGGCAAACCCAGTGTGATTCAGAGATTGGAAAGGCTGTCTCTCAAAATTGGCTCGGCCAGCATATCTCCTGTCGAATCAGCTCGAAATCTAGGTGTCATGTTCCAAAGCGACCTCTCGTTAGACGACCATATAAGCTCCACAGTCAAATCTGCCTATTTTCAGCTTCATGACATTGCTAAAATTCGGGCTTGTTTAGACAAGGATACCACGTCTAAGTTGGTCCATGCATTCGTGACATCCCGTCTCGACTTCTGCAACTCACTGCTTACTGGCCTACCAGCATGTGTGATCAGGCGATTGCAGCTGGTGCAAAACTCCGCAGCTAGGCTTGTCTGTCGTGAGCGTCTCAGTTGCCACATTACTCCACTTCTCGCCGACCTGCACTGGCTACCAGTCAAGCAACGGATTGACTTCAAGGTTTTGTCGCTCACTTTTAGGTCCCTTCATTCTATGGCTCCAGCCTATCTCTCCGACATACTCCCCCATCAGGCCAAGCATCGTACCACCCGCTTTTCAAAATCCAACAGTCTAGAAATACCTCGTACAAACCTCAAATCCTTTGGAGACCGTGCATTTAGTTCGTATGCTCCCAAAGCCTGGAACTTCCTCCCGACCTGCGTCAGAACATCCCCTGACCTGACCACATTTAAAAGGAACCTAAAAACACACCTATTTAGGACAGCATTTAGTGGGTCTCTCTGATTCGTCCTTCACGTGCTTATGCGTGCTGACACTGTGCATGCTGCCACTAACCACATTTGCATGCTGACCCTGTGCATGTCACCCCTAACCATGTTATTCATTTTGTTTGTTTTTCAAGCATGATTTTACTTACCATTCAATTGCATTTCCCTTTGCAGCAAATGTAAAGCGCCTACAAAGAGATTAAGTTCTCTGAGGGCGCTTTACCAAGTACATTATTATTATTATTATTATATTGTAGTCTTGTACCTTCTTCTCTTTAGAATTTAGTCGCCTCATCGCTGCACTAAATTAAATCTTTTGGGGATCGGACCATCAGTTCGTTCTTACTAAAAGTCTGGATCCTGCTTCTGGCTCTTATTACTGCCTGTAATGATTTGTATAATTTAAATCTCAGCTAAGATTGATCTTTCATTCTCAGCTATCGTGGTACCCGAATAAACTTGTCTTTTTTGTTCCTGTAATTTTGGTGTGCTTACTTGTGACTGATTTCTTGCATATTTCTTAAGCATTGTTTTGCTAGCTTGTTGCAGTGAGTGTCTTCCTATGCGCTTTTGCATGCTCATATCAGCATGAGGCACCATGCTGGATTGAACAACTGGTTAAGGTGCTTGCCTCGACCAAGGTCAAGGTGAATATTTGATGACCGAAGTCGTGGGCTCGAGCCCCGAGGCACATGTGAAGCACCTGAATAGAGATTAAGTTCTCTTAAAGACTATCAAATGAATTATATTAATATCTGCGATACACCGACATGACCTTTTGGGTTCGATACGGTTTGTTCTCAAGCTGTCGGCTACACCGTTTAGGTAGACACGACTTTTGTTTGTTTCGATGTACACTGCTATCCAAAAGTTTCTGTGTACTTGCTATTAACACATTCTTTCACTAAAAATGAGCATGATTTCACATGGATCCAACTCAGTAGCAGTTTTATGACGCAAAAAAGGCATGCAGCATATTATTTCACGTAATTTATTGTATTCAAGTTTCGATTCAAGGCACCATGATTTCTTTTCCATGCCTCAATTCTCTGTGTTTGTGCCATAGTACATAGTACATAGTACAACCCATAGCTGCAGAGCACCTGGGAACTCCGGCCTGCTACCATGGCCTAGGTGGCTGGATCTGGTCTGCCACACAAGACCGATGGGGGGCTGACCAGCTCATTAAGATGATAGCTCTTTAGAATCGAACTGCCTGACCTTGCACAGTCACAAAGCTACTACAGGATTGGTATTGCTTAAGATATAATGAATTGGAGGCTCGTCCAGAGTGGCATTTTCTGGGGGGGAGAGGCTGGTTTGCAAAAAGAGAAGCCTCTGCTTACCAGCTGTCATAAAGTGGCTGATTACAGTGGGCTTACGATCATACCCACTGGACTGAAAACGACTGAATTTTGCTTTATGGCCCTATGAAAGTAATTTCACAAGATTAGATAACAGTTGCATATCGGCTCGACTGACTTCATCCTAGTGGTAGCAAGCTATTCGATGGCAAATTGATGTTATGGGGTTACTTTGCCGACAAAGATGTCGGAGCTCTGCATGAAGTTGAATGTGCATTTGATGATCAAGATGATCAAGCGAGTTGGATTGCAAACACTAGGCTTTGGATTTTGGCATATTTTGCAGTAAGATAGGGACCCTAAGCATACTGTCAGGTCATTAAAGCATTTTATAACGAATCCAGTGGGGTGCTGATGCAGTGTCTCAAGCCTGTCACCGGATCTGAACCCCAATATCATTTATGGGAGGAAAAATAGAGAATTTATAATTAATTTGTATAGCA
The DNA here is from genome assembly GCA_009760855.2 of Cristatella mucedo. NCBI lineage: Eukaryota > Metazoa > Bryozoa > Phylactolaemata > Cristatellidae > Cristatella > Cristatella mucedo. The sequence goes on from WPIO01000012.1 coordinate 7,057,238, forward strand.
CACAAAGAGCTTTTAATCTCTATCCAGGCACGTAACATATACTAACGTAACGTAACATATGTATGTAACATATAGCACGCGAGCCTATGAACTTGGTCGTTGAAGGCAAGCATCTTACCCATGGACAAGTACGTGGCTGATGCAGGTATTTAGCCTACCTTAGTAGATAAACTTTTTAGCAAAACTCTTGGCTTGGTAGAATGCTACAGTGGAGTCTATGCAGATGCTTGTGGCTTCCATGTCTGGTCAGATAAGGGAGCCCCACAGAGTCAACGTGGAGCGACAACATAATATTAAAGACATACCAACAGCATATGTGGTTGTAGGCTGTCAATAAATATTATTACATGCTTCACACATTTTTAGTATGTCTGCCATTGTAGAAAATCTTTCTGCACGAACAGAGTAACAGCTGCAGCCACACTGAGGATTTTTTGCTGCTGAGTTTAGTTGTTTCACGTAATGCATTTCAGTGCTGTTGTCTTTGACAGTACAGTAAAAAGTTAGGTATGTACTGACTTTATTTCCTGTGCTTCCCTAGCTTTGTGGCTTAGTATTTTAGTTTCTTACAGGTTTTGAGGGGTGGGGTACGCCCTCTGACCTCCGAAAAGGTGTACTTGCTCTCAGTCCTTCCGGATGTTCATTCCAGCGCCCTGCAGCTGCTATCCATCTTGATACAGCGGTAAGTAGTTTTTGGCTTGTGACCTCATTTTCTCTCATTCCGCTGCCCTGCCTGCTGCTGTTTCAGGCAGTCGGCTCCGTATCCTCGCCTATAAGTGATCAGCATGGGGCCTGTGCTGTCTACAAAGTTTGCAGCAGTGCTGCATGTTAGTGCTACCATAGGTATCCTAAGACCGGCTGCAGCCTCTTTGTTGATCGTCTGTTGCTGATGTAAAGTGCCTTTGTGAGCTAGTAGGCATGACTATGCCAATGTGTATCATACAACTAACCTTTGGGTAGTTGGCCAATGTATGAGGACCTTTCTTTTTTATTCAGGTGCCATTCCAACCTCGTGCCGTATGCTGAAGCGATCAACAAGGTGATTTTGAGATGCCTGCATTACACGGCTCCGAGTGGCAGTCTGGGCAGTATCGGCAGCAGCAGCAGTGTGCTGTCGAGTTGTGGTGGTTCATTCAGCTTCACGTATGTATTACCCAATTGTGTGGTGGTTATTTGATGACTCATCTCTGTCATTGCTCTCTGCTGGCTCATTAACACCAGTTTGAACTAGGGTGGAAAGAAATTTGACAGTAGTGTCTGTAGTTTATGTGCTTGATGCCTAACCGTGCTTTTTGGCACTAAGCAGCATCACCATTTTTCCTAACAGGACATTGCGCACGTGTGCCTACCGAGCACTAGCCGTGTGGCTGCGGACTGTAGGTGCATCAAGTTTGATGGAAGATTCTGCAAAATCTTTGTTGCCTCATATGCTGATCGACTTTTCGGCTTGGTCTTCCTCAGGACAGGTATGACACTCTAGCATGATATATGCTTTATTGCTCATTGATGATGCATATGTTAGATGCTTTATTGCTCACCAAGAGCTCTGATCATGCCCAGGATTGTACCTAGAGTTAAGCAAAGGAGGGGTCCAGATCGTTACCTTGCAGGACACCGAAGTAGCAGGAATGCCAATGGGCAAAGAAGGTAAGCTGATTCGGCAGCTTCATTTTTGTAGCGGCAGAAGAGCATTACAGGCCACTATGTTATCACCACTGCTGGCAGTGGGCAATAAGGGATCACTCACTGAAGGGCTCGAACCTCGACCTGGGTTGTGAAAAGCGAGCATCTTATCTCCTGAGCTAAGACCCAGGGCAAGTGAGGCAGCTTAGTCGGGGGGGGGGGGCTAAGACCTGCTGCCCTCCCCTTTCGTGTTTCGTGTGCTTGTCGTGTAGTGCTTGCAGAGAAGTTTCCGGTCTAGTAATCAATAGCCAAGAAAAACGACGGACTTGCCCACATTCGCACAGCCTGGCAGCTGCTATGTGTGGTGGGTGGTGCCTGCTACCGGTGAAATCTTTTTTTTTTTACTTACACTTCTACATTATTCTTCCGTAGGACACGATCCTCTGCTGAGCTTTCCTTTCCTGAGCCCATTCCCAGCTAGCCACATGCTCTTAGCTCTGAATACAATGTTAATATCTGGCCTTGTTATTTGGGTTAGCTTACTACAATTTGAGAGCCCTGTTACTTTTCAAGGTTTATGTTGCACCACCAGTAAGGTATACTTAGCAGCACCATTGACTAATAAGTCTGCAATTTGTAGGCCTAATGTTAGTATTTATTTTTTTCTGGCATATATCCAGGACGAGTCCATATTTTTGATAGTTCTGACTCTTGGCAAAATAGTCGATCCTTTGACATGACATGCAGTTCTACTCTGCCTGCCACTCGATGTTCGTAAACCATCCTATTTGAATGGTTTATAGGCCGGCTATGGAGGCGCTTATAATTGCATTATGGTTCTGCCTCTTCTTAGTGTCAATAGATATCCACTCCTATATTAGACGTTTGTTCACTATTTCTATTAGCAAACCTCATAATTCACGGGCATGGTGGTGCTAATGCATGTTTCAAGAACCGTTCTTGGGTCTTGCCTTTAGTGGTTCCCTGGAATTTCTTTTTGTCTGACTGCGCCTGTCTTAATTTTTTAGGCTGCTCTGCCCTGTTCAATGGCCTGTGCGCTTGTGACGGTCATTTATCCGTGGCCTTAGCTGTCATTGAAGCATACACAATCTTTCATCTCACTTCTGTTTGTACCCTACTTAATGAACATGTTGACTGACTGTCAGAGGTTTTCTGATAATGTGAGCTGAACACTTCAACCGACTGCATTACCACTTTGTGATTGCCTGCATGTACTGTCAAGTAGTGCAGTGCAGCACTTACACCTGCAGTGCTTCTGTCCACTGCCAGGATTTGAATGAAGCATTATGCAGGCATGCTAAGTTTGAAAAAATTTGCAGCCGGTACAGAATAAACCCACTAGCAAGAAATAGCAGTGTGAGTGCTGCTAATTTTAAGGTTTCACAAGCAATGCAAAACGAACAGCTGTGCTTGCTTTCTGGGCTATTCCCACCTCTGCTAGCCAGCTATACTCACCTCTACCACACTAGTATCCTTCCCATTAACCCTGCCTCTTAGCCTCTGGCCAGCTGATTCCCCACCTGCTGCTTTGGCAACACATGGTGTGATACTGCCCATGCGACCTTGAAGCCCCAGTGCAGTGCACACAAGCTGTAGTACTTTTTTCTTATCTGTTCAGCAATTCGTAGTGAATAATAATAATAATTGGACATTTATATTAGGCCACCATACAATCGAAAGACCTAAAGGAGTTTGTAGGACGACTTTAAAGAGGGTTTCAGAGGATTAAAATCTCCTTCTTAGATGTGTTGTCAGTTATATTCCAGTGTATTTGCAGGAGGATGAACCGACCCTTAAAGAATGTCTAGAGAAAAGCCCCATGAGCAGACTGGTCGGGGTGATGCAGGGGTAATGCAGCATTCAACCTATTAAATCTTCCACGTACGTTGGCATATCACAACATTGCAGTATTTATTAGTTGGCCAACAAGATGTAAGTCATACGTGTAGGCCTGCTTGCCATCCCTAACACAGCAGGCATCATGAGGAAGAGCTCATCGGCACAAAGCTGAAATTTGTCTTATCGAAATTCTAGTGGGTCAGGAGTCCTGATTGGTACAAAGGGAAAAGAAATGCGTGACACCCTACAACTGGTACCGATGTAGCTGCGACCAGCAAAAAGATGACAGCAGGAGAGTGCCGGGAAATCTTTTATCTGGCTAGCATCGGTGGAGAATCTATCAGGCCTCTAAATTGCGATTCCGAAGCTCCTCTTGACCACTATCTTATGCCAGGGCCTGATATAGCTGCAAATGTTGCATCTGCCCAGTGGCAACAGACACAGTCACTCGCTCCCTCTAGTGTATCTCCAAAAGCCTCTGCTTACCCTGATACCTCTGCCCTTGCGACCTCGCCTCTGACCTTGTTACCTGGCCTCTGACCTTGTGACTATGGCTATCATAGAGTAAAGCACGCTGAGGAGTCATTTTAAGCTGCTCCTGTATTTCTCGGTTCAGCAGATCCTTTACACGAAATGCCGTGCAGTAACAGCTCATACTTTAGATCAGTGAGCTGCACACGGAAGTTAAAATATGCATTTATGCCCGTTTTAGAATTAGTTCAAATACATTGGTTTTAATTATTTGTTTGCTCACTAAAGAGAACAAGCCAATTTTTTGACAAAGCATCTGATGCACGGTGTTTTTCTTGGGTCATGCTCCTGGTCGTACTCTTACCAGCGGCTACAGGGTCAACATCTCTGTCCGTTGACACATTGCTACTAGTGTTGTGTGACGTCAGGAGCCCCTGATATTTGCTGCTGTAGCATAGCACACCAGTGGGTAGCGGTGTGCAGCCGGCAGTTTCTGCTGCCGATGACGCAGACCATCCTCCGGCGGCCAAGAAGTCCAAGCCTGGCCCGGCCGCTGCAGCTGCTGCTCACCTGACAGTATCCACCCAGCAGAAAGTCGAGCAAGACGGCGCCGGTGCTGCCCTTTGTCGGGCAGCACTGAGTGTCGTCACCGAGCTAATTGCAGCTGTCGGCTACACGCTTCCGACCGACGTCCTGATGGTAAGTGCCACGGGCAGACAATGCGAACAGAACCAGCTTCTTCCTTTTCAGGCTGCGTGCTGTCCGCTCTGCCTGCAGCTGCATTGTCTCCTGGCAAAGTGCTCGTTCAGTTGGTCAGCTGGCCTGGCAGCTGGCTGCACTTTTCTCTACCGCTCCCCTTCCTCCCGCCCGTGAAGCGTAGCACGTGAGATTGCCGCTGAAGCATTACATGCAGCTGCAGCAGCAGCAGCTGCAAACGCTGGGTTGCTGGTTCACGGACGGTTCCATTAGCGTTCGTCGTCTTGCCGTTGCAGACAGTGCAAGGTCACGTGCTCGGCACAATTGCCAGCGTGCAGCAGTGCCACGCGACAGCATCAGCTCGTAAGAAGCTCGTGCCACTGGCGGCTGGCTGTGGAAGCAGGGCAACATACGCAGCTGCTGCGTGTCGCAGCGAGCTGTACGCTACGCTCGTGGAGCTGCTTCGGCTCGCGCACCCGGTGTGCATGCCACCGGTGCACATAGCCGCACGCCTGCTGGCCGATGGACTGGCGCTGGAGGCTGGATGCACCGAGGTTGGTGAGCTGCAGGCACCATCTTTTGCGGTCAAGGCTGAGTTGAAATCCTGCTCACGCTGGCACTCATGGCAACTTATTTGTGGGCTGTTGGTGACTGGCAAGAGCTTTGCAAGTGGCACGTAGTTCTTCAGGAATTTCCACCTTCCTCCCCGTCGACCATACGGAAACAGTACGGTGTGTAGGGCGATGTGCACTCAATAGCTACAAGTTTCTACCAGCCTTATCACTGATGTGGCTTGTTGCCAATTTTTTGAATTTATGTGTGGCCCATTTATGTACATAGTCATTGCCCACCTGGATGAGTGCATTACGACCTCAATGTTTACTCCCTGGACGTCCTTGCCTGATGCATGTATCAAGAAAAATTGATAGAAGCTGGCTGATGATCCTATAGCCGATTGCTGGTGGACATATGTGCAAGGAAACGGTGCCAGCAACAACAGTCCCATGTCCGTATCTTATTCACTAGATGGAAAAGGAGCATAGTAAGAGCCGGCATGTGGCATGCTGTCCATTGATAAAGATCGTTGAGTAGAATAAAAGACCGTTGGAAAGATGCAGGCTTAGACAGTTACTTTTGGTAAACCAAATTAGTGCTTCTATGGGATTGCTGTACAGGCCTTCGGTATACGATAACACGAGATCCATGACCAGGAAACATGACCGACGTCCTTTAGTCTTAGCTGCAAGCCAGACGTAAATTATATTGTAGTGAAACACAAAAACCATTGTCAGCAGTCATGGAAATTGTCATAATGAGAATTACGTCGGCCAATAGTGCACTGTGATGTGAGTGATGGCATTCCTGATGCACTCAGCTGGCATATGGAGCTAGTTGCAAAGCATTCGTGTATTCTTTCTGTTGCTAGCGAAATTGGGCTAGTGTTTGCCCATGTGTGCTTAGTTGAGAGAAGTTGCATTATCTTTTGTACTGTTGGTCACCAAAGCTTGTTTCAAATCTCGACCGGTGCCAGCAGCTTGGCAGGCAGGCCATAGTGGGTTTGACCTTCTTGTGAGTCACTCGCTCTATTTCCATCCTTCTATCGCCTTGGTTAATGATTATCGTCTGACTTTTTGAGGATTTTACCTGCGTTCATTCCGCACATGAATCAGGAAGTCGCCCACCAAGTCTGACTGTACATGTTTATGCCCACTTTCTTTATATGAGTCAATCGGAGTGTCTGACAGAGGTCACCGGTCGTCTGCATTTATTGAAGGTTGCAGAGGCGTGTCGCAGGGGCCTGAGTCTATGCGAGATGCAGAGTCACCCACGTGTGCCTCCAATGCAGTCGCACGGCAAGCCAGACCTGTCATGGCTACCGTCACTGTCCACAATGCCCTTCAACGTTGGCTTGAACGAGCAGCAGCAGCAGCAGTCAGGGCCTGTCAGCTGGTCGGCGGGAGCCGGACAGTGGTCGCCTAGTGCCAAAGCACTTGCCGAACGAGGTGCAGCGGCCGACAGTGAGGTGCAGCCGCCTGAACAGGCCGAAACAGCTGTTGCCGTTGGCCTCGGCAGCAGAGTGCCAGATTGTGCAGCACTGACGCACCCTGACCACACGGCCACAACTCTTCCTGTCGATCGGCCGCTTCGCGGTTTGGCACTGGCCACTGCTGGTGGCACCAACGATGCAGTGAAGCCGGGACCTGACAGCCAAATGTCGGTTAGCTTGCCAGCTAGGGCTTCAGCCGGCAAGGTTAGTATGCAATGTTGTGGTGTACAGTGGTGCATTCGGTTGCTGCTTTGCATTCCCCCCTGTCCATCTCTGCAATGTTGCTCTTTGCTTTAGTTGAAACGTTCGGCACGTGAAGCTACACTTCTGTGCTCGATCAGGTGTCAATGTTGGCCGGGCTGGTATTAGAACGAATGCCTAGTGAGAAATCCTAGTAATGGCCGATGTGGCGGCTCCCTTGCCATACTCACAGTTGTCAGCTTAAGTAAAAAGTAGACAGCGCAACGATCTTCAACCCGAGACCAGCTTCTAGCCAAGCTATTTTCTCCACTAAGCTCAGTATGTAAGTTAACAGTGAGTGTGTTTGACATTTAGCGAGGTGGCATGTTTCCATGTTTGTTACTTATGAGCTTTATGACAAAGATAATTTTAGTACCATGCATGCATCCATGCTCACGGATTGTGTGCAGGTGTAGAAATAATAACAGGCACGTGTGTATTAGCTATTCGTATAAGCTTGCCGTGAAAACAGTTTAGGTCACTCATTGTTTCATTGTAACTTCTCTCTTGCATTCTGCTTCAGGTGATGCTGCACTCTTTCCGGCTCATGCTTTACCTGCTTGCTGCTGCGCATCCTATGGTTTTTTAAAAGCAACTGTTTCTAGTGAATTATGTGTAGTCGATTGTATTGGCTTTACTTCCCTACGAGAAGCTCACTGCCTATGGACTCGGTTCAATGAGTCATAGTAGTTTCATCACGGAAGACAAAGCTGTGCCATCTTGCCTCTTTACTCACTTGACGGAAGTGCACCATCTTGCCACGTGACGCAAGTGTGTCATCTTGCAGCATGACAGAATACCTCCTTTAATACTTCCCTATATGCCCCAAGTGATGTGGCTGCTCTGCATATGAACACGGGTTCCTAGATCGGTCACGGCTCTTGTTGGTGTGCTATGCCCCTGCCCCTGCAGCAGCTGACACTGCTAATGCTGCTGCCACTGCAGCTGCTGTCCTTCATTCTCCTTGAGCACTTCGTGCACCACTTGATGGACGATGGTCTGTCTCCCAGCCACCACCCAGTAAGCTTTCAAATAAAAAGGGCAACTTGCAATACTCTAACGTTACTGAAGTGCTGGTGTCTTAGATTATCGCTGTTTCCTTCGAGATTTTTCTGCCCAATAACCTGCTAGTAGTTATGGCAAACCCAGTGTGATTCAGAAATTGGAATGGCTGCCGCTCAAAATTGGCTCTGCCAGCATATCTCATGTTTAATCAGCTCGAAATCTAGGCGTCATGTTCCAAAGTGACCTCTCGTTAGACGACCACATCAGCTCCACAATAAAGTCCGAGTACTTTCAACTACATCATATTGCTAAAATTCGGGCTTGTTTATATTGAGACACCACATCTAAGTTGGTCCGTGCATTTGTGACATCCCGTCTTGACTTCTGTAAGTCACTGCTTGCTGGCATACCTGCATGTGGAATCAGGCGATTACAGCTGGTGCAAAACTCTGCAGCTAGGCTTGTCTGTCGTGAGCGTTGCAGTTGCCACATCACACCACTTCTTGCCGATCTGCACTGGCTACGAGTCAAGCAACGTATCGACTTCAAGGTTTTATCGCTCACTTTTAGGTCACTTCATTCTTTGGCTCCAGCCTATCTCTCAGATCTACTCCCCCTAGGCCAAGCATCGTGCCACCCGCTTTTTGGAATCCAACAGTTTACCAATACCTCGTACAAACCTCAAATCCTTTGGAGACCGTGCGTTTAGTTCGTATGCTCCCAAAGCCTGGAACTCTCTCCCGACCTACGTCAGAACATCCCCTGACCTGACCACATTTAAGAAGAACTTAAAAACACCTATTTTGGACAGCATTTAGTGGGTCCCTGTGATTCGTCCTTCGTGTGCTTATTCGTGCTGACACTGTGCATGCTGCCACTAACCACATTTGCATGCTGACCCTGTGCATGTCACCCATAACCATGTTATTCATGTTGCTTATCAAGCATGATTTTTTATTCATGGTGTTTATCAAGCATTAGTTTATCTCACCATTCAATCGCGGTTCCCTTTGCAGAAAATGTAAAGCGCCTAGAAAGAGATTGAGTTCTCTGAGGGCGCTTTATCAAGTGCATTATTATTTTATTATTATAGTCATGCATTGGTTGCAAACCCTGCCATCGACAAACTCAGCATGGCCAGGCCTAGCTGCACAGACCTTTCAGAGCTCATAGTTGTAGACTGATTCCAAGTTTTCTGCCAAGGCAAGAGGCTCTTACTGGCGATAACAATGGCCCTATGGTGCCGACATTAGATCAACGAGCTCTAGCAATTTGCTTGTAAGCAACAAAGATCAGCCGGGAACTACCGGACTACCTGTAACACAAATGCTTTCAGAGTTTCGAAACACGAATCCTAAGCCAGCTGTAACAAGTTTTTCTAACTTCCCGCTTAGGTGTAAAATTTGTTTATCTGTGCAGTTGTCTGGTATTTGGTATGGTTTAGTTCCCGGAAAAGGGTTTTACATCTCGGCATGAATATCAGCTGGACTACGAGACAAGCACTGCATTGCAACCTAGCTGGGTTTTGTGGAGGGATAGTGGAGAATAAGAGAAGTATAATTTTTGGCCCAGTGGAGCTCACGGACTTTGGGTTGTCACTAGTTACTACAAAAATTTGGCCGGGAACCAAGGCCTGGAGAGAGCCGATAATTGAATCTTGACCAATCTAATGCCTGGAATGCTGGTGCATTTAAGTTGCTGTAGCCTACAGTGAAATTGCGACTAACCAGTGTGCCCTTGCCATCACGATTGTTTATTTAGGTTCTCAATTTTACCCCAGATTTTTCAGCAATGAAGTGTGCAGTTCCACTCTTGCCATATTATGGTTTAGTGATGCCAAATCTTTGAACTTAAATTAAACATTTGTAAAGAGTTGTTTCCTTATTATTCGTCAACAGGCTGAGTCGTGGTAGCAGCATAGTGCCAGCACCCGGAGGACAGACGGCAGATGCACAAATGGCTACTAATTGTGCTGGACAGCTGCAGGCCGTAATGCTTGCATTGATTATATATATATATATATATATTGATATATATATATATATATATATATATATATATATATATATATATATATATATTAAGAACACATTTAAGAGAAATAAAATCTCTTTTTAGGTACTTCTCATGCTGGAAAAGAAATATGTCAATTATTAGTGATATCATAACACTTACAGCCCACATAAGCACACAAAGGACCATTCACGCGGACTGAGGGAGCAAAGGCTGTGAAGAGCCAAGTTTATAGCTTCTTTTAAAGGCTGTCTAGTCAGGGACTGTCGCTATGTCGTTCAGGAGTGAGTTGTTGGCTTTTGCATGTGAGCTGAAGGCATGTTCACCAAAAGATTTGAGGCTCGTTAGAGGCACAACTTTACGACCCGAGTCAAAGGAGTTTGTTGTGCAATGCATAACTTAATTAGGAAGTATTTCAGAAAGGTAAGCCTGAGTAAGAGTATGATGGAACCCGAATGGGAGTTGCAGAACCTTGATGTCGATATGCTGCTTGATGGTGAGCCAGTGCAAATCGTAAAAGGTTATCTAATGGGGCAGTTAGTAAATTCATGGCCCGAAAGCCTCGCTGCAGAATTTCACACCAAATGTAGATCTTATTGCAAAAGCAGGAAAACCTGCAAGTAGTGAGCTATAGGAAATTAGAGGGATGTCATAACTGCATGGATTTTCTTGACTGTGGTATCGTTATCTTAGCAAGACATAGTTTTTGCACTGTTCTAGATGGAAAGTGGGCAGATTTGATTTCTCACCTGATTTGGTCATCTCGTGAGTCATTTTGGAAACATATACTCATATTTCGTGCACAGCCTACAGGCTATATGCTAGCCGAACCCAATTTTGGGTTTAATATTTCCAGTTTCTGAGTGACCAGGTTTTCCTCCAATCGTTCCATTTGAGAAAGTGTGCTGTCATCCAAGTGCAAATGGTGGCAAAACAGGCTGCAAGAGAGGTAACAAGAGTTTTAGATGCTCGAAGGTAGTGAAGGATCGAAGTAAAGGTACATCTATGTGTCATCTGCAAACAAGAAAACCCAGGCTTTTCTTGCTGATTAAATCGGCAAGAGGGCAAGGATAAATTGTGAAAAGAAGTTGACCTACAACGGATCGCTGGGGCATGCTATACTTCAAAGGCTCACCGGATGACCGTTGGCATTTGGTGTGCACTTCTGCACTCTCTGAATTTGCCCACTGAGATAACCACATAATAATAGTAAGGCATCTTTATAGCACAATAAGAGAACTAAATCTCATTCCTGGCACTCTACATATGCAGTAAAGGAAGCATGTCAATCGGTTTGTGATAACAGAATAACTCTAACGATAAGATTTGCTTGATCACCCTAATCTCTTTCTAGGTACTTAACATTTCCGGGAAAGGAAGCATATCGATTGTTTGGTGATAGCAAACACAGTTTCAGTATGAAAAAGCACACAGAGGAAAATTCATACAGATACAGCAAATGCTGTAAACGTAAGTCGGGAGTGAGTTCCAGGTTTCGGTAGCATGCGAACTAAAGGCACGGTCTCCAAAGGATCTGAGGTTCATAGGAGGTATAGTTAAACGATTTAAATGAGTAAAGTGGGTAGTACGATCCGTACACTGTTGGCAGACAAGTTGTGATAAGTATGCTGGAGTCAGAATGAAGGAATGCATCATGATCTAGTGTTTACTTCATACGTAATAAGTGGCCTGACATAGCCACTTTGAAAGACTGGGATTCTCAGATTGAAAACACTTGACATGGAATCAATAGGGCCGTTAGTCTTTATTGACAGGTAGATAAACTTCGATTGGAGGGCAGCTGGGCTGTCATGAAGGTCAAGGAGTGGGGGAGGTGGAAGACTCCAAGGAGGTTGCTACCTAGGGGTGGTCTCTCGGAGTTTGTTTACCTTGCTGCTAAAGAAGCCAAGGAGCGATTGGTGAGGTATATCACTGCAAGGATCACTAGATATGATCCTGACGGGTGTAGTTAAGGATTCAGGTTGTAGTCCACTTCATTTTTTGGACCCTGCGTCTGGGATTGCACTATGCTCTTATAAAAGCTAGACTTGGCTAAAGTTATTATTTATTGTACGACCGGTAATAGTCTTTATGTGCCAGTCGACAAGTCATCGTCTTTTGTTTGCCCGTTCAAGCTGTTGGTTATCTAGCTAAGTCTACATCTGCAGTAAAAACGTTGGTGGGTCATATATTGTGCTCGGTCAGAGAAGCAAGTTTGATTCCAACCATCGGCATACTTAGTGTTGTAGCATTTCACTAGTGAGGGTGGGTCGGACTGAGGATTATGCAGAAGTGGCAAGGATATTTTCTTACGAACAGCTTCAATATAAAGGTTTAACGATCCGCAGATGATTTTTGATTTTGACAGGATACCTTCTGCAGAGAGATCGAGATGTCCATGTAGTCAGACGTGCAGAATGGGTCCTGCGAATAACTGCGATACAAGGCAGTACATCGTCATTTACTCAATATTTAGATTCCAAATTGTACAAAATGGTGTTACCGGTTTGCTTGCCAAATTTCATGCAGTTACGCATGGCCGGTCTCGTGTTATGACCTACAATAGCCTAGGCCAGCCAGCCTTTTAATATATTCGAACTGCAATGCAGCTGTCCTTTCCAAAAAAAATGCTCTGCACAACTTCGGTTTTGATTCTAAATTATAGAGAGCATTATGCCAAGTTTACCTACCAAATTTCATGCGATTGTGCATGCATGTACTTTCTCATGCTATAGCCTCTGAGGTCCCTGCCCAAATGGCAGCCCAAAACCCCAACCTGCAATACGGCTGCCACGTACACAAAAAGCTTGTCGAAACTGCAGTTTTCATTTCAAATGATGGAAAATATGTTCCAGGTTAACCCATTAAATTTCATACGATTGGGCTTGCACGGTCTCAGGCCATGGCCCCCCGAAGGCCCAGCCCAGAGAGCAGCCGCAAATAATAAATGCAACGACGATAATTCCTATCGATGTTGCCGAGCTTAAGTAACTGGCAGGTTCTAATACTTTGGGATATGTAGTGCTGCTTTGCTGTGATGTCACTGCTGCCTCCATGTGCCTGCTGTCAGTGCATGTGCTGCACGTGCCAGCAATCTCCCCACGGTCAAGCTGTTCGCCAATTGTCGTTGGGACCAAGTAGGTCGACTGCCACAGCTTAGCTGGCTGGGCTACCTTCCTGTAAGGTTGTGTCCTGCTGTAAGGCATGCTTCAGTAGTCCCTTCACTCTGGGCTCCCATGTTGTACAGATACTGTACTTTTGCTGATACATATGCTGTACTTTTTTCAGAGACGCTGTGTTAACTTCATGCTAGACTGATCACACTTCCTTTACTGCATATGTTAAGTGTAAAAGAGATTAAGTTCTCTGGGGGTGCAATGCAAATGTATTATTATTATAATTATTATTGTTGTCTAGTTGGCTGGCATTGTTGCTCATCAGTTGAAATGCTCCAATCCGCCCTCCACCAAATCATCTAGTCTTTGTGTGATGGAGTATGCTCCTTGTAGGGACAGGTCTTACCTGCTTCGGCTGGCCACAGGGACGATTCTTTCACCACGGAAGCTGTTTTATCGCCTCTATCAGTGGTGTTGGATTCGTGCAAGAGGGATGCAGTGAGTGAAGCTCGATGTGCTGTCGATGCCACCAGCACACCACCATTGTCACTTGGTAGCACTGGCCACAGCTCGAGATCAATTGCAGCTGTCGAAGTAGGTATTTCTGGTATCTATATACACCGTATGTGTATGTAAGGGTGTCCGGTATTTGTTAGAGTTGTGGTCCTGGCTTCTTGTTCATTTTCTTGTGTTATGCTGTTGCCTTGCTGCCAGTTGTATTTGTCAGTTTTATGCTGGCGTGTAGCTGTCGTCCAAGAAGCTCAATGCACGTGCAAAGCTCGGCAGTCAGCAAGTTTCCAAGTGGTGTCAAAATCAGCTTAGAGGGAAATTGCTAGTGACGACCTCTTGACAACCCATCTCTGGATATTGGCAATTTATGTTTGCTGAAACAAAGTATAGCAACCCGGCAAATAGTTGAACAATTTCACTTTTATTAAATTAAGTTAAAGGCATTTCCAACTGTCTTGTGAATGTATGAGGGCATCACAGGACCCCACATCGCTGGCCTTGCCCGTTTCAGTCACAAGCTTCAGGCTCTAGTAAAATTGATTCGTACATGAATAGAGACCACACTTAAGGGAAACATGAGCTTTACCAGCAGCTAAGGTAATTTCTTCTTTAGCAGAAGTATTGCATCTACAACACTACCCTGCATGAGATTCAAGTAGGTGTCAGTCACTACTGAAGGAGGGTCATGGGTGGCTCAGAGGATGACCTGTGTGCCGAGGCAATGGCAAGATCTATTGGCGATTCTCGCTGCTGGGTGATACTATAGGCTTCTGGGCAATACAAGGTGTGAAGCTGTATTTGTGCACTTACGTTTCTTACCACACTGTTATGTCTAGCCTGTGATGGAACTTTTTGGGTTTACGTGGATTGTGTTTGTGCTGTTAAAAAATCAATGGTTTACAGTTGATGAAATATCCAAAAATAGCTCTGAAATTAAAACGTGGATACTCGACTCCAACTTCATTGCATTGGAGAGTGCTGCCAACACTGTTGCTTATTATTATTATTATTAACACTATTGCTTCATCTGGCATCAACTGTGGTAGAAGTGTTGGTTTTTAGAACCATGCTTAAGGTGTGTGCCACCCTGCAGCACATGACGAAAGACTAATTAGGTTTTTAACGTTTCCTTCTCGTTTCCATCTTCACCTGATGATTCGAAATCGTTACTGAAGCTTCAGTATCAATTGCATGAGTGTTGATCTTGGGGGCCTCTCCTTGTTAAATAATACCTCTCTACCATCCCACGTAGCATTGTAGGTGATGGGGATTCAGATTGTATAGGTTATAAATGTGGTTCCTGTTGATATCCAAAATTGAATGCAGCTGTATAGCTCACTAGTCATATAGGCTGAGAGCAATCTTGTAAACTCAGGTTAGTAAGTGCAGCATAAGCATTTTCTTGCTAGCAATGCCCGGCCATATGCCAACCAATGGACGCTAGGCTAGCTACAGCCAGTGAAATCAGGAAAAATAGATGTTGAGGTCGGCATCATCCGTGGCATCGTTTGGCATCATTACGCGTTTGCTGCTGCGAAGTGGCTTTGATTTGGTCGTCAGCAATGCTACAAAACGAGTTAGTAGCCATTTGATGTGGACCTAGTTGCCGTGACCAGTTCAACAACTTGTACTGCTTTTGGAAGCCAGCTCCCATTAAAACTTAAGGCAGGAACTGTTATCTAACATGTTTTGTCCGGTAACTGTTATCTAACATGTTTTGTACTCAGCCTTGTCAATTGTCTGCTCTGCATTCTCTTAAGTTATCCCGTGACTTATCAGACTGCATTAATCAATTCACTTTCATTGAACCGACATACGTTGACTGGCGCATAAGGGAGTCATGGTTAGTTAATGTCAGTATACCGGTAGTGAAATTAAAATGGCCATGTTACAATTCAAGAGTTTTGCAAAAGAAATCAGCTTTGGCAAACCGCCACCACATGGGGCAGATACTGGCTTTGATCCATAAATAGACGGCATTGTCATCGAGTAAAGATAGAAGCATCACTGGGTTCACGAAGTGTCCTTAGGTCCTCTATAAACAAATAAATAATTCATTTGTATAGCGCCCCAAGAGAACTTAATCTCTATTCAGGCGCTTCACATATGCCTCAGGGCTCGAGCCCACGACCTCAGCCAGGCCTTGGTCGGGGCGAGCACCTTAACCACTGGACCAAACCAGCTCGGCGCTATTGAACAATAAATCACCTGTTCCATTCATACACGTCGGCATCAGAAGCTCTGACCCCCCACAGGTCCTAGACGATTGAACTTGCTTACAAAATTCTTATGTAACGACTACTCTCTACTCTACTGCTGCCGACTGTGGCACATCCTTTCTAGCCATCCTGAGCTGCCACTTCCATGCTACTTGCTGTCTCAACTGCCTTCCTGACTCAGGCATGCTTTTCACTTCCTCTTAGTTGCATGAAATGAAGTCGGTTGGCCACTGCATTCTTAGCGAAAGCCATTTAGGCTTATAGTGCGCTACAAGAAACTCACTTGCATAACAACCACTTAGTCATTGTGGATTATGGAGATAGGCCACATTACACTGCATCCTCCCACCTCTCCTTGACCTCATCATGTCTTTACCCATGAGCCTTAGGCAGTGCACAGCTGTTCATTGGCAGATCTTCCAGTACTTACCTAGTTTGCTATGTGCCGCTCCGTGACTCAATACTGGGCAGCACTGACAGCTTTGCTTACAGGCCCCCAACTTCGATGCAGCCGCAAGAAAGATCAGGGCTCGAAGTAGCATTAGCGACCTAAGTAAGCGCTAGGGAATTCCTGTAGAAAGTATTGCTTCTGGCTCTCAACTAATGCCACACACCTTTTCTGACCGGTAGAGAATTTTCCAAAATCTGTTGTGTCTGTGTGTCGAAAAAGTTCTGTCCATAGTGTGCGACATTAAAAGCTAGCTGCATGTGCCTGCCGTCCTGTCGACATGTGCTTTCTCCTTTCATCAACTTGTTGTTAGGTGTATCTGTGCCTGGTTTTCTGGTCGGCACTTACATCCACAGCCAACGTCCTGTCGGCATATATCTTCATGCCTGCCGTTCTGTCGACATATGCTCTTGTGCCTGAACAATCAGCCATTGCAGCATCGTTGGTCATTACTGACCATGCTATTTGGTTTGCTCATGCATGACTATTATCGTTGCCCTGTTGTCGTTTGTCGTTCAAAAGCATTCATGGATGTTGTTGCCTCTGCCAGGATTCATGAATTGGTTTTCTCCCACTGGATAACAGAGGAGGTTAGGGATGAATCTCTAGTATTTCTTGCATTGTTTCTAGTTGCTCAGCATTTTGATCTTGCTCGAGCATTGCACTGAGTTACTCAATACTAGTTAGTCATTTAGCCGTCTACAATCCGAGGCATCTTGTCTTAATATATGCCAATTGAATTCACGTTCTTTACGCAATAAACCCCTCATAAAATGCCTTGATTCGTGACAATGCCTTCCTCCTTATTTGTTTACCGTGACCTAGATCTGGCTGTAATACACCAACTGCACGGCTATAATCGAGGAGGACACAGTTACAGGTTACTCATTTTTGGTACTCCGATGTCAATCAAAACAGATGGCAGGGAATTGTTGCCAGTTCCTTGCTAGATTTTAAGCCATTTGCAACCCCCCTCGAAGGAGCTATTTGAATCTTGCACTGAGTCCCTCTAACCGTCAGTTACCACTGTTGTAATGTAATGTGATTTAACACTTTCTATAACTCCACAAACTCACAATGACTAAGTGGATATTACACAGGAGAGGTTTCTGTAGCGCACTCAAAACCCAAGCAGCTTTTGATACAGATTCGGTAGCCAAGAGATTCCATCTCATGCAGCAAGGAGAAAGTTGTATAAGAACTGTGGAAGTGAGTTCCGAAATGTGTAATCTGCTGAGCAAAAGATGTTGTCACCAATGGTCTTTAAACTTTCGAATGGAACAGGTAATGTAATGCCCATAGAGGACCGGAGGGCACGAGGAAGTGGAAACTGGTGCATCAGTTCAGCAAGGTATGAAGATGCCAAACCACAGTGGGTCTCGTAGCTCAGTGTAAGAATTTTGGTCTATTTGGAATATTGATTGGCTGGGAACCAGTGCAGCTCCTTCGGCAAAGGAGACATGCGGCTGAACTTCTGGGATTTGTTGACTAGCCTTGCAGCTATATTCACCATAAGCTGCAGAGGCGTAGTGGCTTCTTTTGGCAGCCCAGCCCAAACTAAATTACAGTAATCCAGCCTAGACATAACTATACTGAGCGTGTGTGGTGTGTGCGCACATATTGCTAAACAGCAAACGACTTAAAGCACCCGGAGCACAACCGAACTCGTAACGTTTAAGCTTACAGAGATTCCTGTCGTCTGTGTCCAGGAACGCTGCGCTCCGATTGGCCAGCACCGTTGCTAGTGCCAGCAGCAGGAATGCTGCACCTCGATTAGTCAGTCAAGGTCGGGAGGCCCCCAGCCTAGTACCGGCAGACAACATCTAGGCGCTGGTCTGTCGTAGGCTGGCGTATGTATTCTTTATTACGATCCCAACATAACACAGGAGCTAGTAAGATTTTTTTTAGCAAGCCATCATGGTAGACAGTTCAATTCTTAGACAGTGAGTGAACGTGATGGTTAGCTGTGAAAGCAGTCTTCTTTATGAAACTTTCAAACTTTAAGCAGTTAGTTATCAAAGATTATATAAGATTTTTCTATCTCACATAAATTCCGTCTTCCGGAGATTGTCCCTTCCACAATATACTGGAGAATTTCAACATTCATTTTGATAACCCAGCTGACCCCATATGGGCAGAATTTGGCTCTATAGCTGATTTCTGTTCTCTTGTGGCTCATGTGCTTGGGCCCACTCCCATCAAAAGTCACACTCTCAATCAGATGTTCTCCCTGATCAACTCCTGCTCTAGCCAATTCTTGCACATCTGACTGCATGTGGATCTCTCTTCAGTATATATCCTTGTCGATAGAAAAAAATTGTCTGCAAATCGATAAACCTTAAAAATCTTGACATTAAAGCTGTTCAAAAAAATACTTTCCTTGCCACTTCGAGTTTTTCCTCCTATCTACCGATCTATCTGATCTACTCTCACTAGTGAAACACAACACTACCCGTCTCTAAGCACAAATATGACGTCATGGGCACAACTGTAACTATAACCACACTGTAACAACTATGCTGTATCAACGTATCGATACTGTAGATGTTAAACTAACTCAGAATACCAAGTGCATGCTTTGAAGTGTAGGAAAAATCCGGATCGACTGGCATACCTTCATAGCCAAGGCCAAATGCACTTGTATTAGAACAGTGAAATCACATATGCACAATAAGAAATACGGATGTCGGGCATCAACCATCTCCTTAACGTGTCTCAAATCAGCACCATACCTACCGACCTTTGCGCCGACCTAGCCGATCATTGTTCTTGCTTTTTTCCAGTAAGATTGACAGAATCAAGAGTGCCCACCTTATGTTGACACTCTCCCCGGAGCCTTCATTCTCACTTGCTTGCTCTTACTCAATGTCTACCTTCAAGCCTGCCCCTGCCGCCCTCATCTCGAAGCTCATCTCCCAGTCTAGAAGAATTCTAGCCCTCTGGACCTCACACCTACTTTCTTCTGAAATGGACAGATTTGCTGTTACTCTGAACAACTAATTTTATAAATATGTTCCTAGTCATGAAGAAGTAGGCACTTTACCGGAGGAACTTATGCATCTTGTGCCCAGTCTACCTCTTGCCTTGTCTATCAAAAATGCTGGAGCAAGTTTGTCAGTCCAATTAAATGCTTATGTGTTAAAACTCCCAAGTCTATAAGGGAAGTTCGTGAGAGGTTTTAGAGCAAGTCACTCCGAAGAGTCGGCACTGCGGCAAGTGTCGAATGACCTTTTTAGGAATGCAGGCTTGGGTAGTTTCTTTACTAGTTCTGCTGGGTCCACCGGCAGCATTTGATACCACTGATCACTAAATCCTTCTTGAGTATCTGCTGTCTTTCGAAGGCACCACAGGCACTTTGTTTCAGTGATTTAAGATCTATTTCAGTGGATGAATTAAGAAGGATCATATCAAGGCCAACACTGATCTTGTCAGCCTTTGAAGTTTGTGTTGTCCAATTGATTTGATTCAGCTCCACTTCTTTTTTCTTGTCATTTTTATTATCCTTTTTTTCTGATGGAGTAACCGATTTATATTTATTTAATTTGTCTCGAGCTGGTTTGGTCCAGCGGTTAAGGTGCTCGCCCCGACCAAGGTCTGGCTGAGGTCGTGGGGTCGAGCCCGGAGGCATATGTGAAGGGCCTGAATAGAGATTAAGTTCTCTTGAGGTGCTGTACAAATGAATTATATTTTTGTATACAGATTACATGCAGCTATACTTTTGCTGGAATCAACCCTTCCCTTCTTTCTTTTCCGGCACTCGGTCACTCAACTCCCTTACAACGCGTGTTGCTGATATTCGCACTTGGATGGAAGCAAACTTTCTCAAATTGAATGACGACTAGACCAATTTACTAATTATGGGCAAACCGAGCATTACTCTGGAAATGGAAAGCCTAACCCTCCTAATGGGCTTGATTAATGTATCTCACGTAGCCTCAATCTGAAGTCTGGATGTCCTCTTCTAAAATTACTTTTCTCAAGATGTTTAGAGCATATTAGCTCAACAATAGTCTACCTACTTTCAGGTACCAACCGTTGAAAACATCTGGGCTTGCTTAGATAAGGACAACTCAGCCAAGATGCTCAGTGCCTTCGTGACATCGCTTCTATCTTTCACAACTTTTAGGCTTTTCTGCCTGTGCAATAAGGTTCTTACTGCTTATATTTGATGGTCAACTCGACAGCTAAGCTTATCTCTCGTAACTGATGCAACTGCCATTTTACACCACTGCTCACCAATTTACGCTGGCTACCTATCAAGCAGGATATTGACTTAAAAATTCGACCACTCGCCTTTGCATCCAGCCACTCTATTGTTGTGGCCTGCCTGCCAGAATCAGTTTCACCTCAGGCCTCCCATCGTACTGCCTGCTTTTCCGACTCTAGGCCACGGTGTCAGTTACAGTGCTCCAACTGCATGGAGCTAAGTACCGACTGTCTTCGTGTCATCTCCTTAATTGACATCATTCCAAAGAAGCTTTAAACTTAGTTGTTCCTCACAGCCTTTCCTCTAAACAAGTGAATGGTTCTTTACATGCGTCGTGTTAGGAAACTGACACATCGGGGTGGAGTGCTATGCCTTAGTTAGGATCCCAGTAAATTTGTTCTTTTTCCATGTGCTTATCTATGAATGATTCAGTCCATGTTACTAACTAGGGTTCTACTAACCAGCAGCTGTATGTATCTTCTCGTGTACCTTTTCATGCATGTTCGAGCTTACTCCTTGAGTGCCTGTGCTTGCTTGCCTAAGCACAATCCATGCTTTTCATTACCTCTTGGTTATTGCTTCTCCTGCAGTAATGTAATGTAATGTATATCTGCCTGTAACTCCACAAAGTCACAAAGACCATGTGAGTGTTACGCAGGAGAGTTTTGTATAGCCCACTCGCAGCCTAAGCGGCTTTCGGTACGCATTCGGTAGCCAACAGAATTCGTTTCACGCAACAACGAGAAAGTGGGAAGCATAGCAGAGTCAGGAGAGCAGTTGAGGTAATGAGTAGCATGGACGTAGCAGCTCAGGACCGCTGAAAAGGATGAGCCATAGTCGGCAGCAGGAGAGTAGTTGTCGTTGCGTAAGAATTGTGGAAGGGAGTTCCACAGTCTAGGGCCTGCAGAGCTAAAGCTTCTGTCGCCAACGGTCTTTAAGCGGAGGAATGGGACAGCTAATTTATTGTCCATACAGGACCTGAGGGCGCGAATAGGCTGAAACTGATGCAGCAGTTCAGCTAAGTACGAATCAGCCAAGCCGTGGCGGGCCTTGTGGGTCACCGTAAGAACTTTGCTCTGTATCCGTTGCTCAACCGGCAACCATCCTAGCTCTTTTAGCAGAGGAGGCACGTGCTCAAACCGCTGGGACTTGAAGACTAGCCTTGCGGCCATCTTCATAGTCCGCTGCAGTGACCTAATAGCTTTCTTTGGCAGCCCAGCCAAAAGGGAATTACAACAATCGAGCTGAGACAGAACTAAAGAGTAATGTAAGTAAGTTGTAAGGTGTCTGCATACAGAATTGGTTCTCCTACCCTAATTTATTTATTATATTGTTATTGTTGACACTGGCTGTAAATGAATACTAGTATTACCAAAAATATCGAATGCCACACTAAAAAAATAAGTGGTTGCATCGATGAGCTGTGTACACGATGAGCTGTGTACACACTGCCTATTCAGTGTCTTTCTAGCTGGCTCTTTTGTGTCGATATAGCAATTGTGATTGTTGTGATCATGCAAAATTCAAAGGGCCAATTGTCTTCTTACCTTTTATTTATAAATTAACTCTTAAGGCCTGAAGTCCATCTCCCACTGGTGTGTCAACAGCATCTACTCCACTTTTGTCAGGTTTAAGGTGAACCTCAAATGATCTTTTGCTCCCGTGTGACCTCTTATCTAGCTTACGTTCTGGTTTTACCAACATTTTAGAGGGCAGGTCCCGCATCCAGCAGTCTGACTGCTGCTGACCGAACGCTTTTGTAACAAAGACTTCATAAATTTTGCACAGCCTGCCATTGCTTCGGTGGCATAGAAACATCGTAAATATGGTAGACTGCCCACCCGACATTGCAGCTCAGCCATCTGGCACCCAAGCCGGTGACAGGTCACTGCTAGCAACAGTGGCTTCAGTTGGGAAAAATTCACCCAGACAAACTGGTACCCGTGAGGCCAGTTGCTGCACATGCTATCATTGCGCACAAATGGCATGGACCGACATTTGCTGCACATCTTGCTATTCAGTGGATGTGAATATCGACAAGCATAGCTTCATCAACTTTGTCATGCCAATAGGCATTTGGTAAATATTTGCCTCTTTTGATAGCTAGGCGAGTTAGAGCCAATTACCAAGCATCCATTGCACCCTCCACCGTCTAGTGCTGGTTCTGTGTAATGAATGGGTTTATGCTGTTCTGGCTACTCTGCAGCTGACTTCTAGGGACAAACTAAACTGGGCATGCTATTCCTGACTACGGATTTTCGCCGATGTCGACATTGTTATGCCAGTTATGCCTGAAAGGTCAATACTTGGGGGTTGCCCAGCGTAGACATTTACTTTCTGTATCTGCAATGAGCTAAGGATTTTATCTTCTTGACATTGACTGACCTCAAAAAGTTGTGTAAAGTTAGCCATTTTTGGAATCCCAGGCCAACTGTACTGCCAAGGCCAAATATGAGCCCAGATCTGAGACCCACTGAAAACCTTAAGGATGCCCGTGAGAGCTGTATGATTTTCAACTATTCGTGAATGCTGAGGAGAAATTGTTTTGGGATTGTGCACGAGAATAGTGACAAGTATGCCAACCCACATGCAGGAAGTGAATACAAATTGTGGTCGAGTCACTTGCTATTAGTCTGGCTCATTTTATAAACGAACACGTAAATGTAACATGTTTATCTTTGACTATGGCTTGGTCTGATGTGCATTAGAAGTAACCCAATCGTGAAAGCATTACAGGAATAATTTCTATACCTGTTTATATATACTTTGCATTTTAGTATAAATATTTGCTGTACATGCAGTGTATGCATACATATATATATATATATATATATATATATATATATATATATGTATGTATATATATATATATATATATATATATATATATATATATATATATTAACCTCTGTGGTCTTTAGCGCACAAAGGGGAGCCACAAGCATTCATCTCTAGTAACAAAGAACAATTGAGAGAAGCATAAATAAGCCTTGGCGATCCCACTGAAGAACCCCTCCATAATACAATGTCCTCGGCCCCTTCACCCGATTGACAAGATCCAAATGCATCTGCTTACGGATGACCAGACTTCAGCAAAATGCATAACTCTTCGAGCAATTCATTTACATATGTATGAAAATCCCCCTGTTGACCAGCAGTGAACGACGCTAAAATTTTGAGCTGCATTCTGATTTAGTACGCGATCAGACTCTTGATTTATTCTGATACAGTATGGTACTGTGAGTCCTTTTGCCTGGTCTTGCACCATTCGTTTTTAAGTTTTAAATTTTACTGTTTACGATCCAAACAATCATATAACCTCTTGACAACCATGTTACCCAAGCATAAGAGTTAAGGGCCTCATTTATATAATGCAGACTAGCCTTAACCAACTATCACCACCGCTTGCAGTGAACAATAAAGGATTGCCAGCCGAAGGACTAAAACCCACGACCTGGGTCGTGAAGGGCTATCCCATTACCTATGGCAAAAGACCTAGGGGCATAGGCTAGCACAGGCCAAAACTAAGCAAAGCAGCTGCTGAACTGATGGCATACTAGGTAAGGCGGTTGCTTTTCACACCATCGCTCCCGAGTTCGTGGGTTCGAACCCTGTGGAGGGTGATTCTTGATCGCTACTGCAAGTGGTGATGATAGCCGTAAAGGCTCTTCTGTTGCTATGCAAAACAGGCTGTTAAATCAGGTAGTATTTTTTTAAACTGTGGTTAAGTTTGACTGCCTACGGCCAGGCTGCCACGGCTGCAGCTCCCGCGACTCTGTAGTGGATGAGACTTCCAATACCTAGCGACCACTTGAGCACGATGGGCTGGTCGTCACTGCTGTCCAATTGACTAGCTGAAGCAAAAGTACCATAGCTGTGCTAGTGTAAGTCCCCCTGGTGTAATCACACTTCTTCCTGCCCCTGCTTTATTCCTGCTGGGCGTGGCGCTGTTCATTGTCTCCCATGTTTGTACATGCACGTCGTGCAGGCTTGCAGGGAGATTGCTCGTCTATGCCGCTCACTGTGAGCCGCATAAAGAGCCAGCAGGGCTTTTCCTCCCCGCGGGCCTGATCCGTTCTTTGGAAAGTGGGATGGGCTGTAGTGTCGTCCGGTGCAAGACTGGATTCGGGTCGGCAATGCTTGACCGGTAGCAAGCAGCTTGAGCACAGCCACAGAGTGGCTGGATGCAGAGGCTGCTCAAGCGACAAGTCATTCATGAATTTTATGAAGTCATTTATGAATGCCAGATGCAGTAGCAAAGCTCGCAACTGCCCAAGTCGCAGCAGCAGCTTGCTCATTCGATGCTCACGGCACACTTAGCATGCTTACATTTGTACTCTGGGCTGTATGTCAATGACATTGACTCAATTTTTCCTTCCAGAACGATGTTGAATCTATGTTACTAGACTTCGTGGATACTGCACCGGACTCTTGACCGTCTTGTGGATTGTCGTGCATGCCATTGTGGCAGGGGACACTTCCCCTGATCATGTGCCAGCCTACAGACCAGATGCTTAGGGGGCCGGTGCGCTGCTGCTACATGCATAGGCTGATGTGGCAAACGGCTCGACAGGCGTGTCGATGCGACAGGCGTGTCGATGCGACAGGCGGCCTGACGTTCCAGGCAACCTGCCACCAGTCTGGACTGATAACTTGCTGGTAGCGTTTTTGGCAAGCATTAAAATTAAAGCACGGGCCTGTCCAAAAGACTGCTATATTAGCACGTATTTCTACGACTTAAAATTGGCTTCAAAAAGCAGGCATGCCAGCTGCAGCAGCATCAGCCATGTCGTGTGTGCACACACACCCACACAGTTGTGGATTGCCAACCAATGCAGTTTGATTCGTCACACCACTTATGCCTTGCTGAGAAGGTGGTCTTCCATTTCTTCTAGGGTAGATGTCTGTTCTACTCGTTGTGGAATGCCTTTAGTTCCATTGACCTCGATAGGAAGGGGCAACACCTCGACGGCTCCTTTGGGTGTTTAGGCTTGTAGCTCTATAAATTCGTGCTCCCATGCCTGTACTGACAGGAAAGACAGAACAGTCGATGAAACTGCACGAATCAGTCGTCTAACAGCTTTAGGCAGGTCGTTTGCATCTCAGTCACGGATCATGGCCCCAGACTAAGGTGCTTGCACTTCACTACCCAGGTGTGGGAATGCATCAAGCAGTGCAGCAGCAGTTGCAGCATCACCGGATCATTGTGCTATTATTTAGTGATGCCTCAAGCCTGTGGCCGCACAGTGATCAGCGACCCTTATATTTTTTTATCTTGACTGCTTGAGCAAGCCAGGGCTTAAACATGACCAAGGAAATAGAAAGTGAACCTGGCAGAGGAAAGGACGAACAAAAGCAAGCAGGCAAATGTCGGTGCCCTACTCTTGATACTACCATCTAGGGTATTTTCTTAGTCCCGGAATCGTTCTGCACACTAGCGTGATCTTAGACAAATAGTAATGAAGCACAGGGTAGTGATGGCAGCAACTTAACAGATCTTGGTACTTTTATTGAGTAAAGCAAGGTTTTGATACCGATCGCTCTGCTTTACCTGTGCTTCTTGGGTCTGTGCGGCGGTACCAATACCAACACATTCGTTTTGTTAGCATATGTAGCATATGAAGAAGGTACGTCGTTGACCAACTGCATGTTTGGTTCACAGCGTTAGCTTCGGTAAGATTGTTCGAACGAACTTCATTCTGAACAGTCAAAGTCGTGGATATTAGCCAACTAGATACACACTGGACCACGAACGTAGCCACGTCGTGCCTACTAAAGAATCTGCCCACACTCGAATAGGGAGACAGTCAGATACTCTCTCTTCTAAGACGAGCTGCACGACTTGGCTTACCTATCCGGCTGAACTAAAATGCAATGTCAGCCTTCTTGTATCCACACATCATCTGAGTATCTATTTAGCTGCACTTTTATTTCGTTAAAAAGGCTGTTGGCTTCAGATGCTTTAGCTTAACAAAGCCTAGACTGTCGAACCCAGGTTCTGACACGCTAATAATGGCTTATCATTTGCAGCTGTATGTTGCCACTACTGCTATGCTAGTTACTTCCTCAACTACCCCTCAAGTCAGCCCAGGTCTTCACTTCATGTTGCTGCTAGCACAAGCTGCTTAGGCTTCGAGTGAGCGATAGAAAATACTCCCATAGGAACCACTTGGTCATCTTAGCTTTGTGGAGTGACTGACAAGAGAAATACATATACACAGGCTCAACTAGCGATTTCATAAAAGCTGATATTTAATTATACTAATATTTTTCATGCAGCTGACACTAAAATCGAGTATGAGCAACGTGTGGTAAATCAGCCAACTCACGAGTCACTATTTAACATCTTGAAAGTTGATCGTTGGCAAGCTGAGAGCGCATATCCGAACTTATTCTAGAGAATAGCATGCTTGCACAAATAAATCCTCATTTCTATCAACCTTTACAAGCTGTGGTCAATAAATGGCCACACAATTGAGTTTATTCTGGAATGCCTGGCATTGGCTGCAGTGCACAAATCGAGGCAAGCTCAGGCTGCCAATGGAGTCGGAATGTATGCAGTATTTACACGGTTTGTGCGCAAGGCTTTGGGTCAGCCATTTTACAGCACACGGAGGCAGACACGAGACAAGAGGAAACATGTACAGCAACATGTGTGGGTCACTCCCACACAGCGTCTCATTTCATGTCCTGTACAACAGCTTGGCCTGGCCAGGGGGCTCTCGCAGGCTACTGCTGTGACCGATGGGCAATCAGAGACAGCATGCTTACAAAATGCAAGCAGTTTCGTGGAATGTAGGAAAATCCAACGTCGGGCTTTGACGATGATCGTCACTTGTGCAGCTTGGCCGAAGCATCGCTGTCATTGGGCTCAGGGTGAGCACAATTATGCTAGCAGTCACCGATACGACAGTGCCCAAGGTGGTCGGCGGAGGAGTCAAGCTGGCAGAACACAGGCATGGCTCGACGAAGGAACCAGCTCAAAAAGAGGGTCACTAGTAAAAGATGCAGCAGTTACATGGAGCAAGTGAAATTGCAGCAGAAGTGCAAACGCTTTAGAGACAAGGGCAGACGTCGGCAGACCACCCTAACCAGTAGCCGGCTCTGAGTCAGCAGTAGCAGCATCAAGAAGGGTACCTGCCCGTAGTGGCGACCTAGCAGGGGTGCCGACAGCAGCCATACGGGACGAGTGCACGAGGCTCCTTCTTTTGCTGCCGCGCCCCGGTGACCAACAGCAGGACAAGAGCACAGGCTAGGGGGGGGGGAAGGCAGCCAAATGAAGTTAGTGGACAACACCGCTGACGGCGAGTGCGATCATCGTGATCGCCAGGCTGGCTATGACAGCGACGCCGAGGAATATGCCCACCATCGACAGCTTCTTGGTCGCTGCAGAGCGCTCCCAGGCGGTGCCAAAGTCGCGCTGGTGAATGGCCGTGCTCGTCTCGAACGAGCGGATGAGGGCACACACGCCGATTGGCAGGAAGCAGACAACCGACAGGACGGCAAGCGTGAGGTAGTCGGGTGGAACCTCGTTGTGTGCGTGGTTTCGCCGCTGATTCGGAATGACGACGACCTGCGCAGGCAGATGCAGTGCCGGTGAAAGTCAACTTTGCATGCAGCAGCGAAAGCGACCGACCGGACACGGTCGTCGGCACAGCGATGGCACGGTCAAGGACTGATTAGGCAGCATTAGGGATACGGCTCACAGTAACAAGTGAGCATTGGGGCTGCATCACCCTGAGACATGTCACATACAGTAGCTGGCCTGGACATGCAATGCTGGGAGGAGAGACTAGGATACCGCAAAAACTTAACGACAAAAAGACACTTTTACGGCCTCATGCAAGAGAGCCGGTAGAAGTCCCGACTGCAAGTATGCAGGGCAGTCCTCAAATATAGAGGTTCCATTTCCCTATGGAGGAGCTAGCAAGAAATGCTGCCTGAGGGATAGAGGCCTTGGAGGCAGATTCACGGGCATGGAGTTGCCGAGTTGCAATCAAGCAATCAAACACGAGGTTCTATCGAGTATCAGTGCTAGGTTTACCGAGTCTCTCTTAGAATAAATGATGCAAAATATACTACTGTAGAGAAAACAGCCCCCCACCATGAAGCTAGGTGGGTGCTTGGCATTGGCATGACTGCGATGCTAACCAATTGTTGGCACTGCATGCATTCGATTTTGGTTCAAGTAACTGCTGACGATTCCCGACAAACATCCACAGCGACATACCATTCGAAGAAGCTAACAAATCCGAAGCTGTACGGTTGACAAAAGCAAAACTGTCCACAGAAAATCGACCAAGTGAAAAGCAGCACCGTGGCCTGGTTCGTCTATAAAACTGCTCTGCATTCGTCTTCAGTGCAGTAGGCTTGATCCTTGCCCAATGTGAGAGCTTACTTTGATGCTGCTCCATAAGAAAATGCCTGTGCTTGGCAACCGTCTTCCATATGCCATGCTAGACAAGCCTGGGACGAAATCTGTTAGTTCAACCGGTCTCTATGCTAATGACTGCATCGGTAGTGACTGCCATCGACTGAAACCACTCTTGGAATTATAATAATAAAAATACAATTCATTAGTACAGCACCCTAAGAGAACTGAACCTCCATCTAGGTAGGTGCTTCACATATGCCACAGGGCTCGAGTCCACGACAGAGGTAGTCAAAGGTCGATCGTCAAAGGTGAGCACCTTAACTCCTGGGCTAGACCATAATTATATGTTGTTTGTATCATGCTGACATGTTAACATTACATGTTTTCATCCTAAAAAAAGCCCATCTCTATCCAGACACTTTACCATTCGCCGAAAGAGAATTAATATCCAAGGATTAGCAGCAAAACTCAGCATGCAAAATAGACAAGTATCACGATTAGGGCAGCATGCTAAACCAAAAATAGCCACCCCTAAAAAAAGTTTAGCTGATTAAACAGACTCATTTGTATAGCGGCCGAATAGCCTTACCGGCTATCGCCAGCACTTGCTGCAATGGGCAACCTAGCCACACTCATGTTAGTAAGACCAACGAGTAACACGAACAGACTTATGCCCAGGTACACACGAAAAAGATAATGGAATAAAAGATGATAAACTCCCTGGGGCAAAGAGAAAGCTGACAGGAACAGATTCGTCATTAGCTGACACTTTATGGGATGCGAGGTCATTGCAAGTAGTGATTGTACCAGGAAGCAGGTTTCAGGCTTAAGGTGCACATGTACTAAAGGCTCCACTGCCGAAAGATAACTCCTTGGCAATTATCCATATTTTTCTTATTTTAGTTAGACGCACAATGTACTACCTAATAACGAGACTGCCAAGGTTTTATGGGATCAATTCGTTCACTTGTACTGGTGAAACAAACTTATCGGAAAGGGTGATAATAGCAAGTAAGGCGAACCAACAATCAGGCTTGCATACAACAAACAAAGCCTTTCAGTAGGCTTTTCAGCTGACTAAGGAAGGACATAGGTCTTAAGATTTGAACTCAGCCTCCTGCAATGATGGCAAGCATTGTACAACTGCGCAATTCAAGCAGACTAACCTAAAGAGTGGCAATCCCAGCAAACCAATATTACAAAACAAATCTGTTTGCCACAGGTAGCTAGGTAGCTGGATGTCAGTGCTATGAAGACTCTGTGTGTATATCTCTCTGAATGTATATCTCAAATCTATGGGTATTACACCGGACTACCTGAGGTCGGTTGATGCAGTGGCAGCAATTCCTTTACAGCACACGAAGTGACTAGAAAGAGATTTAGCTCTCTTAGGATGCTGTAGTTCGATTGCATGCGGGCTGGTACCACTCCTTT